>CM076948.1:766500-1450500 GCA_039566865.1 Aurelia coerulea
ATTTCAAGTTCCAACGATACATCCTAGGTATTTGCAATCAATGCGATCAATGCGATCAATGCGATCAATGCAATCAATGCAATCAAACCAAGGCAATAACCGGCTTTCAGACGTACTAGAACTATACGTATACGTACTAGAAATTCGCAGGTGATATCTTGTTTTTCAAGTGAACAACCTGGGTCATCTAAGCAAACATTGAAAAAGCGAAGGCGTAAAATTTATCAAAAATGTATTGCGTTTAAAAAACTTCATTGAAAGTGGACTCCCTTGGGTCGCTTTGTTTTTGGATTATGTGAGCTGTTTTCATTAGATTTTCAAAAGCACCTCCTACAGCTCTAGACAGTGCTTATGACTAAGTACTTACGTATCTATACACACGTTATTAATTTCGTATAGGGTCACTGTAACATTTAAACTTTGAAGCAAGGACAGGTCACCACTTAATGGCGGAGGTTGTGACTAAGAAGAAAACAGTTTGGTAAATGAAAAATCTGTTGTGTAAAAGGTGAAGAAAGCAATTGCCTCAGACAAAAAAATGTTTGGTGACAGACAAAGCTCTCCCGTGGATCAAATTTTAGCCACAAATAAAAAACAGCCCCTTATTGAAGTGATCTAATTATATCCTATTCTTTAATTCTTCAAAAAGGATGTCAATGTTTACGATACCGTTCTTTTCGAAGGCATTCATTTTTCCCACAAGACTGAACAGGTATTGAGTACGTATGCTTGTGTGAAAATGCTTTAAGTGTGGAATTGCTGGTTCGATACATGTCAATTCATGCAATTAAATATTGCCTGGAATTAATTAAGAATACTTTATTCAAAAGGTAGCCAGAGAAAGTAAATTGTGGTCACATGTTTGAACAACGTTGCTTCTCCCTGCTCTAAGTGCAAATAACTTTTTTGAGAAGTTTTATTTTGTTAGGATACCGGGTGACAAAAAAACTAGAAATAGAAAGATAGAGCAATGACTTTTGATTCTTTTGTTCAGATCTGTGATTCTCAACTTTGATGAAGGTGACAGTGAAGTTGCTTTTTTCAGCGCCAAGCGCTGGGATCACAGAAATAGAGCAGACCTAATCGAGTCCGCGACCCCTTGTCATGGCGCTCAAGTGATGGGGTCCTACCGGGTATCGAGCCCACTCCGCCTGACTGTACTGGCTGCAAAGTCAGAGGATTACACCACTGCGCCACAACACCTTCAATGATTTTGCAGTGTGGTTCAAAATCAACTAGATAATGAAGTCAAATTGCAAACCTCTCGTGACCATTTCTAAGTTTGAAATACCTCTCAAATTAATAAGCACGTGAAAAAAACGCACACAAATAGCTTTTCAAGACAAGTAGGTGGGCAAATTTGAGAGATTTTAACTGATTCAATCAAGAAAATATAAAAACTTTAAAAGACTAGTGATGTGGAAACAAGCAAAAGCATGCCTCTACAGAAATGCATTTTTGGAATTACACGATAAATTTCTTAATTAAATTGCGCCTTCATTACCACAAGTAATTCTCATATTTTATGCATGGAGCATGAAACATATACGTATCGAAATTGCTGATTGATAAATTCAACTTAAAATGAAGAAATGTGAAAATGATGTTGACATGGGATCTCAAAGCTCTCCTGAAAATGCTGTTCAAAGGATTAAATATCGCTTCAGTTATCGGCGTCAATTAGATGAACGCATGAAATAGTAGGCGTGTTGACCAAGTCATGACATTGTCGGCAGAGATACCAAGCTTGCTTACTACTGTGTACATGAATTATAGATGACTTGGCAGATGTTGCAAACGGATAGTATAGATAAAGAGAACGTGTTTTACGATAAAAGGCATTTAATAGTTTGATTTGAGATAAGATAGGTACACTGTTATGTATTTATCTGGAGATGCGATGGATACGTAGAGCTGGTTTCTTATAAAAGTCTGCTTGGATTACTGCGTTTGGAGAGTTTCACAACAAAGCTGGACCCGAGCAGTCCTGATGCTATTCGTTAAATAATCGGAAAAGATTTGGCCATTCGATTCGACGCACGTGAGTGACAGTAGTTTAAAATTCAACAAAGCGAATTGGGTGAGAATGTTGTCCAACAAATTATGTAAGATGGAAACTTCGTGTTATCTGCCAACCAAAAAAGGGACATTCGTACAACGGAAAAATGGCCAGTGAACAAAAGATTAAGAAAAGAAACAACAAATTAATTTGAGGAGACAACAAACGGATGTAGAGTGTAAATCTCTTGAGATTGGCGTAGTATATAAAAGAAAGGAGAAGAAGAGCAGAAGGCACAACAAGATAAGACAAAAGGATTCAGCTTGAAGAAATCGTGCACCGCGAAGAAATGAATATCATGGTAAAAGTATGCTGTAAGTAAAGGTTTCAATCAAATTTGAACTCAGTCAGTGTTGACTTCATCACGATTAGCAAGAAGAGCAAACCATTTGTAAAAGAGGACAACAGAAGTTGCAAAGCTATTTACAAAACTCTACTGGACAAGAATAAGTCTCATCAAAAATTGCCAATATAAAAGAAGTTGCAATGCTATAAAAAAAACTCGACTCGAACAACATCAGCCTCTGGTGAAAAGCTCGCAGAAAACTCAAAATGTTGGAACCAGGAGTATTATTGATGAAAGCCTTATCTCTGTCTATTTTGAGTTCTTCGATGTTCTTCAATGGTATTGGCATTTACTTACTCAATAAAACAAAACATGCTTGCCCAAGCCAAGCCATCATTATCGCAAATTTAAGTGCTACGGAAATATTCATCGCTATAGGCCACATCATTCAAGATGCATTGAGACTGGCAGGCGATGGAGAGAAGGATTTGAAAATGACCCATGTTCATATCCTTTGGGGTGCCCGGTCCGGATTTTATACCGTTTGGTATTTGTTATTGTCTTTCTTGGCTATTGATCGCTTCATGGCCTGTAATTTTGCTTTAAAACATCGCTCCATGGCCACGAGAAATAATATTAAAATAACTGTAACTACATTATGGATGGTTGGGTTGACAAATGGTCTTATCTTATGCTTTGATTTTCAAATGTTTTTCGATCTGTACGGGAAATATGTATGGCTTGTACTCGATGGTGTTCTACTAGTAATCATAACAGTGACATACAGCACGATATTCGTGAGGAAAGTTCGCCAAACACGCGTGCACACTTTGATCAACAAATTCAAATCAAGGAGATCAGTTGGTAAACAACAATTCGTGAAAGTCATTGGCCTGATTGTGTTGACTTTCATTCTATTCGAAGTAGTACCAACAACTGCCTTCTTGTTAATATTCAAACTGACAAAGAAAAGATCTGGTTTAGTTTTCGCATTAATAATATTATCATACCACATAGCACTGCTGACGGATCCCTTGATTTATATCTTCTTACAAGACAGAGTTAGAAGAGCATTTATCATGCAACTTAGACATCTTTTTAAATGTCAGAAACGTCCTGCCATAAAAATACAAGTGGAAAGTCGTGACCAAAAATCAACGAAACAAACTAAGGATAGTAAGAAGCAGATGAAGGAAACAACATTTTGAAAATAACACAAAATCTCATGGAGCATGAAGGAGAAGGGTGAATGTGAGGCAATCATGTGACATGGAATAAATGATTGGCAATACCATCGGAATAGACACAAAGCTGCACAACACAAATTATAAATTATGTGAATAACTTTTTAAGTAATCTTAGCTAACTTATTATCTTGTATGTAATATTCTCTTTGTTATTTTTGCTTTAGTTAGATTGTCCTCAATAGACCTTTTAGCTATCCTGAAAAGAATCAGAAGCGAAAGATATTTTGCTACATTTTGTAGAATTTTCGAATGTGTACAATAGTGATAGAAGCTCGAACGCCACTCGATCGAACCTCTCGTTTCAAAATGTATAAAAATAACGCTCGATCCAGGCTCTTCGTAGAATGGCTAAAAGGTCTACTACCACCCAGCTGCAAAAATTTCTAACAATAAAATAAAGTTTATAAAAATGATAATTATGATAATTACAACAGAGAGACCATAATTCTAAGCAGTTGTTACGACTGCAAAAGATCTGGAGGAATTTAGAAATCTACATTTTAGTCGTTTTTTGTACCAGGCTTGAATAGAGATTTATTTCAACTAGCATAGCTGCACGTTTTAAAGAATTCTATGGTATCTGAGAAAGTAATCTTTAAATGAAAGAAAACAATAATAATACTAATAATACTAGTTATAAAATACCTGCTCAGCAATTGGCAAACCCCCGTACATTGGTAGAACCATCATTTTCATTTCCTTTGATTTAAAACTTTCAATTTCATGCCTGAAAGGAGAACATAAGAAACGAAATCAGATGCTAAATGTAAACAAGCTAGAAGATCTCACTCTATAAAATAACTTTACTATTCAAAATTATAAATTGCGACAAAGTCTTCTTTTGCTTAAAAGCCACCTTGTTTAATGAAGCTAAATCGAATACACAGTAAACAAACGATAGATGTCTGTAGTATACAACTTTAAATCTAACGAAAGTATCTTTCTATTTTGAAGATACTCTGCAGAGATAAAGTGGTAAGGTAGAGCTATTTGGCAATTGATTAATCAGTGATTTGTGATTCCAGTGATTATGATTCGATTATTTTGATTATGATGACTTGATCTCATCTTGCTCTATGATGCCAATACAGTCTAATCCTAATGACTGATGCAGCAATGATAGGGAAGTGGTTAATCAATGCTGAGATGATTTCAATGATTATGATTTGATTACCTGATCATTGATACAACAGTTTCAACTTCATCTTGTCCAGTGAGAAATGCCAGCACGTCCCCAGTGGGTTCTTCTTTGTGAATTGACATTACAGTCTCAACTGTACATTTCAGATAATTTGGAACTGGGCTGAAAAGTAAGATAGTTGACACAAAATCAAGGGAATCAAAGCTACAGGGAAGGCATTCTTTCTTGTGAGAAACAGTACTGCTAAGCTTTTGCAATGGCCATACCTTAGCCTTATCACTTCTAATGTAGAAGTAGTTTAAAGAGTACAACGTACATGATTCATTGTACTGCTACCTGAATCTTGCACTGCTTAAGTTCTGTTTATTGTACTGATCAAGTACTGCGAATTGAAGTTAGTTAGCATGTTAAGGTCTGATTATCGTACTGTTGGAGAACTGCTAAAAAATGGAAAAGTATGGCCATGATACGACTAAACTAAAGGTTACAAAGAAATCATGCAAGATGAGAATCACTCAGATATCTTTCTGAGCATCCATGGCAAAAAAATAAGCTTTACATAACATCATTTTATGTTCTATGGCGTTAGAAGTATTTTTTCAGATTGAAATAATCATTTGTTTTTACTAAAAAACAAGCATCTGTTCAGAGATAAGTTGGTGAATGCAAAAAAAGAGACAGACAAACTGGATATCTATCGAGTAAAATGTTTCTTCCATGGGCCTACAGCACAATACCTAAGTTGTGCCTACAAACTGTAAAAACCGATCGTGATTCCATTAAGAATTACACTGAAAACAGAGCTAACAATCGAATGTGAAGCACACCTTTGAATGTAGCAAATATCAACTGGATACATCCTTCCTTCAACAGTCATGATCACTGATGTGTCTTGGCTGTAAAAAGGTTGCTTTTGATAACAAGCAAATAACACGTAAATTTTGAAAGAAAAGGTTCCGATGAGAATGATTCAAGAAAAACATATCAGTTAAAACTAACTACATATGATTTCATGTGCCCCAGAAGAAGCAGAGCTTATCGAGTCTGGGGCGCTTACAAACAAAACAGAAAGGTTGATTATATAATATGGGGCTAGGAAACACTACAATATATAATAACTACTCGTGAAAGTAACACGATACTTACAAACTAACTATTCTCATAACACATACCAAGAGTTTCGAAGCAATCAATTTTGTGACTTTCCTGTGCCATAAATCAGCAACCACTGGTCAGATTGGCTAAACCAAGGTCTCAAATTCTAAGTTGAAGCCTATCCTATCCAACCGTATCAAAAATGGAACAATAGCTCGTACACCCTGCAGATTATAAAACATACAGCCAGCAGTTTTTGTAAGATCTGTCTTAGATTCGCTTGATATATATCGCAAGAAAGACGTCATAATGTCTGACTCTTGTTGAGAGTAAAAGGATGCGATAGCAAGAAACAGGTTTCGTTCCTCCACTAAACTTGATACACATTTGTGCTGAGCCTGTTTGTATTCATTGGGCGAAGATGATTGGTAGCGGTAGCAATACAAGGTAATTGAAAGAAATTTGTGTCATTCTGAATTATTATCAAATTATCGAAGTTTGAATTTAAGGGATAATCATAATCATCATCATACCTAGTATCATTTGTATTGTTCATATTGTAGAAATTGTGAAATTCCTGCAGAAATACCAAATATAAAAATGATTGATTTTTCACCCAAATATGCCATGTAATTAAAGTTTAAAACTAAAGTCTACCATAACGATCCCATTGTTACCAAGTTATTTCCTATCATAAAAAAATTGCATTGAAGGTGTACAATAGACAAAATCGGCTAAGGTTTGTTTACAGCCATTTCAAGTCATGTGATCAATCCCTTGATAAAACATCTTTTGATTTCTCTAACATATTTCGTGCCATGCAAAGTTGTGCCATGAGTGCAAAAAGTAGCATAATACTAAAACTTCCGAAGAGTATGGTCACATGACTTGAAATGGGTAAAATCAAACCTTAGCTTGATTAGATAGGTCTATTGAGAATCAAACCCTAGCAAACGATTAACAAAAAGACTGCTCTTTAGGTTTCAGTTACAAACTTATGCATGACATACAAAACTGGAAAGTGCATACCTATTTCATTGGGCTATACATGTCATGGAAAGGTGGAAATAAATTCTCCCCTGAATATGTCGCCCCCCCCCCCCAAATAAATTTTAAACAAAGCAATCATAAATTAATTGAAAAACAAACCTCTGCATTGAGAGTAGCTGATGAAACAATAAGTCGAAGGTCTTGCCGTTTCTTCAAAATCTAAAGAAAACAGTAGAATAACGGCAAAATATTTCAAGCAAACTGCAAGGTTAAAAGATCATAAAATCAACAAGAAATTGATCTTAAATCCATATCATATATAAATCTAAATTTGATTCCATTAAACAGAAAATAACATCATAAAAAACACAACTGTCATTTTTCAAAACGTTTCCATTAAAATCTTCCTCAGTTCCAAATTTGGTTCTTTATAGCAGGTACCATAAAGAATTGGTTAAATCAACTTTGCAAAGATTTGCTTTCTCCAGTAACTTGCAATCAATGTCTCTCTTTATGACAATTCAAATTTAATTTAATAACTGAAATACTTTCTTTCAGAAATGTTACCTTCTTCAAAAGTCCAGCAATAATATCAGTATGCAAAGTTCTTTCATGAGCTTCATCCATCATTACTAAGCTGTTGAAAGTAAGAGTGTACAATTCAAACATAAATAGCATATATGACATACTTATAACAAAGAAGCAATTTGAAATATAAATATTTGAACATCAAGACAATGTTCTATCTGATGAATTTTCAGATGCCTTACAACTTCGTGAATTTTTTCTTATTTTTTCGCTATATATTTATAAGCTTTGGAAATTGAGACCAGACTCAAACAAGAAGACTAAAAATTGACACAATTACTTTACCTGTATTTTGACAACAAGGGATCCGACATCATCTCTCTTACAAGATAACCATCAGTCATAAACTGAAAACGAAATGCAACAAAGTTTATCAAATATCAATTTCATGCTTTTTTAGATTACTGAGTTCACTTTCAAAAACTGTGGGACATATTGAGAGTATCCATGAAGAGTTGCTTTTCTCTCAATAGTTTATAAATCTCTTTCTTGAGAACCTTGAAAAAACATAAACATTTTTGACTACCTCAAAAACTGATGGATTTAACATCTTGTTGACAAACATTGAATATGACTTTCCTGAGAGTATTATATGGGAAAGAAAACATACCTTAATTCTGGTTCTTTCAGGATCAGTGCAGTTATCAAAGCGAATGGAATATCCAACTGTTTCACCAACAAAGCTCCCCATTTCTTCAGCTATCCTCTCTGTTACCTTTTTGATAGAAAAACTTAAACTCATATCAAGAAATGGAGCATTATGTAAAGAAACTGTTTCACCAACAAAGCTCCCCATTTCTTCAGCTATCCTCTCTGTTACCTTTTTGATAGAAAAACTTAAACTCATATCAAGAAATGGAGCATTATGTAAAGAAACTGTTTCACCAACAAAGCTCCCCATTTCTTCGGCTATCCTCTCTGTTACCTTTTTGATGGAAAAACTTAAACTCATATCAAGAAATGGAGCATTATGTAAAGAAACTGTTTCACCAACAAAGCTCCCCATTTCTTCAGCTATCCTCTCTGTTACCTTTTTGATGGAAAAACTTAAACTCATATCAAGAAATGGAGCATTATGTAAAGAAACTGTTTCACCAACAAAGCTCCCCATTTCTTCAGCTATCCTCTCTGTTACCTTTTTGATAGAAAAACTTAAACTCATATCAAGAAATGGAGCATTATGTAAAGAAACTGTTTCACCAACAAAGCTCCCCATTTCTTCAGCTATCCTCTCTGTTACCTTTTTGATGGAAAAACTTAAACTCATATCAAGAAATGGAGCATTATGTAAAGAAACTGTTTCACCAACAAAGCTCCCCATTTCTTCAGCTATCCTCTCTGTTACCTTTTTGATAGAAAAACTTAAACTCATATCAAGAAATGGAGCATTATGTAAAGAAACTGTTTCACCAACAAAGCTCCCCATTTCTTCAGCTATCCTCTCTGTTACCTTTTTGATAGAAAAACTTAAACTCATATCAAGAAATGGAGCATTATGTAAAGAAATTGTTTCACCAACAAAGCTCCCAATTTCTTCAGCTATCCTCTCTGTTACCTTTTTGATAGAAAAACTTAAACTCATATCAAGAAATGGAACATTATGTAAAGAAACTGTTTCACCAACAAAGCTCCCCATTTCTTCAGCTATCCTCTCTGTTACCTTTTTGATACAAAAATTTAAACTCATATCAAAAATGGAACATTATGTAAAGAAAGACTGGCAGCAAACATGAGGATATACACTAGGATAGACATTACCCAATATATAAATCTTCAAAACAAGCTTCTTAGATGGATTGATCTTGACAAATCTTCTGCAGTTCATTGATAATAGTATCATAATATCAAGAAAGTACACATAATATGTAAGATCAATTCAAACAATTCTTTGCTGAGTAATGCCATTCCAAAGTCTCAATATGAAGCAAGACCAAAAAAAGCAGATTGTGGGGATGAAATCATTTGGGAACTTACAGTTGTTGCAGCAACACGCCTTGGCTGTGTGATCACAATCATTCTTCCTTCTGCTGTCCATCCTGCCTCGTGTAAATACTATGTACAGACAAATTTCGAATATTAATATCAAGAGCAGTGATAAAAAAATGTGATATGGTGCTAAAATGCAATGCATAGTTCAATGAAGTACTGTAGGTCACATCATCATTTTGTCCCATTGTAAAGAAGAAACAGTAATCTGTTTTCTTGACAAGAAAATCAAAACATTCACTGCAAAAGAGACATTAATGGTAAATTAGAATGCAAAACATACTTTCCTTTATGATGGAATGTTGGGTGCAATTTATTACCTGTGGTATCTGTAAAGAAACAATAACAACATAAGAACATGAAAACAGACAATTTTTTAACATTAGACTGACCTGGGAACTTGTATTGCAATAAAAATTA
This sequence comes from Aurelia coerulea, assembly GCA_039566865.1. Lineage (NCBI taxonomy): Eukaryota > Metazoa > Cnidaria > Scyphozoa > Semaeostomeae > Ulmaridae > Aurelia > Aurelia coerulea. The sequence continues at coordinate 776,313 of CM076948.1, forward strand.
CATTCTGCTATTGCATAAAAACAGTTCATCTTGATCCAATCCTATTTGTGAACATATACAAAACCTCAGTAAACTATGGAATTCTTAACGCCATATCTGTTTTTCTAATCTTAGTCTATTTCATCTATTAACTCCTCATTCCTTCTTTCTTTACAACACTCTCCAGAATTTTCTTGATGGAGAATAGAAATAACAGAACATATCCTGAACATACACTCCTTAGTCGGGACCTTGTACATACCACAACACATTTTAAATTAATATAACCTTTACTTACTTGTGTTGATTTTCCAGAGCCAGTTTCTCCAACAAGAACGACAGTTTGGTACTTCTCCAGAAGATACAAAATATGGTTTCGGTACTGAAAAATAACATTCATGTTATTCGAGGTGTGAAATATAAAAGGTTCAACAAAAATCACCAAAATTCTTCAGCCATGTAGGGCCACCAAACAAAATTTCATTTGCAATACCAATTTATCATGATCTTTGAATCTTGTCATCTCTTCATGTTTCCAGCAAGCACTATCATACTTCCTTATCCTAACATGTGAGGTTCTTTTTACAATTCTGGTTATATTCTAAATTGATTCATTCTTTATTTATTTCCTTGTTTACATCTTTATGATACATCTGTTATTTTTATCACAACAAGAGATTGCATGTCCAAGAACCTCAAGTTTGTTAACCGAAGCAAGTTAGGAGAATACTTCAAAAGAAGTGATCTACTGTGACTCATGATAAGCGAACTATGAAAGTCCAACTGGTAAAAACTATGTTTGCGCGTGTGATAAAACACAAGCATTGGACATTTCAGGCGTACATATGGAGAGACATGCATGTGCAATCGCACACCTAATATTACCAGGACTGAGCAAAATAAAACCAAGATCCTTCTATCATAATCAATGAATTTGTTAACTATGTATGTATGTATGTATCATTTGCCACAATTACAAGTATTTACAAGTTATATAATATAAAAATAGATACAATACAATATATAATGTTAAAAACATAAAGGAAAAACACCCCTAATTACAATGGCAGGGATAGCATTTAAAGGTCAAGATGACCTTAATTCCATAATGGTCCCCTTAGAGGTGCTGGTACAACAAAAAACGTAAGAGAAAAAAATATATACAAAACTGTAGTTTGTTTTAGGTATAAAACATGGTTTATAGACCATACCATAATCGGGAGAGATGATGACAAGTCTTAATACCTGTTACCTTACCTTAAACTGTTACCTTAAGAACTGTTAAACTGTTACCTTAAAAACTGGCAATCTTTGTCTTTGTTGTTGAATTGATAATGAAATATTTGGATTGTATTTAAAACAAGACCCAGCACCTTCATTCCCTTCTGATCTTTCTACTTGGACACCGGACCCCGGAGCAGCTGCACCTGTTTATGATAAATTATAGAAGTTGATTAGAGCCCTTCTGAACATAAAAAAGGTTTCTAAAGATAGATTTTTGTGATTTGCAGAATTTGTAGAACTCTCGTAAAGAAATTACAGTACTCTTCCAAGCACTCCCAAGATCTATATGTGGATTCCTGTGTTATGCATGGTGTTTAGGATACAACACATCAAAACGTTGTCACACATGATGAGTTCAGGTAAAGGGTTCTCATTTTTTATTACAAAGTCCTTTGTAATCTAAGAAGGGGCTTCGATGTCAGTCAGTCAGAAAGAAAGAAAGAAAGTAACCCACTTCCGTCACGCTCGTTAAAGCAATTGATTAACGTTTTATCTCTGCTAATTGGGACTGAAATAAAGAAAGCGCACAGAAAGCGCACACAAGACAGAAGTTTCTCGCGATCCGATAGAAAAATTTGACGTCGGCATATTTCATCTTAGACAGATTTGACACCATAAGATGGATAAATCACCAAGATGTTTACCCTCACGCAGTAACAAATTTAACCAGAATTGGCACGTTCTTGACTTCATTAGCAGGTTAATTATGTTAAAACAATCGTTTTCTAGAACGAACTCATCATTAGCCACTTATTGATAGTATTCATTATGCAAATAAGTCAACTTTAGAGGATGGTGTAACCGGCGGCCTGCACAGAGGCTAGCATTCGCAGCGTCACCAAAGGTAGAGGGACCCCCCTCTAATACAGCCACAGATGCAAACGTCGCAGGTGAAGTTGAGAGGAAAGGTGCAGAATCCCAGCAAATTGCACAGAGGTTATCTTTGTGACCGCTTGCTCCAAACTAGATGCCGGCGAATAGTAACAATTGAAACGTTCTGTTGGGTTCTGCATAAGTAATTTTGCGTAATCGTAAATCTCACATGACATCTCATTTGACACAAATGCACCAATAGTTTTGTGCACGAACTAAGCAAACTAGGGGTAATGACTTTTGATTTTTGCGTATCATTCTCGTTTGAAAGACCAAAATGTTGCCTTTGATGCGATTCTTTTTCTTATACAAGGCGCTTGATTTTCCATTGAAGGCGACTTTAGCAGCAACACTCATCCCTCTGACTGTAGCTAAAAACAGCATCTACGATCATTTGGAGTTATGAAGAAATCAATATTCAGATATTCTTAGCTTGTTACTCCTTTATACTCTAGCTAGCAAATTTTCTGCTTCAAATTTTCATTGAAGCTGAAGGACGCTTATTATTCTGTACAGTTGAGAAAATTTGAGATCTGAAATGATACAGTTGAAAGAGCCCCTTGATTAAAGGGGTAAATAGAATTAAGGGGAAGCATTTTCCTTTCCTTTATACGAAAAATACTATGATTATTTTAAGTTACCCAGCCGCATACTTGTAATTTACAAGTTACTAGTGTAGAAATATATTTTTATGACATCTAGTGAGTGAAAACTCTCAATAGCTACCGATGATATAGTCAAGTCTTGTTGCCACTTAATTTCATTCAATCATATTCAGAAGGCCCAAGCCCAAGGCCTACTAATACTATTTATATTTTTGGGCCTAAAAATACAAAGAGGTCAAATAGAATGCCAAGCACCAGAGTAACTGCCTACAAATCATATAAGTAATTTCATGATATATTCTGTGTTACTTTGATGTATTCAAAAGTAGAAACAACCGATTATAAGGTCATACCTGGCTTCCAAAACTTCATCGTTTTCTCTCCGCTGTTAGCAGCCATCTACCCGCCATTGGTCCCAGCCTCGCTCTCAAATTCTTCTTCTATCTCCACTCTCCTTCGCAGAGGTCTTTTCACCCTACTTGCAACCCCTCGCCAGGACCATTTGTCACCAATTTTGTCACCCACTTCAATGAATGAATGAACTTGGCATAAAAAATTAGATTTGGCGCGAAAAGCTTTTTCTTTTGGACCAAATATGCCCAAAAAATGCTGTCGATTATGGTCCATTGTTTAAGGTATCTGCTTGGAGAGTCTTTACTTAACTTTGACTTGTGAATCAAACATTGAGACCGAAATGAGCTGTTGTTTCTGGTTGCACGAGGCCGTTCTTGCACATTTTTTCAGATTCGAACATGCAGAACGATTGACATTGATTAGTGATTAGTTGATAATGGAAATCTCTTGTCATTTCCTTGAAAACAACAACAAAAGATTTTACATCTTCTTGGAATCCAAAAGTGAACAACGAGAATAGCCAACGATTGTTGTCCTTCGGAACTTGAAGGTCTGTTTCGGTAAATTTTGCTTTAAAATATTCAAAACGATCGACTCTGAGTTGAACTGACTGAAGAGAGATAACGAGGCACAAAACTACAGCCAATTCAATGGTTCCCTTTATATCTTTGCAACAAGACTACCAAACTACGACAAATATCATAACTGTCAAAATCCACAACAAATATCTGGATACTAAATACATTAAAGTGAATAAAAAAAAAGCATAAACTAGAAACGAAGGAGAACGAGGCTAGCTCGATTCAAATGATTCCTTCCAATCTCCAATCAATTGTTCTTTCTTCGTATTCTATCAGGAAACGTTATCGCTGTCCCTGTCTTTCTCTTTCCGAGTTCCTCCATTCATATTTACAACAATCACGTCAGCATCAAACGGTAGTGAAAAGAAAGCACCTACTCTCCTAGGAGTACTGATGTAGTTTTATGGTTTAATTAACTAAGGGAATTGCTTGTAGGGACCGCATGCATATAAAGAAGCTTCTTTCATTCTAAATGTTAGGCACTTCTTCGATCTTACGCAACTGTTTCTTTGATCTTTGAAAAAATCTAGATCCCTACTGTTTCTGTAAAATGACCAAACAGATATGTTTGGTTTCGTCAATGTTAGAACTGTATCGTCAAATCATTTACTGATACTTAAATTAATTGCAAAACTTTATAAAGTCTTAAATTTCTATCAAGAAGCTATGCAACAAAAACACTTAGTTTATTAAGTCATAGACTATGATTAACTGCTACTTATACCTAACGTAATCTATAAAACTAAAGTCTGTCTTAAATTAGATGTCACATGAGATTCGCGATAACGCAAAATTACTCATGCAAACACTTAAATCGTTTTGATTCACGGGATTTTTTGCGTAACATCTTATTGAAGACAGACTATACACATTTGTAAACTAATTTAACACTCTGATTGATAAATAAATGTTTATTTCAAAGGTATTTTGACCTCATAAGTTCCGAATTCAGTTCGCCTGTCTTGGTCATGTGATTGCTCCTCCATATGGGTAACATGTGTTGGTTTGCCTTGCACCGTCACTGTAGTATGAGGAGTGCCAGTGAGGGTAATATCATCATGAGCTGTCATACCTCCAGGTAACTCAACGGAATGAACTTTGAAGGTGTCGAAATGTGCAGGACCAGTTAATACTGCTGGATTAGTTACTCTGGCTGATAGTGAAACTGGGACCTGTAATCAAAATTAAATTTTTTTATTATAAAATTTTATTATAAAATTTCTTAAAAATATATATTTTTATCCACATTGGATCCCAAACTTTGAAAATCTTAAGTTTTTCTCCATCATTTGGAATTTGGTACCAAGCTACCTTACATTGTTCCTTTTGTTTGTTGAAGTATTATAATTGTAAGTGTCATCCACAGTAGGGACTACATGACCTTGTGTCCTTTCCTGCTTTGGATGGCACAGTGACAAGTAATCTTTTGTGTTTTAATTGTTTTGATGATGATATATAAAAAAAAATTGAAATCATATGAATAAATAAACTGATTTGTTCGTAACAGAATGAATTTGGCAACGAAGATTTCTTAAAACAGATTCACTAAGCTGACAACTGTCTAGGGGGAAGATACGCAGTCTCGTCTTTGCACCTATGGGATTTCGCTACGTGAGAAATAATTAAAGACTACAAAATGCATGAATGTTAGTTTGGTATCCAACAGGTAGACATGGATTCCGTTCACGTTGTTCAATTGGCATGGATATTATCTACATTAAGTCAACTTGAAGGTAAATCTAAACATCAAAAGTTTCGTCAATCATTCTCAACCAGCGCTCCTTCTGGAGCTTCAAAGAACGAAATCCCATTGAATTCAGTAGTACGGAATACAACCTGAAAAAATTTGAGACTTTTGCTATTTGAGAATTAACATTCAGCTGATCAAGCAATTTTCTCTAGATTCCGAGAAGAAGTCATTAACTAAAGCCAACAATGAATTTATCCGTTTGATCGAAATTTTCTTTTACATTTTCTTCATACTAACGGCGCTCATTAACGCCATTCAAAGCTCTTTTTTCCCAAACCTCACTTCAAGTCAAATCTGCTAGCCTTCATTTCGGTCTTCCTCAAAAACAAAGAAATAGATTAACTGACAAACCTACCTTAACTTTGATCGATTTTCTAACATCAAACCATCCTCTTCTCATAAGCATTGAAACCTCATCTGGATGTTGAGGCCTCCCACGTGACAATCTCCTTCTATACGACCAATCATTTCCCCTCCTTGCTGAATTCCTCTTCAATGAGCTTCGTGGTCTTGTTATGAACCTCACAGATTCGATCAAATTCCTCTTCCCTTGCATTACATCTGGGGGTGGCTCAGGCCAACATTCTTCATAATCATCCAATTCATCAGGCAGTGAGTATGATCTCTTGCGATAGGAATCTCGTATCTCATGTGTATCAATCGGTGTTGCTGGCAGCCTTAAATTCTCTTCTGAAGAATATCCACCATTGTAGCCATGCGACAACAAACCAAGTTGATCATCATCATCATAATGCTCATCTAACACACATGAATCTGACAAATATCTTCGCCTTCCTCTTCCCCAATTAGCACTTTGTATTCTTGCGCTATGAAGATCTTCCCTTGAACTTCTACCATCACCAATTCCAAATTTCTCCCCCTTACCCCATTGAGTACTGAGAACCCCAGCTTTCTTCACACCATAATTCCTGCCAATTCCAATGCCCCCTTCTTCAGCAACGTCCCAATCCATTTGTCTTCTCCTTGCATCGCTGACGTTCTCTGCATACCCACTACCACTAATACCTCCTTCGTAGCCAACTTGCCAATCATTCCTCCGCAGACTAGCACGTCTTATTGAATCATAATTACTTTCACATGTCGCAAATTCAAACTCCTCAGCCTGGTAACCTTTACGCTTGAGTGATTCTTGTTTTCTTATATCAGCATCTCTTGCGACGTCACACTCCAAGGAATAATCACTGAAACGTGGCAAAGAATCTCTTCTGGAGCTAGAGAAGGTAGTATTATTCGAATCTGGTTGTCCTCTGTACGTAGCATCGAACTGCATCCTTGACGAGTATGTGCTTCTACCAAAGTCTTGATTCTGCACAGTACTGCTATGAAGAGGTTCACTTCTTGTAAGATCATCAGGCCCCCAAGACTGCCTCTTCAGATCAGCTGGTTTGCTTTGTTGCGGATAATGAAATCCAGCAGTTATGTAGCTCATATCATCCTTGGGATATCCAGGCAGATCTTTATGAACAGAAGCAACTCCTCCAGCGTTTGTACTCGCTGATCCACCAGAAACATTCACTGTCATATCCGAATGCTCCTTGTTTCCAACAGGGAGTAAACCCAATGATGTAGTATGGGTACCCGTGATGCTATGCGATTCAGTGCTGATTTCCATTGGTTGATGCTGCATATCTCCATCGCCAACACGAATGGTATGGCTAGGCCGTTTTGTGACACCACTCGTAAGATATGAATGACATCCCCAGTCTGTATCAGCTTTTGGTCTTTTTGAAATAACCGCTTTTTCAGGTTTCTCTCTTTCCTGAATATCCGCATTGTTGTATCTGTCACCATTAGCAAGGACAGGAAGTGACGTATGAGATGTACTTGTGCTGTGAAGCTCTCTATTCATGCTTGAAATTTGGCTGCTGTTGCTCTGGTCCCCACTGCTGGCTGCTCCGAATTGCGAGTTCTTCAAAATGCCTTTTGATCTTGCTTTGCTATTTTGAGTTGCACCTTGAAGGTCAGTAGCCTGAAAGTAAGGACAAACTGTTCAGTCCTGTGTATATATAAAATATATGAAATTGAAACTGAAAGTGAAACTGAAAATGCAACTATATGGCTATAAAATATTTATCGGTATCAAAGGTTTTTGTTTACGATTAAGTCTAGGAAAACATTGGGAAGAGGCCCGAGTTTGTGTAGCAATCTGATTGTAAAATTTATCAATTGTGATAGCTATTGAGAGGTGGAAAGGTTCTGGAGTGAATTTAAAATGCAAGGAAGAACTTAAGCAATTCAATTTCTTGAAGTAAACGAAAAGAAAGAAAAACGCGCTTCCAGAGATTAAAAAAAATTTCTTCCTGTTTGAGTGACTTCTTTTGGCACAATCCAGTTTACTCGCAACGTTTCAAAATATCTTGATGCAATCCTAACAATTTGAAATAAATATGAACTCCTGTACGTCCGAAGCAAATGTAAACATTAGTAGAGCATACTAGGTTCAAGGGATGAGATTAAAAAACTCAAGGAGGTAAACAGCACCAAAATGATTAACTTCAATAAATTTCAATTTTTGCAAAATTTGTTTGCCTGGGCATTTTAGGAAACATCACGAAAACACAAAAATATGCAAATGTCCCAGCTTGCTTTGGCCAGGATTGTACGAGTATGTTGAGAGACAATATTTGGATTTGAAAAAGCTGCGGTTGGAACATACAAAGTCTTGCTATCCACGCAGTTTAGGAAAATGTCTTGGCTGTTTGTTCAAACAAAGAACACCTGTTTCTCCATTGACAAAAATAATCTTTTTGGTCTTATGCTTCAGTGACATGACATAAGACTGTGCCTGCCTGTAAAGCTCTGACAAAACGAGCAACATTGTTTGCCAAACATTTGAGATTTGCTTGCCAAGCGAAACGTTTGTCTGTTTGGCCATGCCGCAAACATTTCGTGACAAGAAGAATTTGTTTAGCAATGTGTTTGAAAGCGTTTCAAAGCATTTTCTGCTTGACACAAACAAATAGTCATTTTCAAGTAATGTTTCGCAACATGGAGAAGCGGGCAAATGCTTCGCAAGGCAAACAAATCTCAAATGTTTGGCAAATCATGTTTGTCGTTTGCTCAGGGCCAAAGAAACAGTGTCAAAGTCTCATAAACTGCAGAAATATAATAGACTTACCATCTGGATCTTTGACCCTCCTGCAATCCCTGATATTGCTCCCACTCCTCCTCCATTGTTGTCACTGACAATCCTTGCACCATGTACACAAACTGCATCACATCTCTGTTCCAATGCAGCATGTTTCTCATCTCCTGCGCAGTCACCATGTATTACTTGATGATCACTGGACATCTTTCTGAAATTCTTTGCATGAAAACATTCAGTGCACATGCCTTGCATTGCAGCCGAATATCCTTCCTCGTCACCCTGTGTTTTTCGTCCTGACAGGGGCTGGTGACTGCAAACTGGCTTGCCGGCTAACTGTTCTTGAACATAGCTTTTATCGTTTGATGGTAGACATTTTGAGCAAGCTTCCAAACTCTTTCTTCTCTTCATTTCAATGAGCTCACTACATGTCACGTGCCTTGCAGCCTTGCAATCGCTAGAGCGACCAACCACACAGGTCATTTCAGTGTGTTCATTGCATGGGTAATGAGCATCATGGCATTTGCATTCTTGCAGCTCAACATCGTGTCTGGTCGCCCCAGAGTGGTTCATGGCTTTGCAGGCTTTTGAATGACCAACCAGGCATGTTACCTCACTGTTCTCGTCACATTTTTCTTGGCAGCATTGGCATTCCACTCCTCTTTCTGCAGCTATCTCGTTCGTCGCCCCATTTGGACCAATCGCATTTCTGCGAATCATGGCTACCTTTACGTGAGCAGCATCACACTGGCACACCTCACAAGTGCTGATTGCCTCGGCCAAACTGCGGTCACTCGTGTCTCCTGCCAACATCAATCCTTGATGCTTTTCACAAAGATGATGAGAACAAGACTTATCTTCACACATATCACAATCATTCATTTTCCCAGAAGACAAACAAATGTTTGTTGAACTTGTGTGGCTCTCATGTCGATTTGCATCAGCGTGACGTATTTGCCCTCTTTCTCCCTCGTCATTCCTTCTGTTTCCAACATCTTGAATGGAAGTGCATGACACAAATCCTCCCGCCATGTTTTTTTGGCTGCTGTCAACGTTTACAACTCGGTCAGACCGGTTTCTCTTGCTGCTGGATGTCTCTATGTTGATGCCTTGTCCGCCATGCACTGTAGCAACATTCTCTGTTCCACGTGCGATCTTTGTCACATCGCTGGAGACAGTGTTACCTTCGATTTGGCAGATAGCATTCAAGCCAGCTTCACTTGAACTACCAACATTCATTCGCGTGCCAGCACTTGTTCCAAGATGCATCTCATGAGCAATCATACCTTCGGAATGTCCTCTTTGGCCTTTTATTCCGATGGATGTTTTGGCATTTGAAGCAAAAATTGCATGACTTTCGTGTTGATTCATCACATCATCATAATCATCACTGCTTTCATCTGAAAGTCCGCCATTATCAATCCCTGAGTGTGGCAATCCATTCATACGAGCACGACTGTTCATTTTGATTGCATTTCTTCTTTTGTTTCCTCCACCATTCTCTCCTTCGTAGCCACCAGCATTGCCTCGATTATTTGCAGCATTGCTTTGCGCCGTGCTTGTCAAAACTCCTTTTCCAGCAACATGACTTTTTGAATCTTTTCCACTGAAGTGTACAGACGAACCTCGTGCACCAATTAAAGCATTTCTTTGATCATCACAGCCGGAGAGATCACCGGAGATAGCAACATTGAATTCCTCATTTGAAGCACCCTGTCCACCTCGGCCTCCAAATACCATCGTGCTGCCCTTTGTGTTGATAGTTGTCTCTGTAACGTTGATGTTGTCATCGCCTGCCTCAAATGCAGCATTAGTGATACCACCGGGTGATAATGGAGGAGGGACAGGGCCGAACCCTCCTACTGCACTGGCAGTTGAACTGCTTCTCTGGATGTTTGAGCTGCTTCCTTGATTCCCTACTCTTTCAACATGGCTGTCTCTGTTGGCATGTGGTGGCGGCACCATCATGTCCCCGTTAGCACTCCCTCCATATGCTCCTCCATTTGCACCAGCGTTAATCTGTTCCATATCAAGCTTGACACTTCCTGAAAATCCTCGATTAATCGTACCATTAGCAGAGCTTCCGCTGCTGCCAGAATGACGCATTTTCAGTGACTCGAAACTTCCATGCACCCTTCGATAATTGTCGTCATCAGAATCACCACTTTGGAAAGATGTCTCTGCTAAATTATGATACATGACATTCACATTATCATTACGACATCCACCATTTTGGTCCCCTCTGTTTGGAAAAACACTCAGCTCGGTTGATTCTTTTCCAACAGGTGGGGTGGCGTAAATGATTGTCGTGACGGGCACGGAGTCATCTGACTTGTCGTCTGATTTGATGCATGACTTGTTGCTCTTTTCGTTGTAATAAGGCGGCGGGTGATCTTCATCACTAGTGATAATGTCTTCAGCTGATTCAATTGATGTTTCGTCGGGTTCAAGTCCGGCACGATTTTTACGCATTGATGGGAAATTATGATCAACATCACCGCCGACGAATTCTTGGTACGAGCGATGTTTTCTTCTGGGGGCTTCTCGCCTTAAGAAATATCCTTCATCGTCATCCACTGGGAATAAACACATGCAACATGTGCACCACCCACAATACCTGCATAATGCACACAACAGGATCAATGCCAACGCAACTGCAAATATCAACACAGGTATTAACCATGCCAAAATAGGTATCACGCTCTGTTTTTCTGCCTTCAGTGGTAAAATATATCCTGCACAAGTGTCTACTGCTGCAACATAAACTTTGCTAACAGTGAACATTGGTGATAAGAATGTATTGAAAGCGTAATGGACGGTGTAGTTAGATTTGTGAAGAACCTTGAAAGTTAAGTTTGCAATGGCTGTAGAGTCACATTGACCACATTTTATGATTCTTGGTGAAAATGAGATCCTCACTGAGTATTGGTTATAGCTGTTTTTGGAGCGACCGTAATCCACGACAGTCATATCTTTTGTAGCATCGTATCCATAAAATGCAGCCACTTTGTTGACGAAATCCTTGATAGGAACCCATTCACAATCATGTCGTTTCGATGCTGTGAAGACCAGAGTCATTTCAAAACAATGTCGCTTTGGCCGATTCAAAGACAGCGATAAATTGTCCATGGCAGATAGACCACAAGTGTCAGTTGCAGTGACATTGAAGAGAAATCGGACTGTGTTGTTCTGTTTCAAAAGATTGCTGTATGAAAGGCCCTTTAACGTCTGAGAAGTAGAATTGAATGAGTACCAACATTTAGACGGGAAATTTGACGATTTCTTTATCATTTTCAATGAAAGATAACGAGTGTTACCATCTTCGAGATCGAAGAAAGTCGCTTCTGGTATTTTGAATGTAAACGCTCCTCCTGCAATGTCTTTGTATGGCTTGAGCGGTTGCACAACTTTGGGCTTCTCGCATATCTTTCCTCTGAAAATAAAATGATAGAATTAAGAATTTGTACCAATTGATGATTGATGATAATTTTGGCTGATATAAAGTCTTTACGTGATCTTCTTTCTATAACAAAGCTATTTCCAGATTATGCATATTTCACGTTAAAATTTAAAAATTGCTAAAAGTGAAGACTTCCTTGTTTTCATCGACGAAAAGAGTCCTGTTTGCAATGTTATTTCTTTAATAGACCCTTCAGCTTATTCTGCAAAAGAGCCTGGATCGAGCGATATTTTCATACAGTTTCATACGGAAGGCTCAGTTGAGTGGCGTTAGAGCTTCTATCACTTTTGTGCACGTTAGAAAATTCAACAAAATTCATAAAAAAAATATCGTTCGATTCAGATTCTTTTCTAGAAATAGCTAAAAGGTTCATTGATCGGTCTCTCTATTTGATACATTTCCGAGCATTTCAGATAGAATCAACGTACATTCTGGAACCTAATAACACAACATAAAATCAGTACAAAACAAAATTCCCTCTTGAACAAACTATAGTTTAGGACAAGTTCCTGCCCCGTAGAAGTATCTAGCATGAAGAGAATTCTTCTGCGGATTACAATCAGCATTTTTCTTCTTAGATAATTTTTTTGTTCGTACCAAGGAATCGAAGCAAATTTAGACAAAAATCCTTTAAGTGCTTGAACTGCAGAATTTGAAGAATATTTTGTAACTCAATTTACGAATGTCAAGTATACAAACTTACCCTGTGTCACGTGTTGTTGGCTTCAGTGTCCGTGTAATAGCTGGTGCTGTTGTAGTCATGAACACAGGGGAACAAGAGTCAGTTCCAGCTGCTGTAACATTATTAGCAGTGAACATTGGGAAGATAAAGTTGTTGAATTCACTACGAATAGTGTTGTCGGATGTCCTTAGAACACGACCAGTCAAATCTGATATCTTTGCAAAGTCACACGGCTCACATCTGACTTGTCTCTGCGACATTGAAATCTTGACGTTGAACATGTTATTGTTGTTCCCGACTTTTGAATAGCTCACGACCCCAATATCACTTCGGTTGCTTAGGCCATAAAAACTTGCAACTTTGTCAATGAACATTTTGACAGGAATCCATTCGCATGAATGCGTTTTAGCTGTTTTGAAGGTGAACATCATTTCAAAACAATGCTTGCTAGGCCGCTGAAAGCCAACTGACACATTGTCGATTGCAGAAAGTAAACAAGAATCCGTTGCTGTTAATTTGAAGCCAAGTGTCAACGAGCTTGCTCCTGCGAGGAGGTCTTTATAAGGAAGGCCATCTAACTTCTGTGATGTTTGATTGAACGTGTACCAGCATTTTGATGGGAAATTTCCTGAATTAGGTTGCATTGTCAATGAAAGAGATCGTGTGTTACCATCTTCTTTATCAGTGAAAGTCTGTTCAGGTATCATATACGAGAAACGCAAATCAGAAGTAAGGCTGAGTGGCTGTATTTTGTTGGCAAGTCTTGGGGATTCGCATGGGGTACTGAAAAGAATGAAATATGTCTCATAAATTGATTCAAATATAGCAGAGACGATTGAGGTTTCATATGGAAACCTAATTTTAGACCAAGCAGCACAAGTCATGGAGTCAAAAAATGAAACTCCCAAAAAAGCTTGAATACTTTTGATATTTTAACTTTTAGATTTGCAATTCACTTTTTAATTAAAAGGCAGAAAATTTATAGTAGCAATTCCGAGCATTTATTCCAATTGGTGTTACCATAGCTTTAAGAATAGTAGTTTCATTCTGTAGTATGTTATTTTGTAATGCTTAGCGCAAAATGAGGCATACTTTAGAAATAAGTCGAAAGGCAATAGGTCATAAATAAATGGAGTAACAGCTCCATCCTCTGCAGAGCCGTTACTGCTAAAGATTTCGAATTGATGTTTAGTTTAACCGTGGGTTTTTAATGATGCAAGACACTTTCTAAGACAGACAACAAACATTATCATTAACTTACCGGGTAGAAGTTGAAGCTGGCTGAGTGGTTGTAACAACTGGTTTTGTAGTCAGAATAGGTACACATGAATTCACTCCAACAGCAACAACATTATTGACTGTAATATCAGGTGACATAAAGTTCTTGAATGCTGTAACAACAGTACCGTCTGCCTTTCGTACGACTTTGTCCGTTAAAGTTGATATCTTTGCAAAGTCACACGGCTCACATCTGACTTGTCTCTGCGACATTGAAATCTTGACGTTGAACATGTTATCGTTATTCCCGACTTTTGAATAACTCACGACCCCAATATCGTTTCGGTTGCTTAGGCCATAAAAACTTGCAACTTTGTCAATGAACATTTTGACAGGAATCCATTCGCATGAATGCGTTTTAGCTGTTTTAAAGGTGAACATCATTTCAAAACAATGCTTGCTAGGCCGCTGAAACCCAATTGACAAATTGTCCATTGCAGAAAGTAAACAAGAATCCGTTGCTGTTAATTTGAAGCCAAGTGTCAACGAACTTGCTCCTGCGAGGAGGTCTTTATAAGGAAGGCCATCTAACTTCTGTGATGTTTGATTGAACGTGTACCAGCATTTTGATGGGAAATTTCCTGAATTAGGTTGCATTATCAATGAAAGAGATCGTGTGTTACCATCTTCTTTGTCAGTGAAAGTCTGCTCAGGTATCATATACGAGAAAGGCAAATCAGAAGGTAGACTGAGTGGCTGTATTTTGTTGGCAAGTCTTGGGGCTTCGCATGGTGTACTGAAAGGAAAGAAATGTCTCATAAATTGATTCAAAGAGAGCAGAGACGATTGAAGTTTCATATAATTTTAGACCAAGCAGCACAAGTCATGGCTGAAAGTGCATCAGAACGACTAAATCTCCTCAGTTGGAAACTTGGGAAGCAATGGAAAAGGCTTTTCCAGACGTACGCAATATTTAGTCCAAAAAAGGAAACTCCCTAAAAAGGTTGAATACTTTTGATATTCTAACTTGCAGATTTGCAAATCACTTCTTGGTGAAAATTCACAAAAATTATAGTGGTGTTACCATAGCGTCAAGAAAAGTAGATTTTCAATGAAGAAGAAAAGATGGATGTTTCAGTCTATCGAATGTTATTTTGTGATGCTAAGCGCAAAAATTAAGCATACTTTAGAAATAAATCGAAAAGCAATAGGTTATAAATAAATACAGTAACTGCTTGTCACTGCTAAAGATTTTGAATTGATGTTTTGTTTAACCGTGGGTTCAACCGTGGCGCAAGACACTTTCTAAGACAGACAACAAACATTATCATTAACTTACCTGGTCAAAGTTGTAGCTGGCTGAGTGGTTGTAACAACTGGTTTTGTAGTCAGAATAGGTATACATGAATTCACTCCAACAGCAACAACATTATTGACTGTAATATCAGGTGACATAAAGTTCTTGAATGCTGTAACAACAGTACCGTCTGCCTTTCGTACGACTTTGTCCGTTAAAGTTGATATCGTGGCAAAGTCACATGGTTCACATCTGACTTTTGTCTGAGTCACTGCAATCTTAACGGCAAATGCTGTGTTAGTCAGCCCGATTTTTGAGTAACTGACAACATTGAAATCTAAAGGGCTGAATCCGTAAAATAAGGCAACCTTCTCGAGAAACCTCCCAACTGGAACCCACTCGCAACTATATGTCTTCAATGTTTGGAAGATGAACGATAACTCAAAACATGCTTGAACTGGTTTCTGTAACAAAACAGTGATACTATCCATAGCTGAAAGTCCACATGAATCTGTCGCCATTAATTTGAAATCAAACTTCACTGTGTTCTTCCCTTGCAGTAGGTTTGTGCTGTGTAGGCCATCAAATTTCTGTGATGTTGTATTGAAGGAGTACCAACATGTTGAAGGAAAGTTGTTCGATAATTTGCTGAGTTGCAAGCTCAAAGATCGAGTGTTGCCATCTTCAGCATCAGTGAAAGTTGTCTCTGGTATTGTGTAGGTGAATGATTTGCCAGAAATGAGGTTCATTTGGGGTACAGGGGTGCTTAGTGTTGGTGCTTGGCATACTGGAGTTGTTCTGAAAAAAGAAACATTTCAATTGAAACTTCAGTTTGGAATTGTAACTCAGTGATTCTTCAGCAAGATACACGAGACATAGATAACCAAACCAGAAGATCTCAGCATTGCCTTATCAAACATCATCTTATGGACATTTTTAATAGGAGCTGTCATCAATTGTTAGGTCGAAAGTCCAAATATTATCTTTAGTCTCTATGAATTTGATAAAAATGCTACCACTTACAAAACGATATTTCAGCTAAAAATCATCATTTGCACAAAACATTGAGATTTTAGATGTTAATCAAATGGTTGGTGCACAAGTTACCCAAATTTGAATAGAAAGTTATGTACGAGTAACCATTTATGTGTAGAATTCTGCCTGCTCAGAAAATTCAACTGACTGGAAACCAGCCTCAAAGTAAAAGAAATAAACTTACATTACTGTGGTTGGTGGAGCAGTGGTTGCAGCTATTGTGGTTGCAGCTATTGTAGTTGTTAGCTCTACAGTTGTAGTAGGCATTTCCGTTGTGGTTGCCTCAGCAGTGGTAGTTGGAAGCTCTGTTGTAGTTGGCTCTTTGGTGGTAGTTAACTCTAATGTGGTTGTTCGTTCAGCAGTGGTTGTTGGGACTTCTGTTGTAGTGGGAATCATAGTGGTAGTTTGTTTTTCGGTTGTAGTCGGCTCAGCAGTGGTTGTTTCTGGTATTTCTGTTGTGGTTGGTAGTTCTGTAGTTGTTAGTAATTGGGTGGTCGAAGGTAACTCGGTGGTGGTTGGCAATTCTACTGTGGTAGCCTCTACAGTTGTGGTTACCTCTGTAGTGGTGGTTGCCTCAAGAGTGGTCGTTAGTATTTCCGTGGTTGTCGGTAATTCTGTGGTGGTAGGCAGCTCGGTAGTCGTAGGTAGCTCGGTGGTAGTCGGAACCTCCGTCGTGGTAGGATCTGGTGTGGTGGTTGCCTCAGTCGTGGTCGTTGGCATCTCCGTGGTTGTTGGCAGTTCTGTGGTGGTAGGCAGCTCGGTAGTCGTAGGTAGCTCAGTGGTAGTCGGAGCCTTCGTCGTGGTAGGCTCTGCTGTGGTGGTTGCCTGAGCAGTTGTCGTTGGTAGTTCTGTGGTGGTTGCTTCAGCTGTTGTTGTTGCTGGCGTTGGAGTGGTGGTTATTTCAACGGTTGTGGTAGGGATTTCTGTAGTTGTTGGTAGTTCAGTAGTGGTTACCATTGGGATGGTAGTTTTCTCAGCTGTTGTAGTGGGCAACTCAGTGGTAGTTGGTTGTTTCGTTGTTGTTCTGAAATACAGACAAGCAATATGAGATTGATTTGGAACAGCGTTTCCAGACAAAACGATGAATTCTGAGTTCATTCCTTCAAAACAAAGTTCTCATTTTGACTGTAGCGTCAGTTTTGACTCAAAACTTAGTCGTAGTTCGTTCATTGACTGCACTCATACCGATACAACTACGTCACTGAAGCAACAGCAACAACTTCAATTCAATTCAATGAGATGAGATGAGCGAAAGTAGAGCATTTTGGTGGAGTAAGGCAAGCGTCGATAGCTTATCTTACAGGCTATCAGAATGTAACAATCAGATAAAACACTACTGATTCATCATTATGATCGTTTTCAATTACATAGCAAAGTGAGATTTGTCAGCGATTAAAACAGTTAGCGTTCCATTAAAAAGGCTGAAATTCTAACAACATCTTTGTTCCTCTGTGTAGATTTACACACGAAAATAGATAGCCCTGTTTTTACAGTTATCAGTTCATTTCTCTTTCTAAATTTTGCATTCTCGTCATAAATTTCGTTGCTAAAAGTTGGTACTTGGCTAAATCGTTTGGTACCACCAGAGCTTCATAATTCTTTGAAACGACGTTCTATAATTTAGAGAAAAATTGTAAAAGTATATACAAATGCAAACTTACATTTGAGGACTGGTTGTTGTCGTTGGGGCTGAACAATGCCATCGATGCAACACCCATCCAATCACGTGTGTACCCACGTGACCATGAAGTCTGTTCAGCGATATCTCATACTTGATTTTCTTCACCAAATTAGCAACGATTTGCGCATGCTCACATGTAAAATACAAATCTACTGATGTCTGATATCCATTGTAATCTCTTATCCAACCTCCGGGATCAGCTAAACTGTGATCGAGTTTTGTCTTGCTATTGCAGGTGAAACCAGGGGGGCCTCTGACATTGCCATACGCTCTTCGTCTGCCAGGCACATAAATACGATAGATGGACATCCTTGTGATGGGGATACTGGTGAATGTTGAAACTTTTCTCAAGATGTCGGTCCTTTCAAATGGTTGAAGATTATCGTATTCGGTGCAGAGAAGAAAGCTGATTGTTAATCTGCTGTAGCCTGTAGATGGGCAATAGGTGACAGCTGCTGACGTTGTCGATAACGGTTGCAGGGTGCTAGATTTTTCCGGGGTCGGTATTGGCATGGTGGTTGGTTTTGGTTCCGAGGCAGGAATTGATGCACTTGTTCTGTTTAAAAAAATAAATTGAATTAGTGTTAAAAGGACCAGTCACCCTTAGATGGAAGAGAAGAACATTGTACCAAGCTGCATTGCGTTCTAATTCTGAATATTCCTGCGATTTTATAGGGATTCGATTAAAGGAGGCAATGCATGTTGGTAAAAAGTTCCTTGCAACCATTTTTAGCGTAATCAGCTATTAGATAAGCTAACCTAATCAAGCCTATTTCTGGGCGCCCAGCCCTCCGCAGGAGCCATTTTCTTATGGTCATAGAATATTACAATACATGCGACATCGTACAATACGTCCTAATTACTATACAACTATACAATACTACAAGGACGGGACCACAGGCAGCAAAAGATCTATTTGATTCTAAAATGTTTACCTCGTTTGTGTTGCTGTGAAAACCTGACAAGGACCACGTGATATGCATACATTTCATTACATTACAAGCATCGTAACAAACATGAAGGATATCACAGGACAAAATGCAGAAAATATGTACTTACATTTGAGGACGGCTTGTAGTGGTAAGAGAAGAACAATACCATCGATATAACACCCAACCAATCGCATGTGTGCCCACATGATCATGAAGTTTGTTCAAAGATATCTCATATTTGATTTTCCTCACCAAATTAGCAACGATCTGTGCCTGCTGACAAGTAAAATACAGATCTACCGATGTTTGATAGCCATTATAAGTTCTTCTCCAACCATCTGCATCAGCCAAACTGTGATCAAGCTTTGTTTTACTGTTGCAAGTGAAACCAGGAGGGCTTCTCACGTTCTGATATGCTCTTCGTCTGCCAGGCACAAATATGCTATACATCGAGATTCTTGTCGTTGGGATATTAGTAAAACGTGAAATTTTGTTGACGATGGCAGTTCGTTCAAATTGCTGAAGAATGTTGTAATCATTGCAAAGTAAGAAGCTGATTGTCAATCGATGATTACTGATTCCTGTAGACGGGCAATAAGTGATTGTTGTTGTGGTTGTTGATAAGGGTTGAATAGTAGTGGCTTGTTCCGGAGTCGGTATTGGCTGGGTTGTCGGTTCTGGCTCTGACGTTGGAATAGCTGCACTTGTTCTGTTGAAAAATTGAATTGATGATAAAATCAATAGACCATCCGACGAATTTTCGATCAGGAACAACTGCGGTAAAAGCAAGGGCCTACAAGGACGAGATAGTCGTCCTGTTGCAGTTAATGTCTAATGTTTGGTTTGAAAAACTTACCTTTGTTCTCCTTGGTGGTTTCTTCTTTCATAAATTTCTTGGTTTTGCTTTCTAAACGACATAAATCAAATCACATGTCTTCTCAAGTAGAACTGAACTGTTTGATCGTGCCATCTCGTCTCTGGTGGCCATTTGCAATGAACATAACGAAAGTGATGTTATTGTTGTTCTCAGCCTCTTGAATTATTGAAAGCAAAACCAAGAAATTTATGAAAGAAGAAAACACCAAGGAGAACATAGGTAACTTTTTCAAACCAAACATTAGAAATTAACTGCAACGGGACAAATATCTCGTCCTTAGGCTCTTGGTAAAAGCTCTAACGCTGATCAATAAAACCGTTCGATTGAAAATGAATAAAAGAATCTCTCGATTCGATCTCTTCTGAAGAATGGCCGAAAGATCTATTGCCTGAATGTGTTACTTACTACAGTATGTTGATTATTTGCCTGACAGTGTCAAACTGCTGACCAAATTGATAACTATTTGAGATGGTGCTTCTCAAATACCCTGTTTTTCTATTTGGTCACTCACATCAAACATTACTGCACAGAAAAGTTTTGTCTGTGAATAGAAATGCGTTGAAGCTTTAGTTGAAGTCATAAAGTTCAATACATTGAAATTCAAAAACGTCTTTTCGTGGGGTGGGGTAGCACCACAACAAACACTATTTTTTGGAAAGAGGAAAATTCCCAGATCTTTTGAAATATCTAGTTATTTGAAAATTGATCAGGAAGTTTGTGTGTGGTACAGAACGTTAAAATCATGGAGATATTTACTGAATATTTTCCCCTTTTAATTGTCACTGCAAATCGCAAGATACATAAAGGCAATACATTGATTAGAAATCAACCAATCAGAGTTAACTTACGTAGTAGGAATTGCTGTTGTTGTTGCTGGTGTTGTTGTTGTTGTATAACAGTACCATCGATGCAATGCCCATGCAATAACATGAAATCCAACTTTTTCATCAAGTTTTCTTAACGATATTTGGCGTTTGATTTTCCTCACGAAACTTGTGACCATTTGTTCATCTGCACACGTAAAGTATACATCGACTGATGTTTGGTTATCAAAATGCTGGCTGGACCAACCCCCTCGAGCAGCTACGCCATTATCAAGCTTTGTTTTGCCATTGCATGTGAAACCAGGGGGGCTTTTGAGGTTCTTGTACGCACTGCGTTGGTCAAGTATGTAAATACGGTACATTTTGATTTGGGTCTTCAGGACACTTGCAAAAGCTGATAGCTTGTTAAAAATGGCGTCTTTTTCAAACTTCATGAAGTAATCGTAATCGAGCGGGAGCAAGAAGCTGACTTGTAAATGGTAGCCAGAGTAGCCTGGACAGTAACTGACGTAAGGTGTTGTTGCTGTTTCTGGTACTGGAGAAGGTCGAGGGCTCGATTCAGGGGTCGGTTCAGGGGTAGGAATTCTTGATATCAGGGATGTTGTGCTGCTGAAAGATGAATACTTATTAGATAAACGATAAACAAATATGGTATGAACACTGTAAATCAAAATCTTTGTCGTATCATCAACTGTGTCTAATATCATCGCGAAGTAAAACTGCAAGCAATTTCCAGGAGAGAGTTTTATTCCTATTGCATTTTATCTCTTTAAATACCTTCTCTCTTATATCCCTTCAAGACCATTTCTTTCTCTCTAAATATTCTCGTATTTATTACTTCTGACTGTGACCAGATGAAAGCATTCTGGGATTCAACAAATTTAGTTCAAAGTCTAATAGGACTTATTTTACATTCAAAGTTCTAGCTTGAGATCAGGCTCACTTAGTTAAAAATTTGAAGATAAAAAAATGAAAGGAACAACGGAAAAAGTGTCTCTGTTTCTTAGACCTGTAATTATTTGCATACTCTACCACTGGGAGTGAGCAGATGCAAAAACTGCCGTGGACAAGAAAAAAACCATCAACATTTGCAAGAGCAGAAGACAGTTACAAAAAGGAACATTTGCAGTTAGAAATAGTGTCAAGTATCACGAAATCTAAAGCTTTAGACAAAATATGAAACGTTTAAATGTGTTCAAAATAATGACTTTGATAGGAAGGTATGAAATTACCAAAATATAAAGCATTAGAACTTCGTCATGAACCCAACCCAACAATGATGTGAAAATCATAGAACCAATAAAACAACTCCCTTAAAGATTCAAAAATGAAAAAACCAACTCACGTTTCTGGCTTTGATGTCGTCAACACAGAAGGACAATACCATTGATGAAGTGCCCAGGCAATAACATGAAATCCTATCTTACTATGCAAATTATTTTGCAACACTTCATTCTCAATTTTAGTCACCATATTCTGTACAGTCTGTTCTTGAGCACAAGTGTAATGCACATCAATTGACGTTTGGTTATCATTGTACCCTGGACGCCAACCCTCTGCATCAGCAAGGGCACCTTTGAGCTTCTTCTTGTTTGTACATACTAAATCAGGGGGGCTTTGGATATGATTGTAGACATTTGCTTGACTTGTTATAGGGGCTCGGTACATGGAGATTCTGCTTCTTGGAATGCTCATGAAATTTGCTACTTGTTTGTAGATGTGTTCTCGTTCATAAATTTGCAAGTAATCATAATTAATGCATAAAACATAGGTGATTGTCAATCGGTAATATGCACTGCTTGTTGTTTGGCATGCACTTCCAGCATATCGACGTACTCTTCTTACTGGGATTTGTGAGGCTTCATCTGAAATCTAAAGGAAACAGACATTGATTGTAATATGTCCTGCATTTAAAGGCTCTTGGGTAACCGGCATGCATTGCGATTGTTTGTTTTACTTTTCATGTCAAGCCCAATGTTCAACACACGTAAGGGAAAAGTGTGACAACATCTTGAGCTGCTGTGACATGCTGCTGACTTGAGCAACATCACAATATTATTCTCATGAGCATGAAATTAGGCCACCTTAACAAAAAGGGCTGTTACATGATTGTTGCCTAAAAACCTTTAACGACACTGTGGTAACCATAAACCTTTGTGCATCACGTGCCTACGCCTGGAGCTGCAACGACGTGCTGCTGACTTGAGCAACATCAACAAATGACTTTCATGCAGCGTGAACTTAGGCCACATATACAAATAAGGATGCAATACGTGATGGTTGCCTAAAAACCTTTAAAGACACTGTGGTAACCATAAACCTTTGTGCATCACATGTCTACATCTGGAGCTGTAACGATGTGCTGCTGACTTAAATGACATCACAAAATAACTTTCATGCAGCGTGAACTTAGGCCACCTATACAAATAGGGCTGCAATGCATGCCGGATCCCAAAGAGCCTTTAAGGAAAGGAGAAATCTTATGAAGTTTCAAATGGACATAATAGTGAAACCTCGCTCGTCGGTCTGTTTTAACCAGCATGCTTCACACTTGTCATTTCTTTGCTATCACTATGGCCAATGAAAATGGCGACAACAAAGGCTAATTATACCAGGTGGCATGTGCAAAGCATGCCGGTTGAAACATTTCCTTTAACCAGCAAATAGACTAATTACATCAAATAGAATAACCATTAATGGCAATTTAGGATTTAAGGCATTGCTTCCCAGTATTGAACGAGTTTTGACTTGATATGATGACAAACAAATGATGGGTTTAAACCAAGGAGGGGCATTCCCAAAAAGATCTAAAATGCAGAATTTAAAGAGGCATTGTCACCCAGGGTCCTTTGCAGGCACGTTGCAATTTTGGACTGTTTGAAAACCTAATTTGGCCTGAGCAAAAATATGGACCCACACTGGAGTAGTTGAAATGATATAAAAGTTTGATTTCAGTTGAATTTCCTATCAGCTCAATCGCTGCAGTGTGCATCCATATTTTCTGCTTAGACTAGATTTGACTTTCAGACAAGTTTGAAATTGCAGCGTACCTGCAAAGGACCCTTAGCGAAAATGGTTCTCTAAATCATATGAATCGAAATAATCATTAATGGACTGAATAATTGAAAGCTGCTATAGAATGCAGGCTGTATCTTGGTAACAGTAGTACATACAGAACTGCTCTGTCGGATAGAAGTCTCTTGTAATTTTCACTCAGATGATTCAAATTTAACCCTGACCAGTGTCAGAAAGGAATGCTTCCTGTCACAGTTTCGGTTGAATATATGAGCAACAGTTTAGATCGTGATTTTATTGTATCTCTAAATATCAGGCAGGACATTTAAATGTTAATGTCGTATTTTTCCCAATAATTGAGACGTTCCTCTATGTGGGCTGAGCAGTATCAGATGCTTTAAATAGCCACGAGCTCTCACTTCTGAAAGTAGCAATATGGGCTCAAATTTGTGGTCACCTTAAATTCAAAGGTAAATTCTGTTTATTACTATATTGGTTTCTAACCATCGCTGTTAAAAAACTTCATTAATATTTGAAAGCGTACTTTAATTGTACCTTAGGAAGTGATGTGACATAGGTAACATTAAACATTCATTGATACTCAGAGGGTCCTGTGCGGGCACGCTGTATCTTTAGACTGTCTAAAAATAAAAGTTTGCCCAAACAAGAAACTATAAATCCACAGTGCAGTGAACAAGAAAAATTCAATTAAATTCAAGTCAGTTGAACTATTGCATTGTGGATCCCTATTTTCCGCTAAGGCCAAATTAGATTGTCAGAAAGTTTAAAATTGCCGCATGCCCGCAATGGACTCTGGGTCATTATAGCTTTCTAAATGCATCAAAGAGCAGCATTTGCTCTCAAAGATGACCAAAACAAATTCTTATGCATCTGCCAATATATTGTGCTCCATTTTAAGAAGACGTTGGTCAATTGCTCCTGTTTTCTTTGGTTGTACTCTGGTTAACAGACCTCCATATTTGACCTTCACGAAAGGCCACGAATATTTTGCTGTTTCAATTCGAATCATTACAGATATTCTATCACAGCTACAATATCAACAATGAACAGTAGTATACGCTCTTCTAACGCAAATCCAATTCAATTTTAGCTTTGTGTTCAATTCAAAGCAGAAATCCCCTTTCATTGATATTTAGTTACATATAGCTTTCGCTAGATTGATTGTGCTTAATTACTCTCTCACGCCCCTGCAGAATGTTTCTGCTCTTTTGCAATCTCATGGATAAACTAGTACTTTATCATTGTAAGGTTCTTTTATTTTTATTGCCATTCTTCCGTATACGGATTACAAGTTCGTAGTTATCACTATTGATAAAATGTTATTGTTGCTGCCGTTGTTGTTGTTGCGATAACTGGGACTATGTCGCGAGTCTAATCCTTCCATAATGAAACAAAGCAATCGTATTTTGGATTATTTACAGGTTGAAATAGTCAATAGAGTATTCGTGGGTCGAAAAAGAAATGAATGTGGCGGAACTGATCTTCAATGGCCTTTTCGAATTGAAACAACAAAATACGTGATGCTACCTCGGAAAACTAAACATCATAATTTGTTCCCCTCCTCCAACTATTTTTAAAACAATAGCCTTAAAAAAGAAATAAGGTATGAATGGGTTGGAGAACGAAATGAGACATTGCAGCGACGCCACATAAATCATTATGGAAATTGATTGAAAAAAACGAATGCTTTACGTCATAGGAGATGCGTCACCGTTTGTCTTCCAAAGATACCAAAAGCACGACAAAGACACTGTGCCTTTGAATAAGTTCTGATTGGCCTAATGACGTCGATGTGATGAAATGAATCATTCTTTTGAAAGAGCTCACTGCTAACAATGGCAATTCATTAGCACAAAGAAGGCACCGGAAAAGACAACGGTAATTACAACCACTCTTCTAATCACAGAAATGCTTCCAATCAACCTTTTGTCTATCAGGAAAACGTGGATTATGGAATACTAGAATGGAATGGAAAGGAATGCTGGAGTCCAGTGGGGAAAGGAATGCTGGAGACATGGAGTGTAGAATCTATTACAAAACTTCTGATGTTTCTCGGCTAGCATAGCCTGCGTGCAGACCCACGAAAAAAATGAAAAGAGGGAAAAAATTTGAGGTCTGTGCAACTGATTCACTTTTCTTGTTTGCTGACATAAGCATTTTGTTTCAGGTTACAGGTTTAATTTCATCTGTGGGATGCATTGCACATATAATTTCAATGCTTTGTCAAACACTTCCTGATTCCAGACATGCGACGTTGTTTGCTTCGAAGATGCCACTTTGAAAACTAACGAAGACGATATTTCCCAAAACCAATCAAATTTGGTTCCTGGGAGCCTGTGAACAAGAAGAATGGATCGGTTGCGCAGACTCTAGGCTAGCACTGATCGAAAGCTCGTTGTTGAACTTCAGTGAAAGAGTACTTTAAGAGGCGTTACAGTTAAAAAAGGCGTTACAATCCGTCCATCACTCAAGCCATTTGCAAAGAGTGCCTGCTCAAAAAAGTCCATGACCGTAGAATTGGTGAAGGCAAGCCTATTTCTATGATTGATAAAGACCTTCCACATGATGGGGGGGGGGGCTCGGGTCTACTATTAGCACAAATCGTCCCCATGAGGTAGAGTCTTATTTTGATGGACACGGAAAGGAGACTTCCTTTCTCAGCAAGAAATGGCATATGACGTCAAGGAGTAAAATCAAATGAATCAAATATGAAAAGGTTCAAAAATAAGACTTACACAACAAGTCATAAAATTAATTTAGGTCAATTTAAAGTGTCGTCAAAGTTCCTTTTGAAACACTTTCAGCTTCCTAATTAAACACACAAACGTGCTGAAATGTTACTTATGGACAATTATTTCCATGACGTAAATGCCTAAAATGATTTTGATGCATCAACGAAGCAAACGAGACAAACAAGAGCAGATTTTGTAATACAATAGCAAAAGTTGCGTTTGATTGACACCTCAATTCAAAGCGATTAGCGGCTGCAGACAAAGGAAATTCTCTCAACCAATAATTCAAAACAAACAAAGCCGCAAAAGTTTCCCCAAAACTGGTAGGGCAAACTCTCGCCTTGTGCAAGCGAAAGATGGTTTTTAAGGGAAGTTATGTGCTTATAGCGAAAGAAGAAGGGTAAATCTAAAGTTCTGTCGCTTAGATTATGTTTATTTGATTCAGGAGCGGAGTAGAAGGCATTGTAATTCTCGCGTCTTTAGGGCTTAAAATGAAACGATTACAAAACAGCTCCTAAATCAAATAAACATAATCTAAGCGACAGAGCTTTAGATTTACTCTTCTTCTTTCGCTATAAGCACATAGTTTCTCTTAAAAACCACCTTTCGCTTGCACAAGGCGAGAGTTTGTCCTACCAGTTCCGGGGAAACTTTTGCGGTTTTGTTTGTTTTGAATTACTGGTTGAGAGAATTTCCTTTGTCTGCAGCCGCTAATCGCTTTGAATTGAGGTGTCAATCAAACGCAACTGTTGCTATTGTATTACAAAATCTGCTCTTGTTAACGAGACATAGATCGATGATTTGAAACTGATTAATGGAACCGCAAAAGAAAATTACTGTTTCGTTTTGTTTATACTTGGAAAAACGTTGCCAAAAGTCAAACATCCATTGAAATAGTTGCCTTGGGAGTTAAACGCTCGCCAAAAAGAGAATCTTTGCATTTTTGCAAAAGCCTGCCAGAAAGAGCAACGTCGTAAGGATTACGGGCAGATGGTCGAGCCTCGCCTTGTTGAACTCATTAGCAAAATGTAGATTGCTTCCAATTGCTTGTTACTACATTGACTTCCTTTAGGTACTCTTATTTTACCAAGAGTAGAATAGACGATTCCGGGAAGATTGCGTCGGGGGGGGGGGGGCATTTGACCAAGATGCATTGCGTTTAACGATCTAATTTCTATAGAATCACTGTTGATTCAATCATAGAACGCACTGCATCGTGGTTAAATGCCCCCCGATGCCATCTTTTGAGGAATCGTCCATTTAAGAGCATTCTTGATCGAAATCGCATGCTCACAAGGTGATAATTACTGTTACCAGATGGTGTGGAGCAATAAACGATGCCCCTCCCTTACAATGTGGTAATTTCGTATCTGACACAAGCAATGGATCTAATGTAGCTTCCACACCTTTTAGTACAACTACAGATGTCAACAAAATGTACCCGTTTTGGCAAACGGCGGAAACTTGGAAGAGTAACATTACACCCCCAGTGACGACCCCACCAACCATTAAAATACATCAGGGAAAATTTTGAAATTTTGCATTTTCAACGGGGATTACAAATATCATGACGGGGAAAGGAAAAATCCCGGCAATCATCTTTGATGGAACTTTTATAATTTTCGAAGGGGACACTAAAATTGAAACAAGGCGGGGAAAATCTTTAAACTGGAACTTAGCTGGGAAACAAAGTTTCCTGGCGGGTCATCCTTTTACCTTGGCGGGGCATCGTTTCGGTCGTTACTGGGGGTGTAAAAACTCCTTTTCGCGTAAAAATCCCAAATCGGAAATCTCTCCTTTCTAAACATTAAACAATTCAGCATCTTCATTTTCCGTGTATTAATATCAAAAGTAACAGTAAAAATAATGAATTTGAAGTCAAACATACCCGTGAATCTTTAGTATTTATCTTTTCATCTTTTTCTTTGGCTGCAATCTTTCCTGCATATACAGAAATAACAACGGCAACGACAATGCATAGCCATGTCAAGGCTTTCTCCATCTCCGCATAAAATGCTGGCAGTGACTTCCACTGAATCTGTCTCTGAATCTGTCTCTGATTTCTTCTCAATTTCTGTACTTTCTAAACGTCTTTATTTACTCTAATCAACTAAGTAACATCATGCGAAAACACGTTACTCTAAAGCGTTGCGTCTACCAATTTCTCACACCGCAAAACGTACTTTCCAATTAAAACTAATTAAAAGCACGAGTGGAACTGTATAGCTGTCTTCTCAGCTCTAAATGACTGTCATCAACGTATCGTCGACCAATTAGAGAGAGAAATTGGCACCTAATGAATTTATAGATGAGGAAATATGGGGGAGGGCTGAACACTTTATGGCCTATCGAACTGAAAGAAATTCCGTAATTAAGAAACTTTGAAGAAAAGAAGAATCCAATTCTGTGATTGGTCAAAATAACTTATTGATTTTCTGACTAATGGAACGCATAACGCACACAGTTGATTTCCCCTTATCTTAGTCTGGAGGAAGAAGAACATTGCACCTTTCATCTTGGTAGGAGGGGCTGGTAATTACCTGTGATCTTAATTGGGGGTTATTGTAATATCACGCACGTAGAAGCCGGAGGAAGCTCAAAACAGGGGCAATATTGTTATCACGATCTTAACGAGAGGAGTTCGAATTATGACGAAAGCACTTGTGGTCGATTTATGACGAAAGCAAGCGTAGTTGATCGTGGTGAAAGCAATTGTATTTTTGCCTTTTATGGCAAGCGCAGGCTGTTGTGGGAGAATTGATGCTGCTTTCTTTTGATTACACAAATTACAGAATAAATGTAAGGGAATTTCATTCTTTTATCGTTGTAAAAAAGCAAAGCGAACTTTGTCTCTGCAAGATAAACAAGACAGCTTTGTTACCAGCTATTACCTCTTTCCTAAAATGTACACTGTTATAGAAATTTAAACGAGCCTAGTTAACCCACGAAGCTGTACCAACTGCACTTAACCAGCAATTGCCTTTATCGTTCAAGTCCAGCAGCAAAAGTGCACATGCTATTGTGGTCTCGTTATCATTAAATTGTATAACAGTAAAGATCTAGTGGCAAACGTAGGAGGCTTTTATGAATTTGAAATGAAGTTAAAATTCTTCAAAACGAATTTAAATCTAGATCCAGGAAATGCAAAAACTTGAACAGTTGATTTTGAGATTGATACGCACATTTTTCAAGTTGCCATGGTAATAGTAGGAGTTAATGGAAAAATTCATGGGTTCAGGATAACTAATTAGAAAATAACGAAATAGTTTCCTAACGTGGGAGGTTTCCTCGGGAAATCTTTATCAACACGAAAAGGATACAAGATAAATTCTCTTAAATATAAATGCTGGAAGAAATTGAATCATATAACTAGAAGACTTGCCCTGCCCCAAATCGTCTACTTCGTGAAGTCTGTCTAACCGACCCTTTTCCAATGGATCTCGGATCAGGAGTTCCAGCATTCCGAAATGAAAGAAAGGAAAGAAGGGCAGAAAGCTGGAATGCTGGATCAGGGAACTTTGGGAAAGGGATCGCTAGGATGGACTGCATGAAATAGACTGCGGGCAAGTCTTGAATTTTCTATTGTTCATCAAGAATCTCATGCTCCATACTGAAAATGTTACCTTAAAAGCATTTAGGACAGTGATCAGATCAGAAGACATGCTTCACAACCTCGTAAATGTCTTGTTCCTTCGATTTAGGAAATTTAGAACGTATTGAAATAAAGCGCAGACGTTTTGCTCTGTGAAGCCGCACTAGGGGGATTAGGCATTTTCGATAGATTTAGAAACTTGAATAAAGGCACTTGGCTCTTATGCTTTGATTTTCTGAACATTCCAAATGCTGTCTAGAAAAACTGTCGATTTTAAGAGAGTTGACAATAAAGCCTGGCAGTAACAACAGAGGCTTTAAGTGTGAAACAGAGGTTGAAACAAGAACATCGTAAAAATACGGATGACGTAATGTGTTTGAAAGATAACGGGAACATTGTTCGTTTCTTCAACACATAAATAAAAGCTTGACCTAGACTCTTTGATTCTGATTGCATTGCACGAAATGGTGTCCATTGTTTTTACAGGATACAGAAAAATATTGATTGCATCCTTGTAAATATACTTGTAAATCAAATGGGCTGAAACGAGTCAAAGTTGCTAATGATCACGCCTGAAAGATCGGAAGAAATTAATCGTGATTCATTACCTATTTCATCATTTTGTTTCAATTTCCCCTCTAATAATGAAGCAATAAAAAGCAATTAAATTTTGAAGTATCAATTTATATTCAATCTGGGATTCATTAAAAGAAAATCTATTGTTGGAATGAGGTTGAAGTTTGGAGAGGAGACAGCTGGTTGAAAAGAAAGTACATTAAATCTAGGTTCAAGCCACCTTTGAGTATTTTTGGGCCATCTCATAGGTCATATAGCTGTCTGATTTATTGCAAAAGATTTGTTGTCTCTATCATCATGATAATGTTGTTGCTGTTGACGATAACTGTCTGTTTTCAAAACAACGTCCTGCATCGAAATAACAACAACGTCATCGACAATTGTTCTCGTAGTTTCATACTTTGAGTATGACATATCCTATTGTTTCAAAGTTCTGTTGTTCTTAAACAATTTGACGCCATGAAGTACAGCCCCTTTTGGTAAATTCGCGCTCAACGGCTTTCCGTTATCATTTATCAAATTTTGAGAAAAAAGGTTGGCAATTTCATCCGTCCCAGCACCTGATTTTGAAGGAATATTCTATTTTCCAGAAATTCATCAAGTGGCAATTCGCAATGGCTATTCATCCCTTGTCCTTTTGAGAAACTTTGGATATTCCTGCAGTGACTGAGGAAGAAACTTTCTTGAGCTCTTCAGTATCTATATCGATAAACTTTCTTGGTTTTCTTGAACATTATTCTGTATTTCCTGAAAGGTTTAGAAATTACGATGGTTCCAAGTTTTTTCAAAATTGTTCTTAAATTCTTACAAAGGAGAAAACCCCTCTAATTCTGGAAATATCGAAGATTTCAGAAATGTCCAACGGAAGAACTATTACAAAGTAGCTAAAGTTTCTTTCAAGCCATTCAATTAAAAGAAACAGGTCTTGGAATTTTACACAAACCTTTTAAAGATATGGAACCTATGCTTGCCTTGAACGGTATCAAATGAAAATAGTTAGCAAAAAAGTTAGAATATAGTCAGGGTAAGGGAGAAAAATGGTGCAAAATGGCGCAAAATGGATCATTGAGAAATTTATCGATTTCGCTGATATTTCGTTTTGTTGAAGGAAATGAGTTTCTGTTATGAAAAAAAACGAAGTTTACATTCTAGGAAACATTTCCCAATTATTGACCCC
Organism: Aurelia coerulea; assembly: GCA_039566865.1. NCBI lineage: Eukaryota > Metazoa > Cnidaria > Scyphozoa > Semaeostomeae > Ulmaridae > Aurelia > Aurelia coerulea. Next base: position 807,964 of record CM076948.1, read on the forward strand.
GTTTAAATTGCATTGGTACAAATTTGGTTCCGTAACAAAAACGAAACTGATCAGCCTCCAAGTTACACCGGCTTTGTTCCTTCGGCAAATTAAAAAACCTTGTTCAGGAGCAGTTTAAAGAGCATTCCAGCAGCAGTTCAAACGCTCTTGAACTGTAATAACTTTGTAGCGGATTGTACAGCCACAGTGCAAATGTGGTTTAAGAGGCAAAAATCAGTTGATCCATTTTTCCCCACTCTGACCATTCTACCCTTCTTTACCTTGTTTGTAAGTTAGAGCATGCGCAATAAGAAATGCGGTAGTTGTTGTTCCTACAGCAATCCTTTCCTCCCTGATTCCCTGTGCTCGGTTTTCCCTTGTTTCCTTGCATTCCTGTGTTCTGACAATTTGAGTGACAGTAAAACAATGAGAAGAGAGAATCGCTCTCTCTCTTTCTCCTGCTCTTTTCACAGACACAGCAACAACAACTTTCACGGGTGCAAGAACACAGGCAAGTACAAACAACTACCGCGCTCCTTAAAGCACATATGGGCAAATCAATGAGACGAAAACTGTGATGAAGTAAGGGAAGTCGTTTCTTCTCCAAATTCGATCGACTGACAATTGATATGCATAGGGGATAAATTATTAGAACATATTTACATATAGACAACAGCAACTCAGGAACCATAACAATCCTCAGCTGATCACATGTCGTGTCGGACTCATCACGTGATCTTCAGTCTTCATCATCATCATCATCCATATCATCCATTTCCTCCGCAGCTCTCATAGCTTCCTCCTGCGCTTTCTTCAATGCTTGTTCATCCTCCACCGTGGGGTCATCCATTTCTAAGACATCAGGCCCTGAAGGGTATTCTTCCAAAACACCAGGGGGGTTGGTTGGCGAGAAATTGTCAGCTTGGTATTTATGGCCGTGCCCAATGTATATGTTTTCGAATTTTCTGTAAATAGAAATCAGAGGTTCTAAAATGTTGCATGGAACTTTAAACCTTGGAAGAATTAGTTGTATACATAGCCAACGAACAACAACTGTAGTCGTCTTATACCACATTCAAATTTGCAAGTTAAACCCGCTTAAACTAAATCAGATTATGGAATGGGTCTTCTAAATGGCCAATCCAACAAATCGAGTTCATTTGATTGGTCAAAATTTAACCTGCAATGCCTGCCAAAAGTCTTGGAACACCTTTGCTATTTTAGCATTTTTTGCGATTTCCCCTCTCCCCCTCAGAACAATGTTGTTCTATGATGACAAAATGGGGATGGCAGGACGATTCGCGACTCTGATGGAATGCTAGGACAATAACCTTGCAAATCAACATTGTTTTGGGGGTGAGGGGGTGTTTAAGCCTAATCGCTATGGTTAGAACTGCGGATTGTCAAGAAATGGCCTAAGGGTTCCAAGGACTTTTGGCAGGCATTTGGTTTGGATAAAACTGGCTTAACTAATGTTAATGTGAATGCGCTATTAGACTTCCTATATGAAAGAAAAGAGGCAGGGAAATTCAGTGTGATTCGAAAATGCATGTGACTTTATTTCAAAGGCAGTTTCAGTGCTCTTGCACTCTTTTTATGTCAGTTGAGAAAGCTCCTCTCAAAAAAAATTCCCGTCTTCAATGTCGTCCAAAATTGCTGAAAATCGTGCTTTCAGTACATGCTTGATCGAAGCAATCCAAAGAGAACAGCATGTGGATCTTATGTGTTGATTCCAAAGCGGTTAAAGCAAGTAAAACATTCTTGCGTCCGTACAGTGAAATTAAAGTCTGCAGCAAGAATTAGGCCTATTATCAGTTGAATTTAAACTACTGTTTTTATCCATCTTGTTATTGTAAACTAGTAGTTATTTGTAAGTTTTTAGCATGGCCCCCTGTAAATCCATTATTATTATTGAGGGGCTACTATGGGTAAAAAAGATAAAATCAAATCAATCAATCAAATCAAATCAATCCATCTTGTTATTTACATGTTGTAGAAGGCATAAAACGTCTAGCACAGCAGTATCTATCAGAACAACAGTTGTCCAAAGAAAAAGAGATCAAACACAGAAAGTTAATGCTACTTACTTTCCTTTAGCAAATGTAAAAGCACCAGGCCATCGATTAGATCTTACAACAGCAACGGAATATTCTGGTAATGATCTTGATGATACGTACGTTGTCCAAGCAGGCAATCCAGATACCGCTGTTAAAATGATACATGTTTTTAGTTTCACAGCAAACTTTCGGTATTTGGTCCTTGTAAAACAGCTTCAGATGAAGGGCAACCCTCCATAAAAGGATTGAAAATGAATATAGTATAAGAACATGTTTTTAAAGTCTTACGTATTCTTAATTCAGTTATATTGCCGATTTATCCTGCATAGTGAAGTATCGACGAACAATTCATTGGAGGATGAAACTATAGTTTAGCATTCAGGCATTCAAAGACAATTTCAAACTCGTAAATTTCATTATTTTACACGTTGCAACATACAATCGTAATATAACTGAACAGATATATTCGTCCTAACTCAAAATAGCCAAAAGCTGTTTGTCCACATTTTTTTACATGTATAGTAATACAAAAGCTATGCTATTTAAGGGAAGACTGAAAATTAAAATTAAGTTAAACTTTTCTGAAGTTTAACTTTTTAACTTTTCAGTTTTGATTGAAATGGTGAATTCCTGAAAATTTTGTGTCCAATGGTTTCAAACCTTTCAAAATGTTTTAAAGCAATTTCATGAATTGAACAGATACACTGAAGTTTGAACATTAATTATGCAGTTTTAAATCCCCCCAAGTGTGAAAATTTAGTTGATAACATTCCAAAATGTGTGAAGGTCCTTTTCAGAAAGTTATGCATTAAGCTAAACCGTTATTTAGGAATAAGATCTAAAACAACATAGACAAGCTTCCTTACCTTATCTTCTAGACTGGTTTACCAACTAAAAAGCCCTTATTTTTTCACTGTCAACATCTGTTTCAACTAGTTGCAACATTACAGTGCTTCCTTTCATCAATTCCTTAAAAAGCTGCTGGAAAAATAAGTCAGGGGCAAATTATGATTGACTGGATCTGACATTAAAGTTAAGGTTCTTATTTTTAAAGAATATCAAAGAGGGAAGGTCAGCATTTGATGTGCTCTCCTTGTTGACTCAAATATATCATTCCTCGTCTAAAAATATTTAGCATTTGATACACTTCCTCGTACTAATGAATTGATGAATACCCCGTTCGAAGTTATCCTTTCCGCTTATTCCTCACTGGTAGCCTGCGCCCACACTTAGGTAACTGAGGTGGAAGGGAAAAACTCATTAGCTGATTTGTACCAAAGACAGTTAATAATTATCAGGTAAATCCTCAGTAAATCTTATCAAGATCGTAAGAATAATCCCAATTTTGGTGATCAATATCTTACACTGATTCGAACCAAAGCTTTACGAAAAACACTCACGTTCATCCTGATTGGCTGCTGATAACAATGGTGGTCCAACTTCCGGTTTGACTTCATTGGCATCGTCTTCTTCATCCTCATCTAAATCTTCATCATCGAAATCATCTTCTGGCTTTTCAAATGGATTGAACCACGCGACCCTCCCTTGAGGAAGAATATGCTGCACGTGATGTACCCAATTGACCATCGACGGATCGATCAATTCTTTTATTGAAAGACCTTCAAATTCCACATTTGCTTCGAAAGTATCACGAGCTGAAAGAGAATAAAAGTCAGTAAAAAGAGTTAAAAGTCAGTCATAAATATCTTCTGATTTTTAGCATGGATAAAGCCACACGACCCTCACTTGAGTAACAATCCGTCGCATGCGATATACCCAATTATGCATAGGCTAGGGGGCTAGGGGGTTAGGAGGCTAGGGTCCTGCAGCCCCTCTAATCTGGGACTCTGGCAGAGCCATCATATTCGGGCAAAATCTATGATAAGCAGCCCCCATAAAAGTTGAGCATCCCTTACGCTCACGTAATGAAGGGAAATAGACATCACTATCAAGTGATTATCAGGAGTATTCGCACCTGCTTGTATCGCTTATACCCTATTCGCTTGCCCCAAATTCTTCACCCTTTATAAGCTGCCCCCATCACATTCGACGAGAAAAATGAATAGCTTATAATAATCAGCTCACAACTTAGGACAAATTTCAGTCGTTTAACGATATTTTGAAAAATAGTATTTACTTGGGCTGCATTCATACTATATTTAAAAACTGACTATCAAGTAATGTTTTTGACGTTTCACTCATATTCGTTGGTTGAAGTCCTGAAGTTCCAACATGTATGCAAAAATGTTTATTTCCGTGAATTTTCATATCATCCTTGTGAAAGTTTTCATTGTCAAGGAATCAAGTAGAAATTTTGAAACAAAAAATTTGAAAAAAATATTAATTACGCTCTGCTTCCTCTTCCTCGTCTTCGTCTTCTTCAAATAAATAAAACCCAGCTGGACTAATTTGTGTTCCTGCACTAATCCTGGCAATTTGAGCGCGAAGGTAATTTGCTTCTGTTCCATTAAATGGAGGATAACTCATGATCTGAAAAGTAATACCAAAAATAAAGATTAATACACGGCAGAGAAGGATCGTAGGAACTCTGAAAAACTTGAATTCGCCATATTTTCAAAAGGAATCACAGATAACCAAGCATGCAGTTTGTCTTAAAAATTGACGAATAAAAATTCACGATACTGAGGTATTCGAAATAGTTGTTTGGTTGAATGCAAAGTCTTTTGCTTCCTTGTTGATGATCACATGACTTTTCACACTACCAGAATTCTTCAAAGAAAGTCTAAAAATTCAAGGTAGTCCAAGTCTTGGTTACGGTTCTACAAAAACCTGAGTCTACTAAAACCGAAAAGGAGGGTATTTGGCACCGGTACTAGCTCTTAAGGAACCAGGTTCCACCCAAATGGAGGGTATTGGTGCAACGGAATGCTAATTCTGAAGAAAAGAGATAATAACTGAATTTATTTAGTCCCAAGAGAGGGAAAAGAGTAGAGTCTTAGTAGGTTACAATAGAGTCGTGTATAGAAGCGTGCCATTGCTTTTAAGTTGTGTTCTGGCACGTGAAATAGTGACAGTAAAAATAGTCTGTACAGGAGTCTAAAGGTCACACGTCGATAGCTCGTTTGCTGATCAGAAACCCCTCCCCACCTCTCCCATAAGATTCTAGAGCAGTGGCAATATCAAGTTGTGGATGTTGATTCTGTTTTGATAGATTTTCGACACTCAATTTACCAGTCCATAATGATAAGTCCTGAAAGGCTACTATAATGATTAAACCAGGATAGGCACAGCAACAGTGTAAAATTTGAGAATATGCTAGGTAATGCAACTTGTAGAATTTTTTGCTCTGCTTATTTATCGTATTACTTGTTTGTCATGCACTCGTCTTTTCACAAACTTGCTAAACTGACTAGTACTACTGTGAGGAAAGACTTTTACAAGAACTGTAATTAGATACTAACTAAATGTAGTTATTTTCGGTTGAATGAAATGAATTAGAAAATAACTCATAATGAATATAGTACAGTCTACCGTCAACATGAGGAATTCTGCAAAGAGGTCTACATTAATGTCCCGTGAGACCAATGATTAAGACCAAACCACACCGAGACAACTCACGGTCGCACCTCTGTCACTGTCTGTACTGCTAAGGGCTAAAAATTTGCTGTAGGAATTCCAAAACATCAATTGACAAAATTGTCCGGTACCTCTTTTTTTCGTACGAGGTTTCACCATCTTAGCAGAATGTTGTACCAGGTAACAATACCCATATCAAATGAGTATCGCCAGGTTGCTTCATTGAATGACGGAAAATACTGAAGGGCGCATAGAAAGCGATGATCAACTGCGCCGATTCTAACATTTTCAGTACTATTCAAACTTTAGTTAACTTACCGGAGTGTCGAGTTTTCCTGTCAAGAATTTCTTTATTTGTCTTGCTAGAACAATTTGAATTGGTGTTACATGAGGTAGTCGCACCCAAGGCTGTCCAGCTGTAATAAATATACAGTACAATCATAGGGTGGTTGAAACCAAAGGAAAACAATGAAAGGAAATCAATCAATAAATCAATCAATCAATCAATCAATCAATCAATCAATCAATCAATCAAATATATCAAATATATCAATTTTTGATGCAAGGATTCTCACTTTTTTGGAAATTCTCAAGAATCTTATTTTTACCCATCCTATATTATAGCAGGCTTGTACCAGAGGTTTTGCAATCAAAATCCAGCTAAGTCTTTCACATATACAAACATATTTGAATGTCAATGATTAGCCTTTCTACATCATGCGTCAGTCAAAGATACAAAAGGTTTTGAATCAGCCAGCATATGATATCATCGTTAAATATGAAAACCTTAAAATGATATACTTTTACTTTTGACTACTGATGAAAGGTTAAGCCCAAAACGTTTAGCACATTAAGCTCTAAGCTATTCATTCATTTAAAGATATTTTGTGTATTTATCGATTCTTGTAGCCGCACGTACAAACAAACAACTTATATCTTAAAAATAATATAATAGTACTAACCTTCATTACAAACGAAGTAAACTTTCTTATTAGCTCCAGAATGGTGTTCTTCTTTTGGTATTACAGGGGGTGGCTTCCATTGTGATTTAGGTATATCGTCATCTTCACCAGGCGTACCATCTGCGAAAATATAGTAAGCAACATGTTATAAAATGAATTAGACAATGAGCAAAAATTATTGATCGTTGGAAAAGGAATACTGAAATGCGTTGGAAGGAGAGAAAAAGGAAACTAAAGGTTGGGTCTGGGAACATTTCTGATTATATTTACTGTTTCTTTGATATTTCATCGATCAGAAAAATTTCTTTAAAATCGAATGTCAAATCTTGTCTGTCAGTTTCTTGCAGCTTGATGATATCAAATTTTTGAAGATGTTTAATTTCAGACCTTTATTCCTTTAAAGCTTGTTTGTCGTTCATGAAAAAAATACAAAGATATTCTGGCAAAATGTTTGATGCAAGCCAAAGCAAATTACTCAAATGACACCCAAAGCGACAAGGCAAACGCTGTCTTGAATGCGGGCCTTGCTTCGTCTAAAGCTAAATCCAAAAAAGAGCAAAATTGCATGCATAACTAACGATTGATTCTGTTAAGAAGATTGGAGACAAAAACAACGTTGCTTAGATTAAATAAATCAAACTGAACTGATGGTAGATTTTCAATCAAAATGAATTTTACCTTCGCTGCCTTCTTCCCCTCGATCTTCCTCTTGTTCCTCTGCTTCTTCGCCCTAAACACAAAAAATTTAAACTAAGATCAGACTAACAAACTTGATCATTCAATTCATCGAGTTTCATGGTTTGACAATCTCTTTATTTGTTTAAATTTATGATTATTGGAAGAAGATTTTATAGTTTAAAGCTTTCGCTGTTAACTTGGTCCTCAAATCAGCTGTTGCTAAGACAGCGATGTTCCAAAACATGTATACTTTCACACGAATTTAGCTGAATAGATAACTTTAAAGTTTTTACAATTGCAGATATATTTCATTGTTTATACTATTATGAACAAAGAAATATTGACGCTATAAATACTTTTATATTACATTGCGTAACCTTAAAAACAAATTTAAGAATTTCAAATTTATGCTAAGATTATATTATTTGAAATTTTAAAGAGTTTATTTGTATTGTGATAAAAATCTCACCAAAGTCGTCCTGTATTTTGACATGATTTCCATTACTGTTTCATATCCACGATAGCAAGACTTAAAAAGGAATTTATCTTGTTTATTTTGATACAAAATTAAGATATTTTTGAAGGATTATTTTATTCATTAGATCTTGAGCAAAGAATTTATTTAGCAAGTCAAAATTTGAGGCTATATTTACAGAATTGAAATCAAACATTAAAGTTTATTTCTAGCTTATCACAGAATTAAATTTTTAACTGCCAGTCACTTGAATACCATTTAATTCTTTTCATATACACGAAAAGGATGAAATACAACAGTCCACCAATTTATATAAGAATCTAAACATTATTTTCCTCTACATCTGTTTTGATATTTCCCATTTATCAATTTTATATGTTTTACTTCCAAATACATAGGTTGACCCTAAGATTGATCTACTGACAAAATTTATGATTCTTTATAATTTTATAAAGTAATTCGTTGTTTGTTTTATTTAATTGTTATCTATATCAACATTATCAGACAAACCTCTAATATTTTGTCCAAAACCTAGAAAAACAGAAATTAAAAAAGATCTTACGAATAGTTTAAAATTTAATTCAGAATTAATTTTTCTTTAATTTGAAAGTTATCAAGATTTAAGGATTTAGATTTGAAATCAGTTTGTAAGCTGCCTCCCATTAACATTCATGCAGAAGAAAAGGGAAAAGATGAATAAAAATCAATGGCAAAAACCAATTCAACAATTCATGCTAGAATAAGGCCAGGCTTTTAATTTTACTTGGACATTCTCAGAGTCTAACAGTTTCAAACATAAGATAAAGGAGAATTTCTTTAAAGACCTCCAAAATCAAGAAAACAGTCCCTATACTGTATATATATTATTAAATTTCTAAAAACTGCATAAACAACAGGCCAAACAGGCTGTTTAACTTTCTTAGGAATGAGCCATTACATTCTATTTTTGACACAAAATATCTTTGTCTCGCTTTTTCATGAAAACTTTCCTTTTCTATAATACCCCTGGAGGGACTATTATGGAAACAAGGTTGTTTTGACCTTTTAATGCTATCCCTGCCATTTCAAACTAGGGGTGTTTTTATACTACATCTTAGTCTTTATCATATTTTACGCATGTAAATAGCGTTTCTTTCATTTCGTAAATTTTTTTTCATATTACTTTTAATTCTTAATTTGTATGGCAAAATTTTACATACACTACATTACATTACATACATACATTTATTCTGGTAAATTTCGGAGCTAAGTATGAATGGTGTGTTAATGAAACTTATTTACTCCTGGTACTGAATATAGAATGACACATTAATGAAATAAATGTGGAACCTCAGCAGCTTCATCTTCTGCATCTTCACCTTCTCTGAATTCAACTTCTGCAATTATATAGTTTGCTGCTGTACCAAATATTTTACCTGTGACAAATAAGCAAAATTCCAGTTGATGAGAATTATTCATGACTTATGCTTGTCACATTGTAGGATGACATGGAATTTAAAACAATATTCAATACCAACTCAATGAGAATTTCATTAAAACTTTGGATGAAATTCACATTGAGTAGGTATGTATTAAAATTTTCTTTTAATTTCTAATCTTTTTAAATTTTCTTAGTGGCAAATTGATGCATACATACATACATTTTAGGTCATTCTACAACACTGCAGTTGTCGCCACTTTTATATCTCAATAGTTTAAAAGTATCTTTTGTAACAGGTACAGCATAGAAGTATGCAGATATGTACAGTATGAACCCTTTGCAAAAAGACAATTTGCACACACTTTGCAATCAGTTTTCATTGAGTATGTGCTAGTTTTCTTTCAAAATTTGCAAGTTTGTTTGCAATATGCACACATTTGCATGATTACAGGAGGCTTCAAATAAACTGTTGCAAACTGGTTTAGCTAAATTAACCATGGTGCAAAATTCAAACTCTTTACAAAAAATTTCAAAATCTGAAACATACTCAAAACAAACTTTGGGCAAACTTTGTGCAAATTTGCCCGCAAACTAAATGCAATATTTTTTACAATGAAAATCAGAGAGAAAAGGAGATTACCCTTACCCCAAAATCTAACACTGGTCAATGGATAACTGAACACCAATTGCCTCAAAGCAAGAAATATTCTGTATAATTCTTCCCTTGCTAGACCAACTCCAGCTTGTTCAAAGAAGAAGGCAAGTTCCATAACATTTGGAAGAGGAATGTCAAATTCTTCTTCATTTTCATTTACAGGGGGCTCTCCTGATTCATCATCACCTTCTGTCTAAATGGGACGAGAAATGATATTTGAAAATATGAACCTTGGGAGTAGAATGCAGGCCTTTTGCATGTACCATACACTGTATTTACTGTAGATTCAAAGCGCCAAACAATTCTGGGTTCAAATATACGTAAATTTTCTGAGATGAGCCATGATGTTGCATGGATGATGAATTTGATACTCACTTACATTTTCAATCATCATCATTGTTAATAGCAAAGAAGCAATGTCTTTAATGAAAATGCTTTGTTGTTCAAAAAGAATATACTGGATTGTTATGTATCTCAATTCTTGAATAACCAACTGCAATCTATTGTCTTTTCCCCTTAATTTATTGTTTTCTGTTGTTTTATATCTTATGCTACACACAAAAAAGGTTTTATTTACCTCAAATAACTTGAGTTGTTGCTTTACAAGTTCATTCTCTTTTCCTTTGTCTGTAATTACCTAAAAGAAGAAACAGATTCCATCAAGTGTTAACAATATTTAAGAAAAATTCTAAAACCCAGACAGGATGATTTTAAATTGAACTCTTCAAAAAGAGATCTTTAGTATCATCCTGCTCACATAAATATCAATAGTTCAGACCTTTTCCAGCAAACACATTGTGGCAGACTGTAAACTGCAGATACCAAATAATAATAAATCAGAATTTGGTACTTACATCTGTTATTGATTCAGATTGTTTGCTTTGTCTTTTGCTTTCTTGAATATAGTTTTCTATGAGATCTGCAAAGAAATTGAAAAATCTAAATCAATTTGAATACTAAGGTACCTTGGCTTATCTGAACAGGGCCAGTAAAGACTCTTGAAAACTCTTCAGAAATCTTGAGATTTCTCATCACATCAATGTGTGCAAGGTCTGTACTGTAACTGCAGAAAAATTTTGCATATCCCTAAGCAAAATATTGAGGATGTTTGCAGCATGCTTCAAGCCTGATAGACTACTACTGTAACTTCTTTTGACAATGATTTGAGTATGTTTGAGGGTTTGGTTCAAGTAAGAATTTTGCACGTGGAAAACAAACTTTCCAGTTTTCCAGCAACCATCCAAATTTCCTGCACTTGTGCAGTAAAACTTCACATATAGAACAAAAATAAGACATCTCGGATATAATGCAAGCTTGAGACTCACCAACACTACTAAGAGGCCTTTCATCCAGTAATGTTGTAAGAACTGATGTAAGATGATCATACCTAGGGAAAAAAGAACAATAGAAATTGCTGTGTGAATATTTTTGCTCTAAATAATTAGTTGGAAGCTGTGGTCTGTGATGTGCAAAATCATGGAATGCATACAGGACTGGGATCTTTGCTGCATGTATGGAAAAGATCCTCTCAATTTGTAAAATTGTCTTGAAAACAATAGAATCTAATTTTTGTTAATTGTCTGCAGTCCTGTGTACTTCTCCTGCATGTAAGAAAGAAACAAAAAAGGTCCTTTCCTGTAGGCATCAATGAAAGTTATAAAATGTTGCAGTACTCATGGACAGAATGGAAAAAACTGTTCATCTTTCCATATAACATAGCAAGGGGTGAAATATTGCACCTACATGCCACATTGGCAGGGACCGCACAGCGGTTTTAAAGTGGGGGGGCTAAGCGGCGAGCGAAGCGAGCTAAAATGGGGGACCGGGGGCTTGCCCCCGGAAAATTTTTTGAGACCACGCCCTTTAGAACGTCGGAAAGCGCCCTTTTCAAAAAAAGACTTGACTATTTACGTCCATATTTACATACAGTCAGTTTGGTTCAAAAATGATTTAAATTTCTATGTAAAGAGACATATTGTTACAACCAACAAAATTAACAGCAAAGCGTTTTTTCTCATAACTATTACCACTGAAGATCTGTCAAAGCAAACGTGCCAAAGTTGCGATGCCCATTCTAATTTTTAACAACATCGTCAGCAATATCCAAGAGGGACATCGCGTTGCTCGTTGTTTATGAAAGTTCAATATCGCTAGATTGTTGAAATTTGACTGCTTCATATTTGAATGAAGTCAGATTTTGAGACATCTAGCTAGCCATTGAGAAGGTTTCTCAGCAAATGCAGCAGTTGCGTGTATAAAAATATTGAAAATTCCATATTATTGAAATATTTTAGACCTATCTTTGAAAAAAGTGGGGGGGCTTTAGCCCCCCTAGCCCAATGGCTGCGCGGTCCCTGCACATTGGTATTGCTTTTAGGGATATAAGATGCATATCTTGGTGCTGTTTAAGCTCTCAGCTGAAATCTTCTAAAGCACTGTAAAGGAGTTAAAAAATGTGACCCCTGACTGGAAAGTCTGTGAGGTGTGCACAGATGATGCATGCCTGGCTATTGTTAAGAACATTAATTCATTGTTCTTTCCCTGTGATATTTGAAACTGTGCATGGAAGATTACCCATGTGTACAATGTAAATGCAGTCTGATACACAATTTTAGGCATAAAACTGAAAGATAAAACGAATATGCAGCAGGCTCAAAACGTACAGACTTAGATCATTTTCATTCTTTTTCTGAGTCAAGTATGCTTTTGCTTTTACGAATTCATCATCAGTTAAATCCAAGTTGTCTTCCCCCATCCTAAAAGTTCGATCCTTCATGGTTGAATTGGAAAATATTTGATCCAATTTGGAAAAAGAATATTCTTCGTCCATTTTGCCATTTTGTCCCTCGATCTTGGAAGTGGAACTAGCAGTAGTGGAACTTTTCCCTTCCGATTTCCCAGAGGAAATTTGTCTCTCCATTTTCTCAGCTGAATTTTGTTCCTCCATCTTCCCAGTGGAATCTTTTCCCTCCATTTTGGCAGTTGAACTTTGTTCGTCCATTTTGGCAATGGAACTTCTTTCTTCCATTTTGGCAGCGGAAGTTTTCTCCTCCATTTCGACAGTAGAATCTGTTCCCTCTATCTTTTCAGTGGAACCTTTTTCCTCCGTCTTTGGAGTCGAGTTTTGTTCCTCCATCTTTATCAAGCTTCTGCTGCTTGTGTTATCACCAAGCAACAAAACACCAACAACAGCATCTGCCTCTATCTCAAGAAGGAATCTCGTTCCGAAATTGGCTCTCATGACGTCACTAATAGACAGTCATTTGTTTTGAGCTCATCCATAAAATTATCCAAAAACTTGCGTAAATAAAGATCGGAAAATAGGCAATAAAATGGCTCACAACAAAATTAAAGCTGCTAAGATTGGTTCCCACATCTTGCCGAGAGAAGCGGCCTAAAATGAAAATTTCATGGATTACCCAGGAGCAATGTAAACGGGAGGCAAATCTGTTTCAGTTTTGTCACCGATCCAAAATCATACTGGTTCAGTGTAAATGGGGTCTTATTTGTGGGCATTTTTACGAGTCATTTGGTTAGAAACGGACTTCAGTTATTTGTTAGACTCAATAACTGGTCGTAGTGTAGCTCCTTGAACTGATGCCAAATTCAATTCAGTGAGATGAGCGAAATCCGATAGCCTGCGCGCAGACCCAATATTTCGAAGAAGAAAGGGTCTGCGCAACAACGACCAAAAGCTTGCTACACAGTGCAAATCGGTGCAAATCCCTTTAGGCCATTCATTTTACTCGGACTACGGATAAATCATAGCATAGTCATAAGAGAAAACTTAATTTTTCTCTTATGACTATGATAATAGCGAACGACATGTTTTTCATCACGCTAAACAACACATCGTTAACAATCACACCTTTTCCAGTCCTCTTGGGGTCCTTTTACGAATAAACAATTAAACGTTCAAAACAAAAGCCACAATACAATCCAAAATATACAAGTGACGAGAACAAACAACACAATACACAACTGAACTGAACACAAATGTGTGACAGCATATTGTGACAGCAACAAAACGACACGCATGAATTAATCAACTCATGATTGCATAAATTATTTTCCCTGAAACCCAGAATTGTGCGGTAGCAAGCTTTTGGTCGTTGTTGCGCAGACCCTTTCTTCTTCAGAATATTGGGTCTGCACGCAGGCTAGAAATCCGATGGCTTTGATGGAATAGGAATAAGGCTAGTTAGTTGTTGCAAAAATTACAAAAAACGACGGGAAAACAGCTCACAAATATTTTACTTGGTACCTTCATTTAATTATTCAATATATTTAATTACTTCATTGAATTACTTTACATTTGAAATTCTACCAATGGACGATAACGCTAAAGATGGCGGCGAGGAACTTTTTACCAAGATGCATTGCGTTCAAATAACGAACCTTTAACGATTCTATAGGAATTCGATTGAAAAACGCAGTGCATCTTGGTAAAAAGTTCCTCGCCGCGTTCTTTAGCGTAATCGTCTTTTAATTACATTCTAAATTCATGGCCTAATTCAAAGACGTGTTCTGTATATCGCAGTAAAGCATGCAAACAACAATCCATTGACCATAGGCGTAGGAGACGGGGGGGCTAGGGGGCCGCAGCCCCCCCCGACGTCAGAAAAATTTGCAAAAATCAGCCCTAATCGGGCAGAAATCTGCCTCAAGTCGGGCAAAATTTTCTCAAACAATGGATCTTTTGTCGGGCAGCCCTCCCAAATTCTATCTTCCCCTACGCCGATGATCCATTTATAAACCACTGATAACTTAAAGATCTAAAGAAAGTCAACAAAATCAATTGATTCCTAAAGATTATTGAATGAAATCTTCAAGGGGCTGGGGGCATCAGCCAACCGACAATTTGCCAAAGTTTGTTCCAGTACACAAGTTTCTACGCTACTGAAATAAACTAATTGCTAAAGACATCTAAAAATCTCTGACTTCATGCATTGCAAATATACCAAAAGAGCTCATCGTCATCATAATCAATCGACTTACAAAAAATTCAAAAACGCTTACAACAATGAATACAGTCAATACAAAAATCAAGAAAAGTAAAGTAATATAATTTTAAACGTTAATTCAGCACATTGAAATTCGCCACTATGTACAAAACTTGCATCCAAATCATTTCATGAATTTTGGTCGGTTGAATATTTGGCTTGATTTCAATTAAATATCTAAAAAAGATAAAAAAAATAAGTTATATACAGAGACGAGCTTCGTCAAAAACATACTTCTCAGTATCACTAATTTGATAGATAAATTGACGAAAATTCTGTTTCATAGAATAAGGTCTTATTTGATCTGCACTGAGCATATCAGGAGTTTTTACATTTCAGGACAAATATCTCGAAATAAAAGGGCACTATGTTGGGAAATCATGTATCAAAATCATTTTTGATGACATTTCACAATGATCTTGGGTATGGTATTATGGTTAGCTGGGCTAAAAAAATCTACAGAGAATGTCACTGCTTGTTGGTAAACCAATCTACTTTCTAGGATGTCTCTTCAAAGAGCTAGAATTTAAAACAGAACTGCACAAAGATATTTTTCTCAAGTTGAATTTACAGGGTCTTTTTGACGGTTTATGACAATCTAAACAATTTCATGATCTTCCAAAGGTTTCAAAATATCTCAAGGGAAATAGGAATTATCTTATTCGATTTGATCGTTCTGTGATGGCATATAAGATTCTAAACAAGTTGAGTCCGGAATGCCTTTGGTGATAAGTACCAATATAGATCCGCATTCTCAAATTATGAAACAAGGAATTGCAAGGATCTCCAGATCCCCAGGCTGAAAACTGAACATGCCAAAAAAGGATTTTACTACTCTGCCTTAAAGACTTGGAACGATATTCCAACTAATATTAGAGAAATCCAAACACTCCGGCGCTTCAAAAAAGAACTAAAAGCGCATTTGACGAGCTGAACATGTCAAGAAACAAATAACCCCAAACACGACCCTCTGGAAGAACAGCACATTTTTTTTAGATCTTATTTCATTATTTATAGTAGAAAGAACTGTATTAGGTTTTTAGCTGAAGGGGTTTCGTGTATAAATATAATAATGTAATATAATGTATGTATTGTACAAACCAGGGCATCTGATCTTGCAAAAATAAAATGATTTCCGTAATCAAGAATATAATTTGTCATTAAGCAAAAATTGCACTTTAGGTAATGCTATGTCGTGCTGCTATAGGGTGATAAATAACCAAATTTTCTAGCCCTTGTGGTATTTCCAAGTTGTAGCATAATATCATAGGAGTTCCTTGTTGCTCTAAGTTCTTTCATTCTGGGCTTAAATTACTTCCCTTGTGGCTTCAAGGAATATGAAAGTGCATAACAAAGCTATTTTCCTGCTCCATATTTTCTTCTCAAAAACGGTCACAGCAAATTGTCAGATAAAATCGAGGCGAGAAGACATGAGTATAGAAAAGTATTCCTGTTTGGCTTAGCCAATCAGAAGTGCATTCTTTTTTTGCAATACAAACATTCTAGCAGCTTTCTGATCGGCTATATTCAAACAAAAGCACTGTTTACGGTCTTCTTCTTCCCTTCATATACAGTACAGACCTTGGCCGCATTAACAGGACAAGAATTCTTATCATTATGATACCATATGAAAACCCTTTCTAAACTGAAATTCTTAGGCAGGAAAACCATGCTAATCTGCGCAAGGACTGTACTGTAAGTTCTGACAACTTGCTTGGATCTTTTGTGACCATTGTCAGATGAAAATACCAAGAAAATAGATGTAATTTTTCAACTGTATCTTCAAGTATTATTATACTACTTGAAGAAGAAAGAAAAAGGAAAGTTGAGACTTACAGTCGGTAATGATGACTCTTTCTCTTTTACTCTTTGATTTCTTTGGTGAATAAAACCATCCATAATTTACCAACAATCCTTCATCCGTTTCTCTATTCGCTGTTGCGACCCAATATGTTTGTTCAAAAGTACTAACGGTCCATTCTTTTCCTGCTTCGATAGTTTGTCGTAATTCTCGATTTCCCTCGTAATCTATGCATTCGATAAACGCTGCTCTCGATGTTCTGTTTACGAATTTTAAAGTAACTGCGATGTCACTTGGTTTCGATAGCAGATCTGTCAGTTTTTCTATGGTAGAAATAGTAAGGTTCAAAATGAAAATACGTTAGAGCAAAGAAAGTAGACAAGAAGAAGAACAAATATGAAATTTACACAGTTGTGGGAATATGAAGATATTATGATTAGAAGACCATCAAGTTCACAGATTGATGTTGGACTATCCATTTGTCTCAATCCTTGACAGACCTTAAAAGAATAGCTTTCTTCAATGTTCTTCTCATGCTGTTGCTAATTTTTCCCCAAGTATTTTTTCTCGATTTTCGTTCGTTTTTTCTTGTCCATTCTCTCCTTTTTTCAGTATTTTCTCATTTGCTAGGACTTTTCAAAACACAAGCATCTTTGAATCAAATACTGACTGACAGAGCAGAAACAGCGTGAAATGACGTCATCCAGCAATCTGATATAAGGAAGGGAAGCTTTTTGAACTGATAAATCAAGAGTTCAAGGCCCAAGAAAATTTCAAGTGTTGCCTAATTTCGGGATCTGTTGCAGGGAACTTGGGGGGATCAAAGTTACGCATTTTGTTTCTGCCCTGTCATATTGACCATTAACAGGAATCGACACGGTTACATTAGTCTTGGGCCACATCTATTTTAATCGGTCCAATAAGATGGCGTTTTGAAAGAGAGGTTCAATCAGATGACGCATGATCTATAACTGACTTTCAGAGTAACGGCAGAACAAAAAGAAATTGAAATGTGTAAACATCTTAGGACATTATCTGTGCATACTAAACATGTTTCTGTGAGGCCAAAACACAAGGAAAAGTTGAAGTTGAAAGTGTGCTACAATGACCCCCGTTAAACTAGGCTAGCTACAATACAAAATCATCTCATTTGCTTTCACTCACCGGGGGCTTTTCTTATTTCTGCCACTGAATATCTACCACCATCTACACCAACCGTTGGATAATAAACAAGATTACTATTGACTGTAAAAGCATGATGTACTTTTCGATTTCTTGCATTGGCTGCAACCCAGGGATGTGATTCATATGTATCGATTATTTCACTTTTTCCATCTGCAATTTTAAATGCTTTTTCACATTCTCCATGATAATTTATCCAATAAAGTTGAACTTCTCTTCCTGAATGGTTTACGAATTTCACTCGAACTGGTTTGTCAGAAGATAATGAACGTAGGCCAGCTCTCACTATCAGAAGAGAGAGGATACATTAAGTGCAAAAATTTTCGGTGTGACAAACTTTCGGACAAAGATTTGTCCGAAAATTTGTCACGCCGAAAACTTTTGCATAGATATGCGCATGCGCAGTGTGAGTTGAATGCCAATAGGAACCAAGACAAGAAATCTGAACTCGAATCTCCAGCACGTTACGAAAGATTGTTATAAACATGCAAGGTTTTTGAAAAAAATAACTGTTTCCAATCCAATATCATTGTCATTAGTCAGAACATATGGTCAGAACAAATAACAACAACGTCCTCTTCGTCTATAACGATGTACATGCTCTCGCTTTGCTGATGCAATTCGAAAAGAATTCATATCAAAATGGTCAAAATTGATGATGCTATCAAAGACAACATTGAACAAGAAGAAACTTTTGCAGATTTAAAGTGCCTATGACATGACGCCAACTACAATTTAAAGCACGTATAAAAAAATTGCCGAATACGAATAGAAAAAAGACAATTAGTGTATTTTTTGCTGTTCTGTTTGAAAAAATTCTATGTTAGAAGGGACTTTAGGACATGTTACGGCTCTATTGCAAACTTCATGAAGGTGTTTGTTCCAATAAATCTAAAATCTGGTGTGATTTTGCATAGATGATCCGAAAACTAGTCAAAATGTTGTCCGAAAATTTATTTGTCCGAAATACCAAAAATGTGTCCGAAAGTATTTTCGCCGAAGTTTATTGTCCGAAATTTTATCCGCCGAAAATTTTTGTACTTAATGTAACATGATAAAAAGCTCAGTCGATCTTATAGCATCACAAACGATGTTCTCCTATACATAAAGATAGACATCCATATTCGACATTGGCCCCTCCCCAAACTTAAAGATGCATGTAATCTAATTTCGGGCCTAAAGACAAGCTAACAAGGAACAACCCTTTCAATAACAAATTAATTGAAATTGTTTAATTTCATTTCAAATTGTTTCATTGTATCCTTTCAAGAGATAAATCGCCAAATAGTCTTCTGGGGTTCTGCTATTCTTCTCAAATTCTTCTTCTTACGATACTTGAGCAAGAAATGAGATGTAGAGGAAAAAATAATGAGATACCTTGGCCTAAGGGTTGACCTTGTCTTGTTGTTGCTGCTGCATTTTGGTCATCAAGTTCTGAACCACTGTCTGTTGTGCTCTACAAAGGAAACATATTGGAACATGTTATTCACCTGACATACTTGATAATTTTGGTCCTCGCAAGTTGGATAAAAGTTCAAAATGTTTTTGAAAGAAATCTGTTCAGAGTGAAAAGGTTATAGTTTTGTCTTGTGCCAATCAGCTGCAAAGAAAAGATGTTACACAATTTTGATTGTACTCCTGCAAAAGTGATTTTTAAGATTATGATGATGATGACGATGATGTCACAAAAGTATACAGCACAGGAGAGATCGATCCAATTAATAATGGTAGGAATCTGAGGAACAGATTGCAATCTTGTGCAAATACACCCTTTTCGGGGGTTTTCGCAGCAGAAATAATAACTGCTTGTGGATAGTAACTACAGACTAAAGTTTTAGATAAATCTCAGAATCCATTGCGCAAATTTCTGTTAACAAATCTACCTAGGTAAATAAACATTTGACGGGGAACCACTAAAACGTGTGTAGGGGTCATTAAACACGTGGACATCGAATTTAAATGGTAATTTAAGGGTAGTTCAAATGTCGAATGAGAGTAGGTAAATCCAAATTTGTACTTTAGAATTTAATGTTTCTCGTGGCTAAAAATATTGAATGAAATGAGACGTGTAGTATCTGAAACGTTGCAGCCATTACCATAATGATGCTGAGTTACGTTGCAAATCGTTGCAACAATTAGTAACAAATGGAACTTCAACTATGAACTTGGCTTTCGTAATGGAAAAGTATAAAAGCTGCGAGAACGGGTTGATCAAATCAGTTGGCATTGCATCTCCAGCAGTTACTCACACCAAGCATTTCTGCCTGAAAGCGAAGGTAAGTTTCCAACATCTATAATCTGTTAGTCTTTTAAATACTATTTAACCTTTGCACTGAACTCGTTTTTGTTTGATTCGGTACATTTTTAGTTTAAATCAACATTTCAGGCATTTTAATGTTGTGCTTTATTTCAACTTTATCCATCGTGGTATGTCCGTAATTTAATATGCATTGGAACTAGCAGCTGATCGTATTCGGAGAAGTATTAGTGAACAACCTTGTTGACTCGTTTGAAGAATTTGGCATTTCCTTCATTTTGATTTTGTATCGCTTTGTTTGAATTTCGCAACAGAACGTAACTTCAGAATGATAACACATCGTCCGTAACGTGTTGTTGGGAAAATTCTAAACGGAACTCTTTTGAGAAAAATGGACAGCGTTGCACTTTCTGGATTACTTTTCGTTTGTTTTGATCTTCGCAATGCAAGATGTTTTGGAAATATCCCAGCAGTTGGATAGATTTCATTGGACTACACCTGCTGCCAAAACGATCATTGAAGGCAATTATCGAAAAGAGAAAATAGTACAGGCCAGGCTCTCTCGAATCATGAAACTAAAATCTTGTTCCATAGTTTCTTGACATTTTGGTTTGTTTCGTTTTCTAGATTCATCATGAGAGCATTGATTGTCTTGTTAATTCTCGGCTTGGCATTATGCCTTCAAGGTGAGCAAATTTAGTCTCGTTTGCCTCTGACTGGACTGATTCTTTGCTCGAAGTTTTTTAAAAGGAGTTGACATTTTGAAATGTTCCTTGAAACAGATCGGAACTTAATCTGATTTAGCTGCTGTAGACAAATGCAAACTAAACGTTTTTTCACGACTTAGAGATGTGCACATTTGTACCTCGTCTTTCCTGTGAGAAACGCAAATTTTTGAAACTTTCCTCATGTTCTTCCATTCTGCACTACTATTATCATTTTGATCGCTTTATGCTTCTTTAAGATACGCTCAAACGAAGTGACTTTGGCTCTGGCTAAAGTAAATGTCTATCTGTCTTGCGCTCGTCACAGCACATTTTAATGGAGCATAAAGCGATCGAACGGACAATGGTGCACAATGGAAGAGCAATGGTCCTGAAAGCTTCGTTAAGTTTGCGTTCGTTTTCTCGATGTACGAGGCGCGTTACTGAAGCGATAAAAGAATGAAGGGCAAACTCTTTGACTGAACGGCAAATAATCACTTCGAGGTCCTTGAAATAAACGGAAAACATTGGGCCCTGGACTCTAATCGGGCATCGTCAATTGACCTTGCATTTTGGCCTTGTCAACAAATCTAACGATGCAACTTTATTTTAGCTGCCGAGGTTTCTCAAGAAGTCGTAAAAGATGAGCCTGCTGAAACGCAAGCCGACGATGAGGCGACTAATTCCGAAGCCGAAGTGAACGATGACGATGACGAACAAGAATCGGAGGAAAAGTCTGATGATTTCGAGGATGATCCAGCCGACGATGAAGACGAGAATGAAACCGAGAGTGACAACGAGAATGATGAATCTGATGTTTCCGAGAACGATACTGAAGGTAAGAATTTCTGCGAGGATTTTTGTCGTTTTTTGGTGCTGCAGACATGGGTATTGGGAAACGTGAAATGTGTTGTGGGATTATATCATTGGATAGAATCTGAACTATTAGGCCTATACCATTGTGTTTTTACTGTCGCGATATTCTCCACCATCGTGTCCAATTTACATTTTTAGTCCGCTGCCATTCGCTCTCAAAACTGTTGTTTCAAGTCATTGTACTTTACTAAACGTGCAAAGCAAGCAATTTAAAATGCGAAATCGACAGGACAACGGAAAATATCGAGACAGTGAAAATATACAAGGGTAGGCCTAAATGGTTCCGATTCTTTATAACAATGTTTACTTGCAACATCAACGTTTACCAATACCCGTGGTGTAAATTTGAATACAGCGTCAATTTTCTGCAATGGAAGCTTTTCTGCATCAGTGGATCAGTGCCTGAAACATCGGACAGGAACGAGCTAGCGTAAGTCACTGAGTGGCACATAAATGTACTCTTGTTTGAGAAATCGTGAACATCTAACCACGGGGCTAATCTTCACAATTCTTTTTTTTGGCAAGTAGATCGCAAATCAAATTATAATTCTTTTTTAGATTTGTTCACGGCCGTATCTACAAATCAAAAAGAAAATTTTGCCATGTGTCAGAATCAAATTTTCAATTTTGGTTATTTTTTAAACATCTAGTTTTCACCAACCAGAAACTCGTGTGTTTCAATGTTATCAGACGTTTCGTAGAAGGATTGCGAAAACATACCTGGTATGCTAAAACTTTCTTGCCTTTTGCTCGTGACAATCTTTTAAAAAGGATTCGGATGAACCTCTGAAAAGATTACGAAATTTGGAATTGGCCAACGGGAACGGTTCGCTGTGACAAGTTGCCAATGAACAAATACAGCAACTGATGCAGCTGTTTTTTGAGGATGTAACCCAAAGCTCTTCGGTGAATTAAAATTTCTTTTCGAAACATGCACTTTCTAACTTGTCACAGCAAACCGTACCCGTTGGCCACTCTTTGCGCAAGGCCAACAAAGCTCATCCTCGGTTGTCTGTCAACGCTTTCGTCAGTTGTCAGTCGACCTTGAAATTCGAGCATGGAACTAGAATTGGACAATCGAAAATTGCTCAGTCGAGTAGCAAATTTTGCAAAATCTCGTCATTCATGGTGCATATCTTTCTATCTAGATTCTGAAATAGAGGAAGACCCGTCCAGCATACATGGAAAAGGCTACTACCCAAAAGGCCATGGTGGAAAAGGACGAGGGCACTTGTGGGGTAGACATGGTAGATGCAAGGGTAGATACTGCAAAGGTGGTTATGGAGGGAAAGGCCACCTAGGACATAAAGGGGGTTATTTGAAGGGTTGCAAGGGACCCTATTGTCTTGGTATCGTATACGGTGGTAAGAAGTATTTGAGGCATGGTTGTAAGGGTGGTTATTGTGGGGGTCGTAAGGGGCATGGCGTTAAAGGTGTGTATTATCCAAAAGGAGGGAATGGAAAGGGGTATTACCCAAAGGGGCATGGATGTAAAGGTGGACATTGTGGCGGACATGGCAGGAAGGGTTACTACCCAAAGGGGCATGGATGTAAAGGTGGACATTGTGGCGGACATGGCAGGAAGGGTTACTACCCAAAGGGGTATGGATGTAAGGGTGGACATTGTGGTGGACATGGCAGGAAGGGTTACTACCCAAAGGGGTATGGATGTAAAGGTGGACATTGTGGTGGACATGGCAGGAAGGGTTACTACCCAAAGGGGTATGGATGTAAAGGTGGACGTTGTGGTGGACATGGCAGGAAGGGTTACTACCCAAAGGGAAATGGATGTAAAGGTGGACATTGTGGTGGACATGGCAGGAAGGGTTACTACCCAAAGGGAAATGGATGTAAAGGTGGACATTGTGGTGGACATGGCAGGAAGGGTTACTACCCAAAGGGGTATGGATGTAAAGGTGGACATTGTGGTGGACATGGCAGGAAGGGTTACTACCCAAAGGGGTATGGATGTAAAGGTGGACATTGTGGTGGACATGGCAGGAAGGGTTACTACCCAAAGGGGAATGGATGTAAAGGTGGACATTGTGGCGGACATGGCAGGAAGGGTTACTACCCAAAGGGGTATGGATGTAAAGGTGGACACTGCGGAAGACATGGGGGCAGGCATGGAGGACATGGAGGCCATGGAGGCCATGGAGGCCATGGAGGCAAGGGGTATTACCCAAAGGGACACGGCTGCAAAGGAGGACATTGTGGACGGCATGGAGGAAGGCATGGTGGACATGGCAGGAAAGGAAATTACCCATATGGTTGCAAAGGACGTTACTGCCGACATGGCAAGAACAGCCACGGTAAAGGGTATTACCCAAAAGGACGCTACAATAAAGGGTATTACCCCAAACTTCATCATCACAATGGCAAAGGCAAGGGATATTATTGAAATGAACTTTAAATTTATTGTGAATTTAGTAAAATTGTGAAAGATTTGAGTAGGGGATTTCAGACTAGCTATATCATATCGCAACTTAAACCTGTGTTCATTTTGTTTACATTGTGTCTCGCTGATTTGAGAACTGCTCGAACTTAAACATGTTCATCTTTTTACAAGGAATTTCTTGACTTTCATAAACTGAATTTCATCTCGACATTCATCGAGGACCGCTTTTTGAACCAAGACTTGCAAGAAAGAAACATCTCGTAAACAACGAATCTTTTTGACTATTACTTGGGTTGGTGATAAATTTTCTGCTTGAAACACTTTGCAGCTCGTAACTAAAATAGAGCAAGTTTCTGAAATTGACCTCGCGAGTTTAGCTTGAGGTATGGAATAGTTCTTGCTTCGTATTTGCACCAGATCTTGAGAAGACAAAAACTGCACTACGCTTTCCGGATAAGAATTGAACATTTCTTCGTAATCCAAATTCTCCTGCAGCAACAAAGAGTATACTGCCAAATTCGTTAAGGTGTCTAAATTAACAAAACGGAGATCTAGATGCCTGTGCTGCAAATTAATGTCGAAAGATTGCTAAAACGCAAACAAATGCACGTTTTTTTTATAAGAAACTAGTTTATAAGAAACTAGTACCGGGTGTCCCAAAAGAAGTACTCGCGCTTGAAAAATCACCAAAATTTGATTACACAACCGATCTTCAATTTTCTTTTTTTGTCGAGTAGATCAAGGACCAAATTATTTTCCCAAATACGACAGATTTTGTAATTGCTTTAGAAATTCGCAAATTTTAGCTCTTTTTGGGGTTGCCTGGTTTCAATCATACTGCAAAAAATCACTGACTGCCAGATCAATTTTTGTGCATGAAAAGCTTCTAGTTTGGTCATAAATAACAGCAAAAATGCGCACTATCATTGGAGACTTGAAAGATGTTATAAAATCTGAAAATTTTGACTCGACCCTAACCTTGGGCACGATCGAGTATTTTGCTTGAAAACTATAGCTCAAAATAAGGTTTTTCAACGTGTAATTTTTCTACCTTGCTGTATCAAAAACAATTTGATCATCTATGAATATTTTTGGATCTTTGACAAAACGAGTGAAAAAAAATGTTATCAAAGGTTTGATAATTGATTTTTGGTGATTTTTTAAACCGGAATTTTTTTTGCGACTCCCGGTACTACGATGACCAAAAATTTAAGAAGCTCTAGTACTACGCTCAAGAACGGTTAAGAAACTAAAACTTTATTTCTGTATGTCTCTCTTATTCTACGTCTCTCTAACAAAGGTACATTCGTCTTTTCTTGACTTTTAACTGCAAAATTGGTAAATTTTTGCCTTGATGTGCACGACTTCTTCTTGATGACAATGTCGATGCAAAATTGAAGCCCTTTCTAGAGAAGAAGGCGAACAATACCGCAATTTTAGGCCCAAAAAAAATAAGAAACTAATTAAGAAGCTTTTACTACTAAAACACCGACATTTTCATGCGAAATTAAGAAACTTTTAGTACTAAGTGCTGATCCAAGTTTCTTATAAAAAAAACGTGTAACGCGAGGAAGAGAATGTTTGTGTATTATTGAAATGCGACGTTGAAAGACTTGTATGCACAGAATGCTACCCCCGTAGGTCCGTAGTGGTTTCGCCGTAGAAATGGTTCCACATCCGATAAGATTTTGACAAGAGATCTATCGGTCAATTACATGGCTACAAAACGGATTTGAATTACCACTACAACTTATGATAGCCATAGCATTATGGTCATAGCTACAAACTATATTCCCTTCACATAAATATCTTCTCAAGCTGCATAAAAGGGAAATTAAACGAGCAGCTTTCTGTACATGTAAGAAATAAAAATAATGCAAGGTTGTGGCTGAATACGTCGCTATCATCATACAATCATTTCCCGCCAAAATTCGATTGATGACGGTAAATTGTTGGTGGAATCCTGTGGGTGTGAAGGTCGATGCGAAACGGATCGGGATGCGCCACCTTTTTAAAGAATGTGTGCAAAAATTTCTTGAGGATCGAGTGTTCATTTAAATGACGACAAAATGGTTAAAATGGTAGTTAAGATGTTGGTCGAAGGGTTGAAGATGCCTCTGGCAAGGGAAATGGTGTTCCCAAACCCCCATCGTGTTACTCTGGTTGCTTGTAGGCCCTTGAAAAGTTTGCTTTTATGTAGAGACGTATGAACCGGGGGGGGGGGCTCTGGGGGCGCGTGCCCCCAATATCTTGCAATAAGCAAAGAAGTGCCCTTCTTCTTTTCAGGAAGTGCCCCTTTAGGAAAAAGTGCCCCTGAAGTGTCGTGGCCCCTCCCCCAAGTTTGAGATGCTTGCTACGTCCCTGTCTGTATATTCGGGGAGTATGTCGATGAAGTGACATTGCTCGAATTCAGATCGAAGGAGCTCGTAGACATTGGCACAACACAACAGGCAACCTGGGCAGTTGGGAATAATAAAAAGGACGTGCATGGTTTGCACCCTGTGACATGGGACTGAAACTTTTGTTCTAACAATTGCACCATGGAGAGCACGAGCAGCAGTTGTCTGGCACACCCTGATATATGGTCCATGCTAGATTCATTTTGGGCTATGTACAACTCGATGCAGTATATGAACTGTCTCGGAATACTGTCGCATTACACTAAATTGATATAAGATTATAGACTCTCACGATCTGGTGAAAATTAATTATACGAATCAATTAAAAAATCAAATATTACTTACAACAATGAAACCCATTATTGCAGATGTTCACACCAGTATGAATTTGATGAAACAGAACTCGTTATAAACGAACTTTATATTTGCAAACACTCCAAAATACCAATTATCAGTACAGTATTTAGTTTCAATTAAATATTGACATGTGTTTTATGTCTAAAATCCAAGCAGTTTTATTTGAGTTGTAAAAGAGACTGCGTCTGTAAATACTGTTGCAAAACATGAACAAAGAAAGGAGATCAAAGAAAGACGGGGGATCTAGCTGGATCTAACTTTTGTCATATTGGGCTGAGTATGTTGGCAAGCTCCTTATAGTATAGTGCTTCCTTGTGGAAGACGCCTTGCTTGAGAATTGATTTCTAATTCTCAACGAGGTTCATCCCAGCGACGAGGAATCATGTCTAAAAGTGATGTCTTTAAGTTTGAAAGCTGTGCTCGCTAAAAGGAACGACAAGAAAATTACAGTTGGCCTAAAAAATTTGATTAATTATCAACAAGACGTTGGAAAGTGGTTGGTCTCGCGTCAGGTTCGTTTTACTTGACATAATTTCAACCACTTTCCTACCTCGAGAGAACCTTAACTGGGGGATCTTGCAACTGTAAGCGTATTGTTGGAAGGCGCAAATACACTGGGTCAATGAAAAGGGGTTGGGGGGGGGGTGGGCATGATCCAAGCCTTTGGTTGGAAGGGGAATGTGTGATCTAGCAATAGACAAAATAAGGACAAGCTTTTATCTGTCTGTGAAAAGATAAGACAAGTGTTTTTGGTGTAGATTGCAAACCAATGTGCCCTGCTGGCTGCTGGCGAAAGCAAACAAGGAAGACCATAGGAATGGGTGTGCCTGCTGGGGAATGCAAACAAGGAAGACCACGGCAATGGGTGTGGTGAAAACAAATAAAGAAGATAACAGAACAATTACGACCCCCTTGTACAATATCATAAGAGAAACCTTTCACCTGTCTGTAAAAAGATAAGATAACTTTTTGGTGATGATAATCCAACTGACCGTACAAAGAAATAGAAACCACAAGCCAAGATGTGATTATAGTCACATTAGATAAGTAGATAGAAAAACCAAAAAGTCAGACACTTCAACAAAACGATTCAGACAGCGAAATTCCTTTTTCCAAAAAAGCATCTTGTATCCTTTTACTTAAATGGAGTTTAAGACCAGCAGCGAGGGGCGCATCCCCGGGGGGGGGGGGCACTCCCATACTTGACCTGACGGGATGTGCCGCTCAACAGGGTGTCCTTTTGCAGTAAAAATTATGCGACAGGGTGTCATTTTCTAGCGAAAATTATGCGACAGGGTATTATCATAGGTAAAAAAAAATTATGCGACAGGGTATCACAAGCAAAAATTGCGTTCTACGCCGTATTTGAGAGGCAAAATTTTTATGCGACAGGGTATCACAAGCAAAAATTGCGTTCTACACAGTATTTGAGAGGCAAAATTTTTATGCGACAGGGTATCACAAGCAAAAATTGCGTTCTACACAGTATTTGAGAGGCAAAATTTTTATGCGACAGGGTATCACAAGCAAAAATTGCGTTCTACACAGTATTTGAGAGGCAAAATTTTTATGCGACAGGGTATACTTTTGGCCTATTTTTATGCGACAGGGTGCAGGGTGTGGAGAGGTTTTCCGCACACCCCCGTCACTTCCCTAGTCAAGTACCCCCCCCGGGGGCGCATCACTCTGTAAAAATCTCGTACACCTTTGGCAAAAATCCCTTTGTTTTCAAGAAAAATCCGTAAAAAATCCGTAAAAATCCTATGGTTTAAAAAAATCTCGTACGCCATTTCGGAAGAGTGATACATCCCTCGACCAGCAGCCTTTGCCATCGTTTGTGTTTGTTGCGAATTTAGTACTGTCAGTTATTCTATTCTGGAAGCTGTGGACAGCAAGTCGCTGACTTCGCGCAAAGCATTTAACACTTTAGCCTCGTATTCTCTGGCAGTGAAGTCTCGAAGATGGGAGAATTCTTAGCAAGAAGAGCTGTATATCATTTCGTAGAGTCCGCGTGATTATCCTGTGTCTCAGATCCAGACGACCCGGATTGGGGTCTGGGACACAGGCGACGTACAATTTGTGCCATTCCGTCACAACCCTCTCCCCACTGCACGATTTCTCTGCGAAGACTAGCGGAAAAAGAACTGTGGAAAAGGAAATGCTATTGCTATTTCCCCAATCTTGCCTGCCCGGATACATTTCGCATTTTTGAACTATATGCGGCCTAAGTTCCTTGTACACGAAAACAGTGGGCAATACAGAAAAAGTAAAGAGCTCTTTTATCTTACATTTGAAATACCCTGGTGTACAAACAGCCAAAAAATACAGAAATAGGAGAAGATAACGACATACCTTGCTTGTTAATCTGTTCAACCTGCTTTTTGGTGAGCTTGGGTAACCAAGTCGTTCATTTCCAGTTTTCTGAAGAAATAAACAAAAGAAACCATGACATTACCATGACATAAGATTTGAGACTCCTAACTAATACTGGCAATACTGCTGTCTTATTCGAGAAAGCTGCACACGTACTTATTTATATAGAATTTCTGAAAACCGAACTGCGACGGAACAACTACAAGACAACAAGTAATTTATGGGTATACTTTGACTGTCAAACGTCACAAGAAGTGTAATCCTGGGGCTTTGCAGCTGGAGCAGTCAGGCGGACAGGGTTTGATACGCGGTAGAGCCCCACCACTTGAGCATCAATCATGACAAGGGGTTGTGGACTCGATTAGGTTTTCTCTACTTCAGCGATTCCAGCGCTTGGCACCAAAAATGCAACTTCATCTTCACCTTCAACGTCAACAAGTTATGCTAAAAAAATGCAACGCAACGCAAATCGTTTGCCATCATCAGTGTGGAGGGCATCCAAAGTCTCCTAGGAAGGAGAAACATACCCTCTTGCTTTGAATGAATTTCCTTCTCGATTGTGGACTATGAAAGCGAATGTTTCCACCGACTTCCAAGATCTTTTTAAACAAATTCGAACTTTGATCCATCTTAGAATCTTTTCTCGTCTGCAACTTTCAACTGGAATCTTTGATTTTACTTTCGTCGTTTGAGACGAGGGGGAGGATGTTAAAGCTGATGTTTCTAAGGAAACTATTCATGTTGAACAAGGATATTTTATGTTTTTAGCTTACACGAAATTCCTAAGATAAGGCCATTGTAAGATGCCATTGCAATATACTGGGTAGGAAGTCTATATTCATTTTCTTTGCAAGGAAATTTAAATACAAATAGAGTAATTATATTAGGAGAACATATCAAAGGACAATTCTGGAAAAATAAGCACCTTTTACAAAACGCACAAAGAGATAAAGTGCTCGAGAACGCGGAAGCCATAGCCTGTGTTGTCTGGAACACAGGTTAGCCCCAGAGTTTCCTTTGTACTGTCTAGGCCCGGTCTCAGATTCGGTTTCCTACTTTTTTTTTGTACTGCCGTAATCACAGCCATGTTGTATTATTGAGTAATCAGAGCCTTTCCTTTACCCATTGCTTCCATCCTTCTACAATGTTGCTACACTTTCCTGCTTCGCATCTTTCAACAATCAAGACGATGTAGGGGTATCTGTTAGATTTCACAATCAGCAAGAGATCTTGTCCTGTACGACCATAGAAGTTTGCTGACGTCATTTCGACTCCACAGGGAACCAAGAACGTACATAATCTCCGGTCAAATTCATCAAACGCTTCATCAGCATCATAAGCAGGAAAGGAGATTCCATAGAAATGGGAGATTCATTCAGAGTCTTTCCTGGTAGCAATTTTCATGACAGTCATATTTGTTCTCAGTGATAGAGAAGAGAAAAAACAGGGGAGGGAAGGAGTGCCAAATAAATGCAAAGCTCAGTGTAATTTCTTCTCCCATCACGACGCATCTATCTACCACGACGCATCACGACGCGACGACGTAGACCGAGCTTTGCATTTAGAAGAAGGCACCCCTTCCCTCCCCTGTTTTTTCTCTTATCTATCACGTACATCATGAATTTAGAAAACAAAGAATATTTCAATCCTGGGCCGCCAGCAGAGCAGAGCTGGCAAAGTTACGGTATCACTTTTTACCTTGCTCGTTTGATGCCTGAAATAATCGATAATTTTTGTAATGCTGGTATCACTCAATATTTAATTAACTTGAAAATATCAGCACCTGCTGCAGACGTTAATTTTCACGACAGGTCTTGCTTGGAATATTCATACTCCATTAAAATGAGTTTAAGAAATCTTCAACCATCCATGCTTCAACCGAACACGTACAGTAACCGGCAACCTCGACCAACCTCCAACCAGGAAACATTTCCGGGTTTCAAAGTTTCAAAAATACAAATTTCAATTTTGCCTCTAACGACATCAATATTATATTTGATAAAAAGTGAGGCTGCCGTAGCAAAATTTGAAAAATTTCCCCTCCACTAATGCCAGCTTCATCAGATTTGAAGTGAAAATTAAATTATCATTGCAGGTCTTACAATTTCCTTACATGTTCGTATATCGTACTATTTCATCCATATAACTAGAACTGCTTACAGTACAAAGTTACCTGAGCTTATCAAGAACTCATTTGTATTTCTAGGTAACTTACACTCAGCATATTCACTCTCTTTGTTCACTTTACTTCTCCGTTTTCTCTGACGAACTTCCAGCAGAGCTCTTCCGGTTACAGATAAACTCAGTCTAAATCACTCAATCTAAAGTACTCATCCCTCAAACTATGCAGAATAATTTGATGGCCTAAATTTGAGCGGCATCTTGTTCATTACAGTTCAAAATAAAAGTCAGGTTGGATTTGCCCACCTGTTGAAAAGATAATAATTAAATTGAGGTGGCGATGACGGCGGGAATCAGCTTGCTGAAAGAAGAAACTGGGTCGAATTGAGATTAATGTCATGTCTTAACATGTAGCCACAAGCATGGAACCAGAACAGATGAGGGTTTTATTTTCCTGCAGAGTTGAGCCAAAGGATTTAAAGATTTATTTCCAAAACAATATTGTTATAGCTGATATTAAATCAAACGGAGGGTAAATGATTTGAACTCGTATAAATGTTGATGGTTATTTCATAACTTTTCTGACTTCCAAATTAAAAATTTGTTTATTATCAGCAAAGCATGAAAAGACAAAAGACTAAATCAGTTTGGTTAGCCACCAAGTTATGGCTTTTCAGGCCAGGCCAGATGAAATAAAAAGATAATAACTACTTCAGTCCTCAAGGTGTGTCATGGTTCTGTATTACGTCTTTTGTGTTGGTACATTTTGTGTGTTATATTTCATTTTCCAGGCCTTTTTGGGTCACTGATAATCCTCTTCCTTTCGAGCACTGTGACCTTTCAAATTTAAAACAAGGACAGCATTTTGACCTCTATTTTTCCATCAATGGTTTATGTTTATCAAATGCCGTCTGACAAAGACAGTAGATATGAATTTGGCGGTATTGCGCTCGTTCAAAGTCATTTCTTCAGATAAATCATTTCCCTCTGTAAAACTTGCAAAGGAAACTATTTTGCATTCACTGCCAGGATCATAAGAAGTTAGGAAGCATCCTCAACGTGGGGGACACGACGCTTCAAGGACAGACCAAGGGGCACTTCCTGAAACAAAAAGGGCACTTTTTCGTTACATTCATTTCATTTTATATAAAGCGCAATACAATACTACATTGTATACGGCCTAAACAGAACATAATTTAAAAAAAAATACAATTATAACAAACTACGATAGAATATTACAGCGAGAAAACAGTAACGGAATATCGTGTAATAAAAAAGTATAATAAAACGAATTATTTTCGTGGGTTATGGCAACATACTCGGTTTTGGTGTGTTTTTACGAGTGGACATTTTATGGCTTCATGTTTAGAGTTTTTGTTCTGAGTTCTGCTGCTTGTTGCAAGAATTGTGCGAGGTTTTTCTGCTTGCTGATATCTTGGGATGACAATATATCAATGAATGTGTGCTCTACTTGTGTCACTGTTAGCATCCTGTTTAAATTAGGTCCGAGGAAAGTATGTCTTAGGTCGCGATATATTTCGCATTCGATCAGGAAATGAAATATCAGATATTACAATTGTAATATCTTGGGGGCACGTGCCCCCAGTGCCTCTGGGTCCTACGTCTCTGTTTACTGCAAAGGCAACACCATCGAGCCTTTTCCGCATTCCGCCACTCACGTGGTTAGTGTTCCGGTTAGTCATTGGATGAATGAATTCTACCCTGTTTGTTTTGTTCTCTTCCTGTTCTTTTCTCCTTTCTCGGAAATGTAGAAAATGAAAGTGAGGCCATCACAACATGCTGGCATATCATTTCAAAATGGCTGACCAAAACAACCCGATCTTGATGACCAAAGTGACTTCATGGCAAAACCTCAAGTGAAATACAACTGAACTAGACTCAAAATACAACCATGAGACCTCTCGCATCAGAATTATTAACAAAACATCTCATACAACGCAAGCTGCCTCACTGGACATCATTTTTTGTTGCGTACAAAAATGTGGTTAATGATCAATTAGGCCTATCTCATTTCAACTGGCCTGTCGATGGAACGAATTATCACGTGTTGCGAACGGGATGCTTCCCATATATCAAATATCACTGCACGAGAAGACCTTATGAAGATCTCACCATGGAAAATAGATTGTTTGGATTGTTAAAAATAATGAATTTGGGTGTTCCTACTTTGGCATATGGACTTGTGTCAATTTTTATAATTACTCATTCTGAAGTTGTGAAAACAAGTGCTGGTCCTGTTAAAGTTTATTTTCATATCATGGAAGACAAAGATGCAATGTTCTAGAAGGATTCCTCATCTAATTAAAAAGATTTTGTTCTGTAACTTCTGTCAAGAACACATATTCTGAAAGAATTATTTTTCTGGTTCAATACAGACTAAAAATGAATCAACAATCGAGATAATTCTTAAAGTGAATGACCTGAGATATATAGCGCTTGTCTATAAATAGGACAAAGAAACTCCTAATCCCACTATTGTTTTCTTTAGCATTGCTTTCATTCGCCACGAGCTGGATTATCAAATACAATAGGCTATTTATAAATCTATGAGATCTCATCTGTAACTCAGGTTATTCCCTTTAAGCAAATATCTGCGAACATCTAAAACTTGCAGATTTATTGGCTGTCTTTACTGGGTTGCTCCTTGTGGAATTTGTAGATGAAAGTTGAGATTTGTCAAGCAAGGAATGAGAGGCTCTGCACATATTTTTTGTAAGAAACTAAGAATTTTGACCAATACTGGGAGTTTCTAAAAAATATCAGATTTTGAGTACTCAGAGTTTCTTATGAGTTTCTTAAAAGATCCATAACAATCTTCACGTTCACTAGCCTGACAATTTCAAAACAAAGTTTTTCAAGCCTTTCCAAGGTTTGGATGTGACTCAAGTACCTTCCCAGCAATATGAAACAGGAAACGAGTGAAAATAAAGTAAAAATATATTAAAGATTCTCTTTGTCAAAATAAATAGTCTCTTGAGCTATATTTTCTCTGCGCAGGAGTTTCTTAATTCTGAGAGCTAAGTTTCTTATGGGCAGTTTCTTATAAAGAATACGTGTAAGACAAGACTTTCAAAAGGATCAAATGATTTTGAGGCCTCTGTGTAGCCCATAACAATCCTCATAGTAAATACAAAAATGACTTACAGTTGCTTTAGCTTGGGCAAAAGGACTCTTTTTTCTTCTCCTTGAATGTAAACGTGTCATGTTCACCGATTCTGCAGTCTGAATAGTAATTAGAATATCTAAGTACATTGAATGTTCCATTTTAAAGAAAATATCTCAGCAGAAAACAACACAACCTGCTTTCATTGCATCCTCAGTTTATGAGTTTATGGCAAAACATCTTGACATTTAAGCCATTTGCACAAACATTTGATTTAGTTGTTTGCAAACATTATTTATGAAATACTGCAAGTTTAGAAAGGAACACTTTGGATTACTTGACTTTCATAGATTTTGTTTTATCATAAGAGATCTGAGACATCCTTTAGGAACTTATGAGTAAATAGAGATATCCTTTAGGAATTTATGAGTAAATGCAATGGGAATTGTTGCAGTTTCTGAATAAAGTCAACGTGTGTGGTTGTGCTTTTCATCATTGAGATAATTGCTAAATTTCTGTAATATGTAAACTAATGCAAAGAGATTGAAGTGGATATAAAATGATTCCTTTTCCATAATTAAGTTGAACGAAAGTTGAATTCAAGTCATTCAGATTTTATTAAACCATTAAACATATAACATCAAAAGTGCGGCAAATTTCTTTTATGAAACTTGATAAATAGAGCATTGAAATGACCTTGCCATAACAAACTTTTCTTCTGCTACATCAACAATGTTATATGTGTGCTACAAAGTCTAAAGAGTGCGTTTGGCTGAACATTTCGGTATTTCCCCATCGCAAGAGAACAGAAATAACAAGAATCTGCAAGTAGGGATACGGAAATGGTCCAGCCTAATCGAATGACTGATATCAAGGAAGGGAAAAGTTGCATCCACACTTCGATCTGCAAAACCATAGCAGATAGTGAACATGTGTAGACACATTTTCAATCAAGATAAATGTGTGTGGTATATGAGGTTGATCATTAGCTTTCCGGATGACTTTAAAAAAAATGAGTGCGGAGAGAAATAATCTTTTTAACTAGTTTAACTGAAGATGTATCTTCCCCTTGATAAAACAAATTCAATTGTGGCAGTTTAATTCAACAAAGAGAAAATTAGCTCTGGTTTTGAAAAATGTATTTGCAGCAGCTTGTCGCAAAACGAGATGTTCAGTTTAAATGATATCACTGATGATATACGAAGCAAATGATTTGATCTGTAAACATCAGAAAAATTTGACTTGCCTAATAACTTCAAAAAGTTTTATATTTCCCTATTTCTATGAATAGACCACTCAGCTATCCTACAAAAGAGCCTGGATCGACCGATATTTTCATACATTCTTATACGAGCGGTTCGATTAAGGGGCGTTAGAGCTTCTATCACTATTGTGCACATTCGAAAATTCTACAAAAGGCGTTAAAATATTCGAATCAGATTCTTTTTTTAAGATAGCTAAAACTACCAAATTAGTTTTGCACGTACTGTCCCAGACCAAAGTAAATCGAATGAGGTGTGAGACGATTACAGAGCCTTACAGAGTTCTTTTTTTAAATCTGCCATTACGACGACTTTTTACGTTAAAGGGTCTGTTTCGTCCAGCATGCAGTGCACGTGCCGTCTCCGTCTCTTGGTTGTAGGCACGTGTAAGGCATGCTGGATGAAACAGACCCTTTAAGATCACGATGACTGACAAAATGCTTTGGGCGGTCAAGCATCTTCAAGCAAGATTCAACGCACAGCCTGTCATCGTGGTTTTTTTAGATGCAATTCACATGCCTATGAATTATTTCTTTTGTTTGGATCCTTTCTGACCATTTCATGTGGCCTGTGTAAAGTTGTAAAACAGAATTATCGAACAAATCATGTGGCTGCTTGAAATGCTAGTATGGTTGAAAGAGTTAGATTTCTCCAAATTCTTCAAGATAAAGATATGTCATGAGATTGAAGAAAGCGGCAAAGATTCATGAAAAAGCTCAATCTGTCATCTTAAGTATCCTAAGCTTATAATCTTGTACATATCCGTCAGTCAACATTAAAAAGACAAATTTTCAAACATTCAAAGTCTTCAAACAAGTAATAAAGATATTTGAATGCGAGAGGAGCAAAGTCCCTCTTAGTAGGCCTAAGAAAGTAATCCCAAACGAAAAGTATTCCAAACGAACAAAGATGAGCTATTTATATTTCTAAATCTGATTTGGATAAACAACTGAGTTTAGAATACAAATTTGTCAATAAAATATCGATTCTTGATATGTTAAGCAATGTAGTTCGTGCATTGTGCATGGCTTACCACCTTAGAAACCGTGGATCACTTTACAACAGACGTGAAATGGTGCACCGTCCTTGTATGAGTAGTTGTAGTTGACCAAATAACAGGGAATAGGAATAAACCGTGTTTATGCCAATGATAAAAACCGTAAATATTCGAAAGTCAAATAGACTGACAGGGCTATTTTTCAAAAACCAATTTGTCAAATGAGATCCGAAAGAAATGAGGATAGAGACAATAAACAGTGTTGTCATTTAGAATTAGCCAATCAGAATGCTCTGCGCAATGAGGGTAGTCAGTCGATATGGAGCGAGTCAAATCAAACAAGATTCTGCGTTGATCATGTCACTTTGCAACAGAGAGACGAGCTAATGTATAAACATTCATTACACTAAAATCAATTCACCGGTCCAAAAGTGTTTTGAAAAAGCTTGAAACCGGACAAACAACGTCGATTAAATTTCGTCCAAATTCTAAAAATTGTGCAGACACTTTCAGTCAGTACTCAAAATCTGATAATTCTAAGAATTTCTTTGTTTCTTATTTGATCTGATGATGATGATGATGATGATGATGATGATGATGATGATGATGATGATGATGATGATGATGATGATGATGATGATGATGATGATGATGATGATGATGATGATGATGATGATGATGATGATGATGATGATGATGATGATGATGATGATGATGATGATGATGATGGAGAAAGTGCTCTTACGTCGCAATGTTAAATTCTAAAACTTGTAAGAAAACAGCAATGTTTCGTAAACGACCGATTAGAATTCAATTTATGATATATTTGTGTAGGATGGATAATACTTAACCTTAGGGAAGCAGATCACCAGTCGGTTTGGCATTTAAACATTTTCAGACATTCAAAGCGTGATTTTAATCATGGCACAACATGTAACGGACAAGCCTCAATGAAATTTAGATAAATCGAATATTAGTAGTAGGATGCCAATTGCAACTGACCAGCGGGAGCAATCGGACATATTTGTCTGCACAAAAAATCACAAGAGAAGGATTCTTTCTGATTTAATTGTACGCAGCAACGCCCCACTGACGTAAGTAAACCCCGGAGATACAGGACACCCATGTGTGGTAGACTGTCTGTTCTTTCAGGTCAGGGTTCTGTTGTTAATGATTACCGCAAATCAAAAAGGCATTTTACAAATGCAATGAGGTGCAATGCATAGGTTAGAGTTTGGAGAGGAAGATTTAGACCCCATTTACATTGTGCCGGTGGGTACTTCTTCGGATTCATAATTAAAGATTAACGGGTAAGTCTCCTGTTTACGCTGCTCCTGCTAAACCAGAACACTATCGCTCCTTTTATCTGTAGAATAATGTTGTTCTGGCGCAATGTAAACGCTCTTGAAACTGTACGACATCATTTCATTAAAATCTTCAATAACCTTTCAGATCGTCATATTAAAAATCTCTACACTCATACACCTTTCAGAAAGGTTCATGGTTTTTCTCTCGAATCACTCCATACTTCCAGGGATACCCTTCTTCTGCCCTACCCTAGCGTATTTTATGGCTACCCTAGGTCATCGGCACATCATCTCATAGAGGGAGCAGAAAGAGCATATAGTCTCCACAATTAATCTACCTGCCAGTCAAAACGAGCTCAGAATCTGTTTGTGAACAATTGCCATGCTGCCAGAGGAACCGTTCTCACAATCAGCATGAGGATTATTAGCTCTGTTTAATAGGCAAAAAACTAACGTAATGACGGACCTTCCTTTCTAGAAAAATATTGTTACGGATTTTGTACATGAAGTAACAATTGTTTCATCTCTGGGCATAAAATGAGCATCTCGATCTTCAGGTGCAACTTATGTTCAGCTTGCTTCAACATTTTCTTAAATGAAAGAATTTTGGCAGTAACATTCTTAGCTGTATCAGATTACTTTGCTCAGTAATAAAGTATTCAATGAAAGGAAACTAAGGTGCTAGAGTACTCACCAATTTAGAATCTTGTTTCAGCAGAGATCATTTGCTTCAATTTGGAATTCTAATTGCTCTTGACTGTGCTCTGGAAGGACTTGCAGATCAAAGGGACAGCAGCTCGATTAGATACCAAATAAGAATGTATTTCTCCTTTATGGTTGTTTATCCGCAGTAATGCCGCCTTGATGAGCTTCAAAGAAAGGTATCTACAGTGTCATGGTGCGCCCAAATCATGTCTAAACAAAAGAGAATTTTGTTAATCAACAAAGATGAAAAGATTGATTATGACATAGACCACAAACTTCGTGAAACAAAACATTAAATTTATGGAAAAGCTAAGGAGAGCACCGGGTATGAAGCCAAAGGAATCCTTAATATGTGATTTATAATGTGTCCTTTCTAGTTTATCTTATTAACTAAACGAAGATTAAACGGAGACTAAACAAAGTTAGGGTTCTACCACGAGACCAGCAATAGACCTCTGAGCTGTTCTACAAAAGAGTCTGGATAGAACGAAATTTTAGAGGGAAATTGATAGAACGAAATTTTCGAGGGAAATTGATAGAGCGAAATTTTAGAGGGAAATTGATAGAGCGAAATTTTAGAGGGAAATTGATAGAGCGAAATTTTAGAGGGAAATTGATAGAACGAAATTTTAGAGGGAAATTGAGAGAGCGAAATTTTAGAGGGAAATTGATAGAGCGAAATTTTAGAGCGAAATTTTTTGAATTTCGATGCGAAAAATTCGCTTGAGTTGCGTCAGAGCTTCTATTCCTGTTATGCACATTCGAAAACTTTAAAAACTGTATCAAAATATCATTTGTTTCGGATTCTTTTGTAGAATAGGTAACATGTCTATTGCATGTGATAGAGGAAAAATATTGAAGAGAAAAACCCTCTCTTGATCATTCCATCTTTTAGCTTCCTCCTTCCGAAATATAGAAAATGTTGTTGTACTCTGTAAATATCAAGATAGCATGATTAAAAAGTAAACATTTAAAATAAAATTTCTACGATATCATCATGATACCATACCTTAGTGTGTGTTTAACATGGCACCATTGAGAATACAACACCTGGTTGGGAAAGATTGCCAATACTGTCATTTGCGAAAGCCGATGGCTACTCCCTACAAAGGAACGATTTCTAAAATAACACAAACTATTAGAGCTGTTTTTTTTCCTTAATCACATACGATAAAAACATGCGAGGGGCATGCAAGGCAGGCCTCATTGAACAAACTTTGTGCTTGCGACCAAATGATTCCGAAATGATTGTGAAAATGTTCCTGCAATCAAATCACTCTGAGTACAATAAAGGTGCCAGCAAGCAATAATGATATTTTGTGCCTGCGAGCGGCACTCATGCACTCTCGCACATTAATGAGGCCTGATGAAAACTTCAAAACTAAAACGGCGTTATCTAGTCATCTCTAAAACATGACAAGATGTAATTACATGTTTCAAATTGTAAATCTAAGACAAGTTCACATGTTTTGCCTCCTGAAGCGCAATACACTCATTTTTTTTTATAAGAAACCGCTTATAAGAAACGGTAGGCTCAAATTTTCGAAAGCTAAGAAACAACCCTACCTGAATAGAAAAAAGCTAAGAAACTTCTGTAATTTTCAGTTTTAATTTTCCTGTCACACTCAAAAATATTTTGACATTGTACAGTTTATAGCAACTGTTTGGGCAATATTTTGAGTGCAAATCATGTTATTTACTCGTTTTGAGAGACTTACTAAGTAATTTGGGAGCCCTTTAGACAAGACAAAATCAACTCTAAACTTCCGGCAATAAAAACATAAGAAACACGTAAGAAACATGTGGTAGCAAAATGGCCCAAAAATTTAAGAAACTGCCTACCAGCCCCGGACCTTAGTTTCTTATAAAAAAATGAGTGTATTTCGAAAGCATGCCGAACAAGAAAATTCTATTTTCCTTAATACATTACGAAAAAGATCTGCGAGACTATCGAATGAAGAAATCGGTATCAGTCCTACGCTCTATGCGATGCATGTCAAAAATTAACTGAGAAAAGAATATTCACTTACCACAATCTCTTCAGCTTGAACCGATCAGCTACTATGTCAAGCGCAAAATAAGAGAATAATTCGTATCTACGAAACTTTATGTTTTCACAAACTGCTGGATTAAAAATTGCATCAAAATATTCCATCACTCACTTAATAAAACTAACAGAACATTTTATTGAACAATGACAACGATAAACTCTTTCTAAATAAGTGTTTGTCTTGCACTTGGTGTGAGTAAATGAAAAATATAAATATTTCCAAAATCAAATTGTTTTCCTTATTTGCACACTTCATCATAATGGGGAACTATTTGGCTTTTGATTTGTCGATTAAAAGACAATGTACAGGAAAGCAGAACATGACCTGTAGAGATGAAATAAATATGGAGGAATGTAACATCTGTGTATGAATGTACTGAAACTGTGAGCTTTGATCCGGCTTTGATTCGGAGATGAAATAAGGATTGTTTCAATTCTGCGTCTTATTTGTTTATTATCTAAGGGAATAAGTTGTAGTAAGGTGAATAATAATAGGCCTTTCTAGTTATGTTTATAAAATGGATTTTGAATGAGCGACCTTGATTTCGACCAGGGAGATATGATTTCGACAGACTTCCAATGGAAACAATCACGCTTGAAGATTGTTCGACATATTTCGAACGGAAACAATCAAAATCGAAGCTTTTGAATCAAGTTTTCGAACCTTAAAAATGAGTTTCAAATGTGTTCTTGCAAAACTGTTGATGACCAATTCACGAACCAAGATTTGTTTTGCATTCTTTATCAAATATGTAAGGAAGAGTATGTTGAGGAAAGCAAATAAGACTGCACAGAATAAAGTTTGCTAAAAGGGTATTTACTTCGGACGCAGTGTACAAAATTACTTCTGTGGCCTAAATAAAGATCAACATGAATACAGTGAAATTCCCACAAACAAAAGTCTACTGTCCATTGTGAATAAAAAGTTCTTTGATATCAAATAATGTTCTCATAGCCCAGCCTTTGTCGCGTTAAACTAAATTGTTATTCAAGTCCGGCAAAAAAGTGACGTATGACCCAAATTTTTCAATTAAGCTCGAGCCTTTTAAAGTTCGGCAGTATTTGCCGAACGAAAAGGCAAAAGTGTGGGTTTAGGTTGTACGCCAATCTTTTGCTTTGCTTAACTAAATGTTTCCATTGCTTCTCAGGAGGCCCCGTTACTCTCCTCTGCCGGTTTCTAGTTCCTGAGTCCATAGGTCATGGTTCCGTAGTTCTGTAGTCCATGGTTCCGTGGTCCGTACTCAAATGGCTGGCAAAGAAGAAGCTCCTACGCAGCAAAGATACGTTGCTTTTCCAATCAATACCAATGACCAATTTAGTTTAGTGCGACAACAGTGCGACGCATAACCCGAGTCTGCATTCAGTGCCGGCTTTTTGCCAAACAAAATGAATTAAGTTTAGCACGGCAAAAGAAGGGCTTTATAACCCAAGCCAACTGCCCACTGTCTATTTGACCCCTAGCTAAACACTTCAAAACATAGTAAGAAGGCCAATTCTACATTGATTTATCTAAAAGCAGTCTCTAAGGCTTTGCTTCATTTATATTGAATGCTTTCCAACTTCTAGCTACTTTTCTCGTAACCTACGAGTAGACCCATTATTCACTTCTCCCATTTTCCTTGCAGAGAAAATTGAATTGAATTGAATTGAACTCCTTTATCATTTGGCGTTGAAAAGTAAACAAAGGTACTTGATCAATCTTTCAGTGCCCCATATACCAACCCGAGTACCAATCAACCACGGTTATCGTTTTCTTCGCTTTGTATTTGCATCGTTTAATTCCATTCTGAAATGAAATATAAATTTGGAATGAGAATTTATGCAGAGAAAGATTAACCTGCCGTCTTTAAAAATTGACTTCTCTTCATCATAAACAAATGAATTTGATGTGCAGTCCTGACTTATTACATTGAGTCCTATAATCAGTCTAGTGCAGTCCTATCACAAGAGGCACTTCTGTTACTATAAAGCATAGGGACGACTTTTAATTGAGTATTTTAGACGCATTCACACTGGCACTGCTAAACAAGCTTTATCTGAATTCTGAACCAAATTAAATTTCAACCAATCAAATGTATTGGATTTGTTCAATTGACCAATGAGAAGGTCCCATTACATAACCTGGTTTGATTCAAGCTGGTTAGCTTGCAAGAAGTTTGAAAAGGGTATTAAACGCATTCAGAATATTTTTACTAAACTAAGACGTGGATATTCAGGATTTATCAAAAGAAGGATACAACTGTGTATGAAATTTTCTCTGGCTCCTTGTTGACTAAAATTTAAGCAAATGTTTTCATTTTATTTTTACTTATTAGGCACGGTCCATCGGGACTGCTTTTCAGGGGGCCGTCGCGGCAAAACATCTACAAATCAAGAAGATACTATATGATAAAATCTTACATCGTCATAGCAAATTTCGTTCCTTAACAAGATAGTGAATGATATGAGACTTACTTGAATAGGTCATCAATATATCTTTCATCACGTTGTTGCTGTTCGTTAACCTGTGAAATTGAAATGTCAAACCTTGTAATCTAATAATTTAAAGGGGTCTTTGTTTTGTGAAAACATCCTTTTGTGGTCTCTGTGACTCTGTGTTGCCGTTGTTTTAATCAGTGGCGGACACTCTGCTAAATATTGGGGGAGGGGGTGGGCGAAGCTATTGTTTCAGTTAAAAAGCATTACCTATTTATAATGTTTTCGAGCAAGTATCTCTGTTCTGGCCAACATTGGGGGCGATCCTACCCCCTTGCCCTCCATGTGTCCGCCACTGATTTTAATGGTCCACTAAAATGGCCGACGCTAAAGAGATGGCAGACGCAAGGAACTCTGGTTGCAAAGGCCCCATGCTTTTAAGCACAAGAAATGTGTCCAATTACGGAAGCTAACGCATTGATGCTTCTTGGCAGATTAATTTCAGCTTCACAACATCTACAAACGGCTATAAAAACTACTGGACATTCAAAAGCAACATTCAAAGCTAACTGAAAAGACGATGAATGTATTTTCTAGCTGAAAATGATATGAGTAAATGTCATACCGCTCTGAATTCCGCAAACGCTTGAACTTTTTCTTGGTTATCAGTCTCATATGCAATCAGGTCCCTGCCGCCAATGACTTTGGGTATCTCTCTGTCTTTACCAGGAAACGATGCCTGCAAAATTTAATAAAATATTGAAATAGACTATTATATAACTTCAGGCTTGAATTTACTGACACCAGCCTCGAAAAGACCGCGTTCCCTTTGCTTTATCATCTCAATCTTGTACGCTTACAATTAAGTAAATAAATTAGTGAG
The DNA here is from genome assembly GCA_039566865.1 of Aurelia coerulea. NCBI lineage: Eukaryota > Metazoa > Cnidaria > Scyphozoa > Semaeostomeae > Ulmaridae > Aurelia > Aurelia coerulea. The sequence continues at coordinate 851,941 of CM076948.1, forward strand.
AATTCGTTTGCTATCAAACGCAATGAATAAAAATAAAAATTTCAAAAATGGATAGAAAATGAAATTAAATCAAATTTAAGAACACAAGTGAACAAATTTAAGAAACTGCTGATGAAGGGTTATGCCCGATAAGTCTACTGTACTTAAATCCTGGCATTTTAGCTTAACTTATATGGAAATTTAAGTTTATTTGCTGAAACGATTGCCATATGCCACTCTCAAGATTTTAATGAATGAGACAAACAAAAGATTAGATGCTGAAAACTAAATCTAAATACATGATAATCTGTAACAAATAATAATTTATCTATGACATAATTTATGCATAATATTTGAATAATTTTGCTACAAAACCCACACATGTGTACTTTTTATTTAGCAGAGGATGAGACAAGCTCGTCTCAAAGCGTACATTAATTAATCATGGCCTAGTCCTTACAATTATAACAATGTAACTGATTTTGTCAAACATGGATTGTCTTTTATTACTGGAAACGTCTGTTTACACCAGATTTGTCTCTTTGCTTTTCTCTTTGTACCTCCAAATAACGCTCGTTGTGGTTTTTATACTGAAGTTCATAATAAAACTGCACTTTCTGATTAATGTTTAAATCTAAATGATTCCTCACCATGTTCATCTTGGTTGAAGATTCTAATGCTGAATAGTCGAAGCATGCTTCGCTCACTACATACACAGAAATAATTTTCAATACTCCAAGAATTTAAAATAGAAAGACATACCTTCGAAAATTTCTTGAAATTCTTTACATTGGGATTGTACATAATATTTTTTGGTACTACAGACACTTTCTTCTTGACCAAAGCTGAGAAACGTACAATCGTGGACGCGTCGGGGATATCGGGTTCCATTTCTTTCTTGACTTCAACTTTTGGCTAAAAGATAAATAATAAAAGGGACATTTAAAGCAACATTTAGAGTTGAAACAATTGCAGTTCCTGACTTCTGCAGCTTCTGAGATAACCTTGAGGACAAAAGCTACAATCTTTTGCAGCATATTTTCAAGAAATTTCCATCGCAGATTCCATGCCTTGTTGCAAAGACCTCTTTCACAACAGGTGGATTGCTTCATCATCTATCAGTTTCTGACACTGCTAGGCTAGATTTTCAAACTACGGCTTAATATCAACTTCAACTCCAAAAAGCAATAATAAATCATAACAAATAACGAAAACGACTACCTTATTCATTTTTGCATTTTTGAATCCAAGTGGCAACATTGTCACTTCTTCATTTGATATAATGTCTTTCGAATCTGCAAAAACATCTTCCACTTCTGTTTCCTCCTCATTCAATTTATCCCTCTCTGCTTCTCCAATAATGTCTTGTCTTCGTTTCTTACTCTTTTGAACAACTGCTTCAGAAATTAGGCTCTCTGACGCCATACTTTTCTGTGTAACACCAAGCCATCCATTTCCACTATCTTTAATCTTTTCTGACAGCTTAACTGACGTTTCATTATCATGGCGTCTGCTACGGACTTCTGAAATCTGACTTTCCGATACACGACTCGTATCTGTATACCGATTCGTTATTTCTTTGTCTTTTAACCTCTTCGTGGAATCCTTTGTACCTGTCTCAGTAAATCCGTCGTCGGTCGACAAAAAAGTGCCTCTACCAGTGACATCAGTACACTGGCTTTCAGACACACGACTTTTTTCGGCTGCTTTCGTTCCTCCTACATTAGAGAAATCAATGTCGATTTTAGCTCCTTTCGAATTTCCAACTGTATCGACGAGCTGACTGTCGGATACTTGATTCTTATCTTTGGTTTTTCGTCCAAATTTCGCATCACTAGCAGCTGCCTTTTCCGTTCTGGCAGATTTCTGTAAACTGGCTTTCGGAAATCCGACTTTTATCGGTCCCTCGGACAGAGCCCTCGTTTCGTTGTCGCCCATTGTCGGTGGTCCTTGTTTTTTTGCTCGTCACTTCAGTATCAAGGGCAAATAAATCTTCTTCTATCTCAAAATCATCATCATCTAAAATACTGTTTGCGATATCTTCAATTTCTTCCTTTTCACGGGCTAATCCTTCATCTGTTTTCTTTCTCTTTTCTGTTTCTTCTTTGCTGTTCATTGCTGATTGATTTACCATGCCTTCTTTTGATGTTTTACCTAAATTATTCCCTTCTTCTAACTTTACACTCCGGTTGAAAGGTTTTGAAATATCCTCTTTCGGTTTCGTTTTACTTTCTGGCGATCCCTTGAATGATTCCTTCTCGTTTTCACTTTCAGTCGAGCTTTTTTTGGAGCGTTTTGCTAAATGAAAAGGCAATGTTGTGTCAACAGGAACAGTGTCTGTTACGTACATTGACGTTTCTGCTGATCTTTTCCTGCAAATAAGTAACCCAACATTAAAAATTTATGAATTCAATCTTCGCTTTTTGAAAGAATATATCATTTCCTTATTGTGCAATAGTTTTTCATTATGGAACGCAACAGTTTCACCCCAGTGGGATATGGTTCGTATCCCCGGGGGTGAAGCTACCCAAAACCGGGGTACGGGGACTTGTGGACCCCGGTTTTGGGTCATAAATTCCGATCAGTCCCCAGTTTTGGGTCATAAATTTCTCACAATCCCCGGTTTTGGGTTAGAAATTCATACCAACAGCTATTTTTCAAGAAGATCCTATCATCCTCAGTTTTGGGTAGGAATTCTACCACTCCTTACTTGTCGAACACAAATTAAAGTTTAAGCTCATCTCTATTAGAGGTCTGATTAGTTACTGATGCTTGACAACTCACCTGGTGAAGTGGAGCATATATTCCTTGTTCTCTTTGATACAAAGTCTTTGCTTTGTCTTTGTAGTAACTTCTCCTGGAGCATTTCTGCTCTTGTTAATACACCACATTATCTGCACTCTACTATGAATTAGTGACTGTTATCTGCCTGCTCTGTCTGATGCTTCGCCATCCATCGTTGTCGTTCTACCATGGCATGAAATCATATCAATGCTGGATGGGATATGTGTGTGTGACACATACATACCCCAAAGGCCAAGCCAAGTCTCTACTGTGGTTTCAGGTTGATAGTATTATTAATCCACACTATTTTCAAGTTCATTGAAATATTCAAGATTACTCCATCAAATAACATCAGATGAGATGAAATCTTCAGTAAAAGCCTTCTTTCGTTGCTTTCAAACAATTGCCTCAATCAGTTGTGAAAAATTCTGAAAAATTTTGCTCGGTCATTTTCGAATGACCTCGCTTTCGCCCTAAAGGGCGCGAAACTAAACTTGCTGCTGTTGTTGTTGTTGTTGTTGTTATGTTGTTGTAAATTTTGAAAACTTGAAAACTGGAGAGATGGCAAATTTACAAAAGGGGAAAGATAGCAATGCCACACACCAGGGAGGGTATGTCTCCGCTTTTATTGTATTATAAGTTCTAATTATGCCATAACTGAACAGGATTTTTGCTGTCACACTCACACAAAAGGGGAAGTATGTAAATTATTAGGCCTCCTCTACTAGCCTTGGGCGTTACCTCAACCTCAGATTTCTTTGGCTGCCAGATCTTGCCTCTATTAATTAAGCAAACAGGGAGGCGAGAGCTCAATAATTGTTGTCAAAACGGTATAACAGATGGTTATTATCTTGATCAGCCAGCATGGTGAATCCCTCTCCATCTCATCAAGCTTATTCATGAAAGGCACACTACTGATGATGATTTCTTGTTCAGTTTTTGTACACACATGGAATAATCTTGCAGGTTGCTGTGTTTCTTGTGATATTTAGACATTTAGATATGCAGTAAAGCACTAAAGTAAACATTAATCAAGCAGTTAGAAAAAACGAATACAGCACAGTGTTGACCAAAGTTGCCCACTGATTAAGGGGCCGTCCAAAAATCCATTTCGTCACAGATAGCGGAATTTGGCCGCTAAATTCTGATACCCCCTCCCCCCCTCCCTTAACGGACATACAAAATCTCGTGTTCACCTGCCTCACGAACAGTCTTACCGAGATCGATAGAAACCTTTACCTGTGAGCATGGAAGATTTCTTCTTAGGCCCTTTCTCTCTCTGTTTGACAATATCCTGCGTTGAAACCTTGCAAAACATGGTGGAAATTTTTCTTAGGTTCCATTCCGTCACGCTTAACGGACTGTCAATAAACCCCCTCCCCCCGTAACGGCCAAATTCCGCTATCTGTGACGAAATGGATTTTTGGACGGCCCCTAAGCTCTGCATTTGCTCATAATTATATTATTATTGTATATAGATTGGGATATACCTGTTGACCCAAGAATTTTGCTGTTTTGTTCGATGTATGTATGTATGTGTTTTTTAGAATGTGGCCTTGTTATGAATTAAAAATTTGATGTAACATGAATTTAGGAAAAAATAATCAGTTTAATTACAAGTGTACAATATAATATAAAAGTTAAAAATTGAACCTAAAAACAGCCCCAGTTTAAAATGGCAGGGATAAGCATTAAAAGATCAGTGCAACCTTGTTCCCATAATGGTCCCTCATAATGGTCCATAATAGTTTGGCTCCAGGACATTACTTTTTGTACAGAACACATTTGTAGAGCTTCTACACAGTTTGAATTAGGAAGAAAGGTTTTTTCATGTGAAATATGTTGTAGGTGCGGGATTACAGGAATTCCACGATTTTTGGTATTTCATCATAAAAGTTATCCCAGTTTTGGGTGGTCTTTTCAAAATATTCTCCCCGGTTTTGGGTACTCTTGCCTAGATGACCTACTCAAGTCCCCGTCCCCGGTTTTGGGTAGGTTCGTATCTTCTGTTCTTCGCTGCTCCTCTTGAACATTTTTTGCAAGAGCAAAAACATATTATCCGTAACGACTATAAACCTCTACGACTATCAACCTTTCAAAGTGGCCTAGCATTTTCGTACGCAGCCGTTCTCTTAGGTCGTTATTGAGCTCTGCCCTAAAAGGGTAATGTTCCGTGTGCACTTACAAGCAAAAACCGATAAACGTGCAACGGAAAGCAGGAAAGAGTAAGCAATAATAAGCTAAGATCGTTATTGATCGATCGATTAACTTATTGATCTATGACTGTGACTGATGTATTACCTCTTTTTATCTGCGTCTCCTTGGGTGTCCCCCGCAAGGACATCAGCGGGTTTCTTGAATTCTGCTGTCGCCGGTTTAGCTTCCTGCAACAAAGTGAACGAGTGTATTTATTATTGCAAAAATATACATCTAAAATCACAAACCATTTGTGTGAAATTTTCAGCAAACTACTCCGACGGGTGTATCACTCCCCCAAAAAGCGTACAAGATTTCCAGGAGACAACAGGTTACTAAAGGATTTTAGGGATATTTTAGAGTAAACAAAAGGATTTCCATAGAAAGTATACAAGATTTCCAGAGAGTGATCTGCCCCTCGGACAACCCAATACAGTTTAGTACCCTGCTTTATTTATTTAGGAACACAACACGCGTCAAAAGGCTACCATAAAGATGAGCAACAGTTCTTTGTTTACCTGCAGACAGAAACCACTTCAATGTCTGGGGAGGGACCATCTAACTATGAAATGCTACCAAATTTACAACATGTTAGCAGTGGTATTTTCTTATATGTCCACGAGAAGTATCATAAATCAGAATATTTAATCGTGAATACCAATTTCGTTTTAGCAGTCCCTTGCCATTGAGAGGGCCAATCCGCAACAGTTTCTTGCATTATCTGTGAACTTGTTGTGCCAGCCACTGAATTGTCTAAAAACAAAATTTGAAAAAAGATATGCTGAAATTGCCAATCCAAAAGCATCACCATATTGAGAACATATGTAAACCCTACATTTATACCGGGTGTCCCAAAAAGTACTCTTCTATAAAAAAAATCGCCAACATTTATTTATAAGGTCGATCTTCAAATTTCTTTTTTGACACGTGGATCTAAGACAAAATTATTTTTCCAGGCTTCACTAATTTTGTCACTGGTTTTAAAGTTAGTAAATTTAGCTCTTTTTAGGCTGCCTGGTTTTGAACTATACTGCAAAAAGCACTGATGATTACCAGATTAATTTCTTTTTTGTATATTAAGCTGCTAGTTTTGTCATAAATGTTTGAAAGAGACGTAAAATATTATTGTAAACTTATGGAAAATGAAAAATTTCAGTAATAGGCAGGATTAACGATGTTGCTTAAAGAGCATAGCTCAGAATGAGGTTTTTCAATGCGCTACTCCATATCCTTTAAGCACTGAAAACAAAATTTCGTCATATTTAAATATATTTGGATCATTGACAAAAGAAATAAAAAAGAAAATTTTGTGATTGGTTTGTAACTGAATTTTGGCAATTTTTCAAAACGGGAGTACTCTTTCTTGGGACGCCCGGTAGTAATGAAAGGTTGAGTTTTAGGTATCATTACAGAAAAAAGTAGCACTAGAGGCAAAACAACCAAATATCCCACTGGGAAATACTTTGGTATGAATCGAAGAATGCCCCCACTGAGTAAATAACTCGATGAACCTTCAAACTTGAGAAACAATCCATATTCACGCAGCAAATGATAGTACTTTCTAATATAATCAACTGTCAAAGAATTTTTTAGCAATGTTATCGTAGGACAAGGATCCAACCTATGGATTTTCAGAATAAAATTAACGAATTCAAATGAAAAATGAAATGAAACCTGAATGGGATCTTGGATTGCAGTAATTTTCCAAGGATAAATGTAGAATAGCAAGGCCTACTTCAGATTCTTTGACGGCTCTCATGTCGCATCTACATACAAACAGGACAAATTAATCAGAGCATCCAAACAGTTGAAATAATTTAAGTTAAAAATGAGGTCTATTTGCATTGCTATTTTTGTTTGACAATCTGACAAAAATTATGCTAAAAATGGTATTTAACGAAATTTCTATGACAATAGTTCACAAGTGCAAAATGAAGATTCTGATAGAAGGATTGAAAATGCGGAAAGCGGTTCTACAATCTCTTGTAAATTTGTTTAACCATTCGAATTTTTCATGTTTTCCCTGAAGATTTCTCTGCCATTCCCCACGGCAATGTCATCTGGTCTGGCAATAAATCTACCCGCCGAAAAACCATACTAGGAATACTCTTTGAACTGGCATCAATATTTATCTTTGGTTGGGGGTCAATGTAGATCTTTGGTTAACGATCTACTTCTAACCATGATCCTTTGCAATCCCAAAGACGACTTTTGTATGATATGAAAGTCATTTCTGGCCTAGGTCCTCTTTGATTTGCTTTCATTCAGCGCACAATGGATAATGGCCAATGGATACTTTTTATGTAAATAATCGAATTAGACTGTTGCTTTGGTAGCTAACAATTATTTCGATTCAAAATAAAAGACACACACACACACACACAATGGCCAGCAATGTGTCTTTAAGGAATCAAAACAATTTTGAAGATAATCAACAGAATGAAACAATGAATCAATACGTACTGATTAAGCTTCCTCATCATGAACTGAATCCATTGGCTCTGCTCATCAGACGCAGCTGCTTCATCTTTTGCCTCCGGCGCCAGAATGATGACGTCATTGGCACAATATTCTTGCTTCAAAGTTTCGTCTGGGTTGTCTTTTAATTGAATGATACCTCCTGCCATTTCAATTGCTGGTGATAGACGTTTGAACTGAAATAAAATAAAGCAACTTGAAACAATTAAAAAACTATTGTTAGATTTTCAACAGCAGCTACAATTCATTCTAACGTAACTGTAGTTCTTGGAGGAACGGTTTGAAAAATGTTCATGTTTCTTCCTGCATAATATATTGCAGTATGCTTCTAGCTACAGAAAGAAAACTGCCAAGTTGTTCAAGATGAAAACTATCTCGATTTGAATCATTTAACTTCATGAAACCAGCTAATTACAGTACACACCTTGCAAACATTAACATGGTTTTCATGCCCAAAAATTCTTGTTTAGAACAATTTACAGTCTCGCATACATTGCTCAACAATTCTTATCGTGGTGTGAAGAATTCTTGTCACGTTTATGTGCATAACAAGGCCTATACTGTAGGGCCAACTATCAAGATCCATTCAGCATAGGCAACTGGAAAATGTGTGAAATTTTCCTTTCATCATTCTTCATCATAAAATGTTCAAGCTTTACCATGAACTTGTTAAATATGTAGTTGTATGATTTTCGATCCCATGACTTATCACTTCATTTACACTTTTAACTGTTTCAACTGTGAATTGACATTGCCTTCTAACTTGAATTCTATATAACTGTGTTAATTCAATTCCAACTACAAACTATCAGCCTGACAAGACTTTATTATATTATGACAAATCTGTTTCCAAACAAGAATGTCATTTGAAGGAGCACAAGGACAATACTGTACTTCTACAGCTGTTATTTGAGAAAGTGAAAGATCCAAGAAAATGTACATTTCAACAACAGTTAATTCAGAGTTTGCAAAAGAAACTTTTTTACAAAGAAGTGCAATCACAAACCTGCTTCTTGGATAGGAACATGAATTTCTTCTGCAAGAAAATCATCCTTCGTTTTGAATTTGGAATGAATAAATGTCCAAGATTTTTCAATGAAGGTTCTGCAATGTCTGGAAAATACCTATTTTGGAAAGAAACAAAGACAAAATCTCTTCAATACAAAACAATGATAAAGGGTGAAAATTTACTATTCTTTCTGCATCAAAGAGCTTGTAAAATTGCCAGAAAGAATTTTTTTACAGAATATCTAGATTCATTCAATTGTACTCCCCATTCATATGTGTTGAACTGAGTGGTTTTTAGACATATCACTTGATAAGGAACTTCAACAACAGTTAATTAATCTGCAACACTGTAACTGATATCTACAGTACAGGCCTTGTGCAGATTAATATTGTTTTCCTGCCTAAGGATTGTCAAGAATTCTTGAGAATTCTTTGATAACGTGTTTGATTTCTTGAGAATCCTCCTTCAAGAAAATTTGCAATCTTTCATATGGCTCAAGAATTCTTATATCAAAATGTGAAGAATTCTTGAAAATTCTTAACAAGTCTTGACCGAGAACTTGTGCAAGGTGGGTACTGAAAGCTTTCCAAAGAACCACATAAGGTTGATGTAGCAGAAAAATAGTCACATACCCACTAGGTTGTATTGATGCAAGTTTAACAGGATCTTCACATTTTGCCAGATCATCAAAATACTTTGAAGTTACAACTGGACATGCACAGGCAAGGGCACAAACAGCCTAATGAAAAAATATTATTTCATTGATAAAATAAGGTGGTGGCAGTTTGTAAATGTAATTTGAATGTGAATCTGATATGATGGAGATAACAGGTTGGAGGATTATCAAATATGAATTATGTGAAAACAAGTTTCTGCAACTTTCCTTTCTTCCATACCAAATTACTAGGGTGAAGATCTTCCTCAAACAACGAATGAAATAATTCAAATTATTTAACACATCCAATGCAACAGCAACAAAGTTACACTCACTTTGATTGTAAATGTCAAACTTTCCATTACAAGGTGAGTGCACTGTTTATTCCATTCATTGACAAATTCACCACCTGGAAAAATATGGACAAAATATCAAATCAAATGAAAGAGTTTAGGAACTTCCTTTCAACTAGCGGTCAATGAAAGACACAGAATCGTTAACAGTCATACAGAGGAGATTATTATTGTTACATGACTGACCAAACTTCTTTGCCTTCTGGCAACTCAAAAACAATGATTTAGAATATCATTCAGAGCTACTACACTACAGGCCTTGTGCACATTAACATGACAAGAAGTCTCAAGAAGAATTTTAACACTCTGATAAAACTTCTTGATTCATATGAAATACTGTAATTTTCAAACGAGAATTCTTAAGAAACTAACATCATACAATTAATTACAAATTTTTCATGACTGAAATTGACAAGTACAGTACCTATTTGGCTGATGTTTTTCATCATTTCTGTTTTCTTTTCTTTGTCAGTCAAACACGATGCAGCAACAATGAAAGGCACCTTTGTAAACCTATGGATTCAGATGGAAAAAATACGGAAAAATCATCTTGAAGTGTTTCTACTGTACCTTTTAGGACAGGAATGAAAAACTTGGTAAAATGTATAACTAGAAACTTGATGTGGAGAGGTTGGATGACAAAAATACCAAGATATATTTCAACACACTGAAGCCTCCAAGTTAGGACATGATATACAGTATACAATGCCAGTAGCAGTCCTTTAGCAAATAAGACAGTGGATACTGCTTATGTACAGTAGAACTTGAGCTTGTCTCAATTACTGGAAACATTTTGTTTCATTCAAGACATGCTGTAGATTTAACAAGATAAATTGTTCTTGATTTCACTGCTTTAAGGGAAACTTAAGGAATTTCAATCAAACTGCATCCAAAAAAGATTCGCCAAGGATACCAAATGTTCTTTACCTGAATTTGTTGTGACTTTGTCCAAAATGAATTTCATCATTCTCTTTTAACTTTGTTGCACTTTTTATTCTTATGCCATTCACTGATGTTCCATATTTTGACAAATCTGTCAGCATTACAGTCGTAGGTTCCTAAAAAAGTAAACATTGACAATGCTATATCACAGTATATTGATACCAAACACAATATTAAAGATTGATTTCTCACGTAGGAGTGGGCCTGGGTAATTTCAAAATAGGAAATTTCATAATTCAATGCATTACTTACTTTAGGTCCATATTGCTTGGTAGCAATAACAGCATGTTTTCGGCTAATGGAGTTGTCATTTTGAAGAATTATTGAGGCATCTGCAACAAATGGAAAATCAACTTGAATGAAAAGAGAAGCACTTGCTAAGACATCTGTACAATATAGATCATTGTAAATGGCGGCGCCACAGGGGGATGGGGGGACATGTCCCTCCTAGATTCCAAAAGTCGGCAAAAATTGTCAAAGACAAATGACATAAAATTAGTTGGGTATACCTTAGGCTGAAAAATTACATCAGAATCCCCCGTGTTCTTCGAATTTTTTAGAGCTGGCGCCACCACTGATTACTGTAACACATAACATATAGAACATAGCACTAACGACTACTGTATGTAACAGCATAAAATCATGTTTCATGTATTTCAAGAAATAGGTGCTGTGACTTAAGGTAGCTTTTGGATCGAAGGCAGCTAAAGCCTACCAGGAAGAAGAAATCTAAATCATTTGATTAAATGAAATTTTTATTGCCTTCACAAAATACGTGCTACAGGGTGTCCCAAAAAAAAGTACTCCTGTTTGAAAAATCGCCAAAACTTGATTACACGACCGATCTTCAATTTTCTTTTTTTGTCAAGTAGATCAAGGGCCAAATTATTTTCCCAGACCCAGGCCTCAGAGCAAACAAAGATTCTAATGATTAAAACGAATCATAATTTAGGCCTAGAGTGGTTTCGGGTATTATGGGACGTCCAGGTATTTTGGAACATTATTCAGTAAATGAAGCTTAGGGGCACTGGGGATGAGAAAGAAACTCTGTTAATTTCACTTGATGCAAGTCTTCATACCTCTTCTGTCATATTTTGATCGATATTAGGCTGCTGTTGCATTTTGTGTACTCTCTGTATCGCTGAAATTGAAGGACATCAGACAAGAGTGATTCCTGGCTGCCATTCTCTTGAGATATCTCAAACATCAACCAGTATACAAACAATAGAAATAGCTTAGTTCCAAAATACCCGACAGTGTTCCATAATGCCCAACTCAACCCAAGGTTCATTTTTTGTCTTGTTTATTAACAACCAACGTTTCAGAATCAGAGCATACTGATGATGAAACATATATAGAGCATGCTTGGGCCTAATTGCTAATGCCAAGTTTGGCCAAATGTGTCATGAATTATGCTGACAATTAACTTTTTCCCGTTAAGTGTTCCATAATACCCGAAACTACTTTAGGCTATTTCATTAATTTTGGCTAGGGCTAGGCCTAGATTTTGCTTCATGAAGGTTTTAGAAATCTTACTCTAAACCGCATACCTTTTCTTCCAATACTATACTCTTTATTAGGCAATAAATTGAACACTCCTTGCTCTCCATCATCACATTTTTTCAGCAACCACATCGTCTCTCTCTAGTTTGTTGGCTGTTATATTGCCTGCAGTATTCCTCTCCACATCTTTTCGTCTTCCTTTCCCGCCATTAATCAAAGCCTCTATTTCATGTTGTCTCAGCTTTTGCAAATTGAGAATGAGGTTTATGACTACGCAGCAAAGTGCTCCGCATCAACTACCTACCACAATGGAAACATAACAATTTTCTTCGTCAAAACCAGTGCTCAAAACAAAGGTAATTCTATTGACTTTGGCAAAGGCATTGTTCGTACTAAAGTAAAAACGTGTCAGAATGTAAACTCATTTAAAAAGCCTTTTAGCGAGTCACTGCTTCTAGCGGGAATCAACATGTTTTTATTACATCCAAATATGTCTGACGTGATTTGCTATTAAAAATATCTCTAATTGAGGCAAAAATAAGTTCGTTTGAGCCTTTTTTCCGTCACATCTCTGGAGCATTTAAAATGTATTTTTACTCCAGTTTGGTTCAGAATGACTATGTATCGTGTGATAGATGAACTAAAATCACAAAGTATTATCCAAAAATTTTCATTCATATCTATATATTAAAATTGACAAAATATATTGGAATATCTGACCCATTCAGATTGCAAAATTAACAAATTAAATCATCAGCTACTAAATCTTTACTAAGTCAGATTCACGATTTCACAGCGATAAAAAGCAAAACCCAAATATGCTAGCTATCGGCAAATACTTGTGAAGCAATGATTTAGGGGCATCTTTTGGCAACATTGCAAAATCTGCTTACAAATGAACTACCCTAAAACGAAGTTTGATGCTACTAAAACAGGCAACAATCTCTATGATGTTGACCAAAGTATTCATCTCCCTGATAGAAATTTAGATTCATGTGTGTTGTTGGGGGCACAGTTCACCTTGTGATCAAAAATTAAATGTATTGCTTCATTTATCTTTGAGGAATTTGCTCGGAACTAACTAGATTTGATCTGTATAGCGATAATTCGAGTTACGAAATCAGAAATGTGTTAACAGCCAATTTCTCCCTACATCGTTTTATTTCATCAATAGTCTTGTATGCTTCAATTCACATGATTGGCTTCAAATCGTCACCGACTTTCATTAATGTTTCGATTTCTTCAACTGTACGGGGTACATCTGTCATTAACTCCATCCCATCGTCAGTCACAATTATGTCATCTTCAATTCTCACCTAAAAGCAATGATTTGTATTTCATTTTTACCTCGTCGAATAATTAAAGCCACATATAAAACTGTTTTCTACAGTAAATTCTTTGTTAGAAACTATCGATCCCATCTATGCAATTAAAGCACTTTATGGTTATTAGGCACGGGTTTAAAAAAAGTTAGCTATAAGTTAAAGTTGGATGGCGGATACACGAGGATATAAAAGTGGTTTAAGCCTGCACTATTTTAGACTTGCCCCAAGCCTTCTCTTCAGACCTCTCTTCAGACCTCTCTTCAGACCTCTCTTCAGACGTCTCTTCAGACTATGTTCAGACCTCTCTTCAGTCTGTCTTACCGTTGTTCCCTTTTCGGTAGTCCTGGATCCGTCATTCTAACATTCTGGAAGAGGGCTCGAGAGATCTCTCGAGCTCTCTTGACGGAATGTTGGAATGGCGGATCCAAGGAAATGGTCTGAAGACTGAAGAGATAGACTTTGGGCAAGTCTAGCACTATATGAGACAGATGAATGAAGATATGCTTTCACAATTTAAAAGCGTGACGATTGCACCAGTTTCAAAGAATTGAATTGAATTAATTAAGCTTAGTTAGAGTTGTTTTAGTAGATGTATGTCAGAGATTGTTTGTAACAAAATCGCCATTTAGTTCCAAAATTTGGCCTGTTTGAGACTAAGAAGTCTAAGAAGCGATGTTTACTAAATAGCAAGGATCGATCTCTTTTGTTTCCATTCGAGATTCTGTTACTTACAAGAAAACACCACTCAATCAATCAATCAATCAATCAATCATTCATTCAATCAATCAATCAAAACCTTTTTTAATGTATCAAAATATTTTGCTTACAAGCTAATTTGGGATTCATTCCAGACCTTCCTGCTGTAAGAACAGGTGTAGGTTCATTCTAAATTTTCACTACAAGGTTATCATTCTTAACTGAATTGCTTACCCCTCCAAAGCCTCTGAACTGCTCAATTTTCTCCCTCACTATGAAGCTTGAGTGCGCAGGATCATTCATTGCTTTTTCTATCACCTGTGAACAATCATAATATCTATTAAGCAATTGTTTCAAAATGGGGCAAACAATTTTGCCATAAATATGCAACCTGCTAAGTCTCATTGGTCTTTTTAAAGTTGTATGGAAAAATACAATGACAAAGTGTTGGTAACCTAGAGAATCATTAGGAGAATGTATCATTTCAAAAATTTCGCAAAAATGACGCTCATGTATGACCCTACAATCGTGTTTATTTAACAGTTTACGAATTGCATCTCCTTTGCAAGGAAATAATTCAAATACTTCACCAACATACAAGTTCATGGAATGTAAGAAATAAAAACAATTAAAAAAACACTACTGTAAAGAAATAAGTTAATTACCGCATCAATGAAATAAAGTCCCGGCTCAATCGTCAAAACCATCCCTGATTGAAGAGTTCGAGCTGTTCTTAAACTTTTCAGACCAGGTTTATCACTTCTTTCGATTCCCTGCAAAATAAGCACGCAAAATTTACACGATTTGTATCCCGGATAAACAGAGCAGAGCTGCAGTAATTATAAAGTTTACCGTGAAAAATCTGAGCGTTGCAAAACTCCTTGGTCAATAATTTGCGTTTCAAACCTGGTAAAGATTTAAAGGGAGTACAAAGACCAGCATGCTTTGCGCGAAATCAGTGACTTGCTTTGCACAGCTTGCAGAATAACTGACTGTACGAAATTCAAATTCACAAAAACAAACGATTGCAGAGGCTGCTGGTCTTTTTACTCCCTTTAAGAGCAACGTTTGGAAGAGTTAGAATCCAAGATTTCTTTCTTTACCCAAGCACTGATGAAACGCTGGATCTATAATGCATAAAGAGGGATCTTTGGAAAGGAAACTTACCAAGTAGATTGGTCTTGCCACCCTAATAAAGACACAAAATCAAAACGAATGAAAATAAATTTTCAGTTGATACCTCAGGATATCCACCAACATCATGAACATCTAGGCCCATAAAATGACCCAGTCCATGAGGCATGAAAATCGCCCCTAATCTTGCTTCCATCATTTTTTCAATGTCTCCTTGTAGGATTCCATGTCTCTTTAACTCTTCAAGCTGCACACGGTCAGCAAGTAAATGCATGTCAACCCATGAAACACCTGCAATATTAAAGGAAAGTCAGCAAGATTCAAAGGCGCAGGAGGCAGGATGGCTAGGGGGCTGAGCAGGAGGCAGGATGGCTAGGGGGCTGCGCAGGAGGCAGGATGGCTAGGGGGCTGCTAACCTTAATGAGTTCAAATTCCACAAATGTGGTTTCTTCTTGGCTGTGTGTGCGCAGGGATCAATGGGCCTTGGATTCTTGCCAAACCAATAAATGTATTTCAGCAATTAACACTTTCAGGAAGACCCTCAATCCAAAACCCCATGTCCAACCCCATGTCTATTGAAGATGATAGCTTGAATTATGTTAAATCCACACCTTATCTAGCTAATAGCTCCTTCCTAGCAATCATGTACATGACCTCCACAACTCGTAATTGTCCTCAAACACCATAAACTGACAAACACAAAGATCAGCGCAACTCCTACAAAGGATATACCTTTCCATATAGCTGACCTTTCCTCTTTGTAGTAAGAAGACCTTCGATTCCTTAGGCATTTTCGCATAGATTTTTTTGATATTAAAACTTAGGCTATCTGGAATGAGACTGAGACTTACTAATTTGGGTAGTTCGTGCGTGTAAAGATAGGCGACATTCGCGTGAGCATGCGCCACGACCTCCAGGGATGTCAGTGGGAACGAAACCACAGTAGCTGTGGCGGGAAATATTTTGACCTGACGTGATTGTTTGTCTTCACTGGGCCTAGCTTGAAAAGTTACGTGAAAGAGTTCTCCTTTGAGGTAAAAGTATACGTGAAAATCAGCGAACTAGTGTATCTAACCATAAAACAGGATTTTAAAAAGTTACTTCATTGTTTGCTATTATCTTTTCCCGTCTTTTATTCGTTGATACCTTCTTTTTATTCTATTCTTTTTATTATTGTTGGCTCTGGTACCCAGGGTAATTCGTTGATTGGTTTTCGTAACGCTTTTCTCAGCCTAAGTTTTACGAGGCCTCAACTCTAGTCGTTGATGAAGGAAGTGTGATGTGTGTGTGTGTGTGTGTTCGTGCGAACATGAATCGCATCAAAAGCTTAACGACCAACGTTCATGTAGACACTGATAACTACAACAAAAGTAACAAGTCTAACATATAACCTGGTTTAACAGCATCCATCACGGCTCTGCTTGCTTTAAGGACGGCTTCGTAGATGATCTTTTGCTTGTTAGTGAATTTACCATTAACAGGAAATGAGCATGTGATGTCACTGGCATGGCAATAATATTCACCACCCATGTCAAATAAACTACAACAAAAATTTCAAAGCTTTTTAAAAAGTAATAAAATACGCATTTTGAAGAAAATTTGCTTGGCTCATTGTAAAACTGAACACTAAAACGAAATTGTTTCTGTATAGCTGCACAGTGGATCAATTGTCGGCTAAAGATTGAATCCTCCTGCAAATCTTTTCTCCTCTTTTCGCAAACCACGAAGTCAGCTGCAAGACTTTATTGTTCGTATTTAAAAATGGTCTGCTTGTATTTGGCAATAACATTGGTTTGACCTTTCAGCTACTTGGCGAAGGGGCCTGGAACAAGCGCAATCTTCTTTTAAAGAGCCGTTGTCACCCAGGGTCCTTTGCAGGCACGCTGAAATTTTAGCCTGTCTGAAAACGAAGTTTGGCCAAAGCGGAAACCATGAATCCACACTGCGGCAGCTGAACTGACTTTAGAAATTTTCACTTTATCGTTGAATTGAATTGTTGTATCAGTTCACATACTGCACTGTGGATCCATAGTTTCCGTTTAGGCCAAATTTGATTTTCAGACAGTCTTAAATTATAACATGCCCGCAAAGTGGCCTGGGTGGCAATGGCTCGTTAAAGGATCTTTTCTGACTGGTAAGAGAAAAAGAGAATGTATCTCATTGACCCACACAAGTCACCTGATGAATGAGAACAACGTAAAAGCGGCATTTGTCATTGAATTAACGTCAAAGATAATCCATATATCAAATTACAAATACTCTGTTATGAAGAAAACTATAAACTGCGTTTTGAGGGCAACTCTGAGCCAACCATAACAAAATACTGTTTCGGGGGCCTTTTAATACGTTTCACAACTTAAGTTACGCTAAAGGGCGTGTACAGTGTGTACTATTTTGAGTGTCTAAATAACGAAAATTAGACTAATTCAAATGTAAATATATCAACATAAAATGTAATGACCTTAGAATTACTAAATAAAACAACAGAGTTATCAGTATGATTTTGAAACACGTAAAGATGCCGCTCTTACCAAATGCAAGGTTTCAATGTGTTTGTAAAAACAATTTGTTGTTTTAAAGAGATCTTAGAAGCAAAACAAATGACCCAGGGGATTTCGTTGGTGGGCCTCCTACGAATGACATGTTGCCTTTGAAACCTAGGCAAAGGATTCACTCAAATAATAGAATGTAGGGTAAGAAAAGGAGATGCTAAAGTTAAAAATCTTTAAAATTCTGAAAAGTTATGCAATATGAAAATTAAAATAGGTTCTCACCATATGTCACCATCATTAACTGTTTTGTCATTTGGAGCACCAGCATGCCCATAATGCAGTGTAGCCCCATTCTCTCCGCTGAAAGTTAAGAAAGTTATTATAGAGTTTAAGATGTAACGATTGCAAACAGCAAAAGTAGAAGCGCCATAATAACATTTTCAACGATTCTCTCATTTCAGACTTTTGACTTTTGCTTGACAAAAGTATTGGCATCAGGTTTATAAATTCCCAATCAACTTTCTTAAGGTCTTTCTCAAAGTAGAAGTCACGTGTCCGCGAATAAAAAGAATTGAAATGTTTTGTATCATCAATTTTGCGTTAAAGCAAATCTTACGTGAAATCTAATTTGAGGCAGACTATAGTTGTTTATTGCAAAAACATCAATCTCTATATAAAATATTGGCTTGAGTTTATCAATAAAAACATGGGAGGCCAAGATCTGTGTGTAAAAAGATCTAAAGAAATGGAAGGATCAAGCCAAAAACAGAAGCGCTTTAAGTGGCATAATCAGGCCCGCCATGTCTGGCACTGGCGTGTAACTCATGATGATTAAGGGCGTATTCTTTTGGGCATCTGAAGTCTGCGAAGTCTTCTGAAAACGGTAGACTTCGCAGAGAAAAATGTCAGTTACCAAGAGAATGCGCATTCTGAAAACGGTAGAGTTGGTAGACTTCGCCGAGAAAAATGCCAAAAGAATACACATTCTGAAAACGGTAGAGTTGGCAGACTTCGCAGACAAAAATCCCAAAAGAATGAGAATTCTAAAAGTTTGAGAGCTCGAAAGTTATGTTGTGTTCGGCCAAGCGAATTGAAGCCATTGCAGTGCATTATACTTTTGTTTTGAAAATCCCCAGAGAAAAGAATTTATAATACTTCGTTGTATTTTCGAATGTTTTGCAAACTTTTTCATTCACGAAACAAGGCTCTTTGCGATCTCTCGGAAGCCTACCAGCTTCAGATGCAAAAGGTTTCCGAGGCCTCGGAAGTCTACCGCTTTCAGTAGAGCCCAAAAGAATACGTCACAAATCTCTCGAAGTCTACCGAAAACAGAATGACCAAAAGAATGGGCTTTCATAAAAAATGATCTGAAGTCTGTGAAGTCTACCGTTTGCGGTAGGATGGCACCAAAAGAATGGGATTTTAGCATCTACCAACTCTACCGTTATGAGAAGATGCCCAAAAGAATACGCCCTAAATATCAAATTTAGCAACATATTAATTGCAAATTTCATTTAGTTACCTTGCAGCAATGCATGTATAGGATAAATGTCTGCATCCACCTCTTGCGTACACATAATGATAAAATATACTGCAATAGAACAAATATCGAGTCAAGGAAACATAAAAAGTGAAAAGCATTTTTTTGGAACTATAAAAGGAGCATTTTTTTGGAACTATAAAAGCCCAAATAATTGTTTCAACAGAACTGGTCACATAGCTTGAATTATCGGAATAATTTGTAATATCAAATAGTTTGAAAATGGTCACATCCATTGCTAAGATCCAAAATGAAATTAATTCAGTGTTAGCGAAGGCATTGCTCGTGTTAGTGAAGGCATTTTTCGTGTCGCTCTTTTTAAATTACAATATTTGGAAGTACTATTCACGAAAATAAGAAGTTATATGGGTCTTGTTGCCTTTAATAACAGTATCATACGCTTCGTATAATATCATGGTCCTCTTCATTAAATATCCCGAAATCTTGTGCCTGACGGCCTAACCTACTTATATGTAATTAGAAAGTATTGTAAAATGTAATCTGTATTATATTTATGTCCCCTTAAAGGTAAACGTTTTTTTTTTGTAGTTACGTGTAGTTTTAGCAATTATTTCTCTCTCTAGTAGTTACGTGCAGTGGCATGTTCGTATTTCCTGTTTTATGTTGCCATGAGGTAGTCGTAGTTTTCGCTCCAATTGGTATTGTATAGTAGGGTATGGTATTTTGTAAGTAATGTTGAAAGTAATATGTATTGTAAGTTATTAAATGATGTATAAAAGAGTATACCTTTCAAGCTGGTATTCTTTCATTCCTGGTTTAATTCTCCTCATTACCTGAAATGAAATAATAAAAGAGTTAAACTTTCTTTAAAGAGTTGCAAAGCAAACTCCAAGAACAGGCGTAACAAAGCAGGCATTCCGTATATGCTATTAAAATGCTTTGACACCGGGCTTTGACACGGCAAAATGAATCTTGTTTCGTAACAAACCAACTTTAAAGGGGCTCAGTCGTCAAACAGTAAACAAATCCGTAAACTCGCACGTGTTGGGGATTATCCATTGTTCATCCACTGTTCTCTGCAGTTTGTTGGGTGGCTTCACCCAAGCCACAAAAAAGTGACCGTTAAAAGTCCACTTATATCCGAGCAATCGTAGAAGATATGAATTTTTGGTTTGTTCCTTAGTGAAGTACAAGGATTAATGCCCAAGCAGCAACTTTCATTTTGAAAAAAATACGAAAATCCTGTGTGATATCACCTCTCAAAAAACTGCAAAAATCATCGTTTTGTTTACATTTTGACGACGGAGCCCCTTTAAAATCAAATTTTCCAATTTCATGAGCCTATTTACAAGTGTAAGAATCAAAATAATATGCAAATCAAAAGGTAAACTGATTATGTACCTCTTTATGAGCTTCACTGCTGATTTTGTTGGTGTATCTAAGAACACGCAATTCTTCTGGAGTTTTGATCACACGGCTAGAAATTAACAAAGATATCTTCAAAATACTAGACATGTTTCATTTTCCGAAAAAGCTTCACGATTCAAGATGTATTTCAAACAGAAAAGGTAATAAAAAGGACTTGAACAATACCAAAATTAGAGACGATTTGCTTTTTCTTAATCTCATCAACCAACAATCAAACGATCATGCGCGTTTGCAAATCTTCGAACAACTAACTTTTAGTTGCAGGAATAACATACTTTTCTGTTTGTAAACACAATTGTTGCAGCAAGAACCATTTCACTTCAGATGAAGGAATCCTATTGGCAAAACGTGGCAAACCGTGCCATGACATTCGCCTAAGCAACAGGGACACAGAATTATTCAAGACGCATTCACATCAAATAATAATAATAATAATAATAATATACGAATATTTATACAGGATAAAAACAAGCGAATCATCGCTGTTATCAATGTGTGTCCTGTTAAAAATAAATCAACTGAAAGTAAAGTTGACAAAGATGCAAACAATTCAAAAGAAACGCGGCATGACTCACCATTCTGTGATTTCTGGAAACAAAATCTTGTTGTCAACAACAAAGCTAAAATTAGAAAGAAATAGCGTTTTCAAACGTGACCAATAACTTGAAACATGTCTCTTTCTAAACAGCATTCGTAAGAAAGGCAAAAATTAAAATACACACGGTACAGGCCTTGTGCACATTAACATGACAAGAATTCTTTATAAATTTTTCTAAATAATAATTCTTATGCAGAACAACCATGTTAACGTGCGCAAGGCCTTACTGTATGAAAATCTACAATCGTTGATCTGATAGAATGAGTCGTCGAAAACAAAAAACTACAGATTTAGCCAATAATTACCGGATCAATGGAAGTGACCCCTGATAAATAAAATGTTGTTGTTGTTGTTGTTGTAACTTTATTTGAATTCGACTATCTACAAAATAGCTAACAATATATGCATCAAATATACACACGTCCACTAATCAAAACGAATATACAGTACTAATATAGACCAGCATGTTACAAGCAATGTCACCAACATATTACCATAATGTTACCAGCAAAAAGCATTTCTTACTTGCTTATCCCATCGAATGCAGCCTCCTTCGTTGTCAATCCACTATCTGTATTTTGGCCACGCTATTTGATAGGAAAATACATTATTTCATCACACATATGACTTCTAAAGTAAGAAACTGACTTCTGCTGCAGGCTAACCAATAAGCCAAAAGATCGAGATCTTGACAGTAAAAAATCAAGGATACTGGGTGAGATGGATAGGTCGATGAGCTAAGGGATTTTATCCAAAAGTTACAATGTAAACGAAGTTTGCCTAAAAATAAACAATGTTTAGAAGTCTCCAACTAGCCTGATTACACGTTTGTATTTATTGCTATTGATAGACTGATGGACGCTACAACTACACTGGAGCGACAAAAACAACATCGATTCATTTCAATGAGATGAGCGTAAGTTGAGGGTCCTTGTGTAGTGAGGCTAGTCTCCACCTTGTACATTAAATACGTTCTTATCACTCTCTGGGTGAAAATGTTACAGAAATCCAACATTCGTTGCTTTAGCGTCAGCTAACTTTTCTTCATCCAAGTGATAAATAAAGTCGTTGCAAATAACTTTCAGTATGCTTCGTCACAATTCCTTACATCCACATATAGGAAATAAAAACTTTCAATTGATGCAACGAGATAAAAATTTGGCATCGATAGGAAAAACCAGATAGTTACGTACGAGGGTAAGCAATTTTGATGGTTTCTTTCCTTCAAGGACTTTTGCAATCTGTAAGAAATAAAATGCTAAATCATAAAAAGGAAAGGATCAAATCTTAATGCAGTTGCATTTATCAACTGTAAGGCAACAGACAATTTAGCTATTTAGAAAAGGGCATTTATATCGATTCAAATTAATACAAGATCGTTGAGCAACCTTCAAAAGATTGGCGAGCAGTCCTGAGTTCGTATCTTTGTTGTTGACAGTTAGAGCTAGACAGTACCGTTTTGTTATCGACATTTCACTTCTAATAGCATATGTGTTTATCTAAACATCTGATTCTGATACCTATCACATAACTAACAGACACAAATCAAAATACTATACAAATTTGTGAACAAGGAAACTTTTTCCAAATTAAGCTTACTTCATCTGTATAATAGACTTCATCAACCTCATACAGCTTTTTGAAATGTTCCCTTGGATGGATCCTAAAAGAAAGTATTTCAAATTTAAATTTTCAAAGTTTTTCGAGCAATCATTTCAGCGGAGTAACGTCTTTAAAACTTTTCAAAGGGAGGAACTCAAGATAACGCATTTACTGAGAGAATCATGGTACCGATGTCGTTCATTTCAAAGGTCTGAAAGGGGGTGCCGTGCCACATAGCATAAACTATAAATGATAGCATTCTAGTTCTTTTACCCACACTTTGTGGAATCCGTAGACAATTTTACGAGTCAAATACACAAATTCGACACAATCCGACCATATCAAAATTAACATGCAAACTTGTTTAGCTAAATAGTTAGAAAATCTTTGGTAACCTCTGACGTAAGTGGGGAGGGGTTAATAGAGAGGGTTTTTTTTAAAGCCTGTCTTAGAAGGGAGGGCTTAATAGACAGGGGGGCTGAATACAGTTTTTACGGTAATTGTTTGCATCTATTCTCTTTTATTCTTATATTGCTGAATTCTGCCATTTCCCTAATTCATCATCACAAAATGAGAGGACCAGTCTTACTTTTCTCCCATCGTTATTGTCATGTGAAAGTTGAAAACAAGGCCCACGTTCACATTATCACATAGCTATTGACAATCAAACAATACATTTCAGAAGCCTTCACAACACTCTTAACAAAGCTAGTTCACTGAGACAGACACAGTACTGGGAACAGTTAATAGTGAAAATATGACAAGGTGCTGGGACAGTGGATCAGTTTATCAGTACCACAGCTAAATTTCATTGTTGTTAATGTGAAAACACTATTTTTAGCAACTGTGATGTGACAGGAAAATGGAAAAATTAAACTTTGGTATTTTTGGGAAAATGTCCCATACATAGGAAGTAAGAATTCTTGATATCCAAGTCAAATGCTATGGCTTTCATACAGTTTCACTAACTGTAAAGCAACTAGCAACTGAATCACAAAACTATAAATTGTTCCAAGGAAACAGGTCAACTCACAAGATAGTCCCAGTTATTGCAACAACAACAACAACAACAACAACAACAACAACAACAACGACAACAAAATTTGTTTACGTCCATCAGTCTATAGATAGCAATAACTACAAACTTGTAATCAGTCTATGAAACAGGTACCAATGAATAGTTCCAGGAAAATAGACAAGGAGGATCAAAATAAAGTTTGAATTAAGTACCAGGGGGTATTTGACATTGTACATCATGGTTTTCCTGTCTAAGAATTATCTTTTAGTTTCTTGTGAATTCTTATTTGAAAAAGATTTACAAATGGTCTTTCACTCATAAATTCTTGTCAAGATATCATGCAATAAAGAATCAATGCCTTTTGTTTTGGACCTGTTCAAGAACCTTTTACAAGGCAAAGAGATTGATATCCTAAGACCTGAGATAACCAAATTTCAGTTGAATGTGGCCCTAATCCAAATAATTTTTTTCCAGAACACTTTGTGGTTGCTACAATGATGGAAAATCCCAAGAATCCATATTGCCACCAATTTGTGTTTCACAGTCACATTTACATATTGCAGTTTGGGCTAAAATATCTTGCAATTCAAAACAATGTTGTGTGTGGTTTTCCCAAAAAGTCACACAAGGATCTATCTTGCTCTGTGATTGTTATTTCTTCATTGATGAAACACCTGGATCAAAACATTCTCTGCCTGTGCGCAAATGGCCTGAAAAAATGTGCATGCACATGAAGCACTCTGAGTACATTAAATGCACCAGCAACTACTAGTGTGCAATGATATTTTGTGCTTGGGAGCGACTTGTGTGCCTGCATACATTAAAGGCACACTGCCGTGGCTGTGATGTTGAAATCACTAACATAAGCTCTGGCCTATGAGTAATTACCAAGCCTTTATGCTCTTGGATCATACTTTGTTTAGAAAATAAAGGGAGTCAGATCGTTATCACCTTCATCAATTTCAGTGTACAGCGAAATTATTGGAGCCTGCCTAATTCCACAACAGTGTATCTTTAATGAGGCCTGACAAGCAAATATTTTAGGATTGCATAGCCTATTTGCAATGAAGCAACCTTATATATGCAGATCCTTCCAGATAATAGGTCTTGTGTAGGTCAAAATCGCATATCAAACTCTAAAAAATTTCAATAATTTTTCTCAGGTGAATTATCAGGGAAGACCAATATGGACAATCAAATAAATCTTCATGAGAGTTTCTTTGAGAACTTTAGTGCATACATACGGGATACATACTTTCCCATCCATACAACATATTCTTCTGGAAGTCTGGGGATGAAGAGCATTGATTTTCCACTATCAACATCAAGGGCACCAAAACAGTCAGGCTCTTTCACTCCAAACATCCAATGGAAGTACGATTCCTAAAAATTTAAGGAAATGCATATAAATTTTTCATATTACTTTGCAATTTGCAAAGGCACTGCACTCAGATTAACTTTTAGTTCATCAAAAATAAATTGGCATAAATCAGCATTAAGTCAGTCATTCAAACGTGGTCCTTTTACAATGATTGTCAAAGGGCTAGGTTTGAATGACTAAGTTATTGCTTTCCTCCAGTTGCATGTTTTCCTTGCTGAAGGTGTAGTGGCACACAGTGTAATCCCCTGATTTTTCAGCCAAAACAGTCAGGTGGATAAATTTTGAACCCAGGTAGGGCCCTACCACTTGAGCATCATGACAACAGGTTACAGGATTTAATTACAAGACTTAATTACAGGACTTAAGAACTGCAAGCAAACTTCGGATCTGAGGACCTACGCTACGCTGGTATTGTGGCTTTTCCTTTTTCAAATTACTTTAACTATACTGTAGGTCTTCTCTATACTTCTGTGATCCAAGCGATTGACACTAAAAAATGCAACTTCACTCTCACTTTGCAAAAGTCTTTCACTGCTTGAGGTCAAGAAAATGACCTGTTCTCAGAATATGGACCATTAACCAGCACTGGAAAAGAAAAGGGTTAATTTCTAATTCTCATGCTCAAACGTACCTGCCGAAATACAATGCCTGTGTCACTGCTGTATCTTGTTTTATCTTCCCCTCCTTCCAAAACAACAATGGACCCTTTCTCATATCCATCTGCTTTCTTCAATGTTTCACAAATACGATTGCGATTCTTTTCATGAAGAGTCACAGACACACTGAGTGTATGCTCCCCAAGCTCAAAACAGGTCCTTGAAAGGAAGAAATATCATGTCAGTTCTTAAGAGAGATAGATGATAGTAATCACAGAAAATAAATCTCAGGACGATAAATACCATATCACAAGAAACAATCATTGCATGCCAGACTGCAATTTATGTTGCATGCATGGAAGATCTGTCACATGCAATTTCAAATATGACAAACGACAATGAAAGAGGCATTGTTTTTAAACAATAGCCAGGCATGCAGCTTCCATGAGCATTTTGCGAACTGTCCAGTCTGGGCTGCATCCAGACTGCAGACTATGGCAGTTTGATGAGATCTCAGGTGTGCAGGCCAACTTTCTGTTGCTTCCTTCCTATTGTTAAATTTTTAATAGACCTTGTTCTCCTTGGGTGTGCAAGTGCCACACTCCGCAGGCTGGGCTGCATGAATTTGAAAAAAATTCAAGTCATCTTAATTTAATTCCAATATCTCTGTCTTGCATCCTTAATTTCTGCTGGTAATATGGGGTACACTTATTTTCTTTTATAAGAAACCACTTACAAGAAACAGTAGGCTCAATTTTTCGAAAGTTAAGAAACAACCCTACCTGAATTGAAAATGCTAAGAAACTTTTTTAATTTACAATTTTAATTTTCCTATCGCACTCAAAAATGTTTTGACAGTGTACAGTTATAGCAACTGTTTGGACATTATTTTGAGTGTGAATTATGTTATTTACTTGTTGTGAGATATTACTAAGTAATTTGGGAGCCCTTTAGATAAAACAAAATTAACTCTACACCTCTGGCATCAAAAGTATAAGAAACACATAAGAAACTTTTGCTAGCAAAATGGCCCAAAAATTTATGAAACTGCCAACCAGCACCGGACCTTAGTTTCTTATAAAAAAAATGAGTGTAGGCTAACTGCAGATTATGGTCCATCCGAAAACAGCATAGGAATCATTCGTCGTACATAGCCGATTGCTCGTGGCCCATGGTCGAAACCGCCAAAGCCTCATTTTCACGGACCAATCAGACGGCTAAAAAGCGAAGGAGACAAAAGAAACCCGTGAAGATTTTCCTAAATTTTACTTACCTTCATAAAACGCAACCAGGACAAAAAACTGCTTGAGATTTCCCGAATTTTTTTAAAGCAATCTACTCTCCAGATGTTTGGGAGTAAAAGTTTGGATGCCGGTTAAAATATCTCCAGGATTGGCGGAGTTATTGCCTCTCCAATCGACAAAATCGGCGAAGGCTTTTCGAGACCTGTTTACGCCACTTCAAGTCAGGTGATAAAGCCTCTTGATAAAACCTCTTTTGAATTTTATAAGTTATTTCGCAACGAGCAAACTTTTGCCATGAATGTAAAAAGTAGTACAATACAGAAACTTCCCTAGAGTATTGCCACATGACTTGAAATGCGCGAACAAGCCTTTGTAGACTTTTTCAATTCACATAGAAACCGTAGAGGCATTGAATCTTCAATAAAAGAAAATTTAGCGAAAGACAATAACAAGAACAATTGAAAACACAGATTGTGGCGTTTTCTGGTCGTTCTTACAACAATCACTATTGTTATTACTATTGTCTCCCGGCCAGAATCTCTATTGTTCAAGGTTCAGTGCCTTGTCGGTTTGTTTGTGGCCATAACTCCATCAATCCTGGATATATTTTAACCGGCATCCAAACTTTTACTCCCAAACATCTGGAGAGTAGATTGCTACAAAAAAATTCGGGAAATCTCAAGCAGTTTTTTGTCCTGGTTGCGTTTTATGAAGGTAGGTAAAATTTAGGAAAATCTTCATGGGTTTCTTTTGTCTCCCTCGCTTTTTAGCCGTCTGATTGGTCCGTGAAAATGAGGCTTTGGCGGTTTCGACCATGGGCCACGAGCAATCGGCTATGTACGACGAATGATTCCTATGCTTCCGAAAACTAATCTGAGCTGAGAAATTTGGTTTACTTCTTTCCAGCAGTGCCAGTAGTGCAGTGAATGATCAGAAACAGAAATTTGTAGTTTCTGGGGCTTGCACTCATCCTCATACACACACCAGCAGCGTCCCCCGCTGGGAGACAGGAAGCCCCTGTGTGTTGGTCATCTATCTGCCAAGCTAAGTAGATTCCACGAAAAAGCAAGGTGAAGGGCCTAACTTTTTTCCTTGCAACTTTTTGTAGCTGCTTCTTCAGAAATTATCAGGCATAAAGTTTCTTCACAATTAAACTTAAATAAAGAGTTAATCTTAAAGATGAAATAGTTTCTTACTTGCCAGCTTCAGCCATATTTCTGTTATTCCTTTTCTCTTTTCCAAAGGGAAAGTAAAAGCGTCTGATGCCTCTTCAGTTTGTTGTCAAAAGGACAAGGAACAAAAATTGAATTGAATTGTTGAGCATGTGACGCAGACATAGGGCACCAAACGAGGTATTCTGTACACCATAGGGTACCGATGAGAGTCACAAGGGGAAAGCATGATCGATAGCTCACACTCATGTGACTTTGGATTGGACAAATAAGGAAACCAGAAAATGAAATGCCTACATCAATTTATCAATCAATCAATCAATCAATCAATCATCAATGAGCAATCAAGTGATCGAAGTCAATCCACCTTTTCGCCACAAAATCCAAAAGTCTGATACTTTTGGTTTAATGCAAAAAAGTTTATGGTTTGGACAAAGTTTGGACACTTTATGACCAATCAGATTACCCAATTCACGTGCGAAAGCTCTGCAGGGAACTGAAAATCTAGTGGCTCTAAAAAGGACGCTATGACATGCCGTGATTTTGATATTATTGGCTCGTGAATTCGTGATCAAAGACGTGTGAAATGGACTTATATAAAAGGACTAAAAGGGCGTTTTTCCAGAGCATTGATTTTTGATTTAGGATGAAGAATGTCTAATATGTTACTAGCCTACGTGTAGACCCATTATCCCTTTCCTCCTTTGGGATAATGGGTCTACGCGTAGGCTAATATGTTACTTGTAGAATTGCCCCCAGCTCAGACCCTTTCCTAGTTAAAGGGTAAGTTAACTTCACAGAATAGATACAATTGGACTTGGAAATTCCGCCCGCTCGGAAAATTCTACTGACTGGAAATTAGCCTTTACGCTAAAAGATACAGCGAAAGTGTTTCGGTTCAATAATGAAATCTCAAACAGATCATATTCTGTAGAACTTCCAGGCCTTGATAAGAGTGCTATCAGAGTCTGGTGCTGTGAAGGAAAATTGACGCATGTGGGGTTGAAATTGAAAAGGGTTTTGATCTTTGGGAGGATACAGCTTGCGAGATAGGCTTTCCTTTTATATTTCATGAAATTACGCAGAGCCATTTCCCCTCGCATGTAATGGAACATTTTTCCTTGTGGCTTCGAACAGCGCACGGTGTGTGGCAGCTCTACTCCCCTACAAAATCACACCGCTCGCACATTCGCAGAACTGCGACAACATTTAGCCTGGTAAGATGGCTTCCAGGGAAGGAGGGTCACTACAGCGTTGATCGACAGAAACGGGAAAGTGACAGCGAGGGCCTTTCTTAATGAAGTGCAGCAGAAATAAACAGATATGCCATTCGTATAACGCTTTGGATAGGGATATCATACATCCACCAAGCACTGCGAGAGCACATAGTGCACTGACCTGCATAGCAAACACACAGTTTCAAAAGACGTTAAAAAGAAAGCGAAATCAAGTACATTTTGAAGACAACATCACATCATCATGGATATGGAACAATTTTCACCTTACTCCGCAGCATCTAATCCAACAATAAATTACGGGCAGTACGATACCAATCAGAATTATGATTATTATAGACAAGGAGCTTATGAATCGATGTATTTGAATACCGTTGGAAACACACAACAGATGCCAGGATATACACCACATCACTCGCATCAACATTTTTATTATAACTCAAATATAAACAACATGGGGCAAACACAACAACCAAAGGAGTTGGTGAAACCTCCATACTCGTACATCGCTTTGATAGCAATGGCGATTCAGAATGCGCCTGAAAAGAAAAGCACATTGAGTGGAATCTATCAATTTATTATGGATCGATTTCCATATTACAGGCAAAATAAACAAGGTTGGCAGAATTCAATTCGACACAATTTATCCCTGAACGAGTGCTTCGTC
This sequence comes from Aurelia coerulea, assembly GCA_039566865.1. Classification (NCBI taxonomy): domain Eukaryota; kingdom Metazoa; phylum Cnidaria; class Scyphozoa; order Semaeostomeae; family Ulmaridae; genus Aurelia; species Aurelia coerulea. The sequence goes on from CM076948.1 coordinate 881,929, forward strand.
AAAATCGCCCGAGATGATAACAAACCTGGCAAAGGCAGCTACTGGACACTTGATCCAGACAGCCTTAACATGTTTGAAAATGGAAGTTACCTTAGGCGCAGAAGAAGATTCAGGAAGAAAGAGGCAAGGAAAGAGAAAAGAAAGCTTACTAAAACTGCTGATGATCAAATTGTCAGGAGCAATGTGGAAACAAAACGGCGGGAGGATATGGCCAATGAATCGGAGGAAGAAAAAAGTCAGGAAGAATCAAAAGATGGAAAAGATGAAATTGAACATATATGGATTGATAAATCCTCCAAAGATGAATCATACACTCTCCAGACGACAAATCATGAAGTTGATTGCGACATCAGACCTGACAGAGAAGAAAATCTGATACACAATTCTTTCAAGGAAGATCACAGCCGACGTGAGAACGCAGAAAATACAGAAACTACGATGCCACATTTAACAGCTTTAGAAAATGCAACAAGTATTGTTTCCGCTTCACATTTTTACGACAACACAGCACCGCATATTCATTATGGCTCATTCTATAATCAAGTCATGGAACATGGACAAGGCTATCTTGAAAATCAACATGCACTTCAAGATTTCTCCAGGCAAGACTTTTCTCCACCCTCCATTGAAAGGAAAGTGCTGCAATTTCCATATGACGAACAGTCCATTGGAGAAATGCAGGCATCAAAAATCGACATGGGAACAAAGATGCAAAAAGATCATACCACTGGAGTAGATTCTTACCAAGTTTACCAGGAATACCCGGCTGATGGTTCTAACACTCGTGCTGATGTATTTTATCCCAGAATGGACTTCAGCGGGAGGGTAGAACATAACAATAATTTGCAATTGTTTACCCAACAAACTTCGCAAGTTTGTGCCACCAGCACTGTCTCAACTATTTTCATGGAAGGTATTAATCAACCGTTCAAACCGATACCATGAAAGTTAGATCATACAGTTTTATTATTCTAATGAAAGAAAATGCAATTAAACAGGTATTTCAGCCAGGATTGGGAACCGGCACCCCTAAGTTCGTTGTAAAAAAGTTTCTCTAATGTAAAAACATACATATCAAAACGTACCCTGAGCTGTAGGCCATTTAGCAACAACGACAGAGAAACAAAAGAAAACTGAATGTCAGGAAACTGTTGACGGTCCCATATTTGCCTTTCGGGGTTTGCTTGATTGGTACCAATTCTGAATACGGTAGACTTGGCAGACTCGGAATTTGCGTTTGACTGGCTGCAAATTTCTCAAAATGGTAGGTTTAAAAGGTTTGGAAGACTTTCTGGACCTTCTACTCGAAACAGCAGAAGGTTTGGCAGACTGTGGAGAGATTCTCGATTCAGTAGCAAGCTCTGGCGGTGAATTCAAAACGTACCGTTTCAAGATGTTTGATTGATTGGGAAATTTATTCCCATCTCTGCGAATTCTACTGTTTTCAGAATTTGGTGGGCTTGGAATTAGCAATCAAACACACCCTTGCTGTTCGAGAATGTGTTATGATTGGGTCCAGTTTTCTGACAGTTCACATGAATATCATAATTGCAGTTTATAACTCTTGCAATATTTTCCAGGTTGTCTAAAGTTGAATTCACGACTTACGCAGAGATAGAGGCTTCCATTTCTAGATGCGACAGCGTTAGGCCTACTCACTTGGCAGACTGAATTACTTGCAAGAACCGTTTTCCAAGTTCAGAAATTGTCTGTCCAAGTTCCAGTATCGCTGCATTTATCAGCACTGCTACATATGAACAAAACTGTTTCAATTTCAAAGCATAAAAAGTTCGCAGTGCAAAACTGTGATGCGTTCAAATTGCAACAGTTTGTGTTAATGCAACGAGACTGGCACTTGCACGACATTTTGTTTGGCCTAATTTCAAAATAAGATCTTGATGATCCTTGAAATGATGATCTTTTCAAATTAGATCATTGTATTTCGGAGAATCCGTAAACCACGGAAAAGAATGAGACCCCAAAGTCTAAGTTAGGCTTTAAAGTTTAGGGAAGAACGTTTGGGATATCATTTACAAGGACAAAAGTAGCATTAGAAGGAGTTGAAAGCTCAATAAATGAGTTGTGCGTACTCTTCGTTGCAGTATACACAGTAGTTTCACTCTAGAAGAACTTTTCTTTATCAATGAAAGGACTATATTATTATCCTTATTCTTTTATTATTATGTATAACATAATTCGATTTTCTGATATCATTAAAAATGTATTTATTGAAAGATCTAAGTTATATCTAATACCATAAGTTTATATTGAACTTTTTCATCAATGTTTGAAAAGCATGATCGTTCTTGAAGGTGATACCGTTTTGTATAAAAGTGACACACCCGGACTTTTCTATATGAGACCACTTATAAGAAACCATAGCAGACTAATTAAAGGCAGTCTGTCACCCATCTGATTGGGTGATAAGGACAATACAAAGAATAGAAGAATTGAATGGCTGCTGAACCTACTGGCTTCTACGACCGTAGAAAGTGCTAACGATCAGCCCTCCTTTGCTTCAAGCTCAACGATTCACAAAGACATCCGTTGTGCTGAGCTCTGACTTTATTGCATTGCAGCCAATCAGATACGTGACAGACTGCCTTTAAAAATTTAGAAACTGTGATATCCCTGGGGTAAACTTTTCATCTTTGATTTTACCCAGTCGCTCAAAATTTTCACTGTAACGCTTTACATTCTGAAACAGATGAATATGCTAAATATAAACTTTTTAGCAAGATGCACTGCGTTGCGACCAAGAATATTTTAAAGCCATTGTCACTCAGGATCCTTTGCAGGGACGCAACAATTTCAGACTGTGTATGAAAATCTAATTCGCTTTAGTGCACTATTCTGTTACATCAACTACGGCAGTGTGGATCAATACTTTCCGCTTAGGCCAAATTTGAGTTGCAGACAGTCTGAAATTGCATTGTACCTGCAAAGGACCCTGGGCGACAACGGCTCTTTCATGAAAATGGTTGTGCAGGAATTTGAATAAAGAAACGCAATGCATCTTGCTAAAAATTCCACGCCGTCATCATTAGCGATAATCATAGATTTGTATTGAAACAAATCCACTTCAACTGTGAATGGACAAATTCGCAAAAAATGGCGCCAGGGAATCTTCTACCTTTGCGTCACATGGTAGATCAACCAATCAAAGCATTGGAAAGTCTTCAAGACGCAAAGGATCTTGGTAAACGAATCCCATGATGCTATCTTTTGCGCAATCGTCTGCCTGGATCCATGCCCTCTAGGCCTAATTCATAATAGGAAATTAACACCGCCAGAAAATAATTGAAGAGGTTTGAATCAACGTGAGTTAAGACAAAAAAAAAGCTTCGAGTTGGGTTAGTAAATAGACCTTTTATCTATTCTGAAAAGAATCAAAATCGAACGATATTTTGCTACATTTTGTAGTATTCTAGAATGTGCACAGTATTGAAAGAAGCTCTTACGGCACTCGATCGAACCTCGCGTATAAAAATGTATAAAAATAACGCTAGATCCAGGCTCTTTTGTAGAATAGCTTAAAGATCTATTAGCTACATTAATTGCAAAAATGTTCCAACGAATAAATTTCGGATAACTCTTTGTGGAATTTCGGACGTTTTTATGAAAAATTTCAGACCACGGTCAATCAACAGTTTTCTTTGCTTCTTTTTTATAAATTTTTTAAATCTTACTGATTTTGCTTGATTGTAATTTTCAAAGGGATCCTCGTCACCATCTATGTCGTCACAAATTTCCATTTGAATAATTATTGTTGGGGATGATGAAGAAAAAACGACAAAGTTTTGTGGGCAAGAAATTACATTATTAGACAATACAAAAGATTTCTTGTGATTTTCCTTACCATAAAAATTTCGGAAATTAAATTTTCGGACGTCCTTCAGACGTCTCAAACGTGTCGTATTCTTTATGAAGTCGTGCATGACAAAAGGCCCTTGGAGACGAAGTTGGCCTTAATGTTCCTGGTCCATAAATCAATCATTTTTGAAATAGCAAGAAATCATTGAAACTAACTAGCTATTCTTTCAAACGTTTTCTCGCTGTGTGATGGATAGAATTTCACTGCTCAGTTCATGAGCACCATAGGCAACAGATCTCACAGTACACTGCATTTCCACATTCCCCTTGCAACTTCCTTTCTATGGCGATATCCTTCTGTGAGCGCAATAGTTATGCTTAGTAATAAAATCCAACACGATTAGCTTAGTTCACACTCGAAGCCTTCTTTTGAATGGGGGTCGCTCGTAGACTTATGACGATGAGTCTCTTGTTTCCTTGCGCTCTTTGACTTCAAGATGGCGCTTCAGTCAACAGAGACTCATATTACTCTGAAAAACCTGACCCTATTAGGCCTAATATGCTGGGATTCCTAGCATACCAATCAGATTGCGAGATTTGGCAAATAACAATCAGTTTCGAACCTTCAATTCGATTGACGCAGCTTACTAAATTTGAAGTAAGTTGCTGCGGCAGGTACTTGAAGATTTCTCTGATATTGTTTTGGTCTTAAATTGCAGCATTAAAAGATTTATTTTGCACTCACCAGGTAAAGTGAACTTCCTTCTTCAGATGAATACCAAGTTTTGTTGCTTACTGTGGTTTCTATCGCATTTCTGAGGAGTGACCTTTGAACAGAGTCGAAGCAGTCGTTCGATCCAGATTCGATCAATCGAATGCAGAAGATAGGGTCAGGTTTTTAACTGCTTCATTATGAGTCCCTGTGAGCAAGGTACCGCAGGGATACAAGGGACTCATCGTCATAAGTCTAGGTCGCTCGCAGTTTTTGGCATTTCTCAGAACGGTTTGACGGTTTTTGGCCGTAAAAGTGGCGGTTTGATGGTTCTGTTCTCTCTGAACGGTTCACAGTTTTCTTCACGAAATATAATTTGAGGAGACAGATTGCTCCAAATTTGAAGATACAGCTACGAAAAAATATTCCGTTCGATCAAATTTTGTTTTGGGGAGAATGCTATGACAAATACTAAGAAGCCAGGGGGTTCTCAAAGTTATGGCAAATGTTTCCATGCTTTCTCCACCTTTGCTCTGCTATTGTCTAACTTTATAGTCGTATTTACTGTTGGAAAACAAAATTAGCCCTCTTCTTAGTGGAAAAGAACGTTTCAAGTTTCTTTCTTTGAACCCCAGGGGGGTACTCATTGACTTTCAGTAAGGGGGGGTCCGTGCCAATATTTGGGGTCCGAAATTTGACATCAAATCAATATTTGGGGTCTGTGAATTACAACATCAACAAATCTGAGGAAAGGAAGAATCCTGCAATTTGGCCCTGAAGTTGCGAATCACGAAATAAATGCTTTGGTATTATTCAAAAACTGAGAAAAATCAAGAGGCTCAAATTGAAATCATTCAAAAACATGTAAGGGGCCCCAGAAATAGATAACAATATTTGGGGTCTCCAAAACATTAGACTCAATATTTGGGGTCCCCAAATCATTAGGCTTAATATTTAGGGGTCAGCAAAGAAAAAGTGGCACGGACCCCCCCGTATTGAAAGTTAGGGAGTACCCCCCCTGGGATTTGAACATGAGTTACTCCAATTACCAGAAATCTAATTGCTACCACTGGTAAGGACGTATGTTACCCCAGATAATGCAGAGATACACTATGTCAAAATTGACCTTCAAATTTACACAGTTGGAGAAAAGAAGTTATTGCCCTGTTTCGAAAGAATGATTGAACAAATTCGCAGATGCCACCAAAGAAACTGCCTAAGTATCCGAGATGCATTCAATTTGAAAGCGGAAAATTTGCATAACAGACCAAAACTTGACAAAGTTGACATGTTCACTAACAACAGGCTAGAAAGACTTTGTTCTCCATAGTTAAGTTTTAGTTTTAGTTGTCTTGCAACTTGTAAGATTTGGAAATCTTGCAAGTTAATGAATTACATTAACAGGGTTCTAAAGATACTTAAATTGTTTCTTTGTGGACTATCTAAACAAGTCTATTTAGAAATTGAATAACATTGGAGAATAGCAGAGACTCAACAGAACATTACAAGTCTCAGCTTTCAAAAATGCACAAATGATTCATATACATCAAACAGTCTCGGACATATTCAAATTTTAAAAGTCGGACACTTGTTTTGGGACACCCTGTATATAATACATGTGAGAAGATGTTATAACGGTTCTAGCTGAATTTAGAGGCGGCTTTTCGGTTTTTCTGAAACATCTTGGCGGTTTTACAGTTTTTCATACCACCTTACGATCCTACTTTTGAGGCTGTACAATAACATTTTACTTTTATCACAGATAAAAACAACTAAACTATAACTACATATGAATACTCCATGGCTGTCATAGCTGGAAAGGACATGATGTCATCGAGTTCCAACTGCGACAGCCACTTACAGCTATGAAAAAGCTGAAACACCCAAAAATATCTTGAACATTATAGTATGCGAGATCTGTTATTCATGGTACAAACTGAGGTACTTCTTTATGAGACACCCGCTACAAACACTACAAATAAAGCGGAAATGTTACTTCTGTTTTGTGCTTTAAGCCTATCTGGACCGGGGGGGGGGGGCTAAAATAGTCCCCCTACCAGTTTTGTCTGGGTATCTTTTTTATGATAATTTCTAGGCTAAATATTTTTCGTGACTTTTCCTAACTATCCTTTTCGCATCTTTCACCAAAATTTCTACAAGATATGTCATGCATTTTTGGAAATATAACAATTTTTTCAGAGAGTAGTTTTAATATCTTGTTTGTTTTACGGTCAAACCGGCTGTCCCTCGATGTATCAGAGAATGAATTTTATCTAAGGATATACTTTTATCAGAGAATGGATGAAGTTTTCAGAACAACCATAAATCAATAAGACAATATGGAAATAACCTATTTTTTGGCTTTTCTTTTGTATTACGTCATTCATGACGTCATATATTTAATGAATTTAGGTAATAAATATAAGTTTATCAATTTCATAATTTTATCAAAACATTATGTTTTTCAGAAACCTTGATATGTTATCTGTCAATTAAAGTTATAAGAAGCATAATATTTCTCTGAAGAAAGTTTTTACAGTTAAATCTGCAAGAGTACTGTTTTTGGCCTAAAACAAAGAAAATTGATGACGTCATCGAAAGTACAACAATTAGAGCAAAATAAATTAGATATTCGGAAGTTTCGCATTAATTTCCACATTATGACCAATTTTAATCTTTCTAGCCATTCTCGGCCTGAGGATGCTCCAAAAAGCCCAGTCCAGATAGGGTAAATCAAATCTGAAAACCTTATGCCTCTGAGGAGGAAGCTATTTATCCAAGGAGGATGGCCAGACCTTCCCACAATGCAACAGCGATCATTCAACTATACAAACCGAGGCGCACGCAGATCTCACAGATCAGTTGCGATGAGCAAGCGTCAGGCCAGCATCTGTTCGTTTCATGTGAACATCTGTTGGCAAAATGTTCATTTTAATAATAGTTTGGAAAAATTATGAGGCTTGGATATTAGCTATTGGGCTCGCAGGGCTCGTTTAATGTTTACTTGAGCAAGAACAATTGACTCAACTGCACGATCTCTTGCAACGATCGGACGATTTCGTGACTGGGCCTAAGCAAGGAAAGGCGGAAGTTTGTCTGTGTGGGAATCAAGGATGGAGTGATGTGTCTTTGCCTTCAAGACCATAGCAGTATTTATGTCTACTGCATCGAAATTCATAACATTTTTGCCTAAAGATAAGCGATCTGGTAGCTGTGAGCTTCAACCTGTTTTTGCTGACATTTTACAGACTAGTATACCGAAAACCTGGGTACACACAGGCTGCAGGGTACACCAGCAGGGAAGATTTGTTGCTAGCAACTGACGATGTTGATGAGCTGTCCCAGCGATATTCACCTTTTAATGGAAGTGCCTTCGAGCTGTTATCATCAAGTAAGATGGTCATCTCCTTTAATTTCATCCCAGGCTATGGATTTTGCTTTGATTTTACTGGGACCTTGCCTCTTTCTATTTTAGGCCCATCAACAAACTCAAGACTGAAGGTTTACAATTACGTCAACAAACTATTATTAATATTTTACAACTTCTTGGAGACTTCTTTGTTGGTTTATATGAATCTAAATCTATACGGAGACATTAACGAAATTTTGCTCTTTATTGACAGTAGAACTAAAGCACATGCAAAATGTGGTGGTTAGTTTTGATGAATGAAATGATGAGTCCCACACTCCTTGCTGTTCTTTTGGCACTAATCCAGGTCTCATAACAAAAACATAACACCCATCTGAGAATGGCAGTAAAAACTGGCTTGAATGGTCAGAGTGTCAGTTAGGCTGATGAAACCTTGCAGACTGTTTGTCCTCTGATCTCAGAAGTTATTTCCTTTCCTTTCAGATTAACCTTGGTACAAGAAACATAAATGGCTGTTATTAGTACTCTTGATGTTATGCAAGCTATTGTACCTCTGAGATTTTCAGCTCATTACAATCAAAGTCGCATTGAGGATCTCTTCAGAAAACTTTGGGACTGAGAGAAACAATCTCTGAATCATGACCGTTATGGAAAATCCAACTTTTGCAAGTCCAACTTATGCCAGTTTGAAGTTGGAAAGTAAATTCCCAGTTCTTCCATTAACTCCTGCATTAGAATGCAACTGTGCAAATTTTGGAAAAAGAGGAACCATTGGAATTTGGAGCAACAATGAGAAAGAAGATAAACAGTATAATTTGTGTTTCAGTTTTGAATAAATAATTTTCAGGTTAGATAACTATACTTGGAGCATCTATTCACAAAAGACCATCAACATTAATTTTATCACAACATTTGTTTGAAAACTGTAGGCTCTTTAGCAATCCAAGTTTAGCATTTTTCTTGATATTATAACCCATACTACTGTGTTGTTCTTTAGTTGACCAATGTTGAACGGACTGACATTGATATCTTGAGTACTAATATAGCAAAAATGAATCAAGAAATTTCAGGCTGTAGGTTTTCAGCAGTGGAAGGTTCTTAAATGAGTCAAATGTGGGAGTGTGCTAACAGTAAGATTGTGTTTGCAGAAACATAGTACAGTGGATATTTCTGAACATGGGTGGCTTCCAACTATTACCTCTGTCTCTTGGGGTTTTTCAATGCAAAGAGGAAAGGAATTGTTTGCTAACTATGTTGTTGACTTGACATAGACCCTATTCACAATAAAGTCATTTCTTTTAACATGCATTATTCACCTCAATATGATGTGATGCGAAATCCCAAAAGCGTGCAATGCTCTCAGCAACAGATGGAATAGTTTAGTAAATGCAGTTGCATCAAAAGAGGCATGGTGTAGAATTCTTGCTGTGCTGAGATTTGTATCATTCACCTCAAATTGATATTAATAGTGAATAAGGTCTGCAGCAAGTGAAATATTTGATGACTCAAAATGGATGTGTAAAAGTATTGAAGAGTATTGGTACAGTAGTACACTCCCATTAGGGGCTAAGCAGATAGCTACCTAATTTACCCACATTTTGCACTTGATGATACAAACACTTATACCAAAGTACCCGTAGTCAGTAGCAGAGCCAGGGGAGGTATAAGGGGTAAATTCCCCCTTCTAAAAATTTGGCAATTATTGTTTATGAAAAATGCAAAAATATGTCTGGATACTCATTTTACCCCTATCCCAGCTGAAGGTTTTTACTTTTACCCCTTTAATATAATTGCCTAGCTCTGCAACTGCCTCTTGCCTGCAATTTACAGTACCATGATTTACAAGTTCTACATAGTTATCTTCTGGAATTAGAGGAATGTTTGTTTATTTGTTTTGGACTGTTTGGCAAATGGTATACCATGAGGTTTTCCATTTTCTTTTTCTCCACTGAATCACTTGGAGTGTATGCAAACTTCTTGACACCAGCATTATCAGTTTCTTTCTGCAAATAGAATTATGTGTATAATTAATTTTTTGATTTTCAGCTTTGATTGGAAAGATAAGGGTGTGTAACTTGTGAAAAAATTGTTCAAAAAGTTCTTAGATCTTACATCAAGAGGCTAGTGATAAATAATAGATTTTACTGTAGCATCATGTTGCTGCAGTTTCCTTGAAATCAGTCACACAGGACTCTAACAGGGATAATCAGGAACGCAAAGTTCATCAAAAATGCCAAATTTCAAGGTTCGAAAAAATTACTTTATCGTGGGGACTTAAGGGGACTTAAGAAAATGTAGCATCATTGAGTATTAATCTTACTTGAAACGAGAGGATAACCTTAAGTCCCCGTTCGTTAACCCAAACGGAGCCAAAAACTGTTACCCATTTTCAAGAACTGGATTACCTTAGGCCCGTCTCCGTTAAGTAACATTTTCATGCATTCATTGGCAATACCAGACAAAACAAAGTTAATCAATCAATACGCATATGAGATTAAATCTTTAAAATGCTTACAACTGCTCGTTCCCCTTTACGTTAATGTGTTGCGAGTGCAAAACGTATCGATGACTGCCTCAGCTTCGCCGCCATTACTCCTGTCATCTGATTCCATCTCGAAGCAAAGCGCGTTGCATTGTGGGAAGCTCTGGCCATCCTCCTTGCTATTTATCATTCTGCGGTGGAGGTTTCAAAAGATTTCTTTCGCTACCTCCTCCGTAGCAATATAAATATATATTTTCTGTAGAATTGGTAGCATCATTTACAGTGTGCTCTGCTGCATCCTGCATTGTAATGAAAATATGCCATGTAAATGAAATTGAATTGAAAAAGGAACCCCCATTCGCGGTTTGCCCTTGTTGGTGATTATTATTACATACTTGAAAGAAGGAAGAGAAGGAAGAGGAACAAAGGAACAAAGGAACAAAGGTCAATTTGTATTTGGAAATTACTAGAAGGGCAAGGCTTAGGCGGTCATCGGGCCAGGTACACATAGCAGCAGAGCACAGCAAAAGATGGCGATGTTCATTTTAATACTAATGCTATCATCGCTTGCCCATGGTCGGCAATGGAAAAATGATAAAATACAGAGGAGTTTTAAGAAGGAGAAAGTGCGAGAACCATTATGCGAGGAGATAGTTGGATATCGATATACAGCACTGCCAAACTTTTTCTTGCAGAAAAATCAAGCGCAAATATTAAATGACAGATTTTTCCAAGCTTTTGGTAAGTGTTTGTCGACTTCTTCTTTTATTGTATCAATGTTCTACCTAACATAGGTATGGCTGCAAAAGGAAACAACAATACAACAGAAACAAAGACCAACTAGTCTGACTTATCAACTGTAATGAGAACAAAAATCGGCGTGGAAAATTCAGCGCTCGGTCACGTTTTCTGATGTCACTGGCTTGCTTTGAAACTAAGTCAGACCAGACAGGAACGTAGCTAGCAATTCTTACTTGAAGGAACACAGTTGTCAGAAGGGTCTTAACTGGAGGGGTATTTTAAACTTGAAACAGGCTGTGACAAAAAGCACTCTCAAATTAGAGAAACCTGAAGAGGCACAGTGCCCCCAGGGCTCCTATTTCTTGCGTCCACAAAATTCTATAATCATAATAATCATCATCTTTTACCAACGATTTTGAAATAATTGTTGACAATTAATTTGAACGACTCAGAACGAAAGATTTCAAAGAAGCATTCACAAGACATTGGAGTTTAATGAAAAATTAATCGCTAAGGCTTGCAAACGCTTGCTTTTTTGTTTTCAACTTTTAAGTCGAAGTTCTCAGCTTTGAAAAAGGATTCTTGGGTAGAGTACAAAGGATATAACTTTGCATAGTTCTTGGATAACCCTTTACCGTATGAATCCAGCAACTAGATGGCATTAAAGACAAAAGAATTACCTTTCATTTAAAAGAAAAAATTCTAAAATCGGACAAAGGCAAGATGACCTTTCAATATTTTGAAATTTACGTTATTTTGACACTTGTACCGGAAATGTCAGTGTAAACACCCATATGAAATTTAGGCCACCTTCAAAAATTCATTTCTCCGCACTCATTGGTCCGATTTTAAAACGGTTTGTTTCATGTTAATCCTCAGGATGTCTTCCATAAAGTCTGTTGTGTATCTTTTCAATTTTCGAAAATTCATTTTTTGCAATTTATTACATGCTCTGGATCACTGTGAACCAAACCTTTTGTGATCAAGTGTATATAAAATGTATATACCGGGTGTCTCAAAAAAAGTACCCCCTTTTGACTCAACAAGGCAACAAAACGTTAACATTTTGGGACTTTTGAATTCATGGCTACATTTGTTGGTCTTCAACTTAAATGCACATATCTTGCATTTGGAAATCGACCACCAAACACCGGAGATATGAGTTCACAAGGTCAAAATTTGGAGTGCACCTGAAACCAGGTATTTACTAAAGTAAGGAATGACCCACAATGACCTGCAACAACCCACAACGATCCACAATGATCCACAATGATCCACAATGATCCACAACAACCAACAATGACCTACAATGACCTACACAACGACCCACAACCACCAACAACAATCAGCAACAAAAGGATTTTACCATGAAAGATAATGATTACTAGCCTCAAATCCATTATTTGTTGCTTCTTTTCGATTTTTAGACTTTTCTTCATTTCTCCAGCCTGTACTTGTGGTCTTCATTTCATGCTGAAATTTTCATTTAGCCCCCCTTCCCTAAAAAAAATGGCAAGGTCCTACATTGTGATGTAAACAAAACTTACAGATGATTATTAGGCCAAAATTGCGTGCACAGTAGATGTTACAAATTTTTTCTTATAAGAAATTGGTTTATAATAAATAAAGTGCATTAGAATTGTCAAAAATCGAATATGTATTCTATTACTAATGAAGGAGCGACAAGAGAATTGGAGGGTGTGGGGGCATACGGGTATTTTTTTAAACTGCCCATAAGAACCTCAACTCTCAGATCGCTGTAAGTTAAGAAACTCTAGTACTGGGAAGTATATGTTAAGAAACTATTTATAATAGTTATGTCATAGTCATGTCATGTGGCCTTCTTTTGTTTTCTTTCAAAACTAGATTGCTTGTCACATGCATTTGATGGCCTCTTTCAAAAGATTTTTTGTTTTCAAATTACTCTCGAGTACCGAATAATCGTCCCCTCTGCTTATCAATTCTTAAAAAATTTCCCAAACCCCCTGCTTTATTCCAAACCCCCTTTAATTAATTCTTGAAAAATTGAATGATAGTGAACATAATTTGTGAATACATATGAAAAAGATATGTGTTTACTAAGAAAACACTATTTTCAATTTTTCCAATTCCTCCCCCTCCCCCGGCCGTTCAAAGCCCCCGACTTTTATTAGCTGGAATCATTTTAAGCCCCTGATTATTCTCACCCCTCCCCGTTTATTTGGTACTCGAGAGTAGAAAGAAATCAACCTTTTTTATTTGATCATGGTAGGTCATTGTGGGTCATTCTGGTTCGTTGTGTGGTTCATTGTGGGTTGTTGTGGATCGTTGTTGGTCGTTGTGGGTCATTGTGTAGGTCATTGTGGGTCATTGTGGATCTTTGTGGGTTGTTGCAGGTCGTTGTGGGTCGTTGTGTAGGTCATTGTGGGTCATTGTGCATCGTTGTGGGTCATTGTGGATCGTTGCAGGTCATTGTGGGTCATTCCTTACTTTAGTATGTACGCCTGAAACCAGAGGTTTTGAGAAATGGCCTAGCCATAATTTGACAACAAACAGGCATTTTGCAAACGAATTTTCGACTTTGACCTTTGCTTTTTATTTTTGATAAGATTTATACCTTGAATTACTTCAATTGTTCTTGAAGTGACTTTTCTTTTGAGGAAACGGTCATTGCATTGCACTCGATTCCAAGTGTTTTGTATTAAAGAAGAGGAAAAGGATCACATGCACGCTTCTTTTGGAGATGTGGCACGACTTTATCATTCTTACCACATTTTTACTATATTTGTTTAAAATCAGCGCTATGTCCATGCATCTTTTACTCTTTTCAAAAGCAAAACACAGAAACTTCCAAAGTCTATTCCAATTTCTACAGGTACTTTGGAAAATGTCCACGATACAAATCATGACTAGGCCCTTTTTCAAAAACCTCTGGTTTTGGGTGCACTGTAAATTTTGACTTTGCGAACCTGTATCTCCGGTGTTTGGTGGACGATTTCTAAATGCAAGGTACGTGCATCTAAGTTGAACATTGATAAATTTAGCTGTGAAGTCGGGGAGCAATGATATCTTATTGCTTGGTTCCTACTTCCAGTCAAAAGGGGGTACTTTTTTCTGAGACACCTGGTATTATATTGTCATAACTTGGCTGTGAAAGTACAGGAACAACCGAGAAGACACAGAGAATCATCGCCGATACAATGTTACGTAAAACCCACAAAACCGTTAATAAACACATAATTCTCTTGGGAATCGCCCCTCGCGCGTCTTTGTCTGCAATCATAAACCGCTTTGTATCAGGTGTCAATAAAAAGTAGCGAGTCCTGTTGTAACATTATCTGTCCCTTGTTGCTACAAAAGGATTGTATTTCATTTAAATTGTTGATCAATTCATGATAGCTAATTAGCACATTCTAGGGAACACCGATACATAATCTTAGGACATCCGGTTTATATATGCAAGATGAAATAAGAGAACTAGTTCCTTCTGTGGTTGCATCATGGTTGAATGATTCAAGTTGAATCAATAGCTACATAAGAATCAACCAAAAGATTAATATTATCATTATATAATTCATGGATCTGTTTCGGACAATGTCCCGTCAGGCAGGGTCAAAGTTGGACTTGCGCCAAGTCTCGCTCTTGATCAATAAATACGGGACTCCCCTCCTGTACTCATTTCCCCTCCCGTATTTATTGATCAAGAGCGAGACTTGGCGCAAGTCCAGGTCAAAGTTCGACTGATTACGAGTCGAGTTTCGCTCCTCCACCAAACTGATATACCCCGCTACAACGGTCTCGGTTTGGTAGGCTGTAGTCTCGTTTTGGTGAGCGATACCTGGGACTCGGGACTCACTGTCATCAGTCTAGGTCAAAGTGAATCATATTAATATTCCTCTCTCCACTTTTATTGTTGTCACCTTCTTTTCAAAATGAAAGCGTTTTTCTACAAGAAACTCTTAAACTCAATTTGCAGATCGCAAGAAAATTATGAGACTCCTCGGGTATTTTTTTCATCAACCAATGAACACGTGAGGAAAATTTGACCGCGCGCTTAACGGGAATTTTAGAGTACCCTCGCGGAAAGTGAAATGGCTACCAAATCACGGCAGTTTGGAATTAGGGCAAATTACTGAAAAGTGGGTGAAAAGTGTTCTGAGATCCGAAGGAACTTCTTGCCGCAGCTAGCAGGTATCTATCAAAAACGGGGGTCGTATTTCCATTTCTTTCAACAAAATTTTCTAGATTTGGGCGCTCGATCCAAACCTTTTTTTCAAGAAGTAAAAAGGTCTATTGGAATTTTCTTATAAATTGCTAGCAGGTATGTCCCTCCAGAGTTGTTTACATGTCAGGAAAAATATTGCCTAAACAATAGAGGTTGAAGGTTTATTTACAGTTTTGTGACGCAGCTCCCCCGCAGCTCCTTTAATTTAAAGTTCTCATTATAGGTTTACTAGCATCGACCGGCTGCTCAAAATTGGTGATGCCATTTGCCTGTTCTCTCTACTTGCCCCCCTGGAACTGGATTGGTGTTGCAATACCCCCTTGTCGCAATGTGTGCAAAAAAGTCAAGCGAGAATGTTCATATTACTTGGAGTATGCCAGCGAAGAAGAGATCAGAAAGTTGAATTGCAAGCTGTTGCCTAAGCCCGGGAAAGGAATAAAATGTTTACAATGGGGCTGTAGTGACTACGGACCATGCAAAATGAAAATAGTTGGAAATGCAACAAATATACCTGACAATTACTTCGCACTATTCCCAAGCGGAAAATGAAGAATTACAAAGAGAAAATTAGAAACTTAGAAAATTGTAAGTGGCATTTGTAGTGAGGACCCGGTGACCATGCGTCTTTCCTCGCTGCAAATGCCACAGTAACTTGCATTAACTTGTTGTTTTTAAGTTTTAGATTGATAAAAAAACAAACAAACAAACAAAAAACAAACAAAAAAGAGAAAATGAATGAGAGAAAAAATAAAAGCTGAAATAAATCATGAACTGGACTATCTTAATGTGTCATGTACATTTAACTCGTTTACTCAAGCGAGGTAAGATGGCAATACGAATAATGTCAAAGTGTTGATAAGTTATATATGTATATGCTATACTAACCACTCGAGAGAACAGGCATCAATTTGGTCTTTTGCGCTTTTTATTATTTGTTTTAATCACCTTCAGAGCAACATATACTATATACTATATACTTTATTCCTTTATACCATACGACACTGACGAAGATTTTATATCAAAACGCTTGAACATAGAACAGTTGTGTTTTTATCTGTTTTATTTGCTATACTGTACTGTATCGTAATGTACTGTACTGTACTGTACTATACTCTAAACTATAAATGATAAACTACCTCTAGAGTAAAAAAAGTTGACATGTTTTGCAGGCTGTGGACTAAAAATATTTCTCATAATTTCAGAATGGAGTGGCCGATTTCAGTCAGGTAAATTTTATAGTAGATTTGAACATTTCTACCATTAAATTAAACTATATATTTGCCGATATCATTGTCTTGATATCCAGGGAGCCGTGACCTTTCAAACGGGGATTCTTTTTTCTGAATCACCCGGTAGTTAGATTCTGAATTTTGTCAGTCTGAGTTGAGGAGAGATAGGGCGTTTTTTAACGATAAAATTGATGCACAGGTTTGATTACATTTCCACGATAGGTGTGTACTACATCCGGGTTCCGTCATTGTTACCTTCATAGGGCTCAAATCTTTCAAATCTCTAAAAAGGTGGGCGTAAAATTCGATGAAATTTTTCTTTGAAATGAATGGCATAAAAGGAATTTATGGCATTTTCCTGCCAATCTGCCGTAGAAATTTTTTGATATCTTGATGTTTTTCAAAATGGCGGCAATTTAGTTATTTTTGAAAAAATTCATGGAAACTTTTGAAAAAATTAAAATCATCGTAACTCCTAAACCAATGGAGGGAAAATGATATAGCCTTCAAGAAAAGAATAGTTCATGAAGGTCTACGATATGGTGGCAAGCAGAAATCGGTAGCTTCTCTGGTTTAGGATTTAGAGATTTGATGACGTCATTAGTTCAAATTTAATAAATGTCGCCATTTTGAAACCAATCAAGATATCAATAAATTTCCATGGCAGATTTACAGCAAAAAATCCTAAGTTCCTTCCAAGCCATTTGATGAAAAGGAAACTGTAATAGGATTTTACACCGACCTATGTTGCCACATCGCCGTTACGGAAAACAACAGACGTTACTACCCTCACTACAGTTCCTTTTATCAACTACGACGACGGAGCAGAGCTAGGAAGTTAGGTGCTGTCTTCCTCCTAAAGTTATTTTAGGGTCACCGAAAACGTCAGAAAAGCATTTGTTTGAAATTAGCGAATGAGAGAGAACTTATAAAGGGTAATTACTGAAGATTATTTACAAAATGCTGAACTCACCACATTTGTCAGCTCGTTAAATCAACCTGTACATCAGCAAATGCTTTACTTAATTGCTTTATCTTCATTTCAAAATTCTTTTTAGTTATTACAGATTCTTCCAGTACAATTCTCATCTCATTTTCGACTTCAAGTACTTTTTGTCTTTCTGCTTCTATCTCATCATTTTTGCTTGAAATTAATCGACGAATTTCCAACTCATTCTCACGTTTCTGTTCTTCGATTTGTCGTCGGAAAGCATCATCACATGTCTTCAGCTTTTCTCGCAATGAACTTAAAAAGAATAGAAAATTACTTTAAAAAATTAATCATAGTTTTCTAAACCTATTTCTATCGTTCTTAATTTCGGGTCAGTTGCCTTTGGTTCCTTTTTCTATCATTCATTTCTTTCTGTCGTTTCTTCTTTCATAAATAGAGCTTCTATCAGGTGGACTAAAAACGACTTCAACTTTACGAAAACTTGTAATGCAGAAACTACTTGACTTATTGGAATAAATCAAAGTTGGGCTGACAGCCGAAAGTCTCGCGTAGTTTTGCAATTTTTCCTCTATTTTTCTGAGCAATGTAAAATAGGTAAAATTGGATTCATGAAAGTTCCGTTACTTCGAAATGCGTGAAAAGGATAAATAAACTCGTCATTTAGAGTAACATGCAAATATTTTTCATTTCCATCGAGGCTTAAAAAAACTGATTTCTGCAAAAGTATCAGATCAATTATGCTGTTGCTTTCATGAAGATTTGATTCTTAACTCTTGTGAGAAACGAAATGTATTTGAGTGATAAGATTTTTATAATTGTGAATAGAGTTTTAGGCCTCTTTTAGTAGATTTCAAAGTTATGGATTTTTTATGAACTAAATTTTGCCGTTATTTCTAATGCTCAGAAAAATAGAAAAAATCAATGAAATACTTTCCTTTCGGCTATCAATCAAACTTTAATTCAGTTCAACATCTTAACTGTTTTCCGCTTAACAAATGTTTAAACCGTTCTTTTGGTCGACTTGGTGTAACGAGGACTCAAGTCTTTCTTTTCTTTTAACAAATTCTTCTTTCTTTCTATTCCCTTGCATGTTAGAACTCCTAACGTTTGTTAACTGCTACATGGACTTGCCCAAGTCGTCTTACAAGACGACTTAGGCAAGCCCAACTGCTACATAGCTCTTTCCTCATAAATTGATCTTCTCTGATTTCAAACAACTTTCCTTTCTCAGTCTCGAAGAGCTTAAAGAGCCTTTGTCACCCACGGTCCTTTGCAGGCACACTACAATTTCAGACTGTCCTGTCTGAGAATCAAAATTGGCCTAAATGGAAACTGTTGATCCACAGTGGAGTTGTTGAATTGATAAAACAGGAGCACAATGCTTGCAGTGGGGTGTTCATTCAGGTATTTCTAGTCACGTGATTAGCATCAGTTGATGCCACGTAGGTTTTCACACGGTATCATGTCATACCACCGGGTATTGCCCTATCAAGTTTTAGGTTCCTAATAGTCTGTCAATGTACTCAGCAAATTTGGCCTAAACCAAAGCTATAAATCCACAAGGCAGTAGTTGAACCAAAGCAAAACTTGTCTATCAATTCAACCACTGTAGTGTGAATCCATGTTTTCCCCTGAGGCCAAATTTGATTTTCAGACAGTCTGAAATTTAAGGGTGCCCGCAAGGAACCTAGGTGACAATAACTCTTTAAACAAATTTGCAGAACATAACAAATCTCCAAAAACAACGAATAGCTCGACAAAATAATTGCTAAATATTTCACGAAACTTACTTTGCCGATTTCAGAGATGAATCTCTCTCTTCTTTTAATTTCTTTTCTTTATTGTCGTAATTTTCCTTCATTTTCATAACTTTTTCTTGCAATGTGTCAATCATTTGGCTCCTTTCCTTCCATTGGCTCTTCAGACTTCTGCAAAAGGGAAAATATTTGTTTATCAAACGTATCATTCATTCATACCTTCATTTATTCATTCATTCACTCACTCAATCAATCAATCAATCAATCAATCAATCAATCAATCAATCTGAAGAACAGAAGGAAAGAACTTTGACCTTACAAGGTTAAGACCCACTGATCTCCCATTTAATAAATCAATCAATCAATCAATCAATCAATCAATCATTCATTGATGCATTTAGGACTTCCAAGAAATTTTGACGTAGTCTCTGATAAAACTCTTCCCGGTATAAATCTGTTCAAATACCTAAATGCAAAATATTCAAATACTAAATAACTAGATTGTCTTCTGGCTGGCTTATTCGAACCAAAACTGAGTGCAAATTTCGCTTTACATCCTTTCGTTGTAAAAAAACGTTTCATACTGAGAGAAAAAGTCTGATAACAATACTTTCAATTAAATTAATTTCTTAAAACAACTTTCAAGCATATTTCGATTCCTTCCATCATAGTTGATTCTTTATTCTTCTGTATCAGTAAGGCCATATCCAGTGGACATAATCTGTGGAAGGGACGGGGGCGGGGGGTTGTTCTCAGAACCACAAGAAGAATGGACTTGCATCAACTTTGCACAAGAAAATAACGAATTTACGAATTTGAGGAACTTCCATAAATAGACCTTTTCACAGAGGTCTGGGACGAGGCACTACTTTTTTGGAAGATGGCGGGTACGAGGGAATCCTCGCTACGATGCACTGAACTAGAGTTGCAATGGGAGAAGTTGTCGAAAAAATATCACATTTAACTCCAGCCGCATGGTTCGTAAAATACCAGAAAGGCTTCAACTTGAAAAAATATTTGCCTATCACATCAACACAATGCTTAGCACTTTTAAAAGGAGGAGACGTTTATTTCTTGAGTTGTTTCAGCAAAGTTTTGACTTCATGGTAATAATGGTAATATAGGCTTCGGACTCAGCCAGATAAATTTTGGATTTCTGTTATGAGTGGAGTTTTAAGCCCTTGCAAGCCTTTCTGGTCCTTCCTCTAAGTGCGCAGTGACTGGAGTTAAATTAACCGTTTCTTGCATTACTTCGCCCATTGCAGCTGTATGTCAGCGTTCGCTGTTTGCAACGAGAAAGCGATTCCCCCACGCAGTTTATCCACCATCTTCCAGAAAAGTAGCAAACCGTCCCATACCACTATGAACTATGAAAATGTATATTGTAGTAGCTTGCCCCCCTCCCCCCCCCAACTAGAACATTAACTTTTATGGGTCTGATCAAACTGCAATATGTTCATATCAACAGTGTCTTCGATCTGAATTGTGATCAGAAGAAAACATTCTACCTACCTGAGTTCCTCCTTAGTTTCCTCCAATTCTTTAGATGACATTGACAACTGAGATTTCAGTTCCATTTTTCTGTCACTTAGAGCTTCAACTTCTTCCTGAAAAATGCAAAAAATGTTTTTGACGGGCGAAGAAAATTCCTGAAAAAACACACAATCTGACAAGAATACAATTGAGATGCAACCATCCGCCTTTCGAATTAAAGCCGATAAATCGCATGTATTAATTTAGTTTTAGATTTGTATTTTCATATTCAAGATTTTTGTAGGATTTATAAATGAAGGGATATCGTTATCACATAAGAGAACCCAATCCAATTCTAAAGTTATTTTGACATCAGATTGAAAATAAATGAAAATATAAAATAGGACACCTGCAAGTGACGTGAATTGTTCTTTTCTTCTTCCAAATCTACTTCCAAGCTTCTTCTTTCTGAAATCACTTCTTCCTTAACTTTCTTCAATTCAGTCTTTCCATCTGAAGCTTCCTGAGAGTAATTTAAAGTGATGAAGAAAGGAAAAGCCACTATATGCTCGTTGGATCTCAAGATGCTTGCGATGAAGTAGAAATTTAAATAAAATTGTAGAACCGCAATACGACGGAAAATGCTGCAAATATATTTAAATTTAATACATAAGGTGAATAAAAAAACAGTCTCGTTTTAAAGACCACTGCTCCCTGGATATCAAGACCATTGCCCCCTGGATTCCCATTTTAAAGGCCATTGCTCCCTGGGTATCAAGGCAAGACATTGGCAAGTATATCATTCATTTGTGAACATGCTCAAACAAAGCTTTGAGTTTACCTGACTGAAATTGGCTACTCCGTTAAGAAGTATTTTCTAAAGGAAGCCCCTCCAAGAAACCTCCAAAAGAGGCCTAAAAGCACGAACAAAGTTTTCTGCCTGATATGCATAGCCTAGCCTGCACGCAGCCTTCCCGCAGGAATGTTGAGGCTGCGCTCAGGCTAGACGTGCACGACTTCTTCAGGGCTGTTATACACTTCAGTATGAAACCCTTGGTATTCATCTTCTTACCTTTTTCAGCTTCTTGATTGTATCTGTTTGATCTTCAATTAACTTTGCTTTAATCTTCAAAGCATCAATATTTTCCTGAAACAAGAAACTTGTTCTCTTTCATTGCTAAATTGTTAAGATCGTTTGCATCAGTTTCTTTTGATTGACACACCAGTCAATGCGATCCGGGATTAAAAACAAGGGCAATTATACGGTTAATTAACCAAGCTACATAACAAAACGAAGACGTTGTTACGTTGGCCTAAAGATCTGGATGGCTACTTCATTCATTGTGCATGCGGCAGAAGGGGTTTGTTAAGAACAGGCATGAATTTTCGAAAAAGCGAAAGTAAAGAGAGAAATCTAAACAACTGCCGCTGTATTGCTCAGCAAAGAGTTTCATTTACACAGAAGACATATGCAGGTCTCATTAAAGACATTCTGTTGTGCCTGCGCGCAAATCGTTGGTAAAAACGTGTCTGCAGTCAAAGCACTTTGAGTATAGTAAAGGTGCCAGCAACCAGTGCACAATGATGTTTTGTGCCTGCAAGCGGAGCTCGTTCGCTCACACACGTTAATGAGGCCTGGACATATGCGAGCTGTAATATCTAAATTTAAGTTTCTGAATCTAAAAAGTCATCGAATAACACGACGCCTGAAAATCATGTCAAGTAGCAGAACTTTCGCTCATTATTTTCGTCTGACACCGGGCACCGCCAATTACCAGATAAACCTTAAGATAGAGGAGACAAAAATAAGTTCCAACCTGCTCTTTCTGTCTCAGATGTTTAACCTGATTTGTCAAGGATTCAATTTGCGCTTCCAGACGACCACGATCTTGTGCAAGAGATGCGCCTTCGATAAAAATAAAAAAATCATTATACAATCATTGAATTTGTGTAAGTTTTTCAATCAAACAAAGTCTTTAATCAAGACCTAAGTTTCTGGAAGTAAAATGCGTGTAGTGTACCTTGCTGTGCTAATTCTTGCCCCCATAATTTTCTCTCGGTCCGAAGTCCCTCGATGACAGACTCTTGAGCTTTGACCTGTGCAAGCAATTTGTCTTTCTCCTGCAATAAGCAGAATTTCCTTCAAAATAATCTCTGAATTTCTTAAATTTCTTAAACAGCTATTAAAAGAAGTCGCACTCAAAACAATTTCAAAACAATGATAAATACAACATAGTGTCAAAGCTTTTAGTGATTGGAGGAAATTAAAGTTGTTTAGCTTTTTAAATTCAGATAGCAAGGTTTCTTAATTCAAAAAGAATTGAGCCTACAGAGTTTCTTAAAAGCAGTCTCTTCTTAAAAAATGTGTGTATGGGATGGGGGCAGTCATCCACATATACACAAATACATAATTCTAAAATCACGCAGTTCATGAGAAATTGAGATCAGATTTGATATCAGGAAAAAACGACCATTCGGTTGACATGAAAATGACTTAAGGACACAGCCCAATTTTCTACTCTACAAATCCAAAATCCTTTCAAAAATTAAAGGGTCCGGGTCCGCTGGAACTAGCATGCCTTGCATGTGCCATTCTTGGTTGACCTTTGTTGTCGTCATTTTCATGACCCATGGCTTTCTACTTGTATCTGCGTGGACAAAGATGGAGACATATGAACTACACAGTCAAAACGCTGTTTATCATTACCGCAAATCCCATTTAGGAACACATTAATATTTAATTGTCACGCCAAGGAATTGAGACGATCAAGGCCAAAGCATCACATACTTTAGGCCTATCTACACAAAAATCGTCTTTTTGCCCTTGATTTGTCAAGCTAAGCAAAGGTTCCGGGAAGTAATAAAATATTGTCATTTCGAAGATGAAATTACATCTTCTTTTTTGTTTGCAAGAATTTGGACCTTGTTCTCAAAAATCACGTTGTCAAAAAGTCACGTTACGTGAACCATGACGGATCCTACTGATGTAGCAAAATAGAACGAACTTTGGTCCATCTTTATTCAACAGAAAATGTATTTCATAATTCCTTGAAACCAACAATGAATCGAGAAGAATGGTGTACAGTTCTGGTTTGTCACAAACTTCTCATATTCTGTAAGCTGAGCCTAGGAAATCTAAAATCCCTTCAGTGGGCAAATTTTTGGAAAGTGTCTATGCTAGGACTAGACCGAGTATATATTACACCAAACCGAGACCGCTCATACTGGGACTCATAATAATTACGGCACATTTTCTGAGCTAAGCAGCTAACGGCGTTGAATCTTCAGCTTTCTTTAGAATCGAGGCTCCGATACAAGGCCATTAGAATTTGCGCAAATTATATTGATTGATGTTGACCAGCGGTAACAAGAAGCTCAAAGCAGAATTACAAGGAGATTGGCGTGACAGAAAGACAAGGGTCTAACTTTGTACGTAGGTTTGTACGTACGTCGTTGCTTTTGCCAAGTATCATTTCATACCTGTCTGGCTGTTTCCATTTTCGATAGTTGTCTTCTGCCTGATTCTAACTGACTTTGAAGTAACAGGAGTCTTTCCTGCAACAAAAGCAAGATTTTAGTGCACTGTACAGAGACAGACAAATAGACAGACAGACAAACAGACAGATATAGAGAAGGCTGCCAAATTTATCGCTCAAAAATGTATTTTTTTATATATAGCTTTAAAAATTTACAATACATTACAAACTATTTAACAATACTACAAGAACAATACCATGAGGAGCAACAGACTATGACTACCCCATTGCGTCAAATAAAAATTGGAGTTACACTACATACAATTTTAATAAATGCTACATACAATTTAAAAACAAATACAAAAAAAGAAAAAAAAGAAGAACGATCAATACTGTACTGAAGAATGTTTAGCATTAGATGTCAGGTTGGGCCTTGGGGCTGTGATGAACTCAAAAACAAGTGTCGTAAGCAAAACTCTATTTTGTCTTTTTATAACATACCTTATTCCTGACATTTAATGAGAGACATAATTTCCAAACAACTAGAAACGTTACTTTAAAAGAGTTGGTGGTTGCATGGCATGTGACTAAAATTTGAAATGATATAAGCAAAATCGACCAGTTTTGTGAATGAAGCGTAAAGTCAACTCGAGTATATTCGAGTTCAAGTCATCAGAAAGGTCTTGATCACCATACAATAATAGCTGCGTAAGAGCATCGTTTGAAAGATTGGTGATTTGGACAACTGGCCGTAATAATTCAACAACTCCAGGGAGAAGATTTCTTTGTTGAACATCAAAAGAAGGGCAGAGCAACAAAAGTGTTCAGTATCCTCAATGCTATCGCTCGTTGGATACATTGGGTTCACGTTCACGGTATCACGAAAATTATGCTTGAATTTGTGACGGTTCAACTTGCTGAGACCAACCCTAAGTTGAGTAAGATAGGATAATCCTATTGGATCGTGAATTCCAAAGACAGATTTTGCAGGAGGGCGCATTGTTGATAAAAGCTTTAATTGATAACATTAAAAACAGATGGTGCAAGTCTCAATTCAGGTTCAAGCTTGTTCCATTCGGACAAGCAATTAGGATAGAAGCTGGACTTAATATGATCACTGTCACAAGGAAATAATATTTACAGGCATATCAAAAAGGGTTAACCATTTGATCTATTATTTCAATAAACGTAAATCCGTCTGAAACTTCTTGTCAGCTGACATAGGTGACAAACGAAGATTGCATAACCAAAAAGGAATTAGCTGATCTTATGACTGAAATCTAATATCCTTGACTGGCTGCTACCTCCAAGTGCAACGACCTTCTTCTATTTCGTGGGGTATCAGTGACTTTCTCTGAAGCGGTATATGCACCGGGTGTCCAAAAAAGTACTCCCGTTTACCATGAAATAATAATGCATAAGATGATTTACTCGCCAAGCCGAATGAGCCAAATATTGTTTGTATTTTGGCCATGCCATAACTTCAAGTTCTGAGGAACAGACAAATGTTCTTGTCTGTTGCTCAGAACCATAGAGATTTCTATGCTCAGAACTTGAAGTTATGGCCTTGCCTAAGCAAGATACGATCTCGTCAACGGAATACAATTAATATTTGGCTCCTTCGGCTTAGTCAGTAAATCATCCGATTCATTATTATGTCATGGTTAGTTCGGAAATCACAACAATATTGTCCGAACTGCCCATAAACTTGCAGGGTATAAACATACAGTTGAAAAATCCAATTCTGAGCAGCCCTCTTTAAGCAATATCGCAATCTTGTCATTAATTTGAGATTTTTCATCATCCTACAAATGATAGTTCTCGTTTCTTTTGGGCATCTGACATAACTAGAAGCTTATTAGGCAAAACGATATAAATCTGGTAATCGTCAGCGCTTTTTGCAGTATGCTTCAACACGAGGCAAAAAAAATGAAATTTGTTAATTTAAAGGACAAGTCCGGGGTTGGAATAATTGTTCATAAAATGAAAGATCACAATGTTGTGAATGGTGTGTCGTACTTTTTTCCATCCTTCTGTCTTTTCTCTGCGAAATTGCGTATTTCAATATGTGAAATGAGCGAAATGGCGTCATTATTCCAAAGACGACGAAATGACATCATTATTTTCAAAAGAAATCACATGATCAGTTATAACTGGCGAAATTTGGACTTTGATCTACTTGCTAAAAAAAGAAATTGAAAGATCGGCCATATAATCAAAATTTGGTGATTCTTCAAACAGGAGTACTTTCAGGAGTACATGGCATGGGTATTCGAACACCCGGTAGTTTTTAAAACAAAGATCTCCTGACATGTTAAGACCTATTCAGAAAGTAAACAAAATGTTTGATTGCATCCCTAGGCCTATGTAAGTAACTATGCAAGATTTTTCCTTCTGTTTCCTACTGCTTTTCTACCTGCAACAAAATGCGATGCTAAATTTGACGATTTCAAAGCATATGATACGCTAAATTCCTTCTGCTGCACGTGTGCTGATAAATTCACGAGCGCATGCGCCACAGACAACCAAATCTCTTACCAAATCGATTGCATTTGAACAAAAAATCTCCTCCACACTCAAGCGTCATTGCAATTGAAACATTCTTCGCGACCGTTACGGGAAGAATACTGTTTGGAGGAAATAGGAAATAAAGAACTCTATCACGGTTCTGCAATAAAGTTGAAGATTCCTTACTTTGTAGTCAGATTGCATTTCTTGTTTGCCTTTTGAGAGTTCTTCTAGTCTTCCTTTCTGTTCTTTCACCATCTTGAAATTCAAAGAAACAAATTATCCTTTATATAAATAATGTTTTGTTATCATTCTATATTTAGGCAGAAAACTGCAGCAAGCATTTTGGTATCATTCAGTTCCCTTTCTTATGAGCAAACACATAAAATGGAGCTTTGAATGTATGGTGATAAAGACCTCCCTAATGAAATTAATAGAAAGTATTTGAATTAACTCTACGATGTTCGTGAATTTTCTTTTTTGCAGTAGTAGTTATTTTAGTTTCCTGTTCTGGCCACAGGGTAGACACAATACTTTGCTCATCATGCAATCATTTCTGTGGTAGTGTATAATATTTTGTAGGCAGTGTCATAAGTACCATTTATTATATGGCGTTCGAAAATACGGCTCCTCGGACCGGCAACGCAGCAATTCGATTGGTTCTTGATCGGTCCGTAAAAGCCGTATTTTTCGTTCGAAGCCGTATTGGACCGGGCGTTGCCTTAAAAATCAACAACAAGGGAGGAGCTTCTTGTGTAGGCTTAGACCGTAAGAAGTGTCAGCCAAAGTTTAGCTTATTCATCGAAGATTTCTTTTCTGTAAACTTTGAAGACGAACTTGCAATTATACACGAAGAAAATGCCAATTTAGTTAACGTTGCAACGAGCAACTGCAGTGATGCACAGGATCAAAGACACAACAGAAAAGTACGATACTATAAACAACGTTCTCAAAAGGTTCTGCCATATAATAAAGCCCTTATTAAACGATTACTCGATCCATGCTGGAAAATATTTGGACCATAGTTCATTGTACGGACCTCACTGCGTTCGGTCCGTACGTCAAACTGCGGTCCAAATATTTTCCAGCATGGACCTCGTAATCGTTTAATAACCGCATAGTATTGTATTGTAAATTCTTAATTAAGTATATAAAAAAATGGAAAGGGGAACTTTTTACTGCGTGATCAAAAAGCTTTCAAACGAAGATCAGAATAAATAATTGTATGACTTGCATGACTAGTAATGAATTGAATAAGTCGGTTAAACAATTCTAAACTGAAAGGATGAGACTTTATCAAACTCAAAAAAGTATATGAAATAACATTAACAAATTACATTAAGAAATTACATTAAGAAATTTACCGAAGTCAATTCTGTTACCAACGATGTTGCTTTTCCTTCTTTCTGCTTGACAAGTTGAAATGATTTTCGCAATTCCGAGTTCTCATTGACTATTTGTGAGTAAGCCTCTTGAAGCTGAAAGAACGAATTTAACAAATCTCACCTTTGGAAATTTCTGAATGTATACCAAAAGAAATGATTAAAGTTGTAAAGAAAGAAATGTATTAACAGGATCCCAAAAGGTGAATTAATTGTTGGTAAGAATGACCCTTTGCAGCCTCGACAGTGTTTTCATTTGTCATCCTATTTGACATCGATCTTTCAACGTAGCTTACCATAAACCCTTGCAGAGCATAAGTATACTAATTAAATCGATTATAACGAAAAATAATACAAATAATTATATAAAGATTTTCTACTATTTCATAATCTATAATTTTCTAAAATTCGGATGAAAGTTGGCAACCATTGCATTTGCAATTTGGTCCATCCCGTTGTTTTATCAAACGTTTAAAAGAATACATAGTGTCAGTGGATTTAACTTCGCTTGGCAATAAATTCTATGAACTATTTCAATTGATTGAATGGCGTGAAAGAAATTATAGCAATTTATCTATAGTTCTACCGTTCGACTTTTCAGAAATCTTGACTAGTTTTAGAAATTACATCGTATTTCATATGTCAACTCATTTGAGGATGTGACGTCATCAAATTTCTAAATCGCAAGTGACAGTCGTTTGCTTGCTACCATAATGTGGACATATATCCTTAAACGATGAATTTCTTGAAAATTAGTTCATGTTTCGTCAAAAAGTTTAGAAATTACAGTTGTTTTGAATTGTTTTCAAAATTTTCTTGAATCTTTAAAAGAGAAGGAAAACATCTAATTCTGAGAATATTCAAGATCTCTGGCAAGTTCAACGGTAGAATTAAGGCTAAATAGTTTAAGTCTTTTTGGAGCCAGTCAGTTCAAAGAAATAGTTCACAGAATTTACACCAACCTTTTTACAGATTTGGAACATATACTGATGAAAGCAAAGAGTCTTTACCTCTGAAAATCTATTAGCCTCCATCTGAAGACCGGCTCTAAACTCATCTTCGAGCAACGCATAATCTCTGTTCCTCGCTTCCAGTCTATGAAATTGAAGAAAAGAGTTTCATAAAATGCTTATCAACAATACAAATTTTGCTTTTAAAAAACCTAAATTTCACCCAATAAGTCTTGTCATATTCAATTCTAAACTTTCACAACACTGTAGAGGGAAAAGTCTGACGTCAACTCAACTAGGTTAACTCTGGAAATTAAGTTTAAAGTGAATAACCTGAGTTAAAAGGTGAGATCTCGTAGGTTAATAAATAGCCTTATTGTATTTGATAATCCAGCACGCGGCGAAATAAAGCAAAGCCAAAGAAAATGCCATAAAGCTTAGGTCATTCACTTTAAATCAGCGCTGTTCCGTAGAAAGCAGTTTGTGAGGCTGTAACACAAATATCTTTACATGCGATCTACAACTACAGTACAGTACCGTACGTCATTAAAACCAATGTTAACTACAATACTCACGAGAAAGGAAATTGGAGGAAAGAAGGGAAAAGAGTTCACGAAAGGAGGGACGAGAAACAGAGCGCTTTGCCAGTGAAAGTATGAGCTTGAGTCCCTTCAAAAATTAATTTAGCTTTGAATTGACATTTAAATTTGTTTGAGAAGTATTTCGCTTTATCTCGAATATTTTGCCATGAAAAAATATGGAAAAAAATGAATCAAGTATCATACCTTTCATTATATTGGTGAATAAGTTGAGAATATCTGCCTTCCTGTTTCGCCATTTCTTTTTCGATTTCACTTTTGAATTCTCTACCATCTAGTTTAATCATCCCTGCCAGAGTGACTCTGAAACAGAATGCAGTTGGCAATATACCGGCCAGGGTGGGCCAAAGAGAACTTCACATGTTTCAAAATTGATTATGCGGAGAAAATTTGAGGTAGATAGTATCTGAATAAATCAACGTTTGGTTGATAGATGAAAGGAAAGGCTAAAGTACTTTTTGTGATCTTTTTTCTATCTTTCTGATCATTGTCAATATAAGAAAAGTTGGATTTATGAAAATTATTTCACATAGAAATGCACGAAAAGGGATAAGCGTTCATTTCATCTTCCTCAAGGCTAAAGAAGTAATTCTTACGAAAGTATCAGATCATATAGGTCATTGCTTTTATGAAAATTTGATTCTTAGCTCTTGAGGGGGGAGGAGATTGTTTACAATTTTGATCGAGAGTTTTAGGCCTTTTTTTCACGCAAGACGATGTTACGGAATTTTTGTAATTTAAATTCTACCTATATTTACAATGCTCAGAAAAAGGAGGAATAATAACAAAAATACTTGAGCCTTTCCGGTATCAAACAAACTTTGATTGATTCCAGTATGTATCAACATAGGGCTCAAATCTTTAAAAGGTGGGTGTAAAATTCTATGACATTTTCCTTTGAATTGAATGGCTTGAAAGGAACTTACGGTACTTTGCTGTAAATCTGCAATGCAAATTTTTGATATCTTGATTAATCTCAAATGGCGGCATTTATCAAACTTGAGGCTTTGGCGTCATCATATTTCTAAATCCTAACTCAGAAAAAGCTACAGATTTCTGTTTGCCATAATAATGTAGACTTTCATGAACTATGGTTTGCTACAAGGTTATATCGATTTTTCTCATTGGTTTAGGATTTATGATGATTTAAATTTTTTCAAAACTTTCCCATTAATTTATTCAAAAATAATTAAAATTGCCGCCATTCAGAAAAAAATCAAGATATCAAAAAATGTCCACGGCAGATTTACAGCAAAGTACCATAAGTTCCTTTCAAGCCATTAAATTCAAAGAAAATGTCATCGAATTTTACGCGCACCTTTTTAAAGGCTTGATAGATGTGAGCCCTATGTTGCCCTATGCTGTATATATCAAGTATTCTTCGCATGTATAACGAATTTTCAAATATATGCGAAGTTCTTTTTGGTCCAGCCGGTAGTAGTATCAATTTTGAAATGAATTGCAGAATTGAATTGTTTTGAAAATTTGAATCAAACTTTGATGATTGTTCAAAAAATGCAAAGCTTTTCGATTCACCTGTTCAAAACTCCAAACGAACTAAGGAAATGATAAGAGCTCACTTGTGATCCTGTTCTCGATTTGCCAATAGTTCTTGTAACTGGTAAACTTTATCTTTAAAATTTTTGACATTGCCTTGAAGTAATTCTGTTTCTCTAATTGATGCTGCTGCCTTGAATTGTGCTTCTTGTAGTTGCTTATCCTTAAGAAATAAATAATTGAAAATATTAAAATATGACACACACTTCAGTCCTTGGGTACATGAACATCAAAGAACTCTTTAGGAATTCTTAAAAAACTTTCAATACAGAAACAGAACAGGACAAACAGATAAACTTCAAAGCAAAATGATAATTGCATTTAGATTTAGGCCATGGGCTTACCTATGTGATCAATCGATACCGGTAACAGAATCCTTTCGACAAAGCTGGCAAACTGCGACAACATAACAAACAGCCCAAAGCAGTAAAGTGTTTAGCTCTTCTTTTTATTCTAATACATACCTTTAAAGCTTGAACTTTTAAGCGTTCTCGTTCTGCGTTTCTTGAGGTTTCTTCTAATGATTCAATTATTCTTTTCGCACCTTCTTCGTTGTTACGTAATATTTCCAACTGCTTGGACATTTCTTTATATTTCACCTTGGATGAAACAGAGACATTTTTAACAAAGGGAATAGGAATTTTTCTGGGGGTAAAACACATTTCAGTTAATGGTTAAATCGGCTGTCTTGAAACTGAAGAAGTGAACGACCCATTTGTGCATGATTATGATTGGTGCATGTTTCGAGTCACAAGGTCAGAACGAAAATAGCATGATAGAATGCGAGGCCAGGACCTTTCAAACGAAACAGGACTGTGGCTAGGGCTACTAAGCCTCAAAGTGTAAGGACAGCCAGAATCTTGTCTAATAAAAATGAAAAATAGGCTTTAACACGTGTACACATCTTTCTGGCTCAGCTGGTACAACAAATCTGTATCTATGTCTGTCTGACCGTGTTAAAGCATCATTTTTACCTCATTTTCCTTGAGCGCTTTTTCACAGTTAATTCTAGCATCTTTTTCTGAGGTGAGACTATTTTTCAATCTTGTGCTGGTTGTAATTGCAGCCTCTGCTATCTTTCTTTCTTCTGACACTAAAAAAGAAACAACGAGACGAAAGATACATTATGGACAAAATGCAGCGCTTGCAAATAGCATTAGAAAGCAAGCATTGAGCTTCAGGTTTTTAACTTTTCAATATCCTATGTTAAATTCAAAAGATGGGTTTAGGCAACGAAAAGATCTATAACTCTCTCCATTTCTTTCCTCGATTCGCTACATGATTTTATGAGCCAGAAACAATCAAACAACACAATGAGTAAAGTCTCCTGCAATATGCTATTTCTATTCTGTTTATACAAGCTAGAATCAAATGTATTCATGATTCATGAAAAGATTGCGTTGGCCTACTTACAAGAAATTTCAAATCTGAAACATATGAAGACTTAAAGGCAATCTGTCATGCATTTGATTGGGTGATAATGACAATACAAAGAATGGGAAAATTGAATGGCTGCTGATCCTACTGACATTCTACGACCGTAGAAAGTGATAACGGTCAGCTCTCCTATATTCTAAATTCACAGATTCACAAAGAGATCCATCATGTTGAGCTCTGACTTTATTGCAGCCAATCAGATACACGACTGACTGCCTTTAAAGACAGATTCTTGCTTTTTTAAATATGATTCGATTATTTCAAATGATTGGTGAGTACGCTACACTTTCTATTGTTTACACTTGATCAACACGCACGTGTAGGAACGTTTTCAGACACGGCTGGTCGCACATCCTTCCGCTACTTAAGAATGACTGATCTATTAATTTGAAAAGGAGATTTCTTGTGAAAAAGGAAAGGGAAATTTCATCAGGAAGGAATGTTTACATTTTTCTTGCATTTCTTTGACAGTGATGACTAATTTTCTCGCTGCTTGCTCAGCCTTCCACCTTCTCTCGCGTTCTTCGTCCAGTTCTTTAATCATCATCTGAAATAATGTTTGTTATCGTGACTATAAACATCATTGTACTGGGATCCTAACAAAATTGTACCAAAATATGTGCGGTCGCTGTGGAGGGAGAATCTCTCAAACTCGCCCCTAAGGCTTTTTGTCATATTGGGACGGAGACGAAAAGGCCCTGGGGACGAGGTTGGAGGATCTCTCTATTCGTCTCCGTCCCAATATGAAAAAAGGCCCTGGGGACGAGGTTGGAGGATCTCTAACTGTAACTGTCTCGTTTTTAATACAGTTGCATTGGATGGGCTTCAACTTAGAGTTTGACACATTGTTTCAGTCAATCAGACAAATAGTTGCTTATTCATGGCACAAGAAAGTCAAAATCAGGGGTTGCTTTAAAAACAGCAGTTCCTTCCCTTTGCTCTATAGCAATGTTGGAAATCATGCAAGTAAAGTAAAAAAATTCGAGCGCTGTAACTGAAGTTTGCTAAATTCTAAAAATGGTAAATAATGTTGTATACAAAGAGCAATACACTATTAATCCTTGAAAAATGTCAAACAAAATGTGTTATTTGAAACAGAATTTGATAAAATCACAAAAGTTCCGCTACTTACGAGTGCTGCTTCGTCATCTTTAGGATCCCGCACCTTTCTCGCGGCAGGCTGTGATTCCGCAGAACTACTTTTTGCCATTACGTTCATTGCTTTACCTGAAGTAAGATGTACGTTGTCTTAAGATATGTTCATGTCCCTAAACCATCACAATGCTCTATATAACTCAAGCATGTGAATAAAAAAAAAGTTTTTATTCGAAATATTACTCACCCTACAGTAAAAACCCGCATATAAGAACCTTACATTTTGAAATCACCCTGTTTAGGTTCTTATGCATATGATACTATCTTCAGGAATTTAGGCCAGATATAAGAAAACAAGGTTTTCACATACTCACTATCATGACACAATTTTAAATGGGACAATATACACACAAGGAATTTTTTACATATGCTTTGTATCTACTTAAGTATTTGGCTGAATTTCTTGAAACATTTTACCATATGTTACCAGCCAGTAGTTTACATTTAACCTTTTTAAAGATATAAGAACCTTCATTGAATTTCAGGATGAATAGGTTCTTCTTTAAGGGGGTGAAATTAGAACGGTTTAGCCCTCAGGTTCTTATAAGTGGGTGGTTCTTATATGCGGGTTTTTACTGTATAACAGGAACGGTGTGTATCAAATGTGTTTCCCTGATCTTGACAAAAGTGCCAAATTTCCCTTTTTTGGGAAATGTTATATGTTTCCTATCACAGAAACGGTATATTTACGGCCTTATTTGCGATAATGTTTAAATTTACCCATCCAAACACTTAAATTGTTTCGATCGCAGACATTTCCCGTGGTATGTAATTTGAGACAGAGATTTACTTTTAATCTCTATGTCCAAATGGCCTCGGGCCTCAGGGTAGTCATAGCCGTTTGCTCCTCGGGGTATCGTTCCAGTAGTATTGTATGGTTGTGTAGTAATTTAGTAAAGTAGTGTAGCTTGTAACTTTATCTTGTAATTTCTTAGTGGATATAAAAAAACAGAAACGGTGTATCAAATTTGTATACATCTTTCCCGTTACTGTGTGACCAGCACATTGTTCCTCAACCTTGACAAAAAATAAATTCTTCAGATTTGATAAGATTGCTTGACAATGACTCACCTCTAACCAATGGCATCGCCTCTTGACTTGTTCCTTTTCCTTTGCTTTGGGACCCTTTACTGTTTTGTACCTTTTTATTCTTTACTCGCTGTTGTCTTATTGGCTCTGGTATCCTCCCTTTCGATTCTGTCGAGGTTGTCGTTGTTGTATCTTTTTCTGGAATCATCTAGAATTCAAGAGAACAGTCTATAACTTTCAAAACTTAGCACAACGTCGAGAATTTCTTTATATCTTTGACAAAACGTTAAAAATCGTGATGAATAGCTATTGGCTAAATATTTATAAATGTCAGACAAAAGTTTCACAAAATTGCAGGAAAAGAAGAAAAGGGAGAAAGAGTATTTAAACAATGCACATGTACGTATTTGAATTTTAATCACTCATAGAGCACACCGGAATTCCTCTTTCTTCTTCCTCCACATATGTTTTCTTCTTCTTCTTCTTCAAGTGCCATGCCGTATGGCTTGGGCGATCATGGACCTCCATTGCTCTCTATCTCGGCAACTGTGAATCACTTCGCAGCTCCTGTCTAGTTGTAACCAACCTCTGATGTTGTCAAGCTGTTTTATTCTTTGTCTCCCTCTGTCCCTAGTGCCTTCAATTCTTCCTGTTGTGATCAATTCTTCTATGTTTCCTTCTCTAACTATATGTCCCAAAAACTTCATTTGTTGTTCTTTGATTCCGTTCAGTAACTCTTTCTTTGTGCCCACTGACCTCAGCACTTCATCGTTACCAGATATGTACCAGGTGAATGAAAAAAACCCGGCGTTTGATACGCTACTGCTCCCTGAATATACAAGCAATGATATTTTGCAATATCTATTTGAATAGCTAACATGCTCAATAACTTCTAGAATTTTTCCTGGCTGAAATCGGATTTTCTAAAGGGATTTACAAGGGATTTTCTAGAAAATGTCCCTTCGAGAAACCTTGAAAAAAGTGCTAAAATCATGAGCAAGTTTTCCTAATGTGTTTACCTTACAACAACGACTTGAGAACGCTTTAGAAGTGGGGGAATGAAAAAGTCTTCTCCTAGTATGAATAACTTATTCAGGGGGATTCCATTCTCCCAAGAGGACAAAATGCATGAATGCATGTTAGTCTCATCATTGCTAGGAAGGAAAACAAAGGGAAATTTTGTTTGTCGTTTTCGTTCGTTTTTGCAGGTTTTCGAAAGGGGCTTTCTGTAGAAAATCTCTCATATCGACGAGAAGAAATGGTCGATTAAAGCCAGGTAAATTACTGAACCTAATTGGACATATCGGGAATAAAACAAGATAGTTTTCAATATTATTGCTTTGATATTGAGGGAGCAGCATTTTTTCAAACGCCAGGTCTATTGACTCACCCGGTACCCACGAAACGATACAATTGGAGGAATTCATAATATAGTATCTATTTTACCAGTGAACAAATAAATCCATCTGTCACCTTATCATAACCATGCACAACTAACACTGCAGAACAAAATTTCATTTAGTTCTGTTTAAAGTCACACTCTGATGACGACACAAGTCAGAAAGGCCTCAGAGTGCTAGAGGGGTGTCGCCCTGATTGAGGGTAAACGCATTTGACCGGTTTTCACTACGTTGTCCGTTTGTTGCAGAATAACGCCAGTTGTGCCGAGCTAGAATCAAAGTGCTCGTGAAAATATCTCATTGACAGCATTTGCTAAATCTTTGCGTGTTTTTGTTGAATAAAATTCCATCCACAAACAGAGAGGAAGTGTTTAAAGAATCTCATCTGAGAACTGAGCTGTAAGTATCCGCCATTTTTCATTTCAAATTTTATTGAAGTGTTTTGGTTTTGCTTGTTTCCTTGACGTTATTTGAACTTTCCCAACAAAAACATGGCCGCACAGCAAGCCAAGCGTGTCTAGAAGAAGTACTTCACGTAACATATGAAATACAAAATCCGTTTCCGCCACGATGGGTTTCTCTTTGTAAGCCGTTTGATTGGCCTAAAGTCACTCTGATTGAGGGCATTGTGGTATCTTCCGGTTTTCGAACAAAATCTGCGCTACCAAAGCACTACAGGTGACATATATTTGTGGTAAAAGGACAATTTACGGTACAAAAATAGGCTGATTCTATTGAAAGACTGAAAAAATATTTTTCAATATTGGAAATTCATTTAAATATTGTTCAGGTGACAGAAGGAGGAAGAATTGATGTTAGCTTGCTGAAAAATCTTCGAACGTATATGCGGTAACGAAGATCAATGGTTACAGTAACAAAACGCAGCAAACAGAATCAGAAAACATTTAAGAGCAACCAAAACTCTTTAATCGTTGATATGCTGATGATTTTCGCATCAAATTGTCTTAAATTTACATGAAACGAAGTGAAAGCTTGGATACCCTCAATCAGGGCGACGTCGGAAATTTAGTCCCTCTGGACCGCAGTGTGCTTGAGCAGCTCGCTCCAAAAGACGATATCGCCAATGACAAATATATTCTATACCAACAACGGGGAAGAGTTTAGGAAGGTATTCATGGTAAGTTCCTTTCTGAAAATTCTTTCGCTCAGCAGGAATATTTGGTCAAATGTGAAATACCCTCAATCAGGGCGACACCCCTCTAAATCTTCTCGTTTTTTTGCATCCGAATCTTTTTACAATTTCTTATCAAGTCCCTCACCTACCAAAGTTTTTTCATGATAAATGACAAGATCCCCTTTGTCTCCAAATGAATTAGTTTGTTGAGCCAAAGTCAATGAATCCTTGGGAATATAACAAAGGAAAAACTATTTCAGGAGTTTGATAGCTTCATTGTACTTGTGTGTTAAGCTGCACAAAATACCCCTGTGGGCCTCCTTGGGAGATAAGGTGTCTGCCACACCAAATAATGAGTAATTTACCTGTCTTTGCATTTGCATTTTTACTAAAGAGTCAATCTGTTTTTCAAGCAATCCAAGTCGTTCTGTTACTTGATGTGTCTCTGATTCTTGTTCACTACCATAGACTTCTTCTCTTGTTGGTCTTGTGAATCTGTCTTGTCTGTGTATTCGAAACCTTTCCAGGACTTCGTCAATCTTTGGTGTTGTAAAATCCAAAGAAGAATCTGATGCCTACAAAGGGTATAAGAATGCAGTGAAAATCTAAATAGTGTACGTTGTGATCATATTCAGGGAAAAAATTGAGTAAACATGACTTTCAAGCCTTGTCTTCATATTACAAGAATTCTAAGCAAAGCCACAGGGATGTACATCCTTACCGGCTGCCCCAAGCTGCTCTGTTTGCAAAGCAACAAACATTCACTTCCTGTCAACTAAAATTGACATTACACATCTGGCTGCCCCCAATGCTAGGGGATTCAAGGTAAGAGCAGGAACCCATGAGCCTTTCTCTGAATGTCTTCCATCATCAGACAGTTACATAAATGGTTTTTAGGTAACACAAGGTTCACAGCATATTTAGGTAACACAAGGCTATACACTCATTATGAAGATTTTTTATAAGATAACCAACCATACAGTACCTCTGTATTTGATGTAGGTGGATTTGATTCAACAAGCCATTGCAGATATTCATCTAGACCTGAAAAACAAAGTTCAACAGTATTCATGAAAGAGATAATACCACAGAGGAAAGTTTATCTAAAAAATACTTTAAACAAGATTAGGCACAGGTTTCATTCTCAAAACTTTGCGTTTCAATAATTCTAATATTTGTATGCTGCTCATCTTATTTTTGGCTGCAGTGCATGTTTTTGTTCACACTGTATTTTGATCTTCTGCATATATTTTGCTATGTGTTATGTCTTGTTTAATTCCTACCCCGACCATCCCCCCGGGCAGCCTGGGGGTCAACAAACATTTCTTACACAAATGGTCAGGGGCCAGGCAAAATTCATGTGGCGACTGTCCAGGGGCCAGGCACTGAGAAAATCATTTTTCCGGGCCATATTCACAGTTACTGTATGAGCAAAAGCTCCTATTCTTGTCAAACATCAAATGCCCAGAAAATGTACAGGCAAATGCCAGGCGGCCGGGAATATGTTTTGAGTAAATACCCTGGGGTGTCCCGGGGGATAGTCAAGGTAGGAATTGAACGAGACATTACACCCGAGCATAAATAACTAAAAAAGCCTTTACCTGGATGAAAAGATTCCAGTTGATCAGATGTCACAATATTTCCATGTCTATCTTTTCCATCTAAAACTTTCAACTTTGGAAGCTGTGCAAAAACATTTGGGAGATAAGCAGGAACATTGCAAATTGGGTTCCCATCATCATTTTTCTTGAGAGTGAGCACTTCTAATTTTCCACAGTTTGCAAGACATCCAATAGCATGGCTCAGTGATGTAATTTGGTTGCCATGGAGTTCAATAAATTTGAGATTATGAGTGTTTGGTTTGACATCTTTGAATCCGGTCAGATCATGAATTACATTGTAGGATACATCTAGCTTTTCAAGTCTCCTGAATCAAATTTTAAAAATGATATTGAACAATCAAGTTTTAGAAAATTGGAAGATGTTTTGGCTGGTCCATAACAAGAATAAAAATGGACTACACATCAAACTCATCATATTGAGGAATTGGTTACATGCCCAGGAATTTATTACAATGTTTTTCTGTACTGTTTATCATTCCTAGCAAACAATCTTGTTGTAATAGACCTTTTAGCTATTCTGAAAGGAATCAGAATCGAACAACATTTTGCTACATTTTGTAGAATTTTCGAATGTGTACAATAGTGATAGAAGCTCAAAAGTCACTAGATCGAACGTCGGGTATCAAAATGTATAAAAACAACCCTCGATCCAGGTTCTTTTGTAGAATAGCTAAAAGGTCTCTTAGTTCTAAATTTTGAGATACACACCTGACCCATTTCCACCCATAGTGAAATCAAGGGGGTTTCTGTTATCTTCATATGGTGGAAAGGGCCTTGACTTTTGGTGTATATGAAGGCCAAAAGCTCTAAATCTTGTAAAACATAAGCTGTCAGGCAAAATATAAGGAATGGATTATCTCTCAGTGTATGGAAAATATACCCGGTGGATGCATATGGTGGGCAGTTCTTCCTTGATTCCACTGTGGATTTTCACTTCCTTTGAATTTTGCATCCAAATTTAATGGTTCATCGTTCAGATACTAACATTTGGAAATTGTATCCAAACATTTGCATCCAAATTTTACATGTTTGGAAGTTTCATTTTAATTTTAATTTCAGACCAAAAGCCAATAAGAATAATGTGTTCAACAACACGAAAAAGCCCACAACCATTTTTCATTTGTCTCAAACCCTATGAATAGATTCACATGATCTCATTGGATAATCTAACAATAAAGAAGCATGGTAAGGAAATATATTTTGTTGGTTTGAATATATTCTTTGGTTGGTGTATTGTGCATTTGAAACTCAAAAATAAAAATATTTGGTTTGCAGAAAACAAACTTTCCAGTATGATCCATGGTAACATATTGACTAAAACATTCATTATACCTCAGCACCCCTAATCCTGAAACGACTTCGATTTGGTTGCAAGATAAATTCAGCACTTTCAAATTTGCTAAATATTCCAGTCCTTCGATGTGTTCTATTTCGTTTGATGATAAATCAAGTAGTTGCAAATTAGCTAAGCTTTCAAACTTCTCTATCTTCTTGATCTTATTGCAATGAAGGTTGAGTTGAACCAGGTCTTGAGGAAATGATAGTTTTCTCAGGTTTTCAATGTGATGATCGATCAGCGAAAGGGTCTGGCCTAAACCAATAATTTTGTCTTCTTCTTCATGCTTTCGAGTGCGGATGCTTTTCATTCTGCACTGCTAAACATCTCTTCAAAGGATGGAAATAATGGTGAAGTGTTCTTTGCTTTTGCAGCTTTCAATTTTTAATGAAAACAACAATTCTTCTGCTATCTTTTGCAGCGAGACTTCCTCTCCAAAATTTGTGAAACGAAAAAACCGCCAAATTTTCAGCCTCTTCATCAACACATCTTCAAAATGGAAAAAGAGGCTGCAAAAAAGAGGAATGTGGAACGGAAACAAAGGGAAAGGCATGATCGATTCTACATATACCCATCTTTGAAGTGTTTGAGCGAGGGGTTTGGTCAAGAGCCTGTGATTTAATTTGACGTTTTTCTTCATGTACATGTAAAATGTTTTTATTTTGTCAGAAATGCTAGTTGGAAAGTTGTTAATCTAAATACAAGAATTTCTTCCTTACAATACTGCGATCCACTTTATAGCGTTGTTTCCACCCAAGTTCGATTGTGAGACTTTCTTGAAATCTTAATTTTTAATGTTATAAAACAGGGCAATCTATGATACAACGCAAAACTTTTACACTCTTTTCAAGACAGACTTGGTTTAAGAGAAATCAAATAGAGCTGTGTGACTGGTTCACTTTCCTAAAACAACCCTAAAATGTTAATCAGCAACTCGTTTTTTCAATTCTGCCGTTCATTTTGGATCGGATCTGATAGGTTTCTTTGGGATCAGCTTCCAGGACCGAAACGTTGATTCAGCACAAGGTGTCCAAAAATTAGCAGAGAATAAAAGCAAGAAATTAGTTGTCTCTTCGTGTCAGTGCAATATCTTATTTTATTAACTTTGTGATACAATACTTTAAGTCTACCTCATGAATGTGTTGTGCTCTTCATAACCTGCATTTCGCTATCATTCAAGTGTTAAAATCCGAAGGCATTTTAGACATTGATCAGACTAAGTTTATCAATAAAAATTTGTCTAGAGATAAGAACACAGGTATTCTTAAAGGGGACACAGTCGTACACCCTTTTGTGTCCGAAAATCTCAACGAGACTTCTCATGCAAAAAGTAGAGACATTGCACATTCCGAAAATGTAGTTACTTTTTCTTATGACTTCTAGAAGCAACGGCAAAAAACATCAAACGAATAGGAAAAAGGAAGTTTCTATTTTATACCCACAGTTTTTTACTGAATGTGCTCAGAAAGTTATAGAACAATTCTCGCGTTGTGAGTTTCTTTTCGTAATTCTGGGTCAATCAGTTTTCAGCAATTATGTCTGTTTAATACAGAAAAGAAAGTGGCAATAATTATCTAACAATAACGACATGCTATGCCTTGATTTCTCACTGACTCGTATAATTTAATTCATCTGTCACTCTGCAACATTCCCCCTTTAAAGAAACATTATATATCTACTCGTTACGTAGTTAGTGCTTCTTGCAAATCCATTTGAAAGATGCACTTTGGTTTAGATTCGTTACGGTTTTCACTGCAATCCAACAACACTGACAGCAATATGACCTCGAGCCTGCAAAGAAGGTAAACAAGATACCATGAGAATCTGCATCTGCGGTGGGACTTACAAATTAAGGCCCACAATTTCCAAACAGAAAACAAACAATCAAAACATTGAAAACAAAGACAAACAAATCAAATGACATGATGTGAAAAGAAGTATCTAAATCAGTGACACACATTAAAAGCATTGACCACTAATTCTAAACTGATCAAGGAACACCAACAGATTTTTCAAGAAAATCTTAGTTTATGATGATCCACAATATG
Organism: Aurelia coerulea; assembly: GCA_039566865.1. Taxonomy (NCBI): domain Eukaryota; kingdom Metazoa; phylum Cnidaria; class Scyphozoa; order Semaeostomeae; family Ulmaridae; genus Aurelia; species Aurelia coerulea. Next base: position 924,296 of record CM076948.1, read on the forward strand.
GTAGGCTTGCCCCAAGTCCCGCCCGTGTCACACCGAACAGCGAGCGAAGCGAGCTGGAGGAACGAGTTTCGAGCAAAGCGAGAAACGAAGCAAGCGGGACTTGTGACTTCTGCCTCCTCATGAATAATTAATGAGGCATTAATGGGGAATAATCATATGTTGTGAATCAATTCGCAGAGCAACGTGATTGGTTATTGTCTGAAATCCCATTGTCTTTTTGCGGATCGAATCCATCCGCAGACCTTGGATGTTTCAATGGGCTGCCTCATTCATAATTCATGAGGTGGCAGAAGTCACAAGTTAGACTCACGAAATAGTCCCAGTTATCGCAACAACAACAGCAACAGCAATGACAACAACAACAACAATGTATATTTTTGCTCAAACTGGGACTTATTAGCCTGCGTGCAGACTTTACTTTCCACTGCGAAGGAGAGCCTATGAGGATCTTGTAAAGTCTGCGAATTAGCGTCCATTATCGAGTTCTGAATAAAAAGTTTCTCCTTCGAAGAGGAGCTCAATCTTGCGCAATAGATTGACCCCTCAAACAGGAAGGAACAATAATCCTTATCATGCGAAGAGAATCCCATGCCAACCACAAAACTTCAGAGCCTGCAAACTGCAGAGGTAATAGGCATGAAAGACTCACCAGTGATTCAAGAACCCCACTTGCTGACACATGTCTAAGCTAAGGGTACTACCAACACACCATCAGCTCATCAAATGAAAGTTTAGGCCTAGCCTGACCTGAAGTAAACATTCTGTCCTCGGAGCGGAGAAACTTTCAAAGAATTGCCTCGTGATCGTTGTAGACTTCCTTCACCTTGAGAATATGCTTGACTGTTTATAATTCCTTTCAAAACAAAGTTTCATCCCAAGTTATTAAGTCCCGAAGACAGGCAAACTGGGTGGCACACTTCATCATCAGCGAACTCGTTTACCACGCACAGCAACTTCCTCAATTTGAAATTTACGAAAACGGTTTGGTGTTGTGTCGCAAACAATGACCACAAAGGGTTGCGAAAAACGTGACGATCCTGTCGGCTTTTGATTGGGTCCTTAGAATCTCAAACTAGATACTGATTGGCTAACAGACAATAGCCGGACAAAGGCGAGTATCATTGCGCAAGATCTCAGAACTCAATAATGGGCGCTAATTCGCAGACTTTACAAGATCCGCCTTGGCTCTCCTTCGCAGTGGAAAGTAAAGTCTGCACGCAGGCTAGGACTTATGGACTTTCACATCAAAAAGTGGGACGAAAATAAACAATGGGCGCACAGATTTTTCTGTGCCCTTTGAAACGAGGTTAATGGCCTCTTTTCGGTGGTTGGAGAATTTCAGGAGCTGCGACGTGTTGGCGTGCACTATTGCTAGATGAAGATTGCCTTCAAAATGAGGAAATTCTTGTTGAAACTGAAAGGTTTGTCAATTCTTAGATTAAAGAAACATTCATGCGAATACTCGTGACTTTTGTTCATTGCTAACATCACTCAAAACTTGAATTTCGAGACGTTTTATTATCTGAGGTTTGAGCTGACAATTTAGGCCCAACGCCATTACTCGCCTTTTCGTACAGCGTTGCTATGGTTTCCATATCGGACATGAAATCGAGGGAAACAATTTCGTCCCAATTTTCAATGTGAAAGTCCACGAGTCGTAGTTATAGCGTCCACCAGCCTATCAATAGCAATAACTACGAATTTGCAATCAGTCTAGTCACAAGTCCCGCTCGCTTCGTTCCTCCATCTCTGACACGAGCGGGTCTTGGGGCAAGTCTACAATATGGTAATAAGCAACAGCCTCTAACTTTTATGAGTTATGATTTAGCAATTTGATGATGTCACAGCTTCAAAACCAGCAGAGGCATAAACAACCGAAACAATGATGTATTTGGAATGATGATGATTTAAAAAATGCTCTTTCTGGAATTAAGACTCGAATTACCTGCAAGTCTGCTGCAGCTGAAAATTGGGAATGAGTCTATCTTTTAAATCATCAAAGTTTGTATCAAATGAGGAAGATTTGTGTGAAAATTACAGCAAAAACAAAGCACAAACAGTACAGTAAACTGAAAAACTCTCAGATAAGACATACCTGCTCTTGGTATCATATTTGACTTTAATTTGCTAAAATCTGGATAATTGTTACGAAAGAAAAGATAATCACAACTTTTGTGCCATTCAAAATTATCAAATGAAACTACAGTGTTATCACATGAGGTGCAATGCAGCCTGTCACAGATCCTAGAATAAAAAAGTAAACATACAATTAGGAGATGAACTGCCTTGATATTTTGATTTATTTTCAAATAAGATTGTTTGGAGCTTGGATTTCATATCTTGCAAGAAAAAATGCACCTTCAGTTCAAGTGAACAATCAAGGTAGAACCTTAAAAGAGATAAAACTGTGGCATGAAACATAATTCATTGGAATTATTTGAACACAATTTCATCATCGTTTGAACACAATTTCACTGGAATATTTAGCAAATTTGAAAGTGCTGAATTTATCTTGCAACCAAATCGAAGTCGTTTCAGGATTAGGGGTGCTGAGGTATAATGAATGTTCTTTCTAGTCAATATGTTACCATCGATCATTCTGGAAAGTTTGTTTTCTGCAAACCAAATATTTTTATTTTGAGTTTCAAATGCACAATACGCTATCTATCCAAAGAACAAAAGACTACAAAAATATATTTCCTCACGATGATCATGTGAATCTATTCATAGGGTTTGTGGGCTTTTTTTGTGTTGTTGGGTGCATTATTCTAATTGGGCTTCTTTGTATATGACGTTTGGTCTGAAATTCAAAATCCAACAGCACATCCAAAACACTTGTCTGGACAGTCATAGCCTTGCACTCAGTGGCTAGCTGGTTTGACTGCTCCTTGAAAATTCTTGTACAGTAGAAGGTGCCTATGCAACTAACTTAAGATTAGATCAATTTGTGTCTGAAAGTGTGTATGTTAGATGATTGTGCTAATGTTTCTTCCACAATTAATTATTTGCTGCTTAAATCTCAATAAAAACGAATGCTGAATTTTAGCACATCATCCTACAACCAAGCACAGCTCATCAACCTGTGGATAAAAATCTATCCTGTGGACTGAAATTCACAGCATATCAACAAATGATTAGTCATCAAGAAAAGCAGAATGATTTTTTACCTTGTTGAATTTACTTTACTTGATGGTTTCGTTCCTGATATGAATATAGGATAGCATTTAATTCCACCAAAATCATTTCTAATAACTGAAGTTTTCTTTGGCTAGAAAAAAGAAGGAGAGATTGCGGAGACTTAAAGTATATTCCTGTCTTTTTCTCTTTGGAACTTATTGTGTCACAATTTTAGGGAAAGTATCAAATATATGGGTCTCTTCCTATCAATAAACATGCTTTTACCAAACAAGGGGGCATCCAATGAAATGGAGTCCAGGGGTGAAGCCCTCCCTACTCATCCTCAGGAAATACCCATTTTTTGTCATCAAAATGTAAATTTTATTGGAGAACTGATCATAGAGGAAAATGAGGAGAATAATACCCTAACGTCACCATGTCACCAATGACCCCAACTCATTATAACATCTAAAGTGTACCTTGTCTAATTCAAGGTCTAAATCATCATCATCTAGAATATCATTGACTGCATCAGAAAGTTCATTCTCCAATTTTGATCTGCCAGATACACTGTTGATGAAAGAAAATTTGGATTGAAGTAGATATGCAAATGATAAAAAAGACATTTTAATTCTCTCCTGTAAGAACATTCAGGGCAATCATAGACATAGAATAACAGTTTGCAAAGTGTGGCAGCTGCATGCACGAGTTTTTTTCAAAAATCAATTACTGTATGACAAAGATATGCTACCGTCAAGCCAGCCTCCACTTTTCAGCCTCCACTTTTCTGCGGTAACCGTTTATACGCAGCGGCTTATACCGCAATCGGATACGGTGATAGCACTTCCTTGTTTACAGTTATTTACAGTGTTCTATGAAACCGCGCGTCTGTGGTGATTGCTGTAAGGTTTTCTCGACAAAGTCAATCGATAATAAACATAAGACATAACTAGGTCAATGATAAAAGCTACAAGTTCGTGGAGACGGGAGTAAAGACATGGAAACACACGGCAAGAAAAAAATACATACAAAATAAAAGCAATCTAATCACTACCCTGGGTACCAGAGCCAAAAAATAATAAAATAAAAAAATAAAAAAAAAGTAAAGAAGGAAAGAAAGTTGGCTAGCCATTTCACAATTTGCGACCTAAAAGCGAATACAGTTCCTAGTTCCTCACTAATAGGAGCATCGTTTGGTGAAATCAGTTTTCCAAAAAGAGTTCAGGAAGTGCCATAAAACGTGGACCAAAATTGGGCCTAAATTTGATATGCTCTGATAGAAGCTCTTTTAAAAGAAACTGGTTGATAAGAAACTAGTTGCCAAAGATCGAAGAAAATTTTGAAAGTTAATTTGAATATAATAAGAAACAATTCAAGAAAAGTTAGTTTTAAAAAGATAACATTTCATTTTGAATCAAGAAACTTTTAGTACTTGGATCTTTGTTTCGTTGCAAAAAATACTAGGTTTAAGACCTTGATTATAAAATTAAAAACCAATGGAATGCGAATTTTTTTAAAGCTAATTTTGTAGAAACATAGCATTAATATCCGAAAAAATCATCGAATTGAAAAGATATTACTGTAGATAAGAATTGTAAATTCTCAAAATCTTGATCAGTTTTCCCGTGATTAGATTGCTTTTATTTTGTATGTATTTTTTTCTTGCCGTGTGTTTCCATGTCTTTACTCCCGTCTCCACGAACTTGTAGCTTTTATCATCGACCTAGTTATGTCTTATGTTTATTATCGATTGACTTTGTCGAGAAAACCTTACAGCAATCATCACAGACGCGCGGTTTCATAGAACACTGTAAATAACTGTAAACAAGGAAGTGCTATCACCGTATCCGATTGCGGTAAAAGCCGCTGCGTATAAACGGTTACCGCAGAAAAGTGGAGGCTGAAAAGTGGAGGCTGGCTTGACGGTAGCCAAAGATATTATTGTTTGTGTTCCTACTTCCGACTGCTGAAGTTTAAAGACGTAGTGGGCCTTTCCTTCTATGCAGGGGAAGGTTAAAGAGTTCACTTATTTCACTTATTTTGTTCATTTTCAGGCCAAAACATAGACAAGAAATAATAAATTCGTCAAACAAAGCATTTTAGTTTTTAGGCCCTCTTTTTGCCATCACATATCAGGTCAGTCTTGGAAAAGATGTTGTTTGGCCTAAAACATACATACCCAGATGTTTTTGTCTTTCCACTGCTACTTGAAATGCTTGTTTTACTTGACTTCTTTAGAGCTTGCTTCTTCGGTTCAGTTTCACAAAATTTGGATTCAACTTCGTCTAACAAATCATCAATGTCGTCGGCCATTTTGGTTAACAAATAAACAAAGATTGGTAACGAGGCGACGAAGTCTTCGGTGTACCCTCCTGCGGAGGAATCTTTTATTTGGGGGAAATGAACCGAAAAACCCCTTGCCCTTCCAAGCAAGTGTGATCGCAGACGGAAGGGATCTAACCAAGCTTGGAAACATTATTTAAAGACCCATAGCCAACCGTGATCCTTTGCGGCCATAAAGGCGACTTTCTTGTGATATGATCATAGGGAATCCACTGCCATTTGAGCAATCTTCGTAGTGGATTCCCTGTGATATGACACTCATTCCTGGTCTATAGGTTCTGTTTGTTTTGCTCTTCATTCGCGCAAAGGATCATGGTTAGTAATGGGCCTTTAACTTTCAGGTATATCATTAATCTAGACCTTACTCTTCAATATCGATATATCTGCCTTGCCCATCAACATAGTGACCCCTAAACCCCATAAAGCATTACTTCTAACTTTTTGCCAGCAACAAATCATTGCAATGTTAGTTTCGATTATCATAGGAAAATTGATGAGCAAGACCTCATATTTTCATGAAACGACATGTATTCCCTCAATGAATCCTTTTTCATCCCTGTTACATTAACAAGCCAATCTTATGATCTTATCAAATGCGTAAATAAGAGCTTCTATTTTGATTTTTCACAAGCTCTTGCACCTATTTCAAAATTCTCGGAGTCTGCTTTCTTTCAAAATATTTCTTGGCTTCACTCGGAGTAAGACAAAAAGAAAAAGATACAAGTTGGTACATTTTACACAATTTTCGCCTTTAATTTCGAAATAATTTTCCTTGACTTTTTAGTTTTTAATGCATTAACAATGCAGCAGTTCAGGAGAATTTAGAAATAACAAAGGAAGCAAGGATTTGATACAAAGTTGTTAGCAAACTCCGCATGTTTTCTTGCACATGTCGCGAATCCATGAAACCCTGTTGCATTTGCTTCGGAAATATCGGCATTTCCATTTTTGGTCTTTGCAATCTGAAATCAATAGAAAGGGAATTTCAGTCCAGATTCTGATTTGTCATTTCAAAGATGCTTCAAAAAGAGCTATACCTTGGAAAATATTTTGCTCCTTGGCCTATTTTAAGATTGGGTCTTGGAATAAAATTTTGGTGTTTTATCAAACGGAACCAAGGATACTTTCGGGATATCTGGTAGTGCAGATGAATTAGCTTATCAAGAAAGTGTTACGATAAATGAAGAACGGACAGAGAAAGGAACGAATACATACTTGTTGGCGGTGGTTCAGGCCGCGGTCCGTGAGTCCTTGGCGGGACAGGTGGTCCACCAGTTGACGGATTTGTCACTCCACTTTCAATTTCACCAAGAGAGGGCACTCTTGCTACAAATTGGAAATAGAAGAATGATAGAAACTTGCTTCAGATAAAGATACACCAAGAAGGAAGAAAAGTTTGCCATATTAATATTCACGTTCAAACGAGTAATTCATTCAGCTTCACAAGTCTAGCAAACAATATCAACACGTTCGAACATAAGGTCAAAGAGAACTATTTCCAAAATATACAAAAAGAGAAAGATGACATATATGTCTTCTATTAAGACTCGTCATTATCTCTCCTGACTATGGAATGGTCTTATAAACCATGTTTTATACGGAAAACAGCTACATTTTTTTTCTCACGTTTTTTCGTTGTTCCAGCACCTCTGAGGTGACCATTATGGAATTAAGGCCCTCTTGACCTTTTAATGCTATCCCTGTCACTGTAATTAGGGGTGTTTTTCCTTTACGTTTTTAACCTTATTTATTGTATTGCATCCATTTCTATATCACAAAACTTGTAAATATTTTTAAGTAACGCGGCAAATGATACATACATGCATTCATGAAAATAAAGAAGATTATGCATGTACAAAGAACTTTAACGTTGATATGAGTGCATGAAGGCAGATCTGCTCTCTCCAAGAGTCTGCACGCAGGCTAGATCTGCTACGATGAAAGCTGTTACAGAACAGAATCTTTTAGGTACTTTTAGACACGTTGAAGAGTACTGCCCGTCTTCCTTTCCATGACTCTTTTGGAAACCATTTTGAATATGAGTTAAGACTGTTACCCACACACACGAGGCTGTGATGAGGCCAGAAATTACCCCAATACACGCGAAGCTATTGTGCAACAGATGTTATGACAGGTGAGCAAACTGAAATTATTACCTCCATAATTTTGTCGATGTACATGCTCTGCGAATCTTCCCATGAAGTTTCCCCGAGGTGCATATCTCGCAACAACCACAACCATATTGCCTCTCTTTGCTACTCCAGCACCAAGTCTCGTACTTCCCTTCCAAATAAGTTGAGTGAAGTGACCGGTGCCTGATTGATATCCACCACGGTTGAAATTGTAATCCTTTATTTCATTGTACCTGTAAACACATAAACGTGAAAACCAAATTATTGCTTGGTTGTGAAACGCTTGATCGAGATTTTAGGGACGAAGCTCCTGATACAGTGTTACTAGATTCTCCAGCAATCCAACATTTCACTCTGTCAATTTCGTTGATCATAGGTATCAACATTCGTTGAGAAAAAAGAAATTCGATTGCTGTCTGCCGCCTTTCCTCACTTTGAGTGCTTCTGGACACATCTTTCTTTCAAGAAAAGGCTACGAACCATAGCATGATAAAAGTTCTGTGTCGCAGACATAAACTTACAAAGTAGAAAAAAATCAACAGGATCATTTTGCAATAACGAAGCCGATGAAGCTGAACTTCTTTTTATCTTTTTGCAAATAATGGCTCAATGAAACACCCGGACATCAAACATGAGATTATTGGTAAGTTGCTCTAAGTAACTAGTTTTTTTCTAGAAAATTTATTATAACTTTCACGAACACTCTCAATAGACAGATTCAGCTAACATTGCTTATAATGCCTATTTAATGTTTAACGTTGTTTATTTAGTAGGCCTTAATTAGCTCTAATTTCGCTATTTTTAATTTAGCATATTGAAATTAAAGTAATGCTGATTGTGATAATATTTGGAAGGTATTGTGGCCTAGTGGTGTAATCCTCTGAATTTGCAGACAGAACAGTCAAGCGGACAGGGTTCAATTCCAGGTAGAGCCCCACCACTTGAGCGTCATGACAAGTGGTCGCAGACTCGATTAGCGCTTAGCTACTTCTATGATTACAGCGTTTGGCGATAAAAACCGATCTATACCCACTTCGGGTCAAGTGAAAATACACTTGGGAAATCATTTCCGTAGCTATTGATACAGTTACCAGCATCACGCTTTTCTTGGGAACGTTCCCCCAAGAGGACAGTCACGTGACCTGAAATGGCTGTAAACAGCATTAGCTGAAGTTGTCTTAAATTGAAATAAACAAAATTACATACCAAGACAAAGTTGCCTTTGCACAGCTAGCAGACTGTCCCCAAGCGGCATACAAATTTTCACCATAATTTCCTCTGGAATGTCTCAATCCTCCTTCACTTGCTAATTGTCTGGCATATTGTTCGGATCCACGTGCTAATTCATCATCCCATACCATTTGGCCAGTGTTTTGATGGAGTGCTCTTAGAACATTGTGTGCATGTAAGCAGAGATCTGCAATCGAAATAGCACCGTTTGACAGACTCATCAAAGCATGGGCAATAATGCACCGTTGATGTGGCCTATATTATGATCAAAATTGTATTTTTACTCACTGTGTTGTTTCTCTTCCACAAGATTGCAAGTACAGCGCTTGATATTGTTGCTACTCCTTCGTTCTTCTCTCGTCACAACAAGGAATCAAATGCCGCCAATATTCAAATACAGTTGCAACGGTCGGAGCTCCTACGCAGAAATACGTCTCATTTCAAACTTCCATTTAAATTACGACTATTGTCACTATTTAAAGGGAAGTTTGAAATGAGATATATCGCTGCGTAGGAGCTCCGACCGTTGCAACTGTACTTGAATATTGGCGGCATTTGATTCCTTGTTGTGACGAGAGAAGAACGAAGGAGTAGCAACAATATCAAGCGCTGTACTTGCAATCTTGTGGAAGAGAAACAACACAGTGAGTAAAAATACAATTTTGATCATAATATAGGCCACATCAACGGTGCATTATTGCCCATGATCAAAGCAGAGGCGGACTTGCAGAAAATAACATGGGCTGCTGTAAACAGAAAGGGGCCCACAATGGCTGTTTGCTGGTCTAATTTAAATTACGATGTTACAAAGAGTTTCAGCAAAATTGTTTATCCCCTCCTTATTTCAATTCTGATTCCAATTTCACGGAGATAGATAGATAGTGTAATTATGGAAGTATGTTATTCGATATTTTGAATCGATTTGCAGACGACTGCCAATCCGCGACTGCGCCAAAGACACATATTTATTTTAAGATGCATCCGTCGAGAGAATGGAGTTGCCTATCAACAGATGAACCAAATAAAAAGCCAAGCTAAGCAAAAAACCCAAATTAAACAAGGGAATAAAGCAGCGAAAGGATGGAAATATAACGATCAAATTTCTAAAGAGATACATACTGTTTGTTCCTGGTTGAGGATTTGGTCCGGGTCCTTGAGTTGGTTCAGGTGGTGGTGGGTTGGGGCGGTTAGTTTGTGGCATTGGTGGCCCGTCAGTACGAGGCTTTACTGAACCATTTTCTAATTCACTCAATGAAGGGACTCTTGCTGTGAAAAAGGACATAAACAAATTACGAAATTAGCTTCTTACGTTTTTGCATTACGTTTATATTATCCTAAATAGTAGTGAGGTATCCTATGATTTGATATAACTCAGTATGGCAAAGATTTCTTCAATTTTGTCTCATACCATTTGGATATATTCAGATTCATAGTAACAGTAACAGTAAAACTAAGTAATATTGTAAGTGCCATTTATAGTGGAGACTTGATGACCTTGCGTCTTTTTCCGCTATGCTTGGCACATTTGAATTGAAATTGTTGTAGTTCTTTGTTGTTGTTGTTGTAGATTTGATAGAAAAAAGATATCTACCGGGCGTCCCAAACAACAGTACTCCCGTTTGAAAAATCGCCAAAATTGGATCATCAAACTTGTTGAACAGTTTTCTTTTTTATCCCTTTGGTCAATGATGCAAATATATTTAAAGATGATAAAATGTTTGTTTTCATTGCTAAAAGAGGATGAAATATAACGCATTGAAAAACTTCATTCTGGGCTATACTCTTTAAGCAACATTGTTAAACTTGCCTCTAAGAGTCATTATATTGAAATTGTTCATTATCCTTTAACTCTTCAAATGATAGTTTGCGTTTCCTTATGGCATTCAAAACCAAACTAGAAGCTTAATATACAAAAAGAAATTTCTCAGTAATCATTAGTGCTTTTTGCAGTATGTTTCAAAACCAGGTAGCACTAAACGGACTAACTTCACTAATTTAAAAGCCATTCAAAAGATGAGCTATGTCTGTGAAGAATTATTTGGTCTTTGATCTACTTGCCAAAAAAAGAAATTTGAAGATCGGCCTTCTAATAAAATTTTGGTTATTGTTGAGACGGGAGTACTTTTTTGGGACACCCGGTGGTATGAAATAAAAGAAAATTGATAAAAAATATAAAATGCTGATCACTGTCCCATTTGATTTGATAAACATTCATTCGGGAGTTTCTTATTAATGCGTTAGGCCAATGTGTTTCCATTTTTCCACCAAGAAGAATATAACAGGAAACGTTTTTGCAAAATCAATCAAGTATGTCATTCAACAAGCAACAAGTTTATTTCAAGACACATTTAACAGGGACCAACAGACAAACTCAAACGAGCCAAATTTCAAATAATTATTAAACAATCTTTTTTTCTTATTAATGTGGAAATGATTTTAGCTTAGAAAATAATTATCTGGTCTAAACAAACAATCAACATTTCAATAAGATCAGCTATCTCGATTTGGATTGAGGGAAGAGAATAGAATGATCGAATTCTGCAAAAATATGACAACTACAGGTCTGAAATTAATTAAAGGATACAAAATTTATAATCCTTACCGCCAGGTTTTTGCCTGTGAACATGTTCTCTAAATCTTCTCATGAAGTTTCCAGCTGGTGAATATCTTGCAACAACAACAACTTTGCTTCCCTTAGTTGCTATGCCAACACCGAGCCTTGTACTTCCTTTCCAAACGATTTGAGTAAAATGACCAGTGCCAGATTTGTACCCACCTCGGTTGAAGTCGTAGTCTTTGATTTCGCTGTACCTTCATGTTGAAAAGAAATAGATTTCCAGTTTTCAGCAAATACTGGAAAAGTTTTCGTGTCAAGTACCAAGCTAAACTTATGACATGGAGTCTCTTGTTTCCCTGTGCTCTTTGACTTGATGATGGCAAGTCTAGCACCAGGTATGCCAAAAATATAGGTTTGATAACTCCTCGAAGCCAAAGTTTTTGGTGGTTAAAGGGGCTTCGTCGCCAAACTGTAAACAAATCTGTAACCACCGCACGAGTCCTTCGTTCTCCATTGTTTTCTGCAGTTTGTTTGATAGCTTTAACCAAGCCACCAAAAAGTGCTCGTTAAAAATCTACTTATATCCAAGCAATCATAGGAGATATAAACGTTTGGTTTTTTCCTCTGTGAAGTACATAGATTTATCTTCAAAATGACGCTTTAATTTTTGAAAAAAACAGGTAAACGTTCGTGTGGTATTGCCTATCAAAAGCTGCAAAATCACCATTTCGCAGAAAGTTTGCAGACGGAGCCCCTTTAAGTATTGTAGGCACTGGTTTTGGCTTGAGCTTTAAAAGTTCTCAAATATTGTAGGAAATATATAACAGTTTAATTCATCTATCGAACATTCAAATAAACCATACTTTACGTACTTGAAGAAGAAGATTGGCGTCAGAAAACTTGCCAATTATTCTGAGACACCAAGCAAATGGACTGAAAACTATTTAACTCAGCAATGATGACTAAGTTTGTACAAACCCTATGGAACTCTGTGTTAATAAGTCGACAAGTCGACAAGTCTGTACAAGATACTTTGCTGATTAAACTTTCTAGCATGATTAAGTGTTCGCAATGACTTGGCTGTTAAGCAGGGGTTAAGCATGAATATGTGTGGAAGAACAAGAATGAACAATGTGAGAAGCTACAACATTTCCATAGCAATTTAACATCTGTACTTTATAATGTTCTACTTGATTCTATTTTAGCACAGTCAATAGAAAAACTATGATTTTAGGTAAGAGGATACAAAGGAAGTTAATAACCTGCAATCGGACATACCAAGACAAAGTTGCTTTTGCGCAGCTAGCAGATTGCCCCCAAGCAGCATACAGATTCTCCCCATAATTTCCTCTCGAATGTCTCAACCCCCTTTCATTCACCAATTTCCTGGCCCATTCTTCAGCTCCCCGTGTCAACTGGTCATCCCAAACCATTGGACCTGTGTTCTCGTGTAGTGACCTCAAGACATTGTGTGCATGTAGACAGAGATCTACAAACAGAATGTGTATTAATAAAAGAAATTGCGTTGACAAATGGACAGGGACGTAGGAAGCATCTCAAACTTGGGGGGCACGACACTTCAAGGGCACTTTTTCATTAAGCTAAAGGGGCATTTCCTGATAATAAAAAGGACACTTCTTTGTTTATTGAAAAATCTTGGGGGGCACGTGCCCCCAGTGCCCTTTGGTTCCTACGTCTCTGCAAATGGAAATGCTCATTAAATTTAGGGACTAATCGCCCTTCGCCTACTGTAATCAGAGTCATGAAATTATGACAAAGCGAGTTTAAAGACCCATTCCTAACCATGATCCTTTGCGGTGCCAAAGTCGAGCCAGGGTTCTCTTTGTCTCGCTTTTCATATGGCCCATACCATACCACAAAGGATCATGATTAACAATACAATAGGTATTTCAGTCCCAAACGACAACGACGATGGCGACTGCTGCAAAGCTAGTTCCTGGTGTCTTATAGCTTTGCTTCAACTCATCATTCTCGATATTTTCCAACGTTTCTTTGCAATCTTTCTTCCCGCTAGACATTATTTTAGTATGTAATGCAGCATGATATAAAACCTACGGTATATGCACTGACAAGAATGAAATTACGCGCCTAACTTACATAGACTGTAGAAGAGCACAACAGCAGTTTTCAATCGGTAATTTATAGATCAACGGACAAAGTTTTTACATGCAAAAAGAACAAACAACAAAGTTATACAATTCCAGGACGAACCTTTCTCTCTCTTGATTGCTGTTGTAGGAAAAAGATATCGATAATCAGAAACAGTTTTCAGATTTGATTATCGGTTAGGAGGCTGGATGATAATCTTAGTGGATGTATTGGAAAAATATAAGTTATCGACGATGAAGATTTGGGAATAAAATAACTGATATCACTCAATCACTTACTGATTCATTTATTCATACGCTTATTCATTCATTCATTCATTTATTCATACGCTTATTCATTCATTCATTCATTCATTCATTCATTCATTCATTCATTCATTCATTCATTCAATAACCATTTCTCTTGTCTTTATTTACTCCATTCCATTTGCTCACTTAAATATACCCACTTGCGTTCTCTTAGGAAGCATGAGGTAAAATGCTGCGTATTGACAGGTTCAGGAATGCCCCTAACGAAAATTTACCAAGCTATTAATGTTTGAATCTGAGAGTTTTCATTTCATCTTCACCAATTCACCCTAAAATCAGTTGCTTTTAAATCAAAGTTAACAGCATATGAAGTACACATGGATTAGGTGATAGTAACAAAATTGGAGGTGAAGCCATCGAGAATTGGAACAAAAGGATGCTTAGTTCAGTTCCTGTTTTCAGTCTAGAATTGTCAAAATTCGTCAAAAATAGACAAACTTATTACAGTTGACGAAATAGACTTGGGGCAAGTCAATATTCAGTAGGTTCAGTAAGGAATAAAAACAACTTACTCTGTCCAGTTATGGCCACAAACAGACATGTGAAGATGACTATTGCAAGCTTCATGATGGAGAAACTACAAAAAGTAGAATCCGAACAGATATGAATTAATTATATTTCAAAATGAACTGAATTTGGGATCTTTTTGCAACATGACGGTAAAAACGCAAACAACTACCAGAAGAAAGCAAGCATGTTGAAAAAGTTCAAAGAAGTCGTTCGTAGATTGAGTTTATACAACTTGAATGTTAGGGGAAATTACTTTCGAATAAAGCAAGCCCTTATTCCAGGAAAAACGCTGCAAGCGAGTCAAGCAAAGAAAATATAGATCTAAACTGCAATCGTAAATGAATGGAAGATTTTAAGAACGTTTCAACCAGCTGAAACCAGTTACAAATGATCAAAGTGTCACTCGTATTGTGGATCAACCATCATTTTCTTGATCTGACGTAATTTAGGTACTTGTGAGATGCATTTTGGCGCATGATAAGGGTTTCCAGTTGCGTCATCTTTAGTGCAATCGTCGGTCGTATTGACTGTACCATAGAGTAACATATTTGTGTACAGCTGAGTATAATGCTTGTAATGCAATTTGTACTTGAAGTGGATAATAATAAATGAATAAAATTTCTATGTAATTTAGTTGTATGCAAGTATCTTCGGAACGACCTACCTTGTGAACTGCCAACTTGTACCTTTTAGGTCAACGAATACAAGGTATACGATTGGTGATGCGTCTTCTTAAAGCATGAGATAAACGTCTATTGTACACATCTTGAAAACTCCACTTTGAGATTTCCAGTAAAATATACATCTTGGTGACTCATTTCTAACCAAAGCGAAGTTTGGAAGCACGTGTGCTCTTGCTAATTTTGGTTTGATTACGAGTAGTATTTACTTTTCACAAAATCGTCTCATATATCATGCTGGTTTTGTTTGTAATTGATTGCTAGACACTCGATGCTTGCTCAAAAAATTTTGAAAATTTCAGGTGGGCACGCGAGGTGCGGAACTTAGTGACTATGCACAAATACTTGCTAGCAGCTGGCTAAAACGAATTCCAAATGCTTCGAAGACCAAAATACAGTCATTCGTCATAAAGAATAACAATGACAGGAAGATTTCTAACTTGGTGATAGTAAACGCCAGATGGGAGCTAATTTCTTGGTAAAAAGAAAACTTTCCGATATCACACGTTACAGAAGAAATTTTTTGATGGGAGCTAATTTCTTGGTAAAAATAAACCTTTCCGATATCACACGTTACAGGAGAAATTTTTAGAAGCTTTGGCCCTATCTTCTTCCCTAGTCTTGTCCTGTTGAGCATTCCCGATAAAATTTTCTGTACTGTATCTCTTTTAGGATAAGAGCTGAATTAGCGCCAGATCTGCTTCTTGGCATTTTCTAGGGACTAACACACTGACCAATACCTAAGGGTAGACAATTAAATTAAACTTTGCAAAATAAACAAGACAAATTAATAATATGGAATCGAGACAGGTCTATTTTCAAACTAAAATAATTCCTGTTCTGATAACATCATCCTAGCGTTCCTCTGGCAATCAAAACAATCAAGATTTCATTCAAAGTCAGCCAGCTGGATCTAAATGCTTTGAAATGAAACAATGTTAAAATCTTAAACAATACAATTATGATTGTTTTGATTGCCAAAGGAACGCAAGGCACATCAAAGCTCAGTTTGAGGTATCACATACAGTTTCTACAAAATACTTTTTGGTCAAAAAATTATGCAGTTTCTGAATGTTATTGAGACAATCACATCTCAATACTTACTGCACAAAACTAACAGAAGTTGCTTTTGTACTTATTGTTCATAATAATCATAATGTTGTTTATCTATATCTGCTTCTGGTAATAATTGTTCCACTATGACCTCACATATTAGCTTTTGTAAGCCATGTAAATTCTTGCGGCTTCCGTTGTGACAAAGGGTCAACAGCAACATGAATTATACTTGGCCTTTTATCCTCCAAAAGAGCTTTTTGCATTGAATCTTCTATTTGTTTTGGATCACATGCATAGTAACCTTGGCAACCAAATGCTTCAATCATCTTTTCATACCTGGCAGTAGGCAACAGGAGTGTTGGTGGCAAACTTAAAGCCAGATCATCTCCAGATTCAACGATACCTTTCCAATCATCTTGACTAATGCCATTATAGATACCATTGTTATTAACAATGATAAAAACAATAGGCAGCTGGAACCTTGCCGCAGTTTCAATTTCCATACCACTAAAACCAAATGCACTGTCACCTTGAATACAAATCACTTTCTTTCCCGGGTGATTATCTCTAGCAACCAAAGCTGCTGCAATTGCAAAACCTGTCCCAACACCCATGGTCCCAAATGTACCAGCATCTAATCTATGCCTTGGTACATCATTCAGGATCATGGTGCGACCAATGTCCATTGTGTTAGCACCCTCATTTACGATCAAACTGTCTTTTGGGATATGTTTGTTGAGTTCTGAATACATGTGATAATAGTTCATTGGCAAATTTGAATCTTCAATCAATTGCTTTGTGTTTTGTTTATTGCTTTCAATCTTTTTCTTCAATTCTACCCACCAATCCTCTATGCAAAACTTTGGAGCTTTGGTATCTTGCATTGCATTGTTCAGTTGAACAGCAATCATTCTTAAGTCTCCAATTAGAGCAACCTGAGCTTCAACATTATTGCCAATTTCCTCTTCATTTATATCAGCCTGGATCAATTTCACATTTTTGGAAAACCTTGGCGCATGACCAAAATGAAGAATCCAATTCAATCTTGCACCAAGCAACAGAATCACATCTGCACTCGATAACGCTTTTGATCTTGCAGCAATCACACATTGGGGGTGACTATCTGGGACAACCCCTTTTCCCATGGGAGTTGGAATAAATGGCAGTCCAGTCTTCTCGACAAATTCTCTAATTTCTTTTTCAGCTCTTGCATAAGCAGCCCCTTTTCCAATTATCACAATTGGTTTTTTGGAATGCTGCAGCATTTCAATGGCAGATGTGACAGCTTTTGGGTTTGCAAATGGCCTGAGATGGCCAGTGAACTTTGGAATCCATCTCACAGTGTCAGAGTTAGCAGTTGCTCTCAACATGTCCCCTGGGAAATCAAGGTAGCATACCCCTGGTCTTCCACTGAGTGCAATTCTGACAGCCTTTTCAACAAACATAGGTATTTGCTGCAGGCTGCTTGGACGTGCTGCAAACTTGCAATAAGGGCGTGCATATTCAACCTGGGGGCATTCTTGAAAGCCTCCCATACTTTCTTGGGTGACGTCAGATGCACCCCCTATAACAATCATTGGCCAACAGTTCTGTTGAGCATTTGACATTCCAGCTAAAGCGTGCACAAGTCCAGGGCCTGAAACAACGAGGCATACCCCTGGCCTATCTGTGAGGTATCCAATACTTGATGCTGCATAACTTGCAGACTGCTCATTTCGCATGCCAACATATTTGATGCCAGAAATTTGTGCAGCATATGCTACTTCAACGACCGGGATGCCAACAATACCAAACATGTATTCAATGCCATGATCTCGAAGAGATTGCACGAGAATCGTTCCTCCATCAACTTCTTCTGCCATCTTTCTGTTGTGCAACTGCACTGACTCTGAACTGAGATGGTTCAAAGTGCAAAGTACAGTACGTCCTCTGAAATAAAATCTGAAATTCTATTTTGAGACATTTTAGATCTGCCTCCTTTGGAGATCCAAGGTTCGCAAATGACGTCATAACGTAGCACTTGCAAAGTTATATTGCCAATTTCTAAATCATGCAGCGGAAAAGGAAGGAGGTTCAGTAAGAGCAACTAGCATTTGACGAATTAATGCATCTACCAAATTTTTGATTAAATAGCTTCAGTTTGCAAAAGAAATACAATCTTTGAAGTTTCAAAACAACAACGAAAACAACACTGATAAAAAATGCCCTCTGCGAAGGCGGTTAAACCTAGTATCCCTGTGCCCAGTATTCTCTTTACAAAAAATTAAACATGGCGGACAACATGCTTCCATGCTTAATAGCAGATTCAGCGGCATTTCTGAAGAATGCACCACTGCATCAAATGGGAAATAAGATATTTACGATTGAAGATGTTGTAAGTGAAATAAGAGATGCAACAACAAGACAAAGGCTGGCAGTTTTACCATATGCGATTGAATTCAGAGAACCAGCAACAGAATCTATAAAAATTGGTAAGAAATACAATCTGAGAAAAATAAGAGATGAGAAAAGAAGCTCTTTGTTTGTTGTTACCAACACATAGATGCTCTTTGAATTTATAAAACACAAACGAGAAAACAAAATTTTTCCAAAACCTTTCATTTCCCAGCGCAGTTAAATGTGGTTTTAAATAAAAAGGGGTTTTGAATCTAGCAATGATGCAGTGTCTTGCAGGTTTACCATTAACAAACTGAGTTAAAAACTACGCACAGCACATCAAAAATTTGCCTGTTATATTTCATGATTTCAGCATGGGGGTGGATATTGTTTAGCTGGAGAGATGACAGTGTGATATTTCTTCATCCTATTTATAGATTTCCTCCCTTAGCTCTGTTCACTCACTTTAAACAAGATTGCATGATTAAATTTTCATTCCATGGTACATGGAGCTTTAAAATATTTCCTTATTTTCTCCCAGTCTCAGATTTTGCAAAGAAAACTGGAGACTTCCCAAGTTTATCTGCAGTTGACATCAGAGTCATGGCATTGGCATATCAACTTGAGAAAGAATTTTGTAGCAGTGAACATATCAGAGATGAACCTGTACATAAGGTCAGTATGATAAAAAGTGAAGTGACTGGTAACTGTTGGACAAAGCATTGAATGCAAATGCTAACAGTAGAGACAACTTAAATATTGTGCAAACAACACTGAACACTGCCTGTATACTTTACAGATATTTATGTGCTTTACAAAATGTGGAAAGTGAGTAAAGAACAGTTGAACAGTAAAGACAAAAATAAGAAAAATATTTTGCAAGCCATCATAGGAAAAACACAAACACAATGAACAATCCCCATGTTCAAAGAGCTTCCAGGTTTTAGAAGTTTAATTCATCTGAGGCTGCCAGAAATTCTTCTCTCCAAGTTTAAAGTTGTACATTAAAAAGAATAAACATCTGAATAAAAAATATCACAAATACAGCCTGCTGGAAACTGAGCAACATCTTGTTGTGTTTCATTTATCCTTGGTAATTTATATCTAATGTATGTATTGATTTTGCAGATTGAGCACATCAGAGGAAGTGGAAATATCAAAAGTGGTCCACCAGTAGGATTCTTTTATGGAGGTGATCAGGTACAGTTTAAAACAATACACTACCACTAAGCTTTGATGTAGAATAAAATTATTACTCATACTGATATGTTCTTTGTGTTTATCCAAAGGAAAGCAAAACAGTTGGGAGGGTTTGCAAATTTTGGTTGCAGCTGGATGGTAATAGTGCCCACTGTTCAGTGCTGATTATTAATTATCAATAGCAGCATTTCATCTTTTCTTCAGAATCAAAAGAAAGAGGAAAGCAGTGAAGAATGCAAGGAACAGACAGTGGAAGAAGGTGATGTTGAGATGGAACATGAAAGAGAAACAGAAACTGATAAAAGTACTGAAGAATGTGAGGCTCAAACAATCTTAGATAACCGAGATGGATCTGAAACAGCTGAGCTTGATCAAAGTGAAGAAATAACTGATAGGGAAGATAAAAATGAAGAAGAAAATGAAGATATTGATGTTGAAGATGAAGATAAAAATGATGAAAATGAAGATGATGATGATGATGATGATGGTGGCTGGATCACTCCAGGAAATATCTCAAAAGTAAAGAAAGAAATGGGATTTGAGAATGTTGAGCAAACCAAAGTTGATGTGAAAAGTGCTTGTTTGACAACAGATTTTGCAATGCAGGTATTGTTTACTTGATAAACAGGATCTCCCCTTTGCTAAAATGTGCTGGATGTAGCTTGAATCTTCAGAATTTGATTTTCTTCTCATTGATGCTTGTGCAAAAAAGAAATACGACATTACCTGGTGATTAAACAGTAGATTTAGAAAGCGCACATGTGATACTTTGTGTAATGTTAGTTCTAAACTATTAGTGAGTATTTTGTAATTTGTAACTTTTCTGCTGCAGAATGTCCTAATGCAGATGGGTTTACATGTTATTTCAATTGATGGAATGCTCATTAACCAAGCAAGAAGCTATGTCTTGAAATGTTATGGCTGTGCAAAGTAAGTTGTATCTTTGAAATCTTTAGTTCCGAATTGTTTGCATTCTTGCTGTTATCATTGCTTGGAGCATATTTCTGATTCATGGTGTTTCTAGAGCAAAGCTCATTCATCAGAGGAAAACAGCAAAGATTTAAAAAGCTTCAGCTGAACAAAGCCTCTATGAAGCAATGCTGGAAAGTTTCCAGACCTTAGTTTCCTTTGCAGGTAGATCTCGCACCAAAAGAGAAATATATGTAGGCATTTCATTTTGAACCATACAGTATGGTCTTCTTTGATTTTTCTAACTGCAAAACCGTTCTCTAAAGCTACTCATATAAGCAGCCAGTATATCAGGTCTAATTGTCTGAATATTGATGACGTAAGGATATTTTGTTTGTCAGGGAAACAACTCAGATGGAAAGACAATTTTGCCAGAACTGTGGCAACAAGACATTGACAAAAGTATCTGTAACTATCAATGCAGATGGAAGCTTAAAATATCATTATTCAAGAAGAAGAAAGCCAGTCAACATAAGAGGAACAAAGGTAGGCTGTCTGGTGACTGTAAAGCTTTAAAGCTGACCAACAAGCCACACTGTTTACTTTTAGGGAAGAAACTTTTACGAGAAGAAACTTCCACAAGTTGGAAAAAATGCGACCTTTTTGGAATTAACTTTCACGAATCGAACAAAATGGGAAATTTCACGGGAATAAACTTAATGCAAATTTCACATTTTTGGAAATTTCACGGAATGAACTTTCGCGAAATTCGGTAAAAATGTTTTCATACTGTCCTTGCTGCCTAGAGATCTATTTGGACCGTTCCTACAGCACTTCAGCATCTCTTGCCTTTCATTGACAAGCTTGGTTTTCTCACAACAATTTCTTCAATCATGGCTTTTTTAATGTAAAGTAGCATATACAGCGACATACAGTAGTGTAAACACAGCGGTAAAGAAAAACACACCCAGTTTATCTTCCTATTGTTTTCATCTATTGAGAACATAAAATACAATAAGTTATTTTTATGTTCACCCAGTCCCCCTGCCTAAGCTACTTTTAACTGCATTGAGTTATTTTAATGCTCAAGATTGATTTTAATGCATTTGCCTTTGCAGTACTCGATACCATTACCAAAACCTGGTCGACAAGCAAATAATGTGATATTGTCTGAAGATCAGAAGAAAGCAACTCAAAGATTACCAAAATCAAGAGACTCTACAAACCCATTGGACCAGGATTTCATCGCACGTTCATCACCATTCACATTCAAAGATGTAACCAGTAAAGCATTTACTAAAGGATTCCATTTGAAACAGAACACACGTAAAAATCCAAACGAAGGAAAGAAAACTAAGAGTAAAAGAAAGTAAAATTCAAATTCTGTTTTTATTTTGCAACTTGGATAAAAGTATATGCATGTTGTTTGTTGTTCACTTGAAGATTTGAATTGCATGTCCATAATTTGAATGGGATACTAAGAACCACAGCAAAACAGGAACTGTCAGAAATGTCAATAAATTTAAAAATTCATCATTCATATATTCTCTGCTTTCAAAGATCTTCTCAACATAGCATATTTTTATGTATTTACAAAGTGGTGATGTTTATTCATAATTCTAATGTTCTTTACTGTATATGTGCATGACTAATGTTCCATTTATATTCTATCATACTGCATCAGTCACAAGGAATATACCTCCATTCAAATTTGTTCATAAATTTTGCAATAATTTTGGTAGATACCTTAAACAATACAGTGATTCTTCAGGACAATGAGTGCTTGCCAAAAAAGGCCCAATTCAGGAATATATTTCCAATAATGGAAGTCATAGTCTGGTGTCCGAATGAGCAATTTTCTTTCAGACAAATTGAAAAGCGAGAAACTGTTTGAAAATTCACCAAAAATGTCCCCATAATAAACTTTATCCTGTCCATCCAGAATTCATTCTTTCACTTGATAATATACAAAAATCATGATCGATACAAGTTGCAGCATTTTGATGCACTATTCTCCACCTGTCAACCAGTCTTTGTTTTTCATCGTTGCATATCTCATTAAAACTGAGATCAAGATCATTCAAATTTAAACAAACCTCACAACCAAACAAAAATTCTTCGGTGAGATTTCGAATACCACATGATGTCATTTTCAGTGATGACAACGGTGACTGAAAATCAGCTAATTGTTGCAAAAGTTCTTCTGCTACTGAAGTATCAATGTCTGTATTGCCAGATATGTCAAGTTGTTTTAATGATTTCAGAGATGCGATACACCTGCAAAGGATAGCGAGGTTAAAATGTTTGCAAAATACGTCGAAAATCGTCAAGTGAAAAACATGCTCAATAATTTCAATTTTGACACATTGACGACAATAACTATCAGATAAAAAAAATGCAAGCATCTTTTTATATGAAACTCTTAAATAAAAGCAAACTCTGAAACTTGAAAACTGGAAAAATCATTCAAGAAAATTGCTGTAATTTGTCCTGGAAATTTAAAGAGTATACTTTCGTTTGAATCCCGTACTGTATCACTTAGCCATACGTAAACTTGGTTACGAAATGTTCACAATATCACTGCAGTTCCGTACTTAAATAGACAACGGCTGTTAAGAAATCCCCAAGAAACGTTTAGTACAAAAAGGACGGATTTGGTAAGGCAATAGAGTTGGTTTTGACACCGCAATTCAAAGCTATTAGCGGAAATTCTCTCAACGAGTAATTCAAAACAAGCAAAGCTTCAAAAGTTTCTCTGAAACCGAGGTAGCTAGCTCGCTCGCTCGCTCGTTGTGCTTTAGAGAAATTGTTTTTAAGAGCAAACATGAGCATATATCGAAAGAGGAAGGATATACCTACACATCTACCTTGGAGAAGTTATTTCTTTGGTTCAGGAGCTGAGCAGTAAGTGTTTTAATTACACCCAAAAAATAAGAGAATTGAATCGCCTCCAAATCGGCTTCTGAACCAAAGAAATAAAATGCCCGAGGTAGATGTGTAGATGTATCCTTCTTCTTTCGATACATGCTCATGTTTGCTCTTGAAAACAATTTCTGGAATGCACAACGAGCGAGCTAGCTACTTGGGTTTCAGAAAAACTTTTGCGGCTTTGTTTGTTTTGAATTTATGGTTGAGAGAATTTCCTTTGTGCGCAGTCGCTAATCGCTTTGAATTGAGATGTCAATCAAACGCAACTGTTGCTATTGTATTACACAATCTGCCCTTGTTGTCTAGTACTCATATGCCGAGAAATTTAAGAAATTTTAAAGGGAATCGAAAAATGAGATTGCGTTTTGAAAAGCGATGTCCAATCAGATGGAGTATCATCTCTTCTACTTCTCACTCCTGTGTCTTCACATTTGTTTCTTTAAAACATTACTATGATGCAAATTGAAAATGAAAGTGACCCATTCATAAATGATTTCGTGAAATTCTTCAAATTTTCACACAGCAGTCTTGTCACATATGAAGATGATGATATATTGCAAAACGAACAAAACACAAATTTGAACCTGCCTTAAAGTTGCCTTCAAAGTTTCCCCAGTAATAGATGAGCCACTCATGTCCAGCCTCTGAAGATGGTTAACAACTGAATTCTCCGTTAGAAATGAAACGAATGATTCTGATGGGGGTAAATCTCTGACGGACAGGCAAGATAAACTGCATTCTGCTTTCTAGGTAAGATGAAAACATTTTTATTTAAGTATGTATTTGAAAGAATTATTGACAGAGATAAAACTTCAAAAACAGATATTTAGAACCAAAAGTTAAAAAGTCTTCGCAGGCCAAATCAAAAGAGCTCCTTTCCAGATCTTTCCTTGGTTTCTGAAGTATCTTTTTGAAGTATCGTGTTTTAAAGTTTTGAAGAAACAGTTGATACTCTTCTATGAAAACTACATCACTGAAATTTGTCATGAACAATCTTTGACCCGTTCTGTCTAACTAAGGCTTATTCGCAATTTATCAATTTATCATTTACCAAAATATCAAATCTACCAAATATCATGAATAGAATGGCTAAAATTTTGAAGGCTCACATGGTAGGTTCTTGGTAAATACCGAGTGAGTAAAAAAAAAACATTCCCCGTTTGAAACGCCACTGCTCCCTGGATATCAAGGCAACGATATTGACTGGTATACTATTCTATAGTGAACATGTTCAAATCCATTTTAAAATTTACCCGACTGATATCGGCCACTAGACTTATGACGATGAGTCCCTTGTATCCCTGCGGTACCTTGCTCACAGGGACTCATTATGAAACAGTTAAAAACCTGACCCTATCTTCTGCATTCGATTGATCGAATCTGGATCGAACGACTGCTTCGGCTCTGTTCGACGGTCACTCCTCAGAAAGGAAATGCGATAGAATCCACGGTAAGCAGACACTTAATCAACAAAACTTGGTATTCATCTGAAGAAGAAAGTTCACTTTACCTGGTGAGTGCAAAATAAGTCTTTTAATGCTGCAGTTTCCATGTTTTTAAGACCAAAACATAACAGAGAAATCTTCAAGTACCTGCTGCAGCAACTTCCTTCAAATTTAGTAAGCTGCGTCAATCGAATTGAAGGTTCGAAACTGATTGTTCTTCTCCAAATCTCGCAATCTGATTGGTATGCTAGGAATCCCAGCATATTAGGCCTAATAGGGTCAACTTTTTCAGAGTAATATTATGAGTCTCTGTTGACTGAAGCGCCATCAAGAAGTCAAAGAGCACAGGGAAACAAGAGACTCATCGTCATAAGTCTAATCGGCCACTCCGTTCTGAAATTATGAGGCATTTTCTTGAAAAGCACCTTCTAGAAACCTTCCAAGATGGGCCTGAAATCACGACCAAATTTCCGTCCTTGCAGCAATGACTTTTACATCACCTCTGGGGACATAACAATATTGTTCTGATCGATTTCATCCTCCCAAGAGGATAGCACGTGCTAAATCTTATCCAAGTCATAGCTGATATCAAGGGAGCAGGAACCTTTCAAACGAGGATTGTTCTTTTTTACTCACCCGTGGTAGAAATGTCTGTGATTCTGACTTACCTGTACGTAATTGCATAGATGTGAAATCATTCTCTTTTCAACCTCTGGTATTGAAAATGGTTCATGTGGGAAACATCCAGATATATCAAGCACTTGGATAGTTGCCGGAAGTGACGCAAAGAATTTCGATGTTGCTTCCGCATTCGCAAGAACGTTGGCAGCGTATGAAAGTATCTTCAGATTTTTGCACTCTGAAAAATGTTTAAAGTCGAAATCAGGAATTCAAAGAACGCAAAAAGTCTTGAATGCAAAATATAATTTCAGCTGCTATATGCAAGTTACGACTCAAGTTCTCTTTCACTTGTGTACCACATCTCGTCATCACTGGATCTCCCGTTTTTGCAAGTTTTGAGGCGATTCAACAACGCATCTGCCTTAAATTGATTGGATGAATGTCTACAACATGATAGCTTTTCTTTCGATTCACCCGGTACATAATTTCGATTCAGCCAGCATTGGGCTTAAATAACGAGGAGATCGGATTGATAAGAACAGTGTCTCTAAACAGTGTCTCTAAAAATAAAATAATGTTATGACAAAATAATTGTCAGCAATGGTATCATCCTGCTATAAATACTGTCAAGAAGAGTAATTTTAGACACTATTTATAGCACCAAAATCGAGTGATTTCTTTTGCGTTTAGACAGCAATCTAGTTTCAAAAATATTTTGTTTTGCAAAGCTGATTGTTCCTTCACTAAACTTGACCAAAAATCATACTTCTACAAGTCTATAGTAGTGCTGAAATAGGCCCCATTTGAATATATAATTACCTTTGAATTCTAATTACCTTTGAATGAGACAGGACACGTCGCATTGAAAAGGAATGGCGAGAAGAAACAGTGATCCAAAATCAGTTTGGATAATTTTGGGCATGATCTGAAAACCTGCATCAATGATTCTGTCATAATAACTGAATTTTCAAATGAATTGTAACTACAGTCAAGCTCTTCCAGAGGGTGACCCTGAAAAAGGAAGAAATATTGATTTAAAAATGAACACGCTTTACAGTGTTTCCCAGCAGTTTTCTGTGATCAAAGCTGCACTTCAAGGCCTTGCCCTCTCATCCTATGTTTTGAGACACAAGAGTGATAAAGAAATCACTGAAATATAGATTCAAGAAGAACGAAAACAGACTGAATTTTTGGAGTTGTTTTGATGGAAACGTTTGGAGTCGGAATGTCTCTGAACGTTTTACTGATGAATGCTGACGTTGAGGAAATGGTATCTTCCGGCAGAAAGTTCGGGTTTTGCAGCAATGTAAAGTAATGAATGGTTGGAGAATCATTCACCAATCCACATCAATTCAAAATTTGGAAAAGCTGATAGAGAAGTAAAAGATTTTTCAATTTTTTCCAGAAGTGCCTCCAAGCAAAACTATAACCTCCCATAACCTTAGCAAAGTGTGACAATTTTGATGAAAACAATTTTTTTAATCTAATTTTGCCTTTTGGCTACAAGATATCCTAAGGTTGGTTGCAATTAGCAAATAGTTTTTTGGCAATCGATGACAAAACTCATTCGGACACACCGTAAATGAGACAATCATCGCATTATTATTCTCAATGTACATGTCAATATGGCAGAGAAAAATCATTGTCAAACTTACATTTGAATTGTCGATTTGATCTGCATTACCAAACCGTAGTCCTGATGCAAGGCCTTTACTAAAAGTTGCAAATCCATTCGAAGTTATACCATTACATGAAAAATTCAAAGACGTCAGACTTGGCAGGTATTTTATTGAAGAACTGAAACACTCCATAGCAGTGTCGTCTGAAAGAAAAGGTTGAAATCAAATAGTTGCACTGCAGTTATTTGCACTGAAGTTATTTTGAGGGGGCAGGTATGATCAGTACAATTCGTAATATTATCAAAAAGTCTTTTCATTCAATTTTTGGGTTCCAGAATTAATGTCTCCTTCAATTAATTTCTATCAAATTTTGTTACATTAGGTAGCTTGAAGAAAATGAACGCTCCACACATCAGGGTGTCTATTTTGGAAGCATTGACGCTGGCTTGATCAGAAATTCCATAATATAAGTGATTGGTATATTTTTGTTAATTTAAAATTAAAGTGATGAATTTCTGCCCTGCATAACTCCGTTTAACTCTGATATCCCCTGATTCGTTTTCTCATTTTTAACTAACCGGGAGAGCAGTAGAAGCATTTTTATTACAAACAAAAACAACTAAGTTGTAACTACATATAAATATCATATATAATAAATAATAATAATAAACAATTTATTTAAAGTTAGCTAAGACAATAGCTAGAGAAAATAGCGTTAAGCTAATTAAGGCCAATTATACAGAATATTGACAAAAGTCTAATTACAAAAAACCTATATTTGATACAAAAATTTTTACACAATTTACAGCTACAGTCAAAAGTTTTGATAGATTTAATATTTCTTTTAAAAATCTCCAATGATTGGGACTCTTTGATTTCTCTTGGCAGAGTCTGCCATAGTTTTGACCAATAAACCTGATAGTATCAATGCCATATTGATTCGTCCTAGCTTTAGGCAAAACAAGATTATTATTGCCACGAAGGCTATATGGCATATCTTTGCTAACAAATACTTCTGCCATAAAAGCCGGATTCAAGTTGTTTACGGTTTTATAAATCTCAGTCTGGAGCAGCTGTAAATTCCTCTGGTGAACAGATACTGAGTTACTTTTAATCAATAGTTCCTCAAAATTGGAAGTACTATCTTTGTGTATGATTCTTAGGGCTCTTTCATGGATCTTATTGATCTTGTTATTCGATTTCCTATCATGAAACATCCACACAAGTGGACAATAACTGAAATGTGACATTACAAAAGAGGTCATTGTTAATTCTAACTGTGGCTTTTCCATATATCTCGACACTCGTGCCGGTGCATGCAGTTTTTTGGCTTTCTTTCTTTCATATGGCTGCCGTAGCTGGGAAGGGCATAATGTCATCGAGTTCTAACCCTGACATCCACTTACATCAATGAAAGGATTTACATTTAAATTGACGAAAGAACAACTCTGCAGCGCGTGTCAGAAAAAAGACCCCTCTCCATCTTACAGCAGATAGATGAAACGCTCAAAAGTATCTTGAATATTATAGTAAATTTTATCAAAAATTCCACCAAGAAGCATTGGGGAGTAATGGGAGGAATATCATACAGCTTTGTCCCAAGAAAATTCTCAGAAGAAAGAAGAACATTAATCAATAAACAAGAAAAGAGGACGTTACATATGGACGTAAACAGATATACCAATACATACCTAGAAAGTTTCCTGTCAAGTTGATTCTACACAGTTTAGAATGTCCAGCAAGTGCCTTACTGACTGCTTTCACATGCAAGTAATCTAAGTTAAAATCGTTCATTGAGAGTTTTGTGAGAGAATCTTCAGGCGAAAGAATGTCGATAACGTCTTCACGTTGTTCTGCAATAAGAGGGATAAACATAATCAAACCTCTGTTGGAAGCAAAATCTAGTTTTGAGAATGGGCCGTTAGCAACCAAAAGGAGAGACTTCAGAACATTACTGTTCTTTCTATCGAGGATATTCGGTGGATAGAAATTTGATCATTTCTCTGAAAGCTCTTGAAACTGAATTGTCCTGAAGCAATCTGAGCTTCTATGCCAAGCAAATTATACCTCCTTGGACATAAAAATGATGAAAATGAGTTGCAAAACTCAGAAATGAACTTGGAATCTCCGATTATAATATTATCTTAGGTTTGCAAGAGAGTGATTGTTCATCTAACAGAAAGATCGTGCATCTACGTAATAAACGGTCTGTTTCAACCAACATAGCATGCCGTGCAAGTGTCATCTCTTTATTGGCCTTTGTTAAATTCATGGCCCATGGAAATGGCAACAAGAAAGGCCAACCACGAGATGGCACGTGCAAGGCATTATGATTGAAACAGAGCCTGTAAATAATACTTATAAGAAATCGACACTTACCAATTCCAAGAATTGCACATTCTCTTTCGTATTTTTCGCATATAGAACCAGTATCCCATTGATTAATCACTGCAATTACTTCCTCATTATTTATCAATACATCTGATATGAAATCATTTTCACAAAGTAAAGCACCTTCTCTTGTTTTTAAGGACAGCTTTGGGGTCAGGCCTGTTGAAGATGAGTAGCGTTGACTTGCCTGCAAAAGAAAATATCTCATGTCTCTTATCTGGTGCTACGAGGATATCGTATTTGAAAAGAGACAAAAATTTGCGATAGCGTTTAGAACTCTTAACAAAATAGGACGAGCCCAACTGAGTGTTCTCTTTCAGAGAGATTTGTTTCAACCGTTCTAAAGGATTTTGGGCCTGTTTTGTAGGAATCTGAGATTGAACAAGTTTATAAAACTTACTCATAACTGGAGACCAATACAACCGATTTAAATAATTAAATTCTTTTATCTAAGTTTACATATTACCTTCACAATAATAACAAATTTTGAGGGCTTTCAGGAATCTGATGAATGGTTAGCAAACAACAGGCTTTAAAATGCTTTCACATTTTTTCACTCAACCGGTACCCTCCCAAAAACTATGTACTTCAAGAAACTCAACGATGTCTTTGTTGCCTTCTGCAGATTTAAATGTAAAAGCTTAACAAATTCATTACGTTACCAAAACATTTCCATTTCAAAATGAACTTGAAATCTATGAGAAGCCATTAAAGCACATATGTCACATTAGCAATTGGTTAATACAACAAACAAGTTTTGAGTGGAATTCCATTGTTTCGAGACTTTTTTTTCTGTTTCATGAATTTCTATTGCAATGAAAATTCAGCCTCGATCCTGTGCTTTGTAATAAACAAGAGAGAGGATTGTATTGCATGAACCAATCAGCTTCATGACATATGCTCTTTAAACCTTGTTGATTTGATTGACATTAGCAATCACCTTAAATGCAAGATAACAGAAAGAAATTAAAATGACTTACCTGATCAGCAAGCCATTTGATTGTTTTTCTCTCACCATGATCGACACATGGTATCAATAAAAGCTCCTTCTCAACTCTGACTCGAATTCGCAGAGCAGCTGAAGAAACTGGATAGTTAACTACTGAACCTTGCTGGTTTTGCTGACGGAAATCATGGCTTAGATTTACAGGGCTTGTTATATTCCTACTATTAGCAGAAGCTGAAAGTTGCTTTTGTACAGTACTGTGGTGTCTATGGTCTGATGCATTCGTAGATGTACATGAACCATTATTAACAGTGAAACTTCTACTAGAAGCTGTATTTTGTGGTGCATTCGCATATGTTATTCTAGCCTGTTTTGTTTGTTTCGGTCTCGATAATTTAACAGACGATTTCGAGCCTCGTTCAGCAGGATTTGATTTGGTTCTGCTCAGGCCATTTGATTGACCTGGTACAATGATTCTCCTTTGCACGACTTTTTTCTTCCGCGAGCAACTGTCAATTCTGCGTTTCTTCTGCGCTTGTCTTTGCCCTACATCGTCAACAATAAACCCATCTATGAGCTCAACATCGTCAGAATCAGAGCCAGAAGTAAAATGGGTGATGCCTTCCACATTTGGTGTATAAGAATTTTGTAATTGCTGTTGGATCAATTGCTCGTTTGTTGCGTGTGTGTCATGAGTCACTGCGGCAACAAGCCCATCAGTTGAAATAGCGCTAGTGACGTCATAGGGATATCGTTCCTGTTTAATATTTGAGTTGTGGGGGATACTATGAGCAGGAGGTTTACGCATTGTATCATCGACATAATCGGATTCCAATGGTTCAAGAGGCTTGATAGGCGAATGATCCATCAGCCCTTCTTCATCCATCGATAAATCATTGAATTCTTCATTCGTTTCCATTGCTTCGAAGACACTTTTATCATTAATTCCACTAATATTGGAAGATATTTTCTCAAAACTTGGCGAGGCTACTCTCGTTTCATGATCATCGTTTTTGTTGCCCATTTCAAACGATTCGTCCTGTCGATTTGCGTGATGACCAACTGCATTAGAATTAAGATAACCTGATTTCCTCTTTCCATACGTTTCACTCGATATTCTATCCCCACTAAGACGTTCTGCTTCATCGCTTAATCTCTTTGCTTTCTTCCGTCTATCCCTATTCTCCAATCCTATCTCCATGGCTTCCTCGTCATCTGAACTCTCTCTTTCATCATCCCGGAATTGATCCAAAACATTTCGATTTCTGAGTTGTAGTTCTGACTTTGTTTTCAACATTTCTCGTTTCAAATATTTTCTTACTTCTCTTCTACTTTGCAATACATCTGATTCAGAGCCTTCTAATTCTTCTTCGTCAGCTTTTATTGCAGCGTCAACCATATCATATGGAGTTCTTCCCTGATCAAGAAGTGTTAGAAGAAATCAGAAAATTTACAGAAGTAAAACTTTTAAGAGGTTGGAGATAATCCTGGTGTTTACTTATGCTCAAACAACTTTCGTAATACCACCAAATAGGATTCTGTAAACGGTTTAGTATTTGCTTTGCATATTTGAAAATAAACTTAGAACTACATACTTTCCTTGATTTAACATATTAGTTAACACACTCTCCAATCTAAACCAAAATTTCAATGCAAAGGATTCCTTTTTGTTCCTGGTATTTTACAAAACAATAATAAACAACAGAATAGTACTTGAAGCGATAACTAATTTCTCAAAATTGTGCCGCAGCATTACAAAACGAACTTAGAATTTCGAAATCCAGTTTCAAAACTATTGCAGAATAATTCTTGAAAGAATGGCCACATTGACAGTTTTGTACTACGGATCTTTAACAAATAAAAAGACCTTTTTATTTAG
This sequence comes from Aurelia coerulea, assembly GCA_039566865.1. NCBI lineage: Eukaryota > Metazoa > Cnidaria > Scyphozoa > Semaeostomeae > Ulmaridae > Aurelia > Aurelia coerulea. The sequence continues at coordinate 956,673 of CM076948.1, forward strand.
TTTTATCAACAATTAACAAGGACCTAAAGTCTTCAGCATCATGACAACTAGTAACTCATACAGTAAAAACCCGCGTATAAGAACCTACAATTTTGCAAGTCAGCCTAACTAGGTTCTTTTGCTTTGGGTATTTAGTGGGAAATGAGGCTGTTCAGGTTCTTAAATTGGTTCTTATTTTATTCATGGCTTTCAGGAATTTCTTTTCTTCAGATTCAAACTTCAGGCCTATTATTTACTGTCAGTTTACATCAGTTGAGTTTATGAGATATTCCCCAACAGAAATTTGTGGAAGAATCCGAAATGGTTATATAATCCAGATAAAATCTTTCAAAAGCTTCTCATCAGGTAATATAAACATTTTTTATTCTTCCACAAACTTCTGTTGTGAATAAGACTCCTTGCTCTCTAGAAATAAGAACCTATTTCAAATTCCACGCTGAATGGGTTCTTATATAATTTGGGTTTAATTGCAAAATTTCAGCCTGTAGGTTCTTAATCTATTAGGTTCTTATACACGAGTTTTTACTGTATGCGTACCTTTGAGTCCCGTGCATGAGTATTTGCATGATTCTTTACAAGAAACTGAACCATTTCCAAGTGACCATTTTGAGCTGCATCGTGCAAAGGAGTCACATGACCACAATGGTCGCCACCACTATCATTCACGTTTGCACCATACAATAACAACAACTTTGCAACATCTGAAACAAGACAAGATAGTTTTGACCCAGCTCCGAGCTTGCCCTAAGTGAACGCCCCTGACAATAATATAACGTCCTTCCTTAAGCTCTGAACGATCACGTTGCAATGAAAGCAATTTGTCTACTTTCCGTCCAGGTAAATAAGAACACCGGCTTGCAATTGGTGACAAGAAATTTTCAAGGCAAGAATAAAATGGAAAATAAAATTAAAAGTGTCCTTAAAACTGATGTAACTGAATTTCAACTGGCTTGCCACCGGCTTGCAATTGCTAACAAGAAAGTTTCAAAGCAAGAACAAAAGGGAAAATAAATTGAAAGTGTACTTAAAAATGATGTAACTGAATTTTAACTGAACCAAAGTCTGTCTCAAATTAGATGTCACGTGCTCGTAAAAACATTTCAATTTTTATCGTTCACTGGCATTTTTGCGTGGCATCTTATTTGAGATAAATAAATTTGAGTCTATAAACTAATCGTGGACTAATTCTTTCTGGATGTCTTCAGATAAGGAAATTTTCATCAAAAGGCATCTACAGAAGTTTTTAAAGTACCACTGCATTCCTACATTTTGAAAGTAAAATCCATATACTTTGGAGTTACAAAACCAAGCAGAATATAATTGCATAGCTTGGACAAAAATTTGACAGTGACTTGGCATACCTATGTAGCCGAAATTGCAAGCTTCGTGTAATGGTTGCCAACCACAGAAGTCTCGGCAATGTACACTTGCTCCCTACGAATAAAAACGATAAAGCCATTACTTTCATATACAGAGCTGTCAGATAAACGTGTGTTTTTCCTTGATTGTCTCTCAGATGACATGAAATTTCCACATATGGAAATATTAATGAAGTCTGGATATATTGTAACGACAAAATAAGCTTATTTGAAACTAGACTGATTACACATGTATCAGTTTTCCGCACTGAACTGAATGATGGTTATGGCTTCAAACTTGTACGAGTGAAAGTAAAAATCTAATTTAAAACATCAAACAAATACAAGGAATTACGTGGTCAGTCTAACTTGAAACATTGATGTTTTCACATTTCAGCTTTTGTTACTTCAGAGCTCTGGCTAAATTACACCAAAACATTTCGTAGAAGTTATAATTTCACTGATTTCAATCTGAATTATGACACAAAAATGCTAGCTAAAATTCTTGTAGTATATGCAAGGAGGTAACAAGTATTGCTATTCTGTTAGCATATAAACCTTCATCTCTGATGGGGGTGGGAATAGAATAAGGGTGGAATGTGAAAGCTGACTTCGCTTACTATAAAGGTTCAAGAATATTGAAATGAAGGAAAATGGCTGTCAGGAAAGAATGAAAAAGTTTCAAAGAATTAACATACTGTTTCTAACAATTCCTTGACTTTCTCAACATTTCCACTGATACAGACCACATGCAAAGGTGTTTCCCCTTTTTCGTTGGTTTTGTTCATCTGCAAAATGTGATAGAATTTGCAATAATATTAGACATAGCGAGCAATAAAAGCACTTTTCTACTGCAAAGAAACACACTGCGATACGAGAGCCTGGTATCTACTGGAGCACTTTTAATACAAACAGTCTTTAATGTTTGCTCTGTCTTATGACCCATGCAGTTGTTTTTGTCAGGAGTCTATGATTATATGAAACAGATCTTGGGAAATTAAGGTGCAGAAGCTAGGTTCCTTAACGAAAGATACCTAACTCAAATAAACACGAAATCCGTTCAGTACCTTCTTTCGCCGTCTTCTAGCCGATGCTGCTGTTTTTCTGCTATAACCAGTTTCATTCTCTTCATCTTCAGATTCTAAAAACCATAGAACACAAATATAAAAAAGGTCAATTTCTGCGCTCCAAAAAAAGTTAAATCAAATCCAAGACCAAATGCAAAATGCAAATAAACAACAAACGAACATCTGTATCTTTTCAAGAGGCCTAAGGCAATCAGCCCATCCCGGATAATTTTCTCTTATTTCAAGATGCTTGAAATCCTTGAAATACAAAAGACACCCGCGTATAAGAACCTAGTAGATGAAAAAACCTACAAACTGAAATTTTAAGATTAGACCCCCATTCTATGAGAACAAATCCATTGTATTCATTGCACAAGAACCCAGGCTGACTTGCAAAATCGTACGTTCTTATGTGGGTGTTTACTGTACTAGGTAATGTGAGGCACTCGTGCATATTCAGACATTTTAATCAGTGTAACTGTTAATATTACCTGAGGAAAGAAGTAATTCTTCTAGATCTTCCATTCTTCCATGTTCTTCTTCTTTGAGATTTTGTGAATCATCTTCATCAACTTCATGATTTTCTTTCTCCAATTTCCTGATCTTCTTCACAACTTCTTCGTTTTCTTTATCTTGTCCAAATTTCTGAAGAGTTTGGCTGAGTTCTTTGTAAACACGAAGCTTTAAAAGAAATTGTAAAAAATTAAACCGAAATACATGACAAATTGAAAAGTTAACACGGTCAAGTATGTGGTTACATTTCAAATGAGGCAGAAGGGTATGATGATAAAGTGGATGTATATTCACAAATTGTTTGTTGCTATGAATACTTCCACAAGAGCAGATTCCTCCTCTTGGTTAAAAACCTGCAGAAAGAGTTTCTGGACTTGTTTGAAATTCCAGAACTTCTGTAGCACTTCCTTTTGTATTCAGATCGCTGACAAAGCTTTGTTGATAAAAGATAAAGACGAAAATAAAAGATAAACACCCTAGAAGATAAACATGATATAAAAATGGTGACAAAAGAAACTTACCTGACAAGAAGCAGATCCAGATTTCTCGCCATTTTCAACAGCCTTCGAATAAGCTTCAAGGATTCTTTCCTTCTCACAACCACTGTCTTCCAGTAATTTTGCAATAGCTGAATATGTGGCACATGTCTGAAAGATAAAGAAATGATTTATCACAGCAAAAAATTAGACCTAACTTGGAAAAAGAAGGGTTTTTAGAACCAACACGCGTGAAAATTAACATTCACCCTTTCTTGCAATTTTTCAACATTCAAACGATGTTCAAGTACTTCAAACAGATTTTTAAATATCTTGAACTTAGCTGGTCTTTAAACAGGAGTAAACATTTTTCCATATTCGCAAGATTCGTCTGACAAAGTTGACGATTTTCAAGGTATAACAAAATCTTGAAGATCACATTTTGCTTGACATGGAACTGTTATGAAGAAATACAATCACTTAGTACGAATTGCAAACGTTTGTAACAATATCCATCCATATTTTCAAGAGAACAAAACACTAGGTAGATTATATGACATTTAATTCGGAATGTTGAATATACTGTGAGACAATTTTGCTGGCTGACGCATGGAATCAAAGAGTTTAGTATCAATTTGCAAGCATTCAGAAAACAGACAAATGAATAAAACAGAGAAATAAAATCAGACCTCTTTGAAATCCTTAGTAAATCCAGCTGCCTTCCGAATTTCAAGTTCCTTCCTGTAGTACTCCAACGCCTTTTCAAGATCTCCGTTTTCTGAATGAGTTATTGCCAGTGACACATACACTGATGCTAATGCACGACTTCCTCTGTTCAATTTGTTGGTCAGTTCCAGCTGTCAGAAAAGGAAAAAGGAAGCATGCTATTTCCAATTGGCCCAAGGATGGCGCCAGCGGGGGTGCTAGGGGGGGGGGGGCAGGAGCCCCCCCCCCCCAAATTTCACTCAGCCCCCCCATCGGCACTTAAATTTTCGACAATTTCTACGTACTGTCGGCATTTTCATAACCTAAACCTCCAGATTTCTTTGCTGCGTTGTCATCTCAGTGAACTTGAATTGAACTCATTCATAAAAAATTTCTGACTGTCGGCACTCTGGCAGTATTTGCCCCCTAGCATTTCTTCCCTGGCGCCATCTCTGAATTGGCCTTGTTGTGTTTTCTCTATGTATCATTATTACCATTAAAAAGATACTTTATTACGTTTTCTATCGGCATCATACCAATTTTTAACAAGCATCTTGTTTCTTGATGGTAAAATGTCAGGAGACGCTCTACGCATCGAAAAAGACTTTCAAACATTTCAAGCTTACTGTTTTGTTGCAGGAACGTGTCAACAACGATGCTAGATACTACAATTTGATATTTAAAAGAAATAAGGCAACATTTTAGAAGCATTTAAAACTAAATGTTAATATTTTCCTGAAAAATTAAGAAACATGTTTTGTACTTCTGTTGCCAGTGCAAGATTATCATAAACAATACAATAATAGTTATAACATATATACAAGTGAGAGGATTTCGTTTGTACAAATCAAATGAAGGAACAAATATTTTCCACATCTTTGGTTCTATTCATTCGTTGGCTACTTAGGTTTTATACAGGGGTCTGAAAAAAAATCCCCGTTTGAAAGGTTGTGATTATAGGCCTGTTTTTAAAGTTTTTTTAAGCGAGGAAATCAGTCATAATTTCAGAACGGAGTCGCTGATTTGAGTCTGGTAAATTTTTTAATGGATTCAAATATACCGTAAGAGCTCTATTAAGCCCCCTCTCTATTAAGCCCCTCTCATCCTCTGAGCCAAAATAATTTTGACTAAGCCCTCCTCTCTATTAAGCCCCCCCCCAACCACCTATATCAAATTCCAGAATTCACCAAAGATTTTCCATTTATTAAGCTAAACAAGTTTGCATGTTAATTTTGATATGGTCTGAGATAAAACTGCGTCGAATTTATGTATTTGATTCGTAAAATTGTATGTTGAATCGGCCAAATATGGGGTAAAAGAACTAAAAAGCTATCATATATATCCTGGTCATTTGATTTTGTGAATAAGCCCCCCTCTCTAATAAGCCCCCTCTTCTGGAGTGTCCAAAATTGAATAAGCCCCCCCGGGGGCTTGATAGAGCTTTTACGGTATCCACCATCAAATAATATATTTGCCAATACTATCATTTTGATATCCAGGGAGCAGTGGCATTTCAAACGGGGAATATTGTTTTTTTATTCACACCCGGCAGTAACTCCAAAATAACAATCTGGTGAGAATTTACCTGCTGTTGATAATATTCCAACGCTTTCGCTGAGGATTTCGCTTCGCCGTAAATATCTCCAAGTTTTTCAACCAACCGTAACCTTTCCTCGTCATTCATTTCTTTTTTAAGCTCTTCTGCGTATTTTTCACCATCCACAGCTGAAAAAGTGTCATTTTTTACGATAATGAATCTTTGGGATACATAAATTCAAATTCTGCGTAATCACTAAAACACTTAATCTGAAAAAGTAGCGTGGGAACTGAGAGATGTGATCAGCAGAAAAAGTTGTCAAAAGCTACAAAAACGAAAAATTCAAAATAGAAACTTTTCTTGAGTGTCATAACTTCAAAATCATGACCTTGGAACAAAAATACATATGTAGAAATTCTCTAGTAGCCTCTGAAACAACTCATCTCGATTAAACTGAGTAATGTGGGCAAATTGCATAGGAACTGCTTTTCAAGTAGCTACAAAAACCTTTTCTTTGAATGTCGAAACTTTCAAATCTTTTTTATATTCAATGTAAAAATTTGTAAAAACAAAATTACTTAAAACGACACTTATGAATTACTTTACTACACTGCAAGGGCGATACCATGGGGAACAGAAGACCATGACTACCCCATGACTTTAACATAAAGACAGGCAACTAAATTAAACTTAAGTATACAATCAAACACAGTTACAAAAGGCTAGGCATGAACTATTTTTACTGATAAATACTGGAGTCGGTTTCACATTGTATGTCAGGCAACAATCAACGATGATGCTGAACAACAGGACCCCAGTTCCTAAAATTGTGCTTGAATGGGTGGAAATTTAGTCTGCTTACTTTCAAATCATGACCTTAAAACAAAAAAACATGCTCTTTAATTATAATGAAGCTTTACGTTGGTCGTAATAAAGTTATACAAATAATTAAGTACTTACCAAGTTTCAATGTCTCCAACAAACTTTCTCTGTCACTTTCAAGAGCTGGTGGATTCAGTTTATAAGATTGTCGAATTAGTTTTACAGCGGTTGTGAATTCACCAAGTTTTGTAAATATCTGAAAGAAAATGTCTTATGAAATCTATAGCTTCTGCAGAAGTTCAAAACTAGGGGTAGGGGATGAAGTAAAGGCAAACGGAAGAAATAATTTAAAGGAAGAAGTAGCGTGCAAGTGGTCACCAAAAATCAAGATTCTAGATACAAAATATTCATGATTAAGACAAAGTATCTGTATCAGCAGTTTCACTTTTTGTCTTATTTCAAATAAAAACTCGCCTTGACAGACCTTGTGATTATTTCTTTATTCACCGATAAAACGTAAGGCTTTCCTACATACAGTACAACAGGCATTGAGCACATTAACATGGTTTCCCTGCCTTCAAACTCTTGTGAAGAAAAATTGACAGTCTTTCATATGGCTACAGAATTGTTATCATAATGTAAAGAATTCTTGTCATGTTGATGTGTGCACTGGCCTGGCACTGGCCTGCACTGTAGGAGGTCAGTTTTTAAAAGCTGGAAATATTACTTGCGAGAAATAAACCAGATTTACACCAGTTGTAACAATTTTGTAAGATATAATAAAAATCTTTGACTATGAAATATTATTCTTTATCTAAAGATTGAATTGCTGATTTTCTGCTTGCAGTGATCAGACTTGCTGTCAAAAGTTTTTCTAAACATATCAAGAAGCTACCAGTGAAACATCGAAAATTAACAAACCTGTCCAAGCTGTAAAACAGCATCAGCTTCCATAATTTTATTTGATTTTTCTGTTGCCAAATGTTGTGCTTTCTTTGCATATCTCAGAGATTCTTGAAACTTTTGACTTTTGTTAGTTACTCCAGACAGAGATAGATAACATCTATACATATTGTCTTTTAACCCATTTTCCCTAGAATGTAAAAATATAACGTCTTCCAGTTCTTATGCTATAATAAGAATTGGAAGAAGCAGGCAACAACAAAACTGAATAATGGTCTGGCTCCTGCGACTGCAAACTGGTGGTGCTTTTGAGGCCTCCTTCTTAAAACTACAAAATATTGAAAAGTCCTCTATACGATTTTGATTGCTATTTTGGACAACTTTCATTGCCTTTCTACAGATTACAAATCCTTTTCGGTGCACAACGGAGGTGGACAAAGTGCATGGTGCAGAGAATGGCTGTATGTACAGCCTAATACAGCCTAATACAGAGAGAGTAATGTTGCAGAATACAACAGCCAAATACAATGATGCAGAGCATGTTTGCCTTGAAGGAAGAAGAGGGAAAGAAAAAGAGAAAGCTGAATAAAGGAAGAAAATAGGATTGAAATAAGAAAGGAGGAAAGAAAAAATGAAAGGAAAAGGAAGAAAGGAAAGAGATTAGGAAGAATGAAAAATAGAAAGGGGAAAGAAGATGGGATGAAAAGAAAAAATAATGATTAAAAACGTGAAGAGGAAAGAATGAAAGAAGGAAAGCTAAGCCAGAACAAAAGAAAGAGAAGGACGTTGTTTGGTTGTGTTCTTATACTGCTCATATGTGTTGTGCAGTAGTTCAATAGTGCCTTGAAATCTGGCACATGAAAAAATTAATAAAATAATGGAAAGAAGAATTTTAGGTTGAGGTTGCTTTGTAGGAACAATAAATATTTTTTCCACAATTGATCATTTGGAGCATATTTGAAAGAGAAAAAATTGAACTCAAAATGTTACTACAAGTGGCAAGCAAAACAAATTTCTTTAAGAATATACAGTATGACAGCAAATTCACTCCAACAGAAATCAGTTAAACTTTCAGAAAAATTCACATTACCTGGATGAAATAAGAGCTTTTTCCATGAATTTTTCAGCTTGGTCTAATTGATTTCTCCATTCATAAACAAGACCAAGATTCAAACATAGTCTTGCTCTCATTTCAAGGATCTCCTTTTCTTTCACCAACTCTCTTAACTTGTCAACTACTGACAAACTTCTCAGATAAGCATCAAGGGACTCCTTCAGGGATTGTTCTCTGTCCATTTCTCTTTCACAGCTGTCTGAACTTACAAACAGAGTTCTTCCTATTGTTGCAAGTGCTCTTTGTTCTTCAACTTGATTTCCTATTGATTGCGAAAGCTATAAGAAAGACAGAAAACTTTAAATCTCAACCAAAGTTTGTTGCAACCATGCAGTAACCATGCAGTGAGGTGTGACCAGAGCACACACCCTTCTGCAGGCAGGCAACCTTTGTATCCAAGCTGGCCATGAGCAGATGGCTTCTGACAGTAGTCAACCTTACAGTATAGGCCTTGTACACATTAATGGTTTTCCTGCTTAAGAATCCTTGTTTAGAAAATTTAAAGTCTTTTGTATGGCTCAAAAATCCTTTATCATAATGTAAAGAATTATTGTCATGCTAACATGCACAAGGCCTGTACTGTAGAATGCAATACAGTGAGAGCTATGGATGGAGGTCATGAAGTGTCATTTCTGGACTTTAATGAGTTTCTAGAAAACTATGTTTCTTGTTGGCCTGCAAGTACAGGGCCGTAGGAAGAAGCTTCGGATTGGGGGGCAATTGTTCTTAAACAATAGAGAACAATGCATCTAATCAATTCGTGTGACGTAGCACCATTGTTTTCAAAATTATTGGGGGGGCTCAAGCCCCCCCTGCCCCCCTTCCTATGGGCCAGAGAGGAAAAGAGCGCCTTAAAAACACAATTAGGTCACTCATGTGCAGACCCTACAGGGTGTTCTTTCAATACCCCTTCCACACTTTTGCCCTCTGTCAAGTCTGTACACAGGCAAGTCAATGTTTATGGCTCTTGAAATTGAAACATCATCCCAAACATCAAAGAGGACCCATTGTGTTGGAAATCTTCAACCACTATTGGTTTGAGATTCACATATTCTAAGACATAGTTTTTGATTTTTGAGCTCCACATATCTTAAGACATGGAGTGATCATCAAAATTAGCACAGACGCAAACCTTTAGATGTTTCTTTTGATGTTTGAGGGCTTCTTCAAATTCACTTAATTCACAAAGACATTCTCCAATTTTCCTGTGACCAATTGCAGCTCCAAGTATATCATTGGCTGCTTCACTGCAGTTCACTTCCTCTTTATGCCATTCAACTGCCTCTGAATATAAACCTGCAGAGAAAAAGAACAATACACAAACATTTTCTTTCACAAGAAAAAGAATTTGATGCAGTAGAAGTGAAACTATGCTTGGGATTTCTTGGACTACTGTAAATAAAAAAATGTGTAAAACAATTTGTTCAAGTTTTTAGTGTTCATAATTTTTTGCTGACATGAGAATTTGGATGGAAATAAATTCACACTTTTCATTTACATCAAAAAACCTTTAAAAGTGGAATGATTTTATCTCAAGCTTGTCACAGCAAATAGCAAATCATCACACAAAGCCTACTAACAAAGAAACAGGAAATTGTGCATAAATGTATATATATATACTGTACCTATATTTGAAATTTGTTATTCCTGGCATACTGCACTGATTATTTTACAGGTCAATGAAAAACCAAGTGCAGTGCAGGAATCAAGATGCCTCCTTAATTTTTCTATTTGCTACTGTTAGTTAATTCATTTATTTAAACTCAAAATGACCCACCACTATTTGATAGCAATTCTCCTGCACTGTTACATAGTCTAGAAGCTTCTGCAAAATCATTCTTGTCAATGGATTTGATTTTCTTCCTTTCAATACCTAAAAACAGAATTTAATGCAATATAGAAGATGCAAAATAAGCTCAAAGAGAATGTGTTCTCAGTGCCTATGCAATTGTACCTGGTTCCTGGTATTTTCTAAGTTACTATGCGCAAACGATTCCTCTATGAATCTTGTTATGGAAAGATCGATAAAGAGTTGCCAAGCTTAGATTTTGGGTTTTGCCTCAAGATGTTTCAAACTTAGGTTTTGTTCAGGATGAAAGGGTTTTTTCCTGACAGGACAGCATTCTTTTGTTCAAAATAATCCCCCCCACCCCGGGATAGGCAGGGCCGATGCGGGGCTATTCGGCTCCTGTTCACTGAAAAGTTTTGCTCCGAAGAGCGGGGACACATGGGGCGATTCGCTTCTTGACAAAAGCTTGAGCATAGCAAGGCGGGGCTTTAACCGGGGACAAACGCGAGCTATCGCCTCCACAAGAATGTTGCCCCGGTAGGTGGGACATCCCTCACTTTCACAAGAGAAAAACTTGAATGACCCCGCATCAGCCCTGCCTTTCTCGGGGTGGGGGGTCGGGGCAATAAAGCAATAGCTGCATAAAAACTTTTGAAAGCTCATTCGTGCGCATGTGTGTGTCAGTTGGAAAAGAAATCTTCCATGCTTGCTTTGCAAAGTTAGCAGTGTGGGTGGAGTCCAACTGTATCTTCTACTGCAGAAAATCATAGATACGAAATTAAATTTCTCTGAAGGAAAGTCTTTTGAAGGTGTTGTGGCGCAGTGGTGTAACTGTAATCCTCTGACTTTGCAGCCAGAACAATCATGCAGACAGGGTAGAGCCCCACCGGCCAGTCTGCAGAGTGTGGCAGCTGTGTGTACGCCGATTTTGAACGAGATCTTTTGTTCACTATTTTGAAAACAAAGGAATTACAGACCTTGCACGCGAGCATGCCACTACTTCCTTGGTCTGCACGCGTGAGATCTCGTAGAGAACTGCCATACTCTGCAGACTGGCCCACCAGGTAGACGGCACCCGGTAGAACCCCACCCCAGTATGGAAAGTAGGGCAATTTTCGCCAAGACCTCGGGTGTGCAAGAAGGGTCCTCTATTGTTTATCTATTGTCTGTTTTGAATACCATATTGTTTTTCTTGGGTGTGCAAGTGCCACACTTTCCATACACGACCCCACCACTTGAGCGTCATGACAAGGAGTTGTTGACTCAATTATGTCTTCTCTACTTCTGCCATAATATATCCAATTTATGATACATCAAGCAAAACTCACAGCCTTGGAATTTTATGTTTATTTGCTGCGTAGCGTAGCAGGCGATTTTTAGGCCCATTCATTTCAGCCAATTTAATTGAGACAGAGTAGCACATATTTACCATCTTTTACACTAAATATGAATTCAGATAGTCAAGTACGAGATATACCTTTCAATTCTTTATGTAATGAAGCCATTTTCTTTGATTAAGTCTTTCAAAATGTTCCTTTCCGCAACTCGTCTTTGCTCTTTCGCTTCTTCTTTTCCCGCCAGTTGTCTCTCATTGGCCGCTCGATCCAGGCTCCAAAAATACGTTATGACGTCACTCTGGTATATGTTCCGCAGCACTCCACAGTACCACTCTCCGCCGCAACAGTTTCGCAGCGCAGAACGAATTTCCCCCAAAAAACCAAGGACATTCTGGATTCTGTAAGAAACTTTGATTTGCTACAAGCCTCAGTATAATACTCAGAGAGTGTAGTAATTGAGTGTCTCAAGAGAGGGTACTAAAGGAAGGAGTCAGAAGGAAGAAAGAGCTCAAGGATAACAAATGCTTGCCTGTGTTCCAGTGCCAGGACAGAATGATTGAGGAGCTCTTGCTTTCAGTTGAACTCTAACTCCCAAAAAAACTGCTAAGAAACAAGAAACTCATGAATTTAGAGAAACTGTTCAGTATTAGGTCAAATTTTTGGCTTCTTATAAAAAATATGTATATCTCAAAAACGTAGAGATGTTGGTGAGATATCTTATACTGCAAGGTCTAAAAATACATTACAAATTTTTATTGGATAAACATGCATATGTGTTTCATAACAAAGGAACAACTCTTTGTTTTCATCATTTTGTTGCCTTTTATTTGGTAGAGAAGAATAACTTTAGAAGTTCACAACAGAGAAACCAGACAATTGCATTTCACATTCTTTATTGTTATTTCAAATGCTTAGAAAGGAACTGTACATACATAATGGAAACTTGCTCATCAGCAAACTCCTGACAATCCCGTCCACTGTACACAGCATATATACTGAAATATTACTGGCTGAAACATCTTAAAATGATGCTTTTTTATGAAAAGTACTACATCTAAAGGAAAGCACATTTAGTGGTGTAGTCATTCCAGAATATTTTGCAAGAATCAGTAGCTACAATGTTTGCAAAGTTGGCAAAAATCTTTTGTAAACTTCCTTGACACAAAAATAAATGAACAATTCATCTAATATTTTGAAAATGGGAATGATCATATGAAAGATGCTGTCCTTCTTTGCAGCTAAATGGTATGCGATTAGTACCACATTATGAGCACAAAAGACAGATATGCTGACGATCATTTCTGGATGGTCCATCTTTCACGTTTATATCAAAACAAATTTCCCTTTCAGGAACAAAAATTGAACTTCTGGGGAAAAACTGTGTAGAAACAAAGTTGTTTAGAAACAAAATTATCCACTATATACACATCAGTTTCTCTGTGGAAACATTTAACAATAACATAACATGTTCTTCGCAATCTGGATTTTGCATCTATAATTCTTTTCCAACTATAAATATGCACAACCCAGCAAAAATCCACATTACATCTAGCCCTCTGATTTTGGAGGTGTAATCCATCCATAACGTTCATGTGTTTTTACTAATTTCTTGAAAGATGACTCAGCTTCTCTTCTGCTGAATTCTGATTTTGATTTTTTGTCAATACGTCCTTTTCCTTTCACAACAAGAGCCGCGAATTGCATCACAATTGCCTCTACAGTGTATGCACTACTCCATCCTGAAGGTGTCAACAGCTCCATGCAGATAGCTCCTCCATCCAAAACAAAACCCCCGTCAATCCTTGGTTTTACAACTCTCATGAATGGTGGAGCAAAAGGGAAGTTATCTGGGAACTTCAGATTTAAGAGTACATGGGGATAGTTTAGTTCTTGCATATCCTTATGTAATTCACTGTCCGGATCAATCGTAAATAATTTAATATTCCACTCAAATAAACTATCATCTACAAGCTCCGCTGAAAAACAGGAATGTTTATCCTCACAGCTTTTCGATATCAGTAAAAATTCTTTCATCAATCTTTTCGTGCGCAGTTCAGTTCGGCCATTACTTGTTGTCGGTAATTTGCTGTTGTTACCCAATGGCAATGCTTTCGGTTTTACCACACGTTTCTCTTCCGTCTTATTTACATCTTCAACTTTCTTTGAATACTTCTGTCCTGAAATGGTTGCATTGTTCAAATCATTGCTTGCGGGAGCATCTTGTTTCTTTTTGATCAACTTGAGTAAAGCTGCCATAATTCACGTACTTCACGCAACCCGGGCCTAAATCAATTAAGACAACTGCTCGGAATTGGTGAAATAAAACGTGTAATTCAACCAATTAATATCTGGTAGCAAGCTGAAAACGTCGAAAGATAGTTGTTGAATGTTTTTGAGTTGTTCCAGTCTTCAAAATATGTGAATCTGAGCTATAAATTCCGAAATAAACCTCTAGATATATGTTGATGCTCGGCGCCGCTCTACAAAGTGACAGTGATTTGAAGGAAACATCCGGCGCGGCTTCGCTTTGAAGCCTCTTTCCCATGCATTATGACGGGTGTATAATCCGGGCGATGGATCCGGACCGGACTTTGAGTCTTTGTGTAACTCACAAAAACATTCCGGTTTCGGAGTGTTTAAAGCATCCTTCTCCTTCTGTCTAAATCACGGGGGTTTAGCATCAGGGCTATAATCCGGTCCGGATGCCAAATCTATGGTCAACTCACAAAAACATCCTAAGCTTCTTTTCTCTAAACTTACATTTACACTTTTTCGCTGCCTCCCATGGAAAATCAAATCATTGGTTTACAAAATATCTTCTTTTCCTTCCCCCGCCAATCTACAATTGTTTGCTGACATGGCAATGGCTAAAAAAAATTTCCGGAAAACATTGTAAACACATCTGCTGCCGATTTCATCTATGCATATTTGTCGAAAAGCTTTAATTTCCAAACGGATGTTTTGCGGGTAATATAGTTGCACTTAAAAACGCAGTTGTTTTTAACGATGGATCGTCCATGTGGCATTTGGTCATTTTGTGGTTGGAAAAATGTGCTCGAAAATGATGTTTGAGAATGACTGAAAAGTCTTCCAAGACTGATGCAAAGACATTCGACTTTGATCGTTTGCATTCGAAAATTAGCAATTTATGAGGAAAATTAAGAGTAGAAATCAGTCCATACTGGCATAGGCATCGAATATTCGAAGAACTTTAAAATGAAATGTGTACAATGGTATAACCCTATTCTTTTAAGTGAATTGCTCAAAGGAAACTTCAGTGGGTAATTAAATCTCCCATTACCTCAGGGAGAGTGTTTTGATATTATCACCATTTTCAGAATTACAGCATTTTTAACATATCAAAAGAGCTCTTTCTGTAATTTATGGCAAAGTACACAAAGTTCCCTTCAGTTGACAGAATAGTTTGTCAAAGATTGCAGCCCAATACTGTCCATACTTGATCATTTTCCTGAAAACATTATATCAAAATGAGAAACGCAAAAGAAAATAACTAAAAGCTTCAATTATTACATCTGTATGTGATAAAAAAGTAAATCCATCCATGATCCATTCTAAGAATCAAAAATCAAATTATCAAATCTTTGATGAATGCTCTAATAGCATATAAAATTCTATTTCATCGTCAGCGTTGATACATTCATTAATTGAAGTACAAAGTAAACAGAAATACCTGCTAGGAAGGTTAAGATAGCTTCGGTCATGTGGGAAGCAGAAATGAATTAAGAATAACCACAAAATTCCGAAAATGCCTGAGCATTTCTTGCAATTAGGTACAATCTAGAATTAGCAACTTTTCTATAAATCTTTGTCAGGAAAGTGTTACGCCTCAGGTTTGTAGGGGAGTAGCAGCATAGAGATCTTCACCACCTTCTAAAACAAGCAACGACAACTAAAAGCTGAGCGAGGCAATTTTTCTAGCACTTTGTTGTATCAAAAACCCACTTCATAAATTTCCAAAATGTATCTCAAATGGACCTTGAAGAAAGTAAATAGTGAACCACAGTCCGTCATGTTTTATCATCAGTTTGTGCAACAAAATTTGCCAACTGCATTGAATAATTTTGAAACTGACATGAAGTCTCTTATGCCATCAGTTCTCTTTCCATCCGTTTTTAAAGGGCATTTTGGAATTAAAAATAATATTTCACTTTGCTACTGCCAAAATTGAAATGCGAAAGTGTCTTTACTGCAAGTAATTCTTTTTCTTCAACATGGCAGCAGCTCATATATTAATGACTGCATAAACTTAGAAATTTAATCCTTCATACAACGGTTCATTTTCTTCTGTGCCTTCTTTCTTTACCTGAATATGTGCCAATGTGTTTTGGAAATGTTTGTTTATTTGTTCTGTCTCCTCGTTGGTTTCCAAGCTTGGAATATCTTCTCGAATCTTATCGATTAATTGTCCCAAAATCGTGACATTAACCTGAAATAAAATTGAAACTCTGAAATCAACTTCATCCAACTATGATCAAAATGGCAAACTGAGATGAAAAAGCTGTGAACCCTGAGATAAATTCGAGACCATTCTTCTTGGGAAAACTTGAGCATTCTCAGTGCTGTAAAACAAAGCATCATCAAGGTTCTAATTATCCTGGGTATCATAACAGAGCCTCGAAATGGTACCCAGGGTAGATTTTAACCAATGGTTTGATGTGATCACAGTTCTTCAAAACATATCAAATGCCTTTCTCACACGAAAAACGGTGTGTTCCCTACTGTCAATTCAACCATTTTTCCTATTGTTACTCTCTCAGTTTGTATAGCCTTTTGCAGTGAAATTAAATAATTTATAATCAGATACCCATAAAAATCAAGCTGCCCAGGCCAAATAAATATTTTCCTGAATTTGAGCTCGTGGGCGAAAAAAGCAAAGAGAACTTCGACAAATGGTAAAAAGTGGCAACATTTAACATCTGTGGCAAAGACTGCATCAGCAGTCAAATTTGGAGAAAAAATAAGTAAAAAAATTAAACTATGTCACTGCGAAATGTCAGAATATGTAGCATTTCAATCCTGAAAGAACGAAATGTCAGACAAAGAAGTATGTCACTGTTGATAAAGCAATATGTTAAGATATGTAGCATTTCACTGTTGATGAAGCAATATGTTAAGATATGTAGCATTTCACTGTTGATAAAGCAATATGTTAAGATATGTAGCATTTCACTGTTGATGAAGCAATATGTTAAGATATGTAGCATTTCACTGTTGATAAAGCAATATGTTAAGATATGTAGCATTTCACTGTTGATAAAGCAATATGTTAAGATATGTAGCATTTCACTGTTGATAAAGCAATATGATAAGATATGTAACATTTCACTGTTGATAAAGCAATATGTTAAGATATGTAGCATTTCACTGTTGATAAAGCAATATGTTAAGATATGTAACATTTCACTGTTGATAAAGCAATATGTTAAGATATGTAGCATTTCACTGTTGATAAAGCAATATGATAAGATATGTAGCATTTCACTGTTGATAAAGCAATATGTTAAGATATGTAACATTTCACTGTTGATAAAGCAATATGTTAAGATATGTAGCATTTCACTGTTGATAAAGCAATATGTTAAGATATGTAACATTTCACTGTTGATAAAGCAATATGTTAAGATATGTAGCATTTCACTGTTGATAAAGGAATATGATAAAATATGTAGCATTTCACTGTTGATAAAGCAATATGTTAAGATATGTAACATTTCACTGTTGATAAAGCAATATGTTAAGATATGTAGCATTTCACTGTTGATAAAGCAATATGATAAGATATGTAGCATTTCACTTACCGCATCATTTCCTTTCTCATGGTAAAACAAATAACGATTGAGTATCTCTACAAACAATTGAACTTGTACAGTTGGGTCCATACATTGGTTTGCAATACGTAAAGATTTCTTGAGGCATTCCATGACTCTCTTGCTATCACGACACTGCAATAAAGAGAGGGAGTTCTTGAGTGGACAAAATGTTGGCAACAGCGAGACATCAGCAAATTAGTAGCCTGAGTGCAAACTCGACTGATTTGCTTTGAGAGAGGTTTCTTATATGGGGTTTGTATTGGCAACGTGCGAAGTGCAATGTGTGTAACTTGTCTTGAATCAATCCAATGTCTGTTCAGGGTGCCCCAAAAAAAATGTTTGACATTTGACTCAATACTAAAAGATAACGAAATAATAAACGGTCTCCATGGTAAGATAACCATATTTCTGAGATTTTAAATTAATTTTGTACACCAGAAGCTAGCAAATCGGCTAAATATTCACGGAGTTACGAGCTTTTGAGAATTTTACATTAAATCAAAGTTTGCTTATTGCAGAACGACTGAAGTATTCTTCTGCACGATTTAAAGGCAATGTGTCCATGTATGTACAGCCACGTATACACTCTTGTCAAAATGTGCTGACACGATGCTGACGAAGAGCCCCTAAGAGCGCACTGTAATTGGTAGAATTTAACTGATCACATGCAAAACCAGAATTTGAATTTCACAACGAGGCTGCCTGCTGTGAGACTTCGCGTTCAGCTCTGACCACTATTATGATTGATCACGACTGAAGCTCTTGCACTTGGATTCCACTAATAATTTGAAGAAGATAGCTATTTAGAATTTGGGAAAACGCAGCCCTCCACTGTACTGATGTAAGCCCTCCACCGTACTCAACAGCCTCCACATGCTAGCCCCCCACATTCATCATGCTAGCCCTCCACTGTACTGATGTAAGCCCTCCACCGTACAAGCCTCCACTGTACTCAATGTTGTGTAAGCCCTCCACCGTACTCAACAGCCTCCACTGTACTGATGCTAGCCCCCCACACTCATCATGCTAGCCCTCCACTGTACTGATGTAAGCCCTCCACCGTACTGCAGAGCCTCCACTGTACTCATGTAAGCCCCCCACTCACCGTACTCATGTTAGCCCTCCACTGTACTCAACAGCCTCCACTGTACTACTTATATTAGACCTGGCTACCTTTTCAATTCCATGGTAAAGTGATCACATGACATATCACGTGAAAATAACAAAGTCGCTGTACTTACATGGACACATTACCTTATATGAGGGGTTTTAGGCCTTTTTTCAGGCATTTTGCAAACAAGGGATTTTCGTAAGGGAAATAAATAAATGAATTAGATAAATGGAGTAAATGTTCGTAACTATATTTTCAGTGCTCATAAAAACATTTAAAAATCAAAAAATTCTTCAGTCTTTCTGCTGTCAACCAAACTCAACTCTGGCACTTTAGGTAGTTACGATTGTTCAAACGTTTTAACTTTCTTGGCGCACAAGGTATACTCTGACATGAAATTTTAACGAAGTACCCGGACCCGGTAGATCACTAACAGACTGATGTGTTACTTAAAAAGCTCACGAAGGTTTTACCTCAGCCCCCTCTCCTTTCTCTGCATCTTCTCCCTCGTTTGTCCTTCCCGACCAAAAGAGATGTGAACAGACAGACACCCCCCTGCACTGGTCAGGCTTCTTTAGCAGCTTTGAGGCAGCCAATGCACACTGGGTTCGCAATGGCTCATGGTTCTCTTCGCTAAAACAGCTCATCTTTTCAAATGTTCCAATGATCAATGTTATTGCAGCAAGCTGGGCTTTAGAGTCAGAAATTTCGTCTTCATAAATAGCAAAGGCCTGCAAAAATGAACAAAAGACCATAAGAAAGGGCACAATAAGTGAAACTGCTACTTTTGTCCAAAAAGAGTAGGTTTGGAAATATGCCTATGATCAATATCATTGTAGAAATCTGGGTTTTCCAGTCAGCAGTTTGTCGTTTTGAATTTGCAAAGAACTTAAGAACGTATATTGTATGCTTTAGCAAAATCCATTGAACTGGAGAGAAATCGCTTTTTACGGGCATTGTTTTCCATTAGAAGGATTTGAGCCAATGCTGAAAGTTTCTTAAAATTATCAGACTTTGAGTACTTAGAGCTTCTTACGAGTTTCTTAAAAGGTCAATAACATCCTCCATGCTGTGCTCCCGTTAACATTTCAAAACTAAGATTGTTGAAGCCTTTCCAATGTTTTGACATTATTCAAGTACTTTCCGAGGATAGAGGTGAAAGTAAAGTAAACATATGCTTAGGATATCTTTGTGCCTAAAATAAATAGCTTCTAAACAAAGCTTTCCCAGTACTGGAGTTTCTTAATTTGTTAGCAATCTGAGGGTTGACTTTCTTACGAATGATGTCTTATAAAAATATGTGTATTCCGAAACACAATTACGTTAAAAAAGCTCGCAAGATGTTTTGGAAACTTTGAGTTGTTTGTTCATGGCCGGTGCAAGGATCGAAACCACTTTTCGGCGTCGGCTCATCTGAGACCTGTCCTGCTGTGTAAGATTTTTGCTGGGAAAGATAATCTAGTTTCCAATCAGTGGAAGAATAGAACAACAGAAAAAACTTCCAAAAACAACAGATCCTTTTAGCAAGAACTTTATCAATAATAAGCCAGGTGGGGGGGGGGGATCCCTTCAGTCTTCAGACCATAAGGGAACGGTAAGACAGACTGAAGAGATAGACTTGGGGCAAGTCTAGGGGGGGGGGGAACTTAGTTACCCGTAATGTTACTCTGAAGATGAGTTCTTACATGTTATGAGTTCTTACAATGGGCACATACCATGGGTGGTTAGACGTCGCAGTTGTGTGTCATTGCCACAGCTTTATGCTTCTGCGAAGGAAATATTTATTCACTGCCGCGGAGCAAAACATCCTCCGCAGAACAAGTTAAATTTCATCCACAGAAGCATACAAATTGAAGCATAACTGCGGAGTCTAACTGCCCATGCATGTACCTAAAACAACAGAAACACAGGTTTGTTTACAGATTGGGAATGGAGTCCCTTGTAAACAGTCTCAAATAAAAAGGTACAAACAAACATCGAACAACAGACAGAGCACAACCACAGTTACCCCGGGATCCGAAATTTGCTTATTCGATGAGCTAAAGAAGCAAATAGGAAATAAGGAGAAGCAAATATACCTGACTCATGAATTCGTAAGCGACGGTTTCGGCATTTGCAAACCTTTGTTGATCAGCAGCTAAAGCTCCTTGCAAAAATAATCGAAGTGACAGATCAGCATATTCCGCTTTGGACAAGGCACAAATTGTTTGATGGCAAAACTGGAAGATTTTCTGACATTTCTTGTCCCATTTTTCATCCTGTGAAAAGAAGACCGTTGAATCTTGAAAATAGCGGTTGTGAAGAATTTTGGTAACCCTGTAGAAAGAATCTACTTTAAAGAGCCATTGTCACCCAAGATCCTTTGCGGGCATGCTGAAATTTCATACTGTCTGAAAATCTAATTTGGCCTAAGCAGAAACTATATATCTATAGTGCAGTTTTTTAACTGATAGAACAGTTCAACTAAAGTCCATCAGTTCAACTACTGCAGAGTGGGTCCATCTGCTTAGCCCAAATTTGATTTTCAGACAGTCTGAATTTCAGCATGCCCGCAAAGGACAGCATAGGTTCCAAATCATTAAAAATTCCAAATCATTAAAAAGGCCGGTGTAAAATTGAGTGACCTATTTCCTTGAACTGAATGACTTCAAAGAAACTTTAGCAATTTCTCTATAATTCTACCGTTGGACTTTTCTGAAATCTTTAATAGTTTCAGAATTAGAGTGTTTTTCTCCCTTTTCAAGAATTCAAGAAAAAATTTCAAAAAAACTTAAAACCATCGTAATTTCTAAACCGTTTGACGCAACATAAAATAAACTCGAAGAGAACTATAGTTTATGGATGCCTACAATATGGTATCAAGCAAAAGTCTGTCACTCATCCGGTTTATAATTTAGAAATTTAATGACGTCACATCCTAAAATGAGCTGAAATATAAAATACGCTATAATTTTTAAAAATATTCAAAATTTCTGGAAAGTCCAACGGTAGAATTATAGATATTTATCTAAAGTTTCTTTCAAGCCATTCAATCAGAAGAAATAGATCATTGAATTTTACATCCACCTTTTTACGACGAGTTAAAAGATTTGGAACCTATGCTGCAAAGGACCCTGGACGACAATGGCTCTTTGACTCTATCAAATACCCTTGCTGCTAAAATGAAAAACAGAACTTCTTTGTTTTCAGTTATTATCATGAAAAAAATCTACTATTATCAAAAATTATTTTCATCTGGCTTTACACTGCACTGGAATTACGGATATCAAACTGTGTATCTCTCAAAATCATTGTTTTCAACCAAACGCTATCGCTGTCCGACTGCGTTGGAGACGGAAAAAAGTCTTCAGGCTTGCAATACTCGTCATAAACACGTCAGTAACCATGGTGAACCCATTCGTATCTTGGTGCATCACTTCGTCTTGATGGAAAACACTCATGATTTATCTGTATTTGATCAAAGATCACATTTGTTGATAAATAATCGATATTTTGACTGCTAATCCCAACGAAGTTACGTCTTCCTCTCTATTTTGCGATGCAAGTCAAACCAATATTTACAAATAGCAGATTGCGAATGCGCGCAAAAGACATCAATAACAGTATGTCAATTGCAGACCATCATCATGGGATGTTTCATAGAAAGGTAGTTAGTTAGGAGAGTGTAACGATAGCTAGGAGTTTTCAACAAAGCTGCACGATCAAATAAAACCATAGTGTACCAAGTTCATGAACATGCCTTCAGAAAACAAATACACTTAAGGTAACTCTGCTTTCCGCTCTAGTGCACAGCGAAATGCGGTTTCGCAAAACCACTCTCCTCAGAAAACAGTTAATTTCTCCAATATTATTCGGCCTATCGAAAAGCGGTAAAAAGGATGTTGTTCTGTATAATCTGGGCAATCGAAAGATGTATAAATCGCAATGTTTCCGTCAACCTTGGTTTCGCAAATCCTAGTTTAAATCTTTTTGCTGATTTCAGAAAAGTGGATTTATCTCCGAAACTACTCGAAAAATGTTCGATTTTTTTTCGCTCCATCTTTAGCTAAGTAGTTGATCTACAACTTTGCCAAGTCTGATTGAAAAAGCTAGGCTAGATTTCCTGCAATCGAATTTCATATTTCTGTTTACTTTTCGACAGCGAATTGGAGAAACCTTGGTCAACAGATTACCATGCTATGAAGCACGCTTGCAAAAGCTCAGGCCTGAAATAACTTTCGGACATTTTTCCATTGGCATACAAATGAACGTCATCTTTTGGGAATACCATACGCAGGTCTCAAAAGACATCCTTAGTGCGCTTGTAAAAGTATCATTTGCATCTATTGATTAAAAATTACTGATTTTTACCAGCAACTTCACGAAACCATGCTTTGGTTGTCTTTCGAGACTTTCGTAAGCATTCACAGATTATCAATTTCTTTTAGAGTCCACAATGAGCATAGATCTTAGATCAAGAACTAATTTTTTTGCAAAAACATTCTACGGGCGTTCAAATCGTTCTGCATGGGCTAAACTGTTGACCAATGCTTTTCCCCTTCGATGTCGAAAAGTAAACAGAAATGTAAAATTCGATTGCAGGAAATCTAGCCTAGCTTTTTCGATCAGACTTGGCAAAGTTGTAGATCAACTACTTAGCTAAAGATGGAGCGAAAAAAAATCGAAACTTTTTCGAGTAGTTTTGGAGGTAAATCCACTGTTCTGAAATCGGCAAAAAGATTTGAGCAAGGATTTGCGAAGTCAGGGTTGACGAAAACATTGCGATTTATACATCTTTCGATTGCCCAGAGTATACAGAACAACATCCTTTTTACCGCTTTTCGATAGACCGAATAATATTGGAGAAATTAACTGTTTTCTGAGGAGAGTGGTTTTGTGAAACGGCATCTCGCTGTGCACTAGAGCGGAAAGCAGAGTTACCTTAAGAAACCGTGCTACCTGGATTGAAAAAGATCAAAACTTTTGTAATTTGCAGCTTTAATTTTCCTAGGTCGTTCTAAAACGTTTTGACAGTGAACAGTAATTGCAACTGTTTTGACACCGTTTTGAATGTAAATTATGTTATTACTTGTTTCGATATCTTATTCAGTAATTAGGCATTGAGAATGTAAGAAACTCACTGGAAGGTGTCCTAAAATTTAAGAAACTTCTTACTAGCTCTGGAGTTCCGTTTCTTATAAAAAGATGAGTTTATCTAAGTAACTTTAACAAATTTCCAATATTTAGGGTTGCATTTGATTCAGATAAAAATTGATTGACAATACCTGTTCTTGTTCATCCCGAAATTTGAATGCCAGTCTAAATGCTGAAAATACCAATGGAGGTAGTGTGTATTTGATTCTTTGCTCGCTTCCACTGCCAAAGTGTTTCCTTGCTGTGTTGAGAATCTGCAAATCAAAGAAAATCAAAGTAAGCAAAAATGAAACGAGGATACAAAGACTCGAATGTTCTTTGAAGTCAAGAGAGAGGTTAGATTTACCCAATGTTTTTAGGTGTCTCGAGCGATGGGGACCTTGGGTGGGGAGCAGTGACGGGGACAGTTGTTGTCGTTGTTGTTTCCTCGGCCGGCGTACCGATTGTTCACTATTATATTTTGGCCTGACATCTAATGTGAAACCGGCTCAAATATTTATTTGCAAAATGTTTTTATAATTAGAATTTCTATCTGTATTAGTTGTAGCGTATGTGTAGTAGTTTTGTAGTAGTTGTATTTTAGTTTATATTAATTCCAGGGGGTAGACATGATATTTTGCTCCTCCTGGTCCCCGTTCTTGTAGTGTGGTATAGTAGATTGTAGGTAGTGTTTAGGTAATTTTGTTGTAAATTTTTATATTGAATATATATAAAAAAAAAAAAATGTTTTTAATCCTTGTCTTCCTTCCTTTTAATTATTCGATTTTGTTTTATGTGTTCAAGACAGGGCCTGAACTTCACTGGTCTTACTCCACTGTTGAGATAATTCGATTGATAAAAGCTTTTTAAGTACAGTCATATTCGTGGAATTCAATTCCTGTTCCATAGGGTCACTTTTATCAAATCTATCAAATTAGATGTCACGTGAAAATTTCCGCTAATAAAAGCAATCAAACTGTTTTCCATGAGTAATTTTGCGTTTTCGGAAATCTCACGCGACAGATAATTTGAGATAGAATTTGAGATTTGACATTTAATATGAGACTTTAAACGAGAAACTTACAAAAAAAATTTCTCCCAAGATAGGCATTAAATCGACAGAAACGACTGCTCTTTGGTAGGCCTTTTTTCCAGTTATTGTTGGTGCTGTGTTTAATAGTCTTGTTATTAAAGGAATTGAATCAGCATAAGACGGCAAGGTATATACCCTATCTGTCAGAATTCGCTGACTCATGGTTCTGGACAGCGCATCTGATTGGCTAAAGTGCATGTGAAATGAAACTGATCACATGAAATGCATTCTGCTACAGCAGGTCCTTTTAGTTTGTTAACAGTGATAATTGATCTTTATCACATGGGTCACATGATACACGCAAAGCCGGTCTATTTACCATGATTCAATGCCTTTAACGTACACTAAATGAACAAGACTGCAATTTTCTAGGAATGTCTCCAAAGCTTTCTAAAATGCTTTTATACAAACATCTGGCCTAAATTCTTTGCGACCAATAACTAAAATGTTCTCACCAAATATTGCTGATCAGAGCTCTCTGAGTACAACAAATTGATAAATCTCCCCATGAGTCCTTGCTCTTCTGCAAAATCTTCTGGATCTTCCTAGCAATAAAAGTTGAGATCATTATTACTAAGGGGCCATGGCTAAACCACCAAATTGAACATTTAATAATTTGGTTGATTACTGCATAACGCAATGGCTCAAAGAACAGATTCAAACGCTAATGGTAAAATAAAAATCCTTATTCACAGTAAAAGTATTCGGCATCGTGTTATAATTTTTAGAAGAATCTATGGAATACATTTGATGCAGTGTTGATAAGTGCTGGAAGGTCAATTGAGAATTCAGCTGAAAAGATCAATGCAAAATGCTCATACAAATCTGAAATAGACTACCAAAACCATGACGTAACCGGAATTTAAGCTGCTGGATAGACAGTACAGCATATGAAATGTTCATATTTGTGTTGAAAACAAAGAAGATAATCTTACCACTTCAGAAGGTTGGTCATCCTGATCCATTATAAGTGGCCCTGCCAGAAGTAGCACTGAATCCACCTATAATATACAAAACTCTTAAAAATTTCGGATCCAGTGACAACAAAGATAAGTTATGTAAATGGCTCGTTTTGTTAAAAAGCAACAGAAACAAAGCAAACATTTCAAAATCTTCCCATCATGTCCAAATTCAATTCTACCAAATATTCATAACCAAAATGGGCCTGCAATTATTATTATTATTATTAACAATTTATTTTACGTTGGCAAAAAGGTAAAAAATATACATAGCTAATAAGCTAATTAATGCCAACAGCTAAATGCTAAATGTGACATGTAACATTGATTTGCAATAATCTCTTTAAAAGGCACACACACAAATATTTGTCATCTCCTATCTGATAAGGCCTAGTTTAAACATCCTATCCTTACAGTGTCGAATTTAATAGAGGCTGCTAAAAATTTCCTACTGCCAATTAAATTTAAAGTTTAAATCACCAGTCGATTAAAATCATTAAACGGCATAAATTCACCAGCCCTTTCGTGTTAAACAGCAGAAACACGACTTGATTTAAACATCGAATTTCTGTCGCATTTTATTGATCAATTCTAGTCCATGGTCCATGGTTTCTACTTGTGTTCAGTCACTGTGCTTGTGCATTTTGAAAAATGGCCAATTTTTAAAAATCTGATTACTTCAAATCCGACACGGTAAAAGACGATGTTTAAATCAGATATTTAAACATGGCAGATTTTTCCATTTTTAATACAGTTCAATTCGACACGGCCAAAATACGATGTTTAAACTAGGCCTAAGCGTTACCTCAAACTTTCAAAAACACTGACCTCTTCCTGTGATGGAACAAGTGTTTCATTATCCAAAGCATTGTTGATGACGTACATTGCCATTTCTTTACGAGTTGGAAAATCAAAATAATCGAATAATGGGGCAAAATGCTTCAGCTTTAGAATTGTGAGAACGTTGTTGTAAGCATCCACTGGGATCTTCAATAATCGCATGAGTTCTTTGGATACTGCGTTGTTCTTGTCAATGCTATGAATAGATGATCAAAACTAGATAACTAATTGTTCTCAACGTAACGCAGCGTAAAATAAAAGGGAAGCAGAGCATTCAACAAGCATCAGAACAAGAAACAATTTTGACTAAAATTATAAGAAACATTGAATAATTTTGTGCTCCAGTGACCACACTAAGTCGTCTGTTTGCCATCCTCATTCCTTGTCTAACCATTTACACTACCTCAAGCTTCCTGAACATATTCCCATTATCGTCTTCTTATAGTAACAATTCAAGTCAATTCAATTTTATTTGCAAAATATAACAGCCTAACACAATGTAAGATAAAAATATATGTATTCGACACGACCCAAGAGAAGCAGAGCTTATCTAGCCTGGGCCGTAAATTAAAGTTCAAAGGAATACACGAAAAAAGAAATAATTACGTCACAGTACAAAAGCTAGGAAAATTCAACAGTAAGATATATTTTTGTTAGTAAGAAATGTTATTGGTTTGTAAGTCTTAATCATGTAAAGTTTTTCTTATAGTTGTATTTGGTATGTGCTGGAGATGATGTCTTCTTTAAGTTTTTTACTGAAGTGTTTTCGTTTTGAGATCGACTTTAAGGAAGGAGGAAGGTTATTCCACATGCGAGCACCAATGTTTTATACGGTGTAGTCACGCCACTTTTTATCAGATTTCACTGACATGCATTTTCTTCAGTAAAAATATCTCCTTGTTCTTATCTCTTCTCTTGGTCACATATCACATGATGTCATAAGGCAATTTTTTCAGACAAATAATATTTAAATCACCTAGAAAAAGATTGATAGACGAACAGCGTGATTCTTGACATTTACAAAATGATTACGCTGTTGGATTATCTGTAGATGATCAGGCTATGTACCGAGCTACAAAATATGCATTACCTACTTTACTTGAAAAAGAACATTATTTAAGAAACCCAGAGCAAAAAATATGAATTTTACATACTGTGCCATGTTAAGCTTGCCAAAAATCTCTTCTGTATATTCCAAAACTTTATCGACATAATCGACTCTGTCAGGATAGCACTTCAAAGCGAGGTTAATTAACGACACTTGCAAAGCAACAATGTCTTCTGTTGGCATATCAGATCGAGACTAAAAGGGGAAACAAGCATTTGTTATCTACACATCTTGAAAAAGTAATGATAGACAAGAAAATGCTAGAAACACTAGCACCAGTTCTTCGTCAGCAACACCCTCGGTGGTGAAGATAGAAATCGAAATACTTGGTAAAATTGTATCAGTTTGCAAATCATACTGCAAAACCAAGCAATAAATCCGAGAAAATTCAAATTCTTCTTCTCAACAGGGTTTAAACTTAATCATAACACTTTAGCCTTAATTTCGTTTTCATTGATTAATTAGCTACAGGTCATTCTCCTCGCTGTATTCTGAGAAATATGAAAATACACTGGGACCTATATGATATTGATTTCGACGAAACATCAATTAAACAGGATTTCATACGGTATAGATTTTGATGAAAGAAGGAGTTTTTTTCTTGCAAATTGTGTCTATAATCTTATACTGAAAATAAATGTAAGGCTTCATTACAAGGAAGACTGTGAATGATTTGTGCAGTATGACTCTTCAATCACCAGACACTGCCCTCGGTTGATATAATCAATAAACGATTGCACAAAAGATGGATGTCTTTGAGGAATCATTTACCACAATTCTTTGCAGTATTGAAGAAATCAACCAATCAACTGAAATGATATTCAATATGGCGCAAAGCATCATGGTAAAAATTCATATCCACCAACCCTAGTGCGATCGTCTATTCATGCAGCATAATATTGGATTCTCTTCCATCAACATATGTCCTCTCACATCGACGAAAGACATGTATATAAATCTAAACTTTTAGCCCTTACCTGAATAACATGTGCAACTTGTTGTGAGAAAATTTCAAAGAGTCTGATATCAACAGGAATTCCAGGTCCATCACCACGATGTGCGAACATGGCTAATCTGTCAATCAATGCAATGATGATGTTCTTAACATTGACATTCTGATGCAGATCAGCACATGCTTTAAGGAATGCATTTAATGTCTGCAGATGGAATTCATCAGGAAATACCTACAAAGAGACAGAATTATGTTCAATATTTACAATGATTATATGAATGAAATGAAAATAGAATTAAAAGCCTTGCAAACAATTATAAATCAAACAGCGCCAACATTTTTATGGCTGTCCCTTTAACTACGTAACGTCTACCGGGTGAACACCGGGTGCGCCAAAATAAACTATGCATGTTTGGCAGGCCACTATAAATCGTGCAC
Organism: Aurelia coerulea; assembly: GCA_039566865.1. NCBI lineage: Eukaryota > Metazoa > Cnidaria > Scyphozoa > Semaeostomeae > Ulmaridae > Aurelia > Aurelia coerulea. The sequence continues at coordinate 985,738 of CM076948.1, forward strand.
TAGACCGATTTTGATGATTTATGACTTAATCGTTAGCAGAAAGCCTGACTTAGATACTGGGATTTTTTGCAATTTTTTTCATTTTCAGTTTTTAGAGCTAGAAGAGAGTTTCTTAAAATTGTAGTTTTCGAAAACACTGAAAACGATCAAAAAAACATCGATCAAGTTTTCTAAAGAATCGACATAAATGAACAAAGAGAGAACTTGTTCGTGGTGATTTGAGATTTAGAAATCGACTAATTGTAATCTGCTGTATGAGAGTTCGTACTAAACCCCCAAATCACCCTGAAAACATTTTCTCTTTGTTCATTCATGTTGAGTCTTTTAAAATTTGATCAACGTTTTTTTATCGTTTTCAGCGGTTTCGAAAACTAACATTTTAAGAAACTCGCTTCTAGCTCTAAAAACTGAAAACAAAAAAATTTGCAAAAAGTCCTAGAATTTAAGTCAGGCTTTCTGCTAAAAATTAAGTCATAAATATTCAAACTCGGTCTAGTGTACGATTTATTGTGGCCTGCCAAACGTGCATAGTTTATTTTGGCGCACCTGGTAGAAAAATGTCCCCTTTTTGAAAAATAACTGCAGCAAAAGTAGTTGCGTGATAATTTTAGGGATTGGTTTTTCTAATATTTAAGAGATTGAAGCATTTTTTGTAATTTTTGGTAATTTTCAAATAGGCAGTCTCTTGGAAACTTCAAAGGACATACAAAATCAGTCAATCGGAACAGCGAGAAAATTGCCTAATATGTATGATCAAATCTTCCAGGTTGTTTGAAATCTATTGGAAATCCTTTGAAAATTAGCAAGACCAACAAAATGAGACACTGAAACTGAGACGGAAACTGAAGTTGATTTCTTTTTTATTGCTCTGTACAAAAGAATTACTAAACTTAGTAAAACCAACAGGATATGCGTTTTTTATTTCAATATGCCTTTTGGTCATGCATTTTAGGCCACTTTCTGGATGTTGCGCAAGATTAATTTTCTTAATTTTTCGAAATTACCATAGGAGTGCTATCTTAAAAATCACCAAAAAATACAAAAACTACTTAAATCTTATGCTACTAGAAAAATCAATTTTGATGACTGTAGCTTAAGTAGATTTGCTACAATAGTTTTTCGAACAGGAGGGCCTTTTTGAGTCACCCGGTATACAGCTTTCCTATAGAATCGAAAGCTTAACAGGAATGTACGATGGTAAATAGGCTTGTCTATAAATAGAACAAAGAAAATACTCAGACACAGCATCGCTTCTTTGGCTATCCATTGTTCACGGCGAGTGTGCAACTTTGATTCGAAAGGGATGTATTTATTCATTCGTTTGACTCTTTGCAAATTCAAACTTTTAACCTTCCAGAAACACTTTAACAATGGAGTTTTGACCACGGAAAATTAGAATCCTTCTTTCAAAATATATCCCCTTTTTCAAGCCATTGTTTTCAATTCAACTTAGCCAAATGAATAATTTATTAGAGTCTGTTATAATTTAACAAAATAAGTAAATTACCACTTTCAGCTGTCTTTCTGCATCCAATTTTCATAACAAATTATGAATTTGCAATCATGACTTCGACTATTGACTATTCTCAAAACTTGGAATCCATTCTTGATAACAAAATGTGTGGCAAAGTTAAAGGCTAATACCATTTGAGTTGTAGTTTAATGCAAAAAGCAACGGCACCTACCTGAATGATGCATTCCATCAGATATTCTTGTGCAATGGCATCCTTGCAGCAGATCACTTGTTCCAATACACCAGGCAGAACATCCTTTAAATAAAATCATACAATCAGCCATAACTGAAACATTTATAAATCAAGCAAGTCAAATGATCTATTATTTCTTCTTGATTACAACACTCCTTTGCCTCATTGTTCTTCTGTTTTAAGCTTAACGGCACAATGCCGTGGCACTGATTGGGTGAATAAGACAATAAAGAAGAATAGGATTAGGCAAGCTTCAGTAATTTCGCTGAACACTGAAATTCATGAAGGTGATAACGATCTGACTCGCATTATTCTCTAAACAAAGTATGATCCAAGAGCATAAAGGCTTGGTAATTACTCAGACGCCATGTTCTTTATTAGTGACCTCAAAATTACAACTAGCCAATCACAGCCACGACAGTGTACCTTTAAGATTTAATCTTAATATAGTACACAGTCTGTATTTTAACACAAGATTTTGGATATTGTCTCCAAGTTAAGCTTTTTCTAATTACTTGCTTGATTACTCTGTACATAAATCTGACTGAAAATGTTTAAAATATAGCAATACAGAAAGCATTCAGAATTAGTTTTTTTTTGCTTCGACACTTCAACAGTACTTCTTGTCAACGTAAAACAAGGAAATCCCCTCACATAGTTCCTTGTCAAATACAATACAGGCCTTGCACACGTTAACATGGTTTTCTTACCTAAGAATTCTCGTTTAGAAAAATTTACAGTCTTTAATATGGCTCAAGAATTCTTATCTTAATGTAAGGAATTCTTGTCATCTTAATGTCTGCAAGGCATATACTTTAGCAATTCATGCTATTAACAAGAAAATGGGGGATACATTGTGAAATTACCTTCTTGTACATCTCCATGTCAATACCCTCCAGCTGACTTAATCTAACAAGATTTGTGCCAACCAGAATCCTGAGTTCCTGTCTTTCCCTTTCTCTCTTTTCTCTGTCCCTTGAATGTCCTTGATGTTGCATTCTAACCCACAATTTGTTCATCTCGGCAAAATTCAGCAAGATAAACTCAATTGAATCCTTAACACTGCCTTCTTTCTCTGTGTTTCTGAGAACAATTAAACAAGGTTCAGTTAACATCCAATTGAACATAAGAACTCAGTATACCTATATGGAAGACTTCAGAAAATAAATTATATGTAAAGATGGAAGAGAAAGACCATTTTGGAAACCTGAATGTCCAACGATATTTTCACAATAAAGATCTGGTAAACTTAAAGCATAACAGATCCAGAAAATCTTCTTGGCAATTGTTCTGACTTCATTTTCTACTCAAAAATTTACTATCATTTGAGCATCATTAACCTGATGAGGTTTCAAATGTTTCAAAAGATATACCTCGTTTTGAATGAATTGAATCAAACCAAGCTTTATATCCGATCTATTCATTATCAATTCATAAGATTTAAACCTTAGACTGTGTTCTGACTTCATTTTCTACTCACAAATTTACTATCATTTGAGCATCATTAACCTGATGAGGTTTCAAATGTTTCAAAAGATATACCTCGTTTTGAATAAATTTAATCAAACCAAGCATTTTATCCTATCTATTCATTATCAATTTTTTAGATTTTAACCTTAGACTGTATTTTGACTTCATTTTCTACTCACAAATTTACTATCATTTGAGCATCATTAACCTGATGAGGTTTCAAATGTTTCAAAAGATATACCTCGTTATGAATGAATTGAATCAAACCAAGCTTTATATCCGATCTATTCATTATCAATTCATAAGATTTAAACCTTAGACTGTGTTCTGACTTCATTTTCTACTCACAAATTTACTATCATTTGAGCATCATTAACCTGATGAGGTTTCAAATGTTTCAAAAGATATACCTCGTTTTGAATGAATTGAATCAAACAAGCTTTATATCCGATCTATTCATTATCAATTCATAATATGTAAACCTTAGACTGTATTTTGATTTCATTTTCTACTCACAAATTTACTATCATTTGAGCATCATTAACCTGATGAGGTTTCAAATGTTTCAAAAGATATACCTCGTTATGAATGAATTGAATCAAACCAAGTTTTATATCCGATCTATTCATTATCAATTCATAAGAATTAAACCTTAGACTGTATTTTGATTTCATTTTCTACTCACAAATTTACTATCATTTGAGCATCATTAACCTGATGAGGTTTCAAATGTTTCAAAAGATATACCTCGTTTTGAATGAATTGAATCAAACCAAGCTTTATATCCGATCTATTCATTATCAATTCATAAGATTTAAACCTTAGACTGTATTTTGACTTCATTTTCTACTCACAAATTTACTATCATTTGAGCATCATTAACCTGATGAGGTTTCAAATGTTTCAAAAGATATACCTCGTTTTGAATGAATTGAATCAAACCAAGCTTTATATCCGATCTATTCATTATCAATTCATAAGATTTAAACCTTAGACTGTGTTCTGACTTCATTTTCTACTCACAAATTTACTATCATTTGAGCATCATTAACCTGATGAGGTTTCAAATGTTTCAAAAGATATACCTCGTTATGAATGAATTGAATCAAACCAAGCTTTATATCCGATCTATTCATTATCAATTCATAAGATTTAAACCTTAGACTGTGTTCTGACTTCATTTTCTACTCACAAATTTACTATCATTTGAGCATCATTAACCTGATGAGGTTTCAAATGTTTCAAAAGATATACCTCGTTTTGAATGAATTGAATCAAACCAAGCTTTATATCCGATCTATTCATTATCAATTCATAAGATTTAAACCTTAGACTGTATTTTGACTTCATTTTCTACTCACAAATTTACTATCATTTGAGCATCATTAACCTGATGAGGTTTCAAATGTTTCAAAAGATATACCTCGTTTTGAATGAATTGAATCAAACCAAGCTTTATATCCGATCTATTCATTATCAATTGATAAGATTTAAACCTTAGACTGTGTTCTGACTACATTTTCTACTCACAAATTTACTATCATTTGAGCATCATTAACCTGATGAGGTTTCAAATGTTTCAAAAGATATACCTCGTTTTGAATGAATTGAATCAAACCAAGCTTTATATCCGATCTATTCATTATCAATTCATAAGATTTCAATGTTAGACTGTATTTTGACTTCATTTTCTACTGACAAATTTACTATCATTTGAGCATCATTAACCTGATGAGGTTTCAAATGTTTCAAAAGATATACCTCGTTTTGAATGAATTGAATCAAACCAAGCTCTATATCCGATCTATTCATTATCAATTCATAAGATTTCAACCTTAGACTGTATTTTGACTTCATTTTCTACTCACAAATTTACTATCATTTGAGCATCATTAAACTGATGAGGTTTCAAATGTTTCAAAAGATATACCTCGTTTTGAATGAATTGAATCAAACCAAGCTTTATATCCGATCTATTCATTATCAATTCATAAGATTTTAACCTTAAGACTGTATTTTGACTTCATTTTCTACTCACAAAATTACTATCATTTGAGCATCATTAACCTGATGAGGTTTCAAATGTTTCAAAAGATATACCTCGTTATGAATGAATTGAATCAAACCAAGTTTTATATCCGATCTATTCATTATCAATTCATAAGATTTAAACCTTAAGACTGTATTTTGACTTCATTTTCTACTCACAAATTTACTATCATTTGAGCATCATTAACCTGATGAGGTTTCAAATGTTTCAAAAGATATACCTCGTTTTGAATGAATTGAATCAAACCAAGCTTTATATCCGATCTATTCATTATCAATTCATAAGATTTAAACCTTAGACTGTGTTCTGACTTCATTTTCTACTCACAAATTTACTATCATTTGAGCATCATTAACCTGATGAGGTTTCAAATGTTTCAAAAGATATACCTCGTTTTGAATGAATTGAATCAAACCAAGCTTTATATCCGATCTATTCATTATCAATTCATAAGATTTTAACCTTAAGACTGTATTTTGACTTCATTTTCTACTCACAAATTTACTATCATTTGAGCATCATTAACCTGATGAGGTTTCAAATGTTTCAAAAGATATACCTCGTTATGAATGAATTGAATCAAACCAAGTTTTATATCCGATCTATTCATTATCAATTCATAAGATCTTAACCTTAGACTGTATTTTGATTTCATTTTCTACTCACAAATTTACTATCATTTGAGCATCATTAACCTGATGAGGTTTCAAATGTTTCAAAAGATATACCTCGTTTTGAATGAATTGAATCAAACCAAGTTTTATATCCGATCTATTCATTATCAATTCATAAGATTTAAACCTTAAGACTGTATTTTGACTTCATTTTCTACTCACAAATTTACTATCATTTGAGCATCATTAACCTGATGAGGTTTCAAATGTTTCAAAAGATATACCTCGTTATGAATGAATTGAATCAAACCAAGTTTTATATCCGATCTATTCATTATCAATTCATAAGATTTAAACCTTAAGACTGTATTTTGACTTCATTTTCTACTCACAAAATTACTATCATTTGAGCATCATTAACCTGATGAGGTTTCAAATGTTTCAAAAGATATACCTCGTTATGAATGAATTGAATCAAACCAAGTTTTATATCCGATCTATTCATTATCAATTCATAAGATTTTAACCTTAAGACTGTATTTTGACTTCATTTTCTACTCACAAATTTACTATCATTTGAGCATCATTAACCTGATGAGGTTTCAAATGTTTCAAAAGATATACCTCGTTTTGAATGAATTGAATCAAACCAAGCTTTATATCCGATCTATTCATTATCAATTCATAAGATTTAAACCTTAGACTATATTTTGACTTCATTTTCTACTCACAAATTTACTATCATTTGAGCATCATTAACCTGATGAGGTTTCAAATGTTTCAAAAGATATACCTCGTTTTGAATGAATTGAATCAAACCAAGTTTTATATCCGATCTATTCATTATCAATTCATAAGATTTAAACCTTAAGACTGTATTTTGACTTCATTTTCTACTCACAAATTTACTATCATTTGAGCATCATTAACCTGATGAGGTTTCAAATGTTTCAAAAGATATACCTCGTTATGAATGAATTGAATCAAACCAAGTTTTATATCCGATCTATTCATTATCAATTCATAAGATTTAAACCTTAAGACTGTATTTTGACTTCATTTTCTACTCACAAAATTACTATCATTTGAGCATCATTAACCTGATGAGGTTTCAAATGTTTCAAAAGATATACCTCGTTTTGAATGAATTGAATCAAACCAAGTTTTATATCCGATCTATTCATTATCAATTCATAAGATTTTAACCTTAAGACTGTATTTTGACTTCATTTTCTACTCACAAATTTACTATCATTTGAGCATCATTAACCTGATGAGGTTTCAAATGTTTCAAAAGATATACCTCGTTTTGAATGAATTGAATCAAACCAAGCTTTATATCCGATCTATTCATTATCAATTCATAAGATTTCAACCTTAGACTGTATTTTGACTTCATTTTCTACTCACAAATTTACTATCATTTGAGCATCATTAACCTGATGAGGTTTCAAATGTTTCAAAAGATATACCTCGTTTTGAATGAATTGAATCAAACCAAGCTTTATATCCGATCTATTCATTATCAATTCATAAGATTTAAACCTTAGACTGTATTTTGACTTCATTTTCTACTCACAAATTTACTATCATTTGAGCATCATTAACCTGATGAGGTTTCAAATGTTTCAAAAGATATACCTCGTTTTGAATGAATTGAATCAAACCAAGCATTTTATCCGATCTATTCATTATCAATTCATAAGATTTAAACCTTAGACTGTGTTCTGACTTCATTTTTGATTACAAAGTCCAACTTTGTAATCTAAGAGGGGGCTCCAGGTCAGTCAGAAAGTCAGAAAGAAAGAAAGAAAGAAAGAAAGAAAGAAAGTCCGTCACGCTCGTTAAAGCAATTGATTAACGTTTTATCTCTGCTAATTGGCACTGGAATAAAGAAAGCGCACATAAAGCGCATACAAGACAGAAGTTTCCCGCGATCCTATAGGAACATTTGACGTCGGCTTATTTCATGTTAGACAGATTTGACACCTTAAGATGGATAAATCACCAAGATGTTTACCCTGACGCAACAACAAATTTACCCAGAATTGGCACGTTCTTGACTTCATTAGCAGCTCAATTATGTCAAAACAATCGTTTTCTAGAACGAACGAATCATTAGCCTTATTGATAGTACTCATTATGCAAATAAGTCTACTTTAGAGGATGATGTAACCGGCGGCCTGCACAGAGGCTAGCATTCGCAGCATCACCGAAGGTAGAAGGATCCCCCTCCTACACAGCTACAGAAAGTTGCAGAATCCCAGCAAAACAATGGCGCCATTGACAGGGGAAAGGCACGAGATCACACTGAACCAAACCATCTTCATGCATATCATTCTGCACAGAGGTCATCTTCGTGACTGCTTGTCTCAAATTAGATGCCCGCGAATAGCAACAATTGAAACGTTCTGTAGGGTTCTGCATAAGTAATTTTGCGTTATCGTAAATCTCACATGACATCTCATTTGACACAAATGCACCAATAGTTTTGTGCACGAACTAAGCAAACTAGGGGTAATGACTTTTGATTTTTGCGTATCGTTCTCGTTTGACATAAAGACCAAGATATTGCTTTTGAGGCTATTCTTGTTCTTATACAAGGCGCTTGATTCTCCATTGAAGGCCACTTTAGCAGCAACACTCATCTCTCTAACAGCATCTATGATCATTTGGGGTTATGAAGAAATCAATATTCAGATATTCTTATGCTTGTTTAGCTCATGACAGACTTTGTAATCATCCAAAAGGATCTTATGTTCTACTCACAAATTTACTATCATTTGAGCACATCAACCCGATGAGGTTTCAAATGTTTCAAAAGATATACCTCGTTTTGAATGAATTGAATCAAACCAAGTTTTATATTCGATCTAAGACTTTAACCTTAGACTGTGCGTGCTGTGAATTTTTATCAAACCTTCAGTTTGAGGGAAGTAAATCTGACTGAACTGAACTAAATCTTCTTTCAAGGTTTGAATTTACCAATAACTATCCCTGCATTTCATCAAATGAGAACAAGATAGAATAAAAAAAATCCTTACTTGACACTCTCGTCAGCATCTGGCAATTGGCCTCTTGTTGATTGAAGAAGAAAATTCCTCAAAAACAATCCTCTCAATGGGTGCTGTACTCCTCTGCACATCTCAACAAGATCTTTCATTATATCCTTCTTAGCAACTTCTCCAGATTTGATGTAAACCATACCAACAGTGATCAATAAATAGCTATAAAGAGAATAAAGTATCATACACAACAAATAAAAAACACTTGTTATCATAAAGGAACCCTTTGGATAAGACTTTCTTGTGTCATAATTTTGCAGTACGTTTCTCAGATCTACTGTACTCAAACAAAATCTCAAACTTTATGTAGAGCCCCTTCCTTTAGAACAGCACAAAATATGATAGGATTGATATCATAGCTCCTCCACAGTAGCTGTTCAAATGGGACACCCTTTGAATGCAACACATTTCAAGAATATACAGCATTAAGTATGGCAGCTTAAATTTGCTTTCATTCTACTGATAACTACAGGGTACTGATTATATGATGAATTTTATCTCCAGCTCTGCATCAGACAATTATTAGCTATAAAATCGCAATTGTAATCTGAAGAACAGGGGCCAATTTTGCAATACAATAGCATCAGGTGCTTTTGATTGACACCTCAATTCAAAGTGATTAGCGATTGCAGACAAATGAAATTCTCTCAACCAATTAAAAACAAACAAAGCTACAAAGTTGCCCTGAGGCCAGTATGGCAAACTGTTGCCTGGTGCATGCAAAAGGCAATTTTTAAAAGAAGTTATGTGCTTAATACAAAAGAAGAAGGGCAAATCTAAAGTCCTGCATGGTGGATTTTGTTTATTTGATTCAGGAGTTGAGTAGTAATTGAGCCCTAAATATGTGAGAATTGTAATGTCTTTTCTTAGTTTCTGCATCAAATAAATAAAATCCGCCTGGCAGAACTTTAGATTCACCCTTCTTCTATCATCATAAGCATATACAGTAACTTGACTTGAAAACAACCCTTCACATGCACAAAGTGAAAGATTGCCCTGCTGGTTTCGGGGCAACTTTTGCGAAATTCTTTGATTTGAATTACTGGTTGAGAGAATTTCCTTTGTCTTCAGTTGCTGATCGCTTCGAATTGAGGTGTCAATCAAAAGCAACTGATGCTATTGTATTACAAAATCTGCCCTTGTTAATCTAAAGCAAAATTCCTTCATTTTTGCAAATGATTATTAAAACTCAACTTACAGTCTTGGGATGATGTTGCCAGCATACTGCACTAGTTCATACAGATCATTGACTTTACGTCCTTTTGAGAACTCATCAAGCAAATACAATTCTAAATGGCTTAACTCATCACTCACACTCATATCTGTACAAGGTAAATCAAGGATAAAACTATTTTTGATAGTAAGTCCTATCCTAATACTGTATGTTATCACCAAAGTAAGGTAATATCATCCAAAAAAGGAACTGCATATCAGTTGAACAGTGGCTACAACTTAAGAATTCTGGGAGGATCACTGGATTTGTCACTTATAACAAAATATTCTAAAAGGATACAGAGCTCGTAATAACTCTTGGGTGACAGAAGTGATGTTCTGAGTTCCCCAAGCATATTTGAAGCATGTTTTAAGGCATCCATTATCTTGGATTTGTCCTAAAAAAGACAAAAATGGAATACAGTTATTTTTTGAAAATTATACCAGGTGGACAAGAAACATTTCTCTTTTGCCTTCCCATTCAGACAGAAAACAGCCAACATTCCTACCCAAAGAAGATGAATCTAACAACAGGCTACAGTAGCTCGAGTTAATTCCTTTTAACTGTTGAATTGCTATAGATTCGTTTCAGAAGTCATCTGACAACATTCTGAAAAGTTATCAATATATTTTCTTCAGTATACAGTACATTGTGACACTATATTGCATTTATTGAAATCATCATTTTTATCGTTCAACTTTATTCAAATCCTTAGATTATCAAATGATCTAATCTATAGAAGGCTTTCATACTTACAAGACATCTCTTCATTTGAAATGATTGTGTTTTCACAACTTGTACTGCCTCCTCCAACAACTTCTCCTGCTCTTCTTGTGGTGACATGCTTGAGGAAGTCTGGAAAATCAAATATTAACCCTTCAATAAGCCTTAACTTTCTTTCTTTGCAGACCAACTTTTGATTTGATATGTGCAGTCTGAAGCCTAGGGAGGTACACATTTTGGTTGGACAGGGGTTAATGCTGTCTTGGTTATAAAGACAGCATTTTGCACCATAAAACTAAACCATGTGGGTGACACATACCCTTATTCTCAACCTGTTATTCATACCCTCTCTGGGATTGTGACAATTTATTGAAAATTGCAACTAGTTTGAGAAAAAATTTTATTGCTTCTTGTTTCATCTAATCAATCATTCAGTACATCAAATCTATTGTATCTGTCACATCTGTCGTATGCAGTTTCTATCTATTCCACTGTTGCGCTGTCTTACCGTTTTAGATAGTTCATATATGCCTGTCATTTCAAATTGTGTCTTCCTTGTTATGTATTTGGTGTTCGTTAGTGTAGTCCAGGGAAAGTTCCTTTGCTGAGATTGTATCGTTTTCCTGGTGTAAATGACCTTTTGTCAGTGGCGTAACATTTGGCATATGGAGTTTACAAGGGATGCACCCTGGTGGGTGTATTCAAGACTCCAAATCAGGGACCGCGCAGCGGTTTCAAAGTGGGGGGGCTAAAAGGCGAGCGAAGCGAGCTATAATGGGGGTCCGGGGGCTTGCCCCCGGAACATTTTTTGAGACCACGCCCTTTAGAACGTCGGAAAACGCCCTTTTCAATAAAAAACTTGACTATTTACGTCGATATTTATATACAGTTAGGTTCAAAAAAGATTTCAATTACTATGAAAAGAGACATATCGTTAAAACCAACAATATTAACAGCAAAGCATTTCTTCTCATAAAAACTATTACTACTGAAGATCTGTCAGAGCAAACGTGCCAAAGTTGCGATGCCCATTCTAACAGATGTCTCTCTTGAATATTGCTAACGATTTCGTTAAAAGTTTAACTTACATCTTGTTTGCTCGTTGTTTATGAAAGTTCAATATCGCTAGATTGTTGAAATTTGCTTGCTTCATATTTGAATGAAGTCAGGTTTTGAGACATCTAGCCATTGAGAAGGTCTCTCAGGAAATGCAGCAGTTGCGTGTATGAAAATATTGAAAATTCCATATTTGTGAAAGATTTTAGACCTATCTTTGAAAAAAGTGGGGGGGGGGGGGCTTTAGCCCCCCCCCCCCTAGCCCAATGGCTGCGCGGTCCCTGCTCCAAATTGCTATATTGATTTCTGTGTTGCCCCCCTACAAACTTGGTCCATCATCCAGTCTGCAGAGTATGGCATGACATTCTTTGATGAGATCTCCAGTGTGCAAGGAGAAAGTCTTTTGTTCTCTGTTGTCTTTTCTGAATAGCCCATTTCTGAATGGTTCTTCTCTATTGCTTCAGCCAAACTGCACAGTAGTGATGAACTTCTTTCTTTGGTCCGCCCTCAAAGTTTTCAGGTTGCCAAAGAGACCAGATCAAATCAGATCAATGATCCATTAATGTTTTATATGAGGGACCATTACTACCACTACTGGTTAAAAATGGTCTTTTGACGTCATATTTTACAAACAGTCTCAGTTTGTCATTCTCGCGGCACTTGACTCCAAACTTGATTCAAAAGTGCAAGTGACTCTTGATTCACACTCCTCCTTCCCTCGGCCTCGCATTTTGTCCTGTAGTAAGTCAAGTGCCCAAAAACTGAGGGTTTTCTTCTGATAATCAGGCACAATTCCGTTGCCATACTTCAATATAAGTAACACCATTAATAAATCCATTAAAATATCAATTCTTACCATATTTGAAGCTCTTTTTGCGTCTTTGAAACCCTTCCCTGTTTCTTCACTCAAGTCCTTTCCCGAAGACCAACAGCAACACTTCTCCACATAACCTCGTAACCATTCACCACAAAGAGGCAATTGAATAATGGTACCTGTTTTGCTCATGAGGAAAAAGAAGAGCAGTCTTGATCAGCCATTCTCTGCCATTCTCCTGTCCAATAACGACTGAAAACAAAGATGGGACGTTCAAAAAAGAATAAATCATTCAAGGTAAGTATGTTGGGAGGTATTTTAGGTAGCCAAATAATTGTGGTGTCCAAGAAAGGGAAAGTAAAAGGGGAGACTTTATTTATTAAGCGTCGCTCCACAGCAAGTCCAACAAAAAAACTTTTTACATTCATGAATAAAAAAGGTGAAAAATATCCACTTCTCTAGGATCTCTTGTGAACTCTGATTTTATCATTTTAGAAAAAGATCATACAGAAAACTTATAAATAAATGGCTGATTGATATCTGGATATTGATTCTTGATGTCGATAATATTGATAGGCTGCGTGATATTCAATATACCAGACAAAACTCTGGGAATGAAACCATAACTTGATGTTAGAAGAAACCACCCTGAAACCAAATAATACAAATACTCTTTGTGGCAAGCAAGAAATTATAAAAGTTGAAATATTTTGCAGAAAGATGGGAGAGCATTGATAACTTGAATTTTTAGATATTAAATGACAATAAAGACAACTACTGGAATGATATAGAGCACTGTCGCCGTGAATGGGTCTAATCACAAATAGAATTGATTTTCTTATCAAAGTGCATGTCTCTTGGAAATATTTTCTTTATGAATATAGACTACATTTCCTTGCCAACCGTTATTTCTAGGCCAAAGATATTTTTAGTCTTGTTTTCTCTTGAAACTGAGCCAAACATCAGCAGTAGTCAAAATAATACTTTCTCCAATTTTCGCCCTGAATGGGTCTAAATATTGTTTAGGCCTCAGCAGGGAAATTTACTGGCAGGAAAGCCAAGCTTCTCTCTACAGATACCACATTGAATGAGCTTTAAGGGAATGTTTGTATTATCTGGCTCTTGGCATTCTTGGCAACACAAAACTTTAACGGACAGCTATATCGCTTTTCCTGCGCCGATGAAGCTCAAATTTACGTAAAACTCAACTGTTATGATAATTTTCAAAGCTGATGAAACACCAAAGTTGATGAAACCCTCAAAATATGTCAAAATAACTTTAGTAGCACATTTCCTTTCTAAACTGTGACAATACCAGCACACACAAACTTGGATCGCTACGTGGAGTCGTTTGAAAAAGATAGACCCATTCAGGGCGAATTTTTCCCGATTCATTTGCCTTTGGAAAAATACGCACTTCTGCAACAAAGATTGACGACATGTTTCGATAAATGTTAGAATTTACTCTTAAAAGGTTGGTATGACCGGCGAAGCAGTTTAGCTGGATATCAAATGTGCAAAAATGAAAAAATAAAGGCTGACTCATTCAACCCATTTGAACCAGAAAAAAAGATTTGATGAAACTTGCGAGTCCACGGAAGATAGTCTTCCTGAAAAACTTTATATTTTCGGAAATATCCACTTCAACGAAACATGAGCAAAGAATATTGTAAAGAAAGGCATCAGCAAAACATTTTTGTTGTGTTTTTGAAAAATCTTCAATCCAGGCGCCTTGTATTTCCGTCGAAAGAAGAGCGTGCGATTCTGACGAAAAACGGCATTAGACCCATTCAGGGCGACAGTACTCTAGATAGTTTCATAAAATGTTACGTAATGTGATCATGATTGTCTTTTTAGTGGAAGAAGAAGCCCAGAGACCCAAAAGCTGATGAATATACAACTGACTCCTTTGAGAATATTGTTCGTAAAAATGACATGTTGGAATCTTATTACAAGGTATTGAAAACTTTATGTATGTATGTATATACTGTATATGTATGTATGTATCAATTTGCCACCAAAAAAATTAAAATATTACAATATTTTAAAAATAGATACATACAATTTTGATATAAATTAAATAAATACCTCAATGAAAACATCCCTAATCTAATTGTAGTGGCAAGGATAGCATTAAGTGGTTGAATTGACCATATTTCCATATTGGTCCCCTTAGAGGTGGTTTCTTAAGCGGAAAATGTAAGATTGTGAGAAAGCTGTATGAGGTGTCAGTAGTACACATATACATCATCTTCCTCCCTTTGTATATATCAGAAAAAAATGTCTTTGATCTTGTGTTTAAACTTGTTGACATTGTTTGTGGATTTTAAGTCAGATGCTGGACTATTCAATATTATTGGCCCTTGGTAAGATACAGTAGACATTTTTGCCAGTGTTACTTTTACAAAATAGGACTTTTGATTTAAACTTAAACCTACATGTTATTCGACTGGTCGACTGAATGCAATATTTCATTGGCATAAGCTGGAGCAGTTCCTTTGAAAATTTTCATTACATTTACACAGATATTTTGATTTATTTGGTGCTTTGTGGGGAGCCAGTTTATAGCTTTGAATTGTGTAACCCTAACATGTGCTGTGTTCTATCTTTTAATCCTCAAATATCTTGCAAGTGCTAGTTTTAATAATTCAGGTGTTTTCCCCATCTCTGTCTTTCAAATCTCGTGTCATCATTTCCAATGACTAATTCATTAGATCATTTTTTGGTAGATTGTTGAAATAAGGCAACATTGTTGTAGACTTTATGGTGATAAAAAGTCACTTATATATTTCAAGGGACAAAAAATCGTACCAGAAGAAGAATGGGAAGAATTTATGTCTGCATTAAGGCGTGAACTGCCATCTACATTCAGAATAACTGGGACAAGAAGGTGAGTACAGTACAGTATTTGGATCACCTTCATAAACGTTTGCTGCAACACTTTTTCTGTACGTTCATACTGTACGAAATACTGTGTATATTTTCAGTGGCTGTCTACATCTACAGTACATCTATAGTAATACTCTGCACAGACCAATTGGCATTACTGGAAAGTGTTATTTACCCACAAGTAAAATTAAAATAAGATCCTAAAAGTTCTAATTGGAAAAAGTCTCTAAAATACACAATCTAACTTAGTTACTAAAGGCTGTCCAAAAATTATGATGATATCAAAATACAGTATTGTTGTCATTTTATTGTAGCCATGCCAAAGATCTTCTTAGGATACTGAAAACCAATTTTGTGAGTGAAACAAAGGATGAAGATGAATTAGAAGAGAAGCCTTTGGTATGCCTCAACTGGTAAGATCAATTTCCTAATTTCATTGAAAATTTGTATCTTATGATCTGACAGTGTAGTTAAATTTCTGATGTTTTTAATAGTCTACCATCATTGTATGTTTGTGCAAATGTTTGCTTGACTAATGGATTGCTGGACTGCTCATGTAGTTAATTACCAGACTGAATGGTTGGTAGACTGCTTAATTGATTGGTTGATTGGTTTTGATTGATCAATTGCTTCTTATCTCTGTTGTCAGGTATCCAGATGAGCTGGCATGGGAGACAAAAATAGCAAAACGAGAAATACGCAGATCTGAGAAACTCAAGCAGCTGCATAAATTTCTTGTTGATGAAACTGACTGTGTATGTACCATAAAAAATGTGATTTAAAAAGAGTGACTTTTACCACTTGCCTTGCTAATGGTTGTCAAAAGGAGTTTTGACCAAGGAAGTCTGCAATGTCTAATGTCTCCTCCATTGATTTTAGAAATTATAGTATTTAAAAGAGGCCCAAATTTTTTGAAGTACCAGGTGAAAAAGTTTGTGCATTGGCTTGAAACAATATATGTTCTTCATAGTATCATTTCAACAGCTAATTGCTTAAAACAAATGCTCCACAAAAACTGTAAATTCATTTGCAATAGATTGAACATTCTTTGACATTTTTCATGTCAGTGTATAAATTACTGTTAGCAATATTCCTGCCTCTGAATACAGTAGGTTCATATTGATTGCAAAAGAACATATCTTTGGAGTTTTCCGTATGTTTATTTGTGTTCACACAGATAATTTTCATGAATCGTTATTATCATCAGTTTTATGAAGTAAGGTCCGTTGGGTCTGTTAGAGATTTGTGCTTTTTATTTCTTACAGGGGACAGTGACAAGACAAGAAGCAGTAAGCATGATTCCACCACTTTTCATGGACATCAAACCACATCATAAGGTACTTTGAGCTGCCCAATATTATGTCTTATGGCCTGTTTGTATAGGGAAAAACACCTCACCTGCCAGCCCCGGGGCTGACAGGCGAGATTCTTCCTTCCTATAGAATCCCATTGCTTTTTCATTTCGCGTTTATATGACAAGCGCAGCGCCACCGGTATAGTGAGATATCGCCTCACCAGAGGTGGAATCTTACCTGGGCGAGGTGAAATTTTTCCATATAAACGAAACGCCACTGGTATGGTGAGGTGATATTTGTAAACATTTTATACGAAAGGTTCGATTGAGGCGCTTTAGGGCTTCTATTCCTTTTGTGCACATTCAAAAATTCTACAAAGTGTATCAAATATCGTTCGATTCATATTCTTTTTTAGAATAGCTAAACTCCCCTCTCAGCCCCGGGGCTGACAGGTAAGGTAAAATACCTCATATAAACAATGGCTGAAATTTACCTCGCCTGTCAGCCCCCGGGTCTAGCAGGTGAAGTGTTTTTCCTCATATAAACAGGCCCTTACAAGATTCATAGACCATTCATCAAATTTATCAAAAGCCTAAACTCAGAATTTATCGTATTCATCAAAAAAGCTGAAACTTTTCACGTTATTTAATCGTTTTCGTGTTATGAAATTCAGCAAAACTATAGTAGTAACGGTTTTTTTTAGGTTTTGGACATGTGTGCAGCTCCTGGTTCAAAGACTGCACAACTCATTGAAATGATGAATGAAGATAGTGACAAAGAGTTACCAAGTAGGTTTTGCTGTGAACATATATTTTCGTATCTATTTTGAAACCCAAATGTCTCAGATGTAAAAATTTGGACAAAACTTCAGACAAAAAAGCTTTGAAATCAATTTCCTTTTTTGCCGCTCACTGCTCACTTATAAAATATCCTTTTTTGCAAAAAAATGAATCAAATAGGCATATAATTAACCTACTGTTGACGACCTCGTCACTGAATGCTTCAAATTGAATCATCATGAGCAAACAAAATTGTGAAAGAAAGTTTTGGACACTTATAAGGGTAATACATTGCTAAACTTTGACCGTCCCAAACTTTGGGATTGAATGCAAAAAATGAAGTTGACGTTGTAAACAGGCCAGCAGAAGCTGCAAGAGGATAATTTATTTAAAACGAATCCACAATCGAGAAGTGTAGCAAAAAGTCGCCATGTGTGGCCTTTGGCCTAACGCAGTAGCAATATGCTACATTGGTTGAATAGGATGCATGTATTGGTCTTTATAGTCCTAGCTGTTGGATCCATCAGATATGTGCCATATACCAGGAAGCTTTACAGAGTATGTAATCTCAATGTATTTCCAGGTGAAACAAAGCGAATTATTGTAGCTTTTGACGACAGCCTTACATAAACAGACTTGTTACATTTCAAGGTTTTAAGTTAATCTTAAATAGACTTATTACGTCTTTCCATTATTCATCATTACTCCTTTCATCATTAGCTGGAGTTGTAGTAGCAAACGATGCCAACAATAAAAGATGTTACATGCTTGTTCATCAAAGTAAAAGGTTACAAAGTGCTTGTTGCATGGTAACAAATCATGATGCAAGTGTCTATCCATTCCTGACTACGGTTAATGTAAGTTTTGGACTTTTTATTTTTGTAATTATTTCAACTAATTAAGTGTATGATACAAATTTTCTTTGCTCGCTGACAAAAGAAGTTTCATTGGCTGTATTTTGAAGGTAAATTAACGGAGATATAGCTATATTTTCATAGCAATAATGACTTGGATTAGGATGTGTTGTGGCGCAGTGGTGTAATCCTCTGACTTTGCAGCCAGACCAGTCAGGCGGACAGGGTTCGATACCTGGTAGAGCCCCACTACTTGAGCGTCATGACAAGGGGTCGTGGACTCGATAAGGTTTTCTTTGCTTCTGCGATCCCAGCACTTGGTGTTAAAAACGCAACTTCGCCTTCATCATGGATCTAATCTAAGAATAGAACAAAAGAAGGCCATGTGTCATTTTAGTTCCTACTCCTCTCATCTATGCAAGATCATTCCAGTCCCCCTAGCTAAGCTGCTTTGGAATTCTTTGATTTTCTTGATATAGCGAGCGTTCTTAGTTTGCGTTCATTTTGCAAGGAGTTTATTCAGTCATATTCTAGTTTGAGCTTCAACTTAGTGCTTGAAACACGTCTTCATTCGCAGAAGTGTGATATTCTTTCACTGCAATGAAGATGATTTTTAACTCATGATGAACTTCTATTGATATTTTAATGTTACTCTGCGATACATTTCCGTTTCAGGAAAGCACTGGATGTAGAGAACCGTTGCTTTTTGACAGAATTCTATGTGATGTTCCATGCAGGTAACAAGAATTGAAATTGTTCTTTCGATTATTTTTGATTCAAGAATGTTGTAGCTTTCAAGGAAAGTTTCAAATTTTATTCTGTGTTATACTCCATGGTATCACTTTGCTTCGGGATTTATTGTAAGGCTATATGTATTCAGCAGTCAGTCCAGGGTCCTGGCTTTGTTTTTCAGATTCACAAACTGATTTGTCAGTATGTGTCATTTAGGTGTATTCATATTTCCTTCAATAATTTTCTAGTGGCGATGGAACGTTAAGGAAGAATCCTCAAATCTGGCCAAGGTGGACTCCACACTTAGGAGTAGCGCTGCACAGGTACCTTATCTTTTAAATTCTGTGAATTTCTTTCCTATCTATTTCATATTCCTTTCAGCCATATTTCTTGTAGCTTTTGCCTCTTCAACATTGATGAAGTGTATGTAGCAGGGGTTAATTTTGTAAAACAAAGGATGCAGTTCAGTTTAAAGCAAAGTGATTTATTTGACAGCCCCAAGAATAGATTTGACACCTTCGACGCAGCCGACCTTCTTGCTCTGTATATTTTGATTTCATCGAGTGTACTCAGGGGTGGGAAATCTATATTTCAGAAAACCAAATCGCTGTGTCTTTTCAGAAACCTGAAACTTGTTTGTTTCACAAAATTTCCCCTTGCTAGTGTATGCTTTATTTCGTTGCTATTTCCTACCCATGTTTGACGTGATTAATTAGCTAATCACTAAAGATACTCGTTGGCATGGATTAAGTTCTTTGATCCGAATTTGGACGGTGCGTAAACTGATTTAGAGTCGTTTCCACTTCTATAATTTTCTCAAAATTCTCTAACTGTTTATTTGTCAAATGTAATTTTGTTACTATTTATAATTGAGATTTATCAGTTGTCAACATTCGACTTTCAATTAAAGCTTCGTAACGATGCCATTTTTGTTCAGATTGCAGCTAAAGATTCTCGTCAGAGGTTTAGAATTATTGGCTGAAAATGGTCGAATTGTTTATTCCACGTGTGCCATGAATCCACTTGAAGACGAGGCTGTAATCGCTACTGCTATTCGTATGTCACAAGGAGCAATTGAGTTGATCGATGTATCTTCACATCTTCCACATTTAAAAAGATCTCAAGGACTTACTACGTGGAAGGTTTGCTGCATCTTTTATTTAATTAGTTCATTTATCGTTCTGTTTATTGGTTTTATTTACTATTCACCAGATTCCCATAGAGCAGCGATTATTTCGCAAGTATCTCGTTTACATGAGATCAAAGAGCGTCATGTAACAAATCTACATACTAGACTTTACGGAGAGGGAGACGCAAGGATAAGTATTTGATCGGCCAGTATGATTATTACCCGCCGTTTTTAGGCCCTAGCCAGTATAACTTTAAGACAAACACCGATCATTGTGGGTGGAGTGTAAGCCAAATCTCAAAGCGTAATCAAGAACTGCTTGTTTGCAACAGGCCACTTTGAACCACTTTTTTTTTACTGCTTTTTGTGATAGGTCTGTGACAAAAAAGGCAACGAAATAAAATCTTTTGAAGATGTGACTGATGTACAATTTCATGAAGGATACAAGAAGACAATGTTTCCACCGACAGAAGAAGAAAATAAAGAATTCCAACTTCAAAGATGGTAACAACGTTTCTATACGTAACGCTTTAAATATTTTCCAACTAAATATTTTGAGCCAGATAGGATGTACGAATCATGCCCTTTCTTTGATTTTAATTGAAACACGATGATAGACACTGTTATATCAGCTCAAATGAACCTCGACATGATTGAAAGTATTAAAGATTTTGAATGATTTCAGTTGCTCATAAAATACATAGCAGTTTGTGATTTTTAAGGACTACCGAAAGATTGTTATGAATATTCTCTATGATGATTAATGATTTCAGTACTACGACATTTTTCAGTTATTTATCCCAGACAACTCAGTTTAATACCAGTCTTAATTCTCTCAGCGTTCGTGTCTGCCCTCATCAACAAGATACAGGAGGATTCTTCATTGCTGTGTTGACAAAGAAAGGTCCGTTACCATGGCAAAGTAAGAGCAAAACCAAACGAATGGCACATAAAAAATTGCTGCCTTGGGAATACCTCGAAAAGGTAAACTAGTGCTTTGAAATCATTATTCTACTGCAGAATTGTTCGTTCATTTGCCCGATTTATCGATCCAGCTAATCGCTTTTGCTTTGAGAAAAAATCCCGAAAGTTTTAAAAACATTCTTTTCTTTAAACGATTTATGAACCTGCTTTGGAGAAATAAAAATTGGAGGAGCCTCGGCGAACTCCAATTAGAGTTCTTCGATTCTCCTCGTAGCATCGAGATCACTGTGCTAAAGTGATAAACTGTGCAGAGCACAGTGAGCTTCGATGCGGAGAGGAGGCGAGGAAGAATTCTTCTGCCCCTCGATGTTTGCTAAACTACTGAGCTGCAATGATAACAAGCAGTACTATTCACGAGTAGTTAGGTAAAGACATCAGACTCACAAATGTCCTATTCTTTAACCAAAAGCAACTGTTTTTTTATGTTTGGAGGACAAATGCAAGCTCCACTACCAAGTGTACGTGAAACACCATTTGTTTTTAGTTTATGATAGTTATTGTATCAATGCAGTATCGTAGTATTTATGATATTGTAGTAATGCTTTGTATTGTAGTATTGTACATTTTTTGTAATGCTGTGTTGTGTTAACATTGGTTATCTTTGTTTTGAATTTTAGAAAGCACAGAAATCAGAGGAAACTACGGAGGAAAAATCAACGTCATGCGACGCAGAGGATGATGAAAAGGAGGCCATTTCAAAAGGAGAGGTTAGCGAGAATGATAAAGAAGAATCCGCTGATCATAATGGAAAGGAAGAAGTAAAAGAGCCACCAAGAAAGAAAATGAAAAAGAAGGGATATCTTGAAGATCCTTTTATCTTTTTACAAGAAACTGATCCACAGTTAAAGGAAATCGTGTAAGAATTTATTTTCATTATGTTACTTTTCATTTAAATAAAACTAAAATACATTTGAACCTTGGATTCTAAATAACTTTATTCAGAAAAATTTGCACTTAACATCAGTTTATCATTTAGATTCTGTACTGATGCACAGATCTTCTTTGCACAAGATCTTATTGCGAACTGATTGATAATTTAACCATAATGAGTGAGGGCACAATTGGAAAATTGAGAGAAACTATTTAATACCTATCTTCCGAGGTATATTCCATTTTATTCCTCTTGCAATGTCTGAAGTATTTTTGCTAATCTTTTACAGGGATTATTTTGGTTTTCCTGCGACATATCCAAGAAGGCAGACGCTAATTAGAACGACTGGAGGAATGAAAAGACATGTCTACTTTGTATCGAAAAGTGTCAAAGAAATCATTGATCATAATGTTGATAATTTAAAGGTGAGGATATCTTTACTTCAATTCCTGAGCTTTTTAGTAGAAAAACCCGTTTTGGTTATTTTTGCCAACTTTTCATAAACCATTTGAATTTAGAAACAAGCTTTCGAGCTCAATCAAAATAGGCCCGAAGTTTGATGACTAAAGCTCAAATAAAGCCGAAAAATGAATAAAGTCTCGGCTCAACAGAAATATCTCTCTCCTAAATATATTCGGTGGGTAAAGATAGTTAAAGTTGTATTCGTTCCGTCAAATCGAAGTTTTATTTAATAAAACTGCTGGTCATGCAGATTTCTTCGCATCGGGCAACCTTGAATGCTATGATTTTGTCCTGTTGACTTGCCTTGTTGTGGCTGGACATTAGATTTATTACATGAGTCGTAGTTTTCGCTCCATTCCCCCTAACGATACCCTCACAATTCCTATTCCGCTTCAACGAAGTTTTAGCAGAATGACTATAATAGTAAATAACAATTCAATTCAATGGAGCCAAACTTAGACGAATGTCATCAGTCTATCTGGACATTACCACCTGAGAATTTAAACACTAAGAAATAATGGGTTTTGCAGAAAAATTTATTACATTTTCTGATAGGTTGTCAAGTTTGTATGTTGGTCATCATATTTCTCAAAAATTTTATTTCTTCCAAGATTATCAATGGCGGATTGAGGATTTTTTCTCGATGCTCGTTAAAAACTGGAGAAACTGAAGGATGCCAATTCCGATTGACACAAGAGGTAATTCTTTCATATTTCTTTACAAGAGGTAATTCTTTCATATTTTATTTCTTTCTCATTCCAAACTTAGAATCCATGTTCTTATGATGCAATATTTCTTTCTCATTCCAAACTTAGAATCCATGTTCTTATGATGCAATATTTCTTTCTCATTCCAAACTTAGAATCCATGTTCTTATGATGCAATATTTCTTTCTCATTCCAAACTTAGAATCCATGTTCTCATGATGCGACCAGAGGAAATTTGCAGATCGTTGTTTAAAAGCTTCTCTGACCACTTTCTTTATCTACCGAAACTTTACTTGGAGTCTCCCTAGCATCCCACCTCACCACATCAAGCATAATACCCCACCACGCCAGCATAGTACCCCTCTCCTTTAAGCCCTATCCACCACATCAAGCATACAACCCCAACACGCCAGCATAGTACCCCTCTCCTTTAAGCCCTATCCACCACATAAAGTATAATGCCCCGCCCCTGTAATAGATTTTCATGAAAAAAATTAGGGAGTCTGATAATCTAATGAGTTCTACCTCCCTCGTGTCAGGGTATCGAAACAACACACCGATTCACACAAAAGCAGAAGGTAGAAATAACATATGAGGATTTGATGTTACTATTGACTGAAGGAGAGCCGCGTTGCTCAAAGTTAACTGAATCAACACATAAGCAACTGGACGAAAATGGTGAGACTTCTCTGACTTTATCTTTACATGAAACTTGATTGTAAAAGCTGTTAACATTTTGTGAAATGAGGCCCTTGGATATCTTAAGCTTGGAACAATAGAATATTGGTTAAAATAGTCTAGGGATAAGGGCAGAACGTACAAAACGCAGTGAATAAAATGGATTTGGTAATTTTTAGAAACGAGAATATAATAGGCTTTTACAAGCAGAAGTAACTATTGAGAGTGTAAGTATGTTTACGCAGGAAAAACTTTTAGGGTTTCAATCATCGGGGTGCAGGAAAATTCTAAGTAACTTTTGAAAATGAGTTATTCTAAGAATGTTTCGAAGTAGATTGCCATAAATTAATTCGAAAACTGGACAGACATGACATATTTAAACCTACATACCACTTGATTTGATTAATTCTCGATGTTGATGTACAAATTGATTTTCTAGGTTTTGGATCTATTTTATGGCATTACAAACCAACTTGCAATCCCTCAGACAGGTAAGAGAACAACTTTTGCCTTTTGACAGTTTTTACCGTTTGACAAACGAGGACTGTAAGTTAAACTCTGATGATGGTCATGGGCTGGGAGCAGCATTCTAGAGGGCAGTTCTTCAAAAATCGTAATTTGATACGTCTGTGCAAACAATCTTGCAATAAAAGACTGGAACCCCTTACCGAAACTACGCAGATACAAAACCTGGTTTCCATTTGAAAATTTTCTGCTCTATTGCTTGTTTTGGTTTCAAGTTCAGCATTAAAGGAAAAACTTGCCACATGAGCACCAAATGGAAGCCCACTCCAAAACAAAAATCAGCAAGAAACAACAGCAACGAGAAAGAAAGAGCATTTCAAACAATGGAAATAACTCAGCCCTGAAACCAAAACGAGTAATTTTGAACGGAACAAACAAAAATCAGCAAGAAACAACAGCAACGAGAAAGAAAGAGCATTTCAAACAATGGAAATAACTCAGCCCTGAAACCAAAACGAGTAATTTTGAACGGAACAAGCTCAAATTTGAAACCTTGAAATGCATGTTTGAGCAAAAATATTAAAACAGAGCTTTTAAAGGGGCTGTACAAGATTTTTGTAAACAATCGGAAAGTAAGGGACAACCCGCACACTTGACTAAAGCCTTGGGTTTTTAATGGTGACTAGTTTCATCGCAGCATCTACGTAAGTTATTTGGAAATATAGAACGCCAAGATTGTCGCAGATACTTTGGATTACTATTCTCTGTGCAAAATCGCCATAAGCTATGTTGTGTTTAGCCTGAACACATTCGATGATTTGACACGCAGAGCCACACAGAGAGGACGGGTGTAATGACACCTTATTAGACTTTTGTCCCTGTCATGTCAGCAAGACGAACTGTTTATTCAGTTGACTATTCAGCTATTTTACGAGAACTAATTGTAAACAGTAACTTTTATCATGATGGCTCGCACATAAGGTCACTGCCGTTGTATTCGGACACAGGGAAATGCGCTCGTGCACCAGATGACCGTATATCTGCACCGCATCTATGCCATGTATCCTCTTATACTATCATTGTTCTGTTCCTGCTCTTTGAGCTCAAGACAATTTCTTTGAAGTTGAAATAAAGTGGTGAGAAATTTAAAATTTGAACGAAAAGGAAGAAATTGTTTGATGATAATCGTAGCATGTTTACTTTAATTTTTTATAATTCTGCTTCCAAATTATACCTAAGAATTCTTGGCTTTTGAACTTTTGGAACTGGAATTGTGTAATCTATCTCTGCCTTCTCCATTAGTGATTCTGTTCAACAAATATCCTCAGATATATGGATGAGCGGATATCGAGCTAAAACAACTGTTCGAAGCATGATGGCGAAATCAGAACGAAAGCATCTCCTTAGGATACTTGGACTATCTACAGATATTCTGGAAAATGTCAAAACAAATGGTAATAATTTTAGAAATTTATAAATATTTGGCTGCGTTTTCTTAGAAAATGTTCAGCGATTTCAGGGAGCTGTTCATTTCATGCTCGTCATAATCATTCAAAGGAATATACACAAAAGGGGATCCAGGAGTGTTAGTAGGCAATTTTAGCAAGAAGACGTGAGCCGAGAAGACGCTACCAGAATTCTTTTGTTCAAGGATGTAATTTACAAAGCGAAATCAACTTCAAAACTTTTGTGAATCACCTGGGGCTTTGTGTAAGTTCTGTTATGAAATCGACAACCTGAAAATTATACTTTTGAAGGCCGCCCACCAAAAAAAGAACGTCGATATGGAAAGTAAGAACTATTTATGTGAGCATATTCATAACCAATGGAGACAGGAGAACACAAACTATTTTCAAGGAGTATTCCTCTTTATGAGCAGCTTTTTGAGATAAAAAGGATGAAAAATTGGAACGCTCCAAAAACCTCTGAGCGTCCCCATCTTCGGAGACGTCCGCGCCTTGTTCCTAAAACAGCCTAGTGAAGTGGTCGACCGACCGCAACGATGATGTGATCTTTCGGCTGTTTTCATAAACCGGATCACAGGGAACCAACGAAATCAAAACTGACACTCCTGGACTCCCTGTGATATACATTGGTATGCAGGCTCGCCTATAGATGAAATGAACAAAACACTCAAACACGACATCATTTCTTTTGGCTATCCATTGTTTACTGGGCGCATGCAGCTTCGATTTGCATAGGATATTCTTTGACTTCTTTTTGCGTTTTGCAACTGCAAACTTTAACCTTGCACACAAATCTCCTTTCAGAATTAAAAATCCTTTGTTTTTCGCAAATCACAGGAAGATATGGGATTTTACTGTAAATGTGACCTTTACCAATGCCTATTCCTTGTTGAAGGATCTTATGAATACTTAGTCATAATAGATTTAATTTCTTCCTCAGCCGAGAATGAAGAAAGGCAAGCACAGGGACTTGATGATGTTGCAGACATCGAGTTGGAAGGAAATGCAATGAAAGATGATTTAGAAGATGAGAATGCAATGGAAGACGATGAAAAGGCAGAAAGTGACAGCATGGAGTAGAACCACAACCACAAATCTAGATCCTTCAAAATGATCCAAACTTACTTCTAGGGAACCACAATTGGGGCACTACCTCCAGAGAAAAGATGTCACAAGGTAGAATATTGAATGCAAAAATTTTGTAACTTATGAAACAGAATATTGTATTTTATAAACCTAATTAGGTTGGAACGGAATTGTATTTAATTCGATCATATCACGGTAGTTTTTATTTCTCTTTTCTCATCGGATGAATTTCAAACTTATGCTGCTAGTTTTTCAAGATGCAAGTCTTCAAATGTTCATTCAAAAACATGCGTTATTTTGATAGACTTTCAAAATTTCTCACTGGCTGATTAGCCTGCTTTGTCTCAACCACAATTCTGTTAAAACGAAGATGGGATCTAATTTCTAATGCAGCCATCTCAAAAGCCCGATGTTCCTGCCTTAAGATATTGCATTTCTACCTCTGCAACTCATAAACTTTTTGCCAGCCTTGATAAAATGTTGGTCCATTCAGTGATATTTTCCGGGGGGGGGGGGTACATGACTTGAGGATGGACAGGGTCTGCCGCCCGGTTTCCAGAAAGCTACCCTCTTCTAATTACCCAAACTTGCTTTTGATACCCACTTTTATGATGAATTTTGGCGGAAACTGCCTATTTTAACCATTTTTTGCGAATCTCAGCGAAACCCCACCCTTGTTTATGGAAAATCTGCCAAAAAAGGACCCTTGTTTACAGAATTTTGGGCCCAAAAGCACATACCCGTACCCCAAATATGTTATGTACCCCCCCTGGGGATATTTTCTTCATGTCACCAAGCAATAACTTGTGTCTGCAGGGAGATAAAACATTCAAGAGAAAAACGGTTTTCATTTTTTACAGTGAATTTTTAATAATAAACATTGTTCATTTGTTCTGCTTCTTCAGCTCCTTGACTGCTGCTTTGATGATTCGACTTTTCTGAAGGAGAAGAAACATTCTTGTCAAAATACAAAATCTTGTCAATCAACAAGTCATATTGAAAAAACACAGTCATTTAAAATTTGCTGTCAACAAAATTTTAAATGCTGAACTCTACTGCACAACTTTTGCTTACTAAGGAATTTACATGTCGTAAAGCTGGTTAATATATCAGACTTTTTAAATGTAATACTTTTTCTAAAACATATAATTTAAATTATGGTTGACAATTTTGTGTCACAGAAACAAATTTTCAATGAATCCTCGATAAAAAACATGTTACTTCAGGTACCACAGCGTAAAGTCTACATATAAGTGAATTAAATTTTGAATTAAGAGCATCAATGTGGCAAACTTCTCAGCATCAAATTTTGTCATAAAGTTTTGCATTCCACAGGTTTTTGAACATCTACAGCACAGGCCTTGCGCACATCAACAACACATGAATTATTTACATTATTATGAGAATTCTTGATCCATATGGAAGATTGTAAATTTTTCTGAACAATAACTCTTTCCCCGGAATACCATGTTAATGTGAGCAATGCCTGTAGCGTATACAGTAAACAAAATTATGCAAATATGGCTACAAACCCTTTGCTTTGCCAACTTTAGCTTGAATCGGTCAAAGTCATTCAAAGATGCACGTTTAACTTTTCTAGCTAATTTTTGGGCCCAGGCAGTCTTCTCCCATTGAGCATTCACATCTTCTTTTTCATATGCCTTTCGCACTGTACCTGTCCTGGCTCCATGGGGAACTTTGATCGTGATATCAGTAAGATTCAAGTGCTTTAGGTTCACAGTTTGCCTTGGCACACCATTGGTTGGATTGTCACACAAAACCTGAAATGTGGAATGTTTAAGTCTTGAAAACTTGATTTGAGATTGATTTGGCAAGCTTTAGGATTCATCTATGGTACAGTTAAGCCTGAAATTATTCATAACCTTTAGACAATTTTTGAATCAATCTATTCGCAAACCAATTTTACTGTGATTGAAGTTACGTAAGACTATGACAAGAGGCTGAATAGCACTTTAATGTCTCATTCAATTCCTACCCTGACCATCCTTCCACACCGGGGCACCCCCGGGAATTTGCACAAAAAATATTCCTGGCAGTTGCAAACGAATCTTTAAAGAAGCTTATAAGCTCAACGAAATGTTGTGGGATAATCTCCCAGCCTGCAGTTCTCAGCGAGATCTCATGTGTGCAGACCCATGAAGCAGTGGCGTGCTTGCACGGAAGGTCTTTGATTCTTTTGTTTTCAAAGTAGTAAACAAGAGATCTCGTTCAAAATCGGCATATGCACATAAAAATTTTTGTAAAGAATCTTGTGCGTGCAGTTGCCACACTTTACAGACTGGATAATCTCTAGATATCCTGAATTTGCTATTGGGGGGGGGGGGGGGGGTTCACAATTTCATGAAGAATTGTAAGAATAATCTTGTTGTCGGGTATAATCATGTTATTGTATCAAGGACAGAGCCATCTACAAGAGAGTAGACATCTGCCAGAGGTTGATAGCTTCAATAGCACTGTCCAGGGCTTTCACGTTCAGAAATTAAGTAGCCTGCATGCAGACTAAAATTAAAGTGCGCAACCATAAACTCACGTAACGGCAAGAAAACTTACTCTGTTTTGATCAATGACATCAACAATCACCAGAAGTTTTCCTTGGAATTTTCCAGTATTTGCCAAGGCTACACGGCCAGGCTCAACAAATCTTGTGAAAACCTGATTAAAAATGAGAAATTAACTAAAGGGATCAACAGGGGGAATACAAGCCTTTAGCCAACTGTTACATACTAACACATCTCCATACACAGTTAAGGATTTTCAGGGGGGGGGGCAATGAAGGAGAATTTCCTCAAAAGTGACAGCACTGAAGGCATTGTGGCCCAGGTGACTTAAGCACCATTTACACTAACAAAATACCTTTTGAAAGGTGTATCATTTTTCCGAAAAGGCGTGCAAGACTTTCTAACACATACGATTTTTAGGGACTTTTTGCAGACTTTCCTTGAAAACAAAAGGATTTTTGCGGGAGACTGAAGATTTTTGCGTTTTCTAGAGTCTTCTACAACAGTTCACATTGGATAAAATTTGTCTTTCTTTCAAACCATAATACTTTGAATAAAAGGACTGATATGATGTAGTACTTGAAATGTTATCTTTTATTTCTTTGATACAATGTTTCAGTTAAATATGCCTTAACATTCAGATAGTTAAATTTCTGATCATTTTCGTGAAAAATTGTGTCCTCATTGATATGCTCGTAGGCCCGTGTTCAGCAGGCAGTCCAGTCCAGTGTGGTCAAAACCATGAGCTGTTTCCACGACAATTCAGACTTTCCTACGACTTTCCACCCCTTTTCTAATTCGAAATTTCAGGCCCAGGAAGTCAACATGTGCTTAATAATTTTATTTATGCGTTCATTAACCCTGTATTTAACTAAGGAATGTGATATTAAATACAAACCATTTTGAGCGGTATTCTGTTAGGCCTTTTCACTGCAAGGTTCGTTCAAGAGAAAGTTCACATGTAGCATTCGGACGTATACCCATCGCAAAGGATTATGGGATAATAATGAAATGACCGGGGCCTCGGAAACTGGAATGACCGGAAGGACCGAATGACAGCTACAACCGAATGTTAGCAATACTTCGCGTCCCGGGCTTCGCATTTTCATCTCTATCTACTTGTAATAAATAAAACTTCTTTCGTCCTTTTTATTTAGAATACCTTCTTGTCTCAGAAAGAATGATACTCATATGATTTTACTTCTTTTCTCATTGACATTGTAATTTTAGTACCCCTGGTACCCAGGATATAATTTCTAGCGACTTTTACAAATTCTACCATATAAAACTGGTTTACCTTATCGTTTTACTCTACTTTCAACCTTTTAGTTGTGAACCAAGCTGTATACAAATTTTCCAACTTGTTTTTATACAGAGAAAAGTTTACTGGAAACAGACCAAAACAATTTTCTGTGAAAAAGTTTTGTGAAACTATCACCTTGTTAAAGAAAACCGTTCATATTCATGGTGTAAGGAAAAGGTTAGGATGACATTATAAATAGTAGAAGACAAAAAATATAAAAGACGCGTAAAACTTTGAGAATCAAAAAAGTAAAGCCATATGTGGCATGAGTGTGTCAAATGTCAAATACAGTAGGGCATAAAGATAAAAACCAGGATGCTTTGACAGAGAGAATGCTCATTTTCCCATTAAGCTTTTCTTGCCCTATTGCTCATTCCGTTTTTACGCTGGGTGCAAAATTGTCTCATCTTTTGGTTTTTATCAAAAAATTCCAAAAGATGGAACAAGACAGCAAACCGGACCTTCCATCAGCCGGTTTATTGTGCGATTGTGCGGTTACTGTGCGGAATATTTGCAAAGTAAAGTACGCCTCCGTGGTGGCTCAAAGGCTGCTTCTTTTTTGGGCAAATTGAATTGGATGGAACTGGGAACATCCTTGTTTGCTGCCGTTTCGCTTGCAAAGGCCAATCCATCGTTGCTGTGATATACGAGCATGGCTGGTGTTGTAGGTGAGTTTTCTTCATAATAAAATCATCATCTTCCTGTTGAACTTCCAGTTTTCATCTAAGAGGCCATGTTAAAGCCCCTCTTTGCCGTAGATAGCTATGATTATGATTTGCGATGGCGGTATAATTGTCGGCATTTTATGGCCTAATTTTATTCTTGGGTCCGCTTCGTCTGGCTGGCGGGCTGTTGCCATCGAAAGTAAAATGTGTGAGCGGATGCATCTGTCAAGGCTTTTTTGTATGGCCTAAAATTAATTCGCAAATCCAAGGTGTATTGTTGGGTCACAGAATGTTTGGATATGAATTGAATTGATTTCCCCAAAAGAAATTGCTGGGCCCCTATTGGAGGGTGGGCGCGGGCATCGGGTGGGGGAAATGAATAAAGATTGAAGAAAATTAACAGCCAAATTAAAGATCGTTTCTTACCTTCCAAATTAAATCAGAATATTTCTTTGAAGATGTTGTGGTGCAGTGCTGCAGTGTGAAATACTCTGACTTTAGAGCAAGAACAATGAAGCGGACAGTATAGATATAGCTGTATGGAAAGTAGGGCAATTTTCGCTGAGACCTCAGCTGTGCAAGAAGGGTCCTCTATTGTTTATCTATCATCTGTTTTGAATAGCCTATTGTTTTTCTTGGGTGTGCAAGTGCCACACTTTCCATACAGGGCTATTTATATTTATTCTAAATGATATTTTTCTAACTCAGAAAAATACTGCTCAATATGGTCTTCAATCAGTTCGTTACTTTGGAGCTAAGTGCTGGAATGACATTCCCATGGATATAAATAAATCACCCTCTGCTATTAGTTTTCGTTGTAAACTCAAAGCTTTCCTCTTTGAAAATAATTATCAAAATTGATCTTTGAATAGTAGGCACAAGAAGGTCACCATCCGCCCTAGTCATTTAATCTCGCTGAAAGTATATAATCTCGATCAAATGTATATGAAATTCTATTAAAACAGGGGGTGCTCTCTCCTCGATTAGTCTGACTACTGAGAGAGCTCCTCCTTTAAGTATTTCCCTCCATACAATTTATCTTTTCTCTTTGTTTTGTTGAATATATAGTTTTTTAATTTTGCTTACTGATGTATCAATTTTCTGTATCTTATATTCTTGTAGTTTAGTTATTTGACTGTTTAGTTATTTCAAAACATTGTATGAAGTGGAATTTAAAATATATGAAACTGAAACTGAAACTATAGCATAGCCAACATTTCAGTGTCATGACAAATCATCCTGAACTTGGTTAGTTCTTGTTTACTTCTGTGATCCAAGCTCTTGGCATTGAAACTGCCACTTCATCTTGACCTTCTTTGCATTTCAGTTCCTCGAAACTTTCGATTACTTGAAGAGCTAGAAGAAGGACAGAAGGGTGGAGATGGAACAGTTAGTTGGGGATTACAAGACGATGATGATATGACAATGACCAAATGGACTGGCACAATTATTGGTCCTCCAAGGGTAAGCACTGTAAGCCCGGGGGGGTTCATTGCAAACATGATTCAACCTGAAAAATCTGGACTTTGTGAAATGACAGAATATTTAAAAATTTCAAGCCCATTTGCATGAATATCAGGAAATTTCTGACCCATGTGTATGAATTTGTCGATTTGAAACCAAAGGAAATTTCAGTCGTTTGGTGTGGATTATCAGTTTCATATACATTATATATATATTAGATTTTAATTATCATTATGGGGACCACTGATAAGAAAATTCTAAAAATAACTACCCATCTACCAGAATTATGGTTAAAAACCGACCCAAATGTAGGGAATTTCAGATAAAAAAGACCCACCCATATGAGCAGCACATCCAGTATCACTTAACAACAAAGTACCCCCCCCCCCCCCCGGGACTGTAAGACATCAAATTGTGCACTGTTTTTTTTTGCTATACATTCCAGCAAAAAAGTTACATGACATGACCAATTTATATGTTCTGTGACAAAGTGATATATGGAATGTATATACTGTAGTCTTTAAATGTCTTTTCATCTTTCAGACAACATTTGATGGAAGGATTTACAGTCTAAAAATAGAATGTGGTCCTTCATACCCAGAAGAACAACCTTCCCTCGCTTTCCTTACTCGTATCAACTTGACTGGAATCAATTCAACTGGGCAGGTGAGAAGTCTTATAAGTATAGACAATGCTACAATTTCTGTAGTATTTAGTTAACTGTTCTCATCAGTGCGTCAGGTTGCAATCTTTAATGTTTGTTCTGCACACTGAAGAACTTTGGGATGCAGTCAAAATATCTGGTGCACAAATTTTAGGAAATTGATATGCCATGCACAAAATTAAAGGGATTTTCCAAAATTTCCTTTCAAAAACGAGTAAAAAGGCTTTGAAACATATCATAAAGTAGTGTCATCCTGGTACATATTTTGGTCCATACAAATTTACCAGTCTCTTTACATTTGGCATCCAGTTAGCAAACTTTTCAACCTGGATCATTTATTGTAAAATATAGCTCATGAACTTGATTACATTTGGACTTTTGAAGCCCAAGATTTTATCGTTATTTTTACCCTCTTGCAAAACTTCCAATTTGAGTAACGTTCTTGGATGAAAACCTTTGCAGATGGCCTTCTTGATTGCTGAATTGGTATATTTGCATTGTTGAATGTTTGCCAACTGCAGTACAGGCCTTGCACACATTAACATGACAAGAATTCTCACAAATTCTTTAGAATTTTCAAGAATTCTTCACATTCTGATACAACTTCTTGAATGTTACAAAAACCATACAAATGTTGAAAAACTATGCAATGTTTTGAAGATCTCTTAATTCAATTCAGTTCAATTTTATTCATAGAAATACACCCTGAAACAAGCTCATAATTAAAAATGTGCATTCTACAGTATATGACCCAGTTTAAGAACTGTTTGGCAGGAGAAAAAAATGTCAATGTATCCAAGACCTGTGCTGCAAATACTGTAGGTACAAAAGATACAAAGAGTGATAAATTTGTTTATTTTTGCTTGAAATTTGTCTTTAAAGGTGGATAGAAAATGTATTCCAGTATTAAACAAATGGCAAAGAAATTACACCATAAAACATGTTCTAACTGAGTTAAAGAGGTAAGCAATTGTTGCTTTGTTCAGTTAATTCGAAAACCAGGTGGTATGTAAAGTAAGCATGATTAGTAAGCTGCAGGGTATTGGATTTCTTAAAATGAATCAACAACGCTAAGTGGAGGTAATCTATAAACAGGGCAAAGAACATGCTTACATACATTATTGTTTTTCTTGCAAACAATCTTCACGCACATGTTGAAATTATCAAATACCATAGGTTAACTTTAGACCTGCATATGCTCTTGAGTTAGCTATTTATTTTTGTCAACTAACTTTTGGGTTTGCAATTATCTTTCAAACTGAAGCAAATTTGTTTCTTCCTCATTTTCATTTTGAAATATTTATACAGGTTAATAAGTTTCCTCTAATATGTTTTTCAAACTGACCTGTTTGAACTAAAATTAAAGGAAAGCACAAAAGAAGTCAACAGACCTAATTTAATACAATACAAAGTCTACAAGAAAAAAGAACATGAAAATAAATCAAACTTCATTTTAACATTTGAAACTTCATTGTAACAAAATTACTTAGATTTGAAACGTTATTTGGTTTGGATGACATTCTCTCACAAAGCTATTGTTAAATTAAACTACTCCTGGAGCTTTCGCATTGCCACTGCAAAGATGATTCCTTTGTGCAGTTCAATAGTTGTGTGCCATCCCAGACGGTCATCAGAAAATCACCTTTAGGTTTACTTTTGATTTTTTTCTACAGAATGATGTCTCTGAAAGAAAATATGAAACTCCCACAACCACCAGAGGGATCAATGTTTTAAACGAGCAGATTTGGTTATTTCCATACTGAAAGAAAACTCAAGTGTTTATGGTGCAAAACAAGAATATAGACAACTGTTGTATTTTGTATGTGGTAATGTATGCCCCTTAAAAACCTGTGCTTAATATATTGTAAGTAAGCTTAAGGGTTTCTCATCTTTATCACTCTACCATTTCTATACAATGCTCACCAAAGCGTTTGCACTATTTTGACAAGGAAATGAATTTGTACTGGGCTGCTTATATTTCTGCATTTTTCTTTTAATTTTCTGCAATATTGTTTCACCAAAGATAGCAGATAGTGTGTGAAACCAGGATGACAACACCTGCCAGAATTGGACAATCTGTTGGAAAGTGCAGTTTAATGATAAAGCGGAGAATGAGGCAAGCGACCACAATCATTGTAAACTTCTTTTTATCAACATTCCATGTTGCTTTAAATACAGTAAAGGTTAAAGAGATTTAAGTAATTTGACTCAAACATGTTTGGACGTTTCGAACCAAATTTGGTTCATCTTCAGCGATTTTAAATAACGATACATGGCAATTTATACCAAGAAACAAACATTGATGAAAGACGCGGTAAACAAGTGGGAGTTACATTTCCTACTCGTAAGGGGACCCGAGACCTAAGTCCCGAGTGGATAGATAGAATTGAAGTTATGATCTAGCTTGCAAAAGTTTTTCTGTGCCAATGACTTTGGTGAGCATCGTAAATCCTTCGTTGGCTCAAAATTGTTAGTGCAATCAATAAAACAATTAAAACGAAAACCCAGTTTCTAAAAGTGAATCTCCTTTTGTCGCATTTCACATAAGAACAATTGTTGAATAGTTCATTTTGAGCTACTGCTTGCTTTCAAATAGATATCTATGTCATTTGAAATTGTAAAAACTTTCTTGCGGAAAATGATACAAATGAAAGGGCTGTAGTGAGATGGTAAATAATAATGAACGTTGATTTTAAGTTTTTAAGCGGACATCAGCGAAGATATAGCCAATGTGCAGACCTTCAGCTGGAAGAGGGAATGTTCCCATTTTTTGCAAGCCTGGACTGATTACTGATCACCCAAGTCCCTTGTGGTAAACTTTGCTCAACAGACGTGTAGCTTCATAACAATGGAGAAAACGTGAAACACAGAAATATTCGACCGAGGTAATACGCAGACTTTCACCTTTCGTTTCCCAGCTGAATGTCTAGATGCAGACCACTAATACAGTGACGCCTGAATAGCGATAAATAGTATACAAATGCTATAAATGTATTTCAAGAACTTACGTGTTACTTTTGTATTCTGAGCACTTTAAAGGGATGCTAACCCCATATGACAACAATTCTTTTTACTTAAATTGGTTTCTGTAGATGTTATGATTATCATTATCGAATCTAAAATTCACCTGAATTCTCAACATTGATTCTTTCTTTCATTTATTTATGCTGGACACTAAAAACTTTCTGCTTCTTCTTTTAATTCTTTGTTTAATCATCTGGATGAGGGAGTATGTCGCAAATGGAAAGAAGTTCGCAAGGATGTCCACCAACTACATATTTTTCACGATGCCGGTACATTTTGAAAACGGTGAAAAATGTGACGGTAGCAAAATTTGAGCTAGCGTTCACACGATACCGTTTTCAAAATGTGCCGGTTAGAGTTCCGTTTTCAAAATATACCGTTTTCAAAATCTGCCGGCAAAAGATGTGCTGTTTTCGTGTGAACGGGAGGATTATCCATCACATTTTTCACCGTTTTCAAAATGTGCCGGCATCGTGTGAACGCAGTCTGAGATCATTGCCAGCTTAGATGTACATTCTTAGAATCTAGATTTATGCAGCAATAGACGATTACTCTAAAGATGGCAGAGAGGAACTTTTTACCAAGATGCACTGCGTTCTTTAGTCGAATTCCTATAGAACCGTGAAATGCATCTTGGTAAAAAGTTCCTCGCCGCCATCTTTAGCGTAATCGTCTATTCAGACTGTCCGATCAAGAGGTCCAAATCGTCAAACAAAAATTCGAGAAAATATGAAATCTTTCATTGGGCATATATCTTGAAAATTTCAAACAATTTGCAACAATTTATACAATGGCTTCAATTTCTAACAATGCGAATCCTATCCAGTGATCAAAGTGGCAATTTTTAGCCGGAAATCGACGGAAACACACCGCCGTAGCAATTAGCATGCATCTTAAACTTGGGGGACACACTTCTTCAAAGGCACTTTTTCATGAAGCTGAAAGGGCACTTCCTCAAACGAAGATAGGCACTATTTCATTATTTAGGATGGCTGCATCCCCAAGTGGGTCTGGAAAATTTTGAAGACAAGGCAAATAAAAAATTCCACATTGGAGAAAGCACATAATTGTCAGATGGTATTAAATTTTCAGCCAAAATTGTTATTCAAAATATAATTCATTGATATATGCATTACGATTTACTGCATTATTTATGATGTCTCGTTAGACGTTCTGCTCTTCTGGCAATATGAGATTTACATTTAAAGAATAATGTTCCAAGAAGCAACCCTGTTTATTTCTGTATAAAAAAGCATTTAAGTTATGTTGTTGCGAACAAAGTCAGGAGTCCTTTTGCAAATGCAAAAATCTCTTTCCCACCAAGTTTCGAGTCTCCATAGAATCTGTCGACGAATGAAATTGGAACCTATGGAAAATTAAATATAAGATGTTAATTAATATCCAAAATATCATATTTCAAGAAAGATCTTACAATCTTGAAACGAAATTAACAGTAGTTGGTACCCGATGTTGCGATATTGGGGCTTCTTAGCAAAACACAAATTCAGTTAGCGTTGTTTATACCCACTTCAGGTCAAGTGACCATACACTTGGGAAATCATCTCTTCATCTGTCGATACAGTTACCCGTATCATCCTTTTCTTGGTATGAAGTTCTTAACTTGTGTATCAAAGGAACGTTCCCCAAGAGAGGACAATCACATGACCTGAAGTGGGTGTGAAAAGTATTAGCTGAATTTTTCTGTTGCAATCGGCATAAAAGAAACTAAAAGAGACGGTTTAGCATGAAGTACGATAAAGCAATCGATCGGAAACAAATCACAAATGAAACAAGATGAAAGATAAAAGAACAGTCACGGTAAAAATTGCTGTCTCTCTTTCAAATAGAAAGTTTGAAAGGGTAGAACTGTTTCTCCATGAGTTTTTCGATATTTCTAGATCTCAAATTCTGTTAAATGGAAATAAATAGGCAGAAAATAAAACTTTAGCTTTAAATAAGGTAAAGGTGGGTAAAGCTGGTCAGAAGTTACCTCTCCGATTGTATATCCAAGTTGCCTCGCTCTTATGATCATCTCCATTTGAAAAACATATCCTTTAGATACACATGATTTTACCAAATTTTCTAAAACGTCTTTTTTGTACAACCTGCAAACATGCAAAGAATTAGGATATATGTTTCAAAATTCACGAAAGTATCAACGAGGCAAAGGGCTCCATGCAAAGAATAGGCGAAGGGAGGGACGATCTAATTGGATACAAATCATACTTATTCCGAAATAATCTTCAGCACTGCTGCTCTGACAAATGACTGATCGTTTCAGAATAGGAAGAAAGAAAAGGTGAGCAACAACAATTGATATCAAATCAAAAATCAAACACAAACAAAATTGGCAAATACCTGAAGCTGCCAGTTAAGTCTGATGCACCAGGTCGCAGAAAAACTTGAGTGATGTAATTTGCAGTTCGGCTAAAAAATAAATAGTAGAACTACATCAGATGAACAAGAGAGAAAGGAGAAATGTGTAATAATTTGGCATTAGGTTAGAAGAGAAGGACAGTTCTCTCAAAACTTGCAAATATGTCAAGTGATTGGAATGATTGATAATTAACAGTACAGCAAGAGATACTGTATATTTACCTGATAAATTTTCGTTTCAAATCCCATCCATATACTCCACCATTTCCAATGTACCTTGTTCCAGATATAACATCATAGTCATTTTCTTTTTGCTTTCTAAAATGTGAATTTTAAAAGTCTTTTTAAACGTCTTAGAAGCCAGAACGATATTTAACAAAATTCTTCTGGAAGACTGCTGGGTAAATCAGCTGCTCATTTTTGTTGCATTAATAAACTGATGAAGCTTCAAGCTGTTACTTTTGATTAATCACATTGATCACATTGGTTTGATTCACCTTTACTAAATCATCAAATCAATTTAAACTTTTGTGTGATTCACTGCAAATGATGCAAAAAAGAAAAGTGAAAAAAATAAGTAGTGGAGACTTACTTTATAAATTCTGGGATGAATTTGGGCTGTAATGCAAGAAAAATACAATGAAATAATTAATGCTGATTCTGATAGAAATTTGCTATCAGTTTCATTGTGCATTATTACAAGAGGAATGGGATATAACTGAATGGACATTTCTTGTTTAAAATACTTGGAAGAAAATAAATCAGTTGTTTGATTTACTGCAAAATACAATTTGTATCTGGTTGAAGAGCTTTATTCTGAAGTAATAAAAGGTCATCCTCACGTGATGTGACATGTCTGCATCCATGATAATAATAAAATCTCCAGTAGCAAATTTCATGCCATGAATATAAGCTGTACCTGTAGAAATAAAGAAAATATAATAATATCGTTATCAAGAGAAAATGGCACAACAATATTAGAATGATAAGAAAATAAACCAAAGGAATGCAAATGTATTTTCTGGAATTGAAGTAAAGTAAATAAGAAAATGCATGTGATGAAGAAGAAGAATATATTGCTAAGTTCTAATACTTGCTCCCCTTGGAGTACATTTAATTGAAAAGGAAATAACGAATAAGATGGCATAATGAAAGATTTTCATTGCTTTCAACTCATGGCTTAATTGTTTTTTCAAACATTAATTAAAGTAAATCAACAGAGTTAAAAGCAACTAAGCTCGAGGGACTGGATCAATCTAAATACAGTATAACCTATTGCATTTGATGTTCTCAATAAAAACAATAAGAATGTAAGTGATGCGTGTCGTTCTGTTGTGCAACGTTTAGACTAGATCACTATTTCTCCATCCATTTACTTTACATCAAATCTTCAAAACAAGAATACTGTATGTTCAAATAACTAACATACCAAGACCAAGCTTCTTTTCTCTTGGCTTCAATAACTGAAAGAAATGTGAACTGAAAAATTGACTTCTGACTATGAACAATGAATAATATAACTTTTAAATCAAACCTCAAATGTTGCAAATTTATCTCTTTGTGGGAGCCTCTGGCTTGTTAAATTGTGTCCTCATTTAGCTGGTATGGTAGCGAATTGATTTTGATGATATTGATAACAATGAAGCATGATAAAATTTATGCAAAAAATGACAAGATAAAAGCAAACTATTTCACTGTCCTTCCAACATGAAATTACAGTTTTGTTTTGTTTTTTCAGCAAATCTATCTAACTATTTTCAGCTTCTTTTACATATTACAAATTTAGAATGATAGTGCAAAAACAGTAGTTGCATACTACAACATACAATTTTGTCATCACCATATATCTTTTGTAATTGTTTAGCTGCATCTTGTGTTCCATCTGGACTTCCATCATCAATAATTATTATCTCATAATCTATGTCACTGAAAGAAAAGCAATCTTCAGTTATCACAAAGTAAAATTTTCTTGTATCATATCATTGCTCTTTTTTATTTGCTTTCATGATCATGATAATCAATGTGTGCCGTTATTTCTGGTGAATGCTTTTGCTTGCTTTAATGAAAAAAGACCATTCATTTAATGAGATGCCCATCTGTAACAAGACTTTTTGCTGCATAGGGAAACATGAAAACATCTCTAAAATATTACAGTCATGTTTGATTGGATTGTTTTGAAGGTAGCCTAGTAGTTTTGTGGTCACTTTGTGTTGTCAATAAAGTATCAATCATATCATTTTTCTTTTCATACATTACCTCTCTGTGAAAGTTTTCACAAGCAGCCAGGTAATCAATGGTAGATTTTCTTTTTCATTATATGTTGGCAGGAGAACGGAATACTTTTTACCAGACATCTTGCAAGTTTTTCTGCAGCATTCAGAAAGTGTACGTGGCTTGTCTTCTTTTTGAAGTATTTGTTGTTGTTTTAGGTCGAACCGAGGCAAATCCAATATGCTTCTCACCGGGAAGAGGCTAACCCAATATGCTACCCAGGCATAATGGCAGACTCAGAAAGTGGACAAATTTTTATGTGAGAGCGTAAAATCAATTTATTTCCGCTGTTTGCATGCTGGTTTTGCAATGCTAACAGAAATAAAAGATGCTTTTTGTTGGAGAAGGTCGTAAAATGCTGCAAAACGTGAACAGATTTACAACTGGAATCCCATGGAAGTCAACAAAGTTGGGCCTAATTTGCGCCTTTGAACAAAATGGCCTATTTCCTTTCCTGAAAACAAATGCACTGTCTAGTGCCGCTTTTATACGAAGGACAAAGCATCAAGCTGGATATTTTATCAATCGACATCATGAATTCAATCATTCTGGGAAGGAAAGCTCATTCCAGGCAGGAAAAAATGGCTGCGAAAGAAGATATTTTACCCAAGCACCAAAAACACTAACATCGGAAATAATAAAACGTGCTCCTGCACTAGCACCCTATTTGAATCTCATTAGATTTGATAAGCCAATAGGAACTTGGCTATTGTTCATCCCGTGTACCTGGAGTATTTCAATGGCTTCAGACGCTGGCTCACTTCCTGATCTTAAGATGCTGGCATTGTTTGGAGCTGGTTCCATTTTGTTACGTAGTGCAGGATGTATCATAAATGATATGTGGGACTCGGATTTTGATCGAAAAGTAAGAAAGTATTGAAAAGTTTTAGGATGAATTAGATGAAAAATTCTGATTTATCATAAGCTAGAGAGTTCTGTGTTAAGTAAAACAGAGTTAACTCTGAGTAGAATAATGATACATTTTTGAAATCCAAGAATCAATAGACCTTTCAGCTATTTTATAAAAGAGCCTACTTTGAGTGATGGTTTCATACATTTTATACAAAAAGTACGATTGAATCACATAAGTACCTCCTATCTCTTTTATGCACATTCGAATGTTCTACAAAATGTATAAAAATATTAAATTCAGACTTCTTTTTAAAGAATTCTTTTTACAGACATTTTCTAGTCCCTTTGATAGTAGAAGGTTTCAAACTGTTGAGACAGGAAGTTCAATTTTGGTGTTCAAAGTAGTTCAAAACACATAGCTTAGGCCAAACCCCAAAAGCTCTGGTTTGGAGAAGGAGGCAAATTTGGACTTTCAAGATTAATATTCCAACTCTCGATGCACCAATATCAACAAATAAGGTATCAATCTTCAAGTTAACTATCTAAGAGTATTTCAAAACTTATCAGGGGTCGATTCAACTTACATTCTTATCACTAGCCCCAATCAAATCTGTTTCCTTTTTTTTGGGACACCCGTTAGAAGTACGAACTCGCATAATTCATCGATATTCCATTCAAACTGTTTATATCTGAAATCCTCAAGGTGGAAACATCGATATCCCAGATTCCAGCATAAAGAGGAAAATGAGGCAAGAGACAACAATCATTGAAAAATGAAAACTTCTTTATATTAGAGAGTATAAAGAACTGGACAAAAGTATTTTATTGATAAAAATGTTTTTTTTTTCTATGACAGGTTGCAAGAACTAAAACAAGACCCCTAGCAGCAAAAGACATCACTCATGCACAAGCATTAGCATACCTTGGTGGAATTTTATCTTGTGGATTGCTGATTTTATTGTCATTAAACTGGTACAGGTATGCAAAATCACTAATGTATGATCTGAATGCAAAATTATGAAAATTATTCTGGTGAGGTAGATGTACTGAAGCCAGGAATGTGCCTTTAAACTCTTCTTGACAATACTGTATTGAAGTCCAGCCGTTTGCTTTGATGTAATTCTAACTGAATGTTTGCTTCTTCTCAAATCACTATACTGTACTAACAAGTACAAACCCATGAAAAAACTCCTACCTTTTTCACAGGCTGTCATGTCACGTGAAAATGCCCGCGACAAACAACGATTGAAAGTGT
Organism: Aurelia coerulea; assembly: GCA_039566865.1. Lineage (NCBI taxonomy): Eukaryota > Metazoa > Cnidaria > Scyphozoa > Semaeostomeae > Ulmaridae > Aurelia > Aurelia coerulea. Next base: position 1,029,239 of record CM076948.1, read on the forward strand.
TTTGATTAAAGAGTTTGTGTTATCGCAAATCTCACGTGATATCTAATTTGAGGTAGAATTTAATCATCTGTAATCCAGGATAGAGCACAGTTTCCATCGTTAAACAATAGCTTTGAGAACGAATGATTCCTGTTTATTTGATCTGCCATACAGTTTATCTTCCTTGAGCTTCACGTTTCCTTTTTCAGCATATTCCTTGGTGCTTCGGCGATGCTACCAGTAGTAGCCTATCCTCTGATGAAAAGATACACGTACTGGCCACAGCTTTTCTTGGGTAAGATAACCCCCCGGAGGGGGTATTCCCATACCTGACCTGACGGGATGTGCCGCTCAACAGGGTGTCCTTTTAACGGTAAAAATTATGCGACAGGGTGTCCTTTTCTAACGAAAATTATGCGACAGGGTATTATAATAGGTAAAACATTTATGCGACAGGGTATCACAAGCAAAAATTGCGTTCTTAACTATATTTGAGATGCAAAATTTTTAAGCGACAGGGTATCACAAGCAAAAATTGCGTTCTACACTATATTTGAGATGCAAAATTTTTATGCGACCGGGTATACTTTTGGCCTATTTTTTATGCGGCAGGGTGTGGAGAGGTTTTCCGCACACCCCCGTCACTTCCCTAGTCAAGTACCCCCCCCCCCCCCCCCCCCCCGGGGATAACCCCTTGTTGGATTCCTGCAGACCCTGTCGTCCTTCAAAAATCTACGATTTACCACGCGATTACAATCTATTAGCTTTAATTTCTTTGTTTTGATAATTACGTATTTAGCCTTTTTTGTATCATTGTATTTAACGATGGAGGGCCCCTTGAAAACCAGCCTTTGCTGAAGGGTGACCCTCCCTAAATGATTGAAAATGAAACATGATTTATCGAAGTTGGTGCACCACAGACATACGATCGTACATTTTGAAACTGGCCAAGTGCCGATACCTTTGTGATAACCCAGTAGATTTCACCATAATCAAGAGAAAGAGAAGTGCTTCTATTTATGAACAAACGTCTTCTTCTATTGACTGTGATTTCGTATTGTTCTTTGAAAGCAAGAGTGAAGAGTACCCCAAGAGTATCGATGTACTCATAGCACGTTTTATTTCCAGAGGAAGCTTGTTTGTAACTATCGTTTTAGCTTATTCACAGTACAATTTTCTCTTTAAGTCGCTATTCTCTGCCGCTGTACTTTGATATCTATTTTGAATCTTCGCATTTTCATTCCTCTACGGTTTCTAATGATTTTATCTTCAGGTCTGACTTTTAACTGGGGTGCTTTACTTGGCTGGTCAGCGGTCAAAGGAAGTTGTGATTGGTCAGTTGTTATGCCTCTGTATTTAGCTGGTGTTTCTTGGACCATGATGTATGATACAATCTATGCACATCAAGTACGTGAAGATAATGATATATATGATATGATTTATATAGCATATATGATGTTTATGCAGGATGAAACATTGTCACTACTGTACGAAAGAGGACCGTTATCAACAAGGACCCTGAAGAACTTTTGAATCAGTCTCATGATTTAACTTCCGATAAAGATACATCGTCTCAAATTTTATTAAAGACCACGAGGAGCAGCTAAATACGTTTCCCCCCATATGTTACCCCTACATAGTCAAAATGTTTTCTGAAGCTTGAGAATTTTGATGCCAAATCTTTATTCTATTCTCTACTATTTACTGATTGATTAGAGCGTTATTCAGAAATGTTTTCACAGTTTCCTTCAACATTAATTTTTCAGGATAAAGCAGATGACATACTGATTGGAGTAAAATCAACTGCTTTGTTGTTCAGAGACAAAACTGTTCCTTGGCTTGGATTATTTTCAACGAGCATGGTCACTTTTTTGCTAACTTCTGGTTATATGGCTGACCAAACGTGGCCTTTCTATGCGGCGGTTGGAGGTATTGCTGGTCATCTTGCATGGCAGGTAGGATGCATTTTGTTGAATTTTTACATTATTCTCATTTATGAGAAAAGACCTGACTACTTTTTTGATTCTTGATCCGTCCATACTTCTAAAAAATGTCTTCGAAACAGTGGCGTAGCCAGGGTCCTGTCTTTGGGGGGGCAAGATGCGAGTGAAGCAAGTAAAAATGGGGGTCCGGGGGCTTGCCCCCGGAAAAATTTTTGGGGGCCACGCCCTTTAGAATGCCGGAAACACCCTCTTTTAGACAAAGCCACCCAGAATCGAAGATTAAAAGGGCCAAGTTCATTAAAGTTGCAGATGAAAATTTAGCTACTTGGAGTTGCCTACTCCCAGGACAAAAACGAGAATATGCCTGAACAAAACAAGCAGATGAAATAGGTTCATTAAAACTTTCAATGCCACTTTAAAAAGCAATCAATGACAGCTTCCCTTCTTCTTTTAGTCTTATTTGAATTCTAATCAAAATTTTGTAGATTAGAAATTCTAATGTTATTGCTAACATCAGAATACCCATGTCATGCGTGGCAGATTGATTGGAACACTTGTCAGCAGAAGGGTTGATTGACCAATCGAGGGCCTACGAAGAATGCTAAGGGTTTGGGCCCATGAAGAAGGTTTTATACCATCGTTTGCCAACTTCAATTTTTATTCGTCTGTCGTCTTGAAACTCTTATCAAAACGCTAGAAAAACAGCGAATGCTCGTGCAATTGGATGGTGACGTTTAGTGATCATAAGAAAGATAAAGGGAATGCAGCGGCGTGGCCAGGATAAATAAAGTGGGGGTATGACAATGAGGGGGCTGGGAGTTTTTGAGGCCATGCCCTTTACTTTGGCTTAGAATGCATCTCCCAATATCATGCTTGCCTTTAGCGACAAAGAAACCTTGATCGTTTTGTAACCCTTTACTTTGAAGAAAGACCCTTTACTTTGTCTTAGAATGCATCTCCCAATATCATGCTCATGCTTTTGCCTTTAGCGACAAGGAAACCTTGATCGTTTTGTGACGGTTATTGTATGAATCAGAACACGAGGAAAATTTTTGAAAAAAGATCCTTTATTTTGGCTTAGAATGCGTCTCCCAATATCATACTTGCCAGTGCCAGGATTTGACATTAATTGGAAAATTCTTCCCCAACCTATACCCAGCTATTTTCTCTTCGGTTTTAGATGACATTTTTGAGAAGCACACATTGACTTTCATGGCATTTTCGAAAAGAGGGACACTGTTGATAAGAATTAAGGAAGGCATAAGTAAATGCAAGATGCATCTGGGAGTGCTTAAATCGCGACGAGGTAGACCCGAAGTAGACAAGTGGCAGCATGTTGCCAAATACGAAAAGTGTAAATACACAGAAATTTCTGAGAAGCACTTAATTTGATTCATATTCTTTCCCAAATAGATGCAATACACATACACAGTTAAAGAGGCGCCTAAGTCGGGTTCATTGATTCTAATAAAGCTGCAATGCCTGGACGTGATAACAAGCCGAGCGGTAGTAAGATGTTATACGAGACATCTATGATAGATGTTTGGAATTGCGAGCGAAGCGAGCAAAAATTTTTGCTATCCTTGTTGACTTAAATGATAAAGATGCCTTTATTAGTTAAAGGTTTGACTTCCTTTTCCCCTTTGACATTCACAAACAGCGCTGCGACAACTGTTGGAGGTAAATACAACTTACCCCCCCCCCTTCAGTTTCTCAACGGATTTGGACGAATCACGAAAACCACCTTTGGCGATGACTGGGGGGGCGGCCGCCCCCCCTTGCCCCCCCTGGCTACGCTACTGCTTCGAAAGGGAGATCTCTTGGGGATCTTTTGTGATAGTTTCTTTCAAAATACTGTTGCAATTGTCAAACGTAAAAGGGAATTATATAGAAGGCCCCTTTTTCACGTTTGTATCATCCTATTTTGTAACTAATACTGTTCCAAGCACTTTTTTTTTATAAGAAAAACAGAAAAAGTTAAAGAAACTCAACTCTCAGAGGCTCTCAGATCTGTATGAAAAAGTGTTACTTAGTTGTAAAAAAAACTCCTGGTAGTGTTGCAGTGCTTGAGAAATATAACTTCAGAAAGAAGAAAATTGATAAAAGGAATCCTTAGCATCTTTTCTTTATTTCCACTTATTTCCAGTATCATACTGCTCGGAAGGCACTTGAGTAATGACCAAACATCAAAAAGGCTTTGAAAAACTTTGCTTTGAAATGTTCACGGTCGAGGGCATTAAACATGAAGATTGTTATGGTATACACGTATTTTTCATATGAAACCAAGAATTTGAGTCAGCACTCCAAATCTATTAATTTTAAGAAACTTTCAGTGCTGACTCAAATTCTTGATTTCTTATGAAAAATACGTGTATATGATATCATTGTAATCCAATGATGTTCAGAGAGAACTTACGTACGGTGAATCATATAAAGATTTGAGCGTTTCGACGTCTTTGATATAACTAGGACACCTGTCCTTTTAAAGTTGATTATGATTGGAGGATTGTGAGAAGAGAGTATGAAGATATCTGCTGAAGAACCAATAAAGATTAAAGTTTGGAAGTAAATAAAGTAATGTTCTTTTCCAGATACTGACTGTGGACCTTGATAATACTAAAGATTGTGCTGAAAAATTCAAATCAAATAAATGGCTTGGACTTCTGCTGTTCTCAGGAATAATAGCAGGTAATTTGATCAAAACGGAAGATCAAGAAAAAGACTGAAAACAACAAGAAGCTAGCCTGCGTGCAGCGATGATTTGTGATTGACATCTGTGATAAGAAGTATCAATGAAATTCATCTAAAGATACCCTGAATTGTCGAGGACTCTTTCCAATGCTTAAAGATGGCCACGAGGATATAATCAGACTTAGAAAACCTAGATGATTTTGTAACTTTCTGTTAATTTCCATGTACGATTTTAACATTTTAGCTTCATTTTAGCGATATGAAAGTGGAAGCTATTTCAGACAATAATTTCTACAAAGAATTTGTGCTGATTCGGTATTCGAGTACGATATACACTGATTTTCGAACAATCTTTGTTTATTTGTTTTTGCACCTGAATGAATTATTCATCAAGCTAGAATTATTCAACAACAAATGACTTGGAAGTCGAGAGAAGACTTGGCTTTCTGACTGCATTCTACATTACTATGTTGCTTTCTCTTTCGAGTCATCTCTGACAATTTGTTATGCCCGGGTATGCATTTAGGATAGGAAGTGATATATTTAGAGATGTTTCGGTTTATTTGACCAGCGAATTTTACCTTACTGAGATTTTCTACTGTTTATATTTCTAAGAAGCAAAGGTTTCCTTTCCAATCTTCATGTGATATCACCAAATCAGAAGAAGTGAAGGTGAGATATTTCTTTGCATTTATTAAACAATGTGTTCCCAAATCTTGAAATGAAAAATGAAATTGAGTTTCCCCACAAAGTGCTTTGCTAGAAAATTTTTTAAAAATCAGAACTTACCAACGGAAGAAATTGGTACTGTGAAGCTTGGTCAAATCGAGGAAAATTAGCTCAAGTTTGCGTCTGTTGTTGTTCCTACACAATTTGATTCGCTCAGTTTGTGAATTTGTCAGCCAATCAAAATTTAGTGCTGAATTTTTGTTTCGGAGCGCAGCAGCAACAACGTCTCGTTGAATCGAGGCTGGTCACATTTTTTGGCGGCCTAAATTGAAGAGAACAACACACACCAGACGACAGAAACCAAGACATTGCAAGTTTTGTTTCGCATTTTGAAGCTTGAATCTACAGCACCATGGAGTATATTACATTGAAACCAAACAGAGATTTATTAAATGCCAAGTTTGAATCATATCATCTTGGTCCAACCACGCTAGAAGTGAAGCAGCAAAGTCTTCTGCAAGCAGTTGCCTTTCATCCTCTCACTGAAGAGCATTATTCTTACGCACATCTCAGAGCTCATGCAACACAAAATTTATTGACTTTGGATCCATGGAATACGGACGAAGATATCCTATATTTTGTTGATGATACCTTTGGAGTGACAGGCATCGCCTTTGACAAGGTACAAACAAGGCAGCATCCAACCAGATTTGTGTTGCTAAACAATGGGCCTATTGTTTCCTCTATCGTTTCACAAAAATTTTACACCTGGTAGAACCGTGGCTGAGATTTAATAAAGTGCATGACAGAGAAAGTTTCCATTTTGTGTACACAAGTTTATGGCTTTAATGAAATCTTTGCAGTGAACTTCGTGGTTGAAAATAATAAACAAAATAATAGTGTAATCCTTTGTTTAACAGCTAACGGACAGCCAAGATTGACAAATTCAGAAGTTTTTGCGCTTTCAAGTTATTGCTTGCAAACAGCAAACTTTCCAGTCTGGCTAATGTGTAGAGTGGAACCCAGACTGGGAAGTTTACTGTCTGCCCAAAGCACACTGCATTTTATGTTGCATGGGTGGAAGATCACCTGTGCAAAATTTAAAGTAGAAAAAAAGGAAGAACATTACATTCATTGTTTTTAAAGCAACAGCCAGGTGTGCATATCTTCCGTGCTCATTTTGCAAACTTTCCAGTTTGCACAGAAGTTAAACATTTTAAAATCAAGTGTGTACTTTCTAAACAAAAGAGTTACTGATCATAACAAGTATTATTGAGTAGAGCAATACATTTCACTCCTTCTTATTTGAAGTTTGCATAATGCACGCTTTAAATCTAAACTTGGTGATCTTCTGTGCCCAGACTGCATCAAAATTTTCCTGAATGTCCTTCGGAAACAAAGGACCAAGTTTGGTTTCTCAACTTTTTAGTAAACAAAGCAGCTACTGTAACAATATTACTGAAAGTTCCAAAACAGATCGAATTGCCTTTATTTATCTCCCATAGACTCCCAGCATTTGATATTATCACCTAAATCTTCTTATATTTGTAATTTCTTCACACTCCAGGATACATCTACGTATGGCCCTCCAGTTTCAATCTGTAAATTACCTGCACCCACAGCTGACAAAAACAAAGACCGCATTTCTCCATCTATCACTTTCCCATCACCAGAAGAATGTTTATTTAATGATGGAAAAGGAAAGCTGTACATGGCCAAGACAGGAAAGCGACAGGGGTCACTTGAGAAGCAAAACTGGCATAGCAATGATGTGGCGTTGGTAAAGGATTTTGGATTTCCGTTCTACTTGCATCATAGCTGTTGTGATGAGCAGGACAACATGTTTTGCATGCTTGTAAGTTTAGAAGATGAGAAAAATTGTGAATCAAGTCATCCCAAAGTATCCTTGCATTTGTTGAATCTTGTTCAATGCAGCAAAGGCTCAAATTCAGCGCAAGATCAGGTCATCATCAAAAGTACAAGTGTGTTTCATGGAAAATCATTTCCACTTTATGCTTCGTACAGCCCAGATTTTAATGGTGTCATTGTTGCAAGTCAGGACCAATTTGTGCTGGAAGATAACAAAGATCCAGGTAAGATTATGAAAAGATCTTATTTGTGAAAAACGAAAATTCTAAGGGGTTACTCCTGAAGCGTTGCATAAATTTATGGGAAAATATTTTGCAGAAGGAAGTTTCATGTGAATGGAAATTTGTGCCATGATTTTGTGTGTTTAATTTAGAATTATTGTTCTTAATTCAAGGTGATACAGCTGAAGAGAAAAATGGAGAAGCAAGTCGTTCAAGTGGAAAAGAAAGAAGAACTTCAGAAACTGTTGTAAGTGATAAGTATTGGATGCATTGTGCCTATAAAATCTAAAAGTTTGGAAACAATATTCTTTGACTGAATTGCCTTTAAAAGTGTTCAAAATTTTTTCTGACTATGGTAATGTTTTTTCATGATATTTCAATTGAAAGCATTCAGTGCCAATCTTTTGGCTAAAATTAGGTTGATTCTATGCAAATTTAAATCACTGCAAGCAAAAGATTTGAATAATAAACTATAAAAAGGAAATTGTTTCCAGTTTTTCAGAAAATGTCTTGAATTCTTTGTCCAAACTTTTCTGTTCAAAACATTTGGATCTTGATTTTTACTGCCTGTAGGAATCAAATCTATGAAGGAAATAAGTTGATATCTAGCAAAAATATTTATTTCAGTTGCGTACATTGAAAATAGTGATATTTTTCAATGAAAAGAATGACATTATTCAATATAAACTACCTCTGATTATCCTAGGTATTAGACGAACAAGAAGCTAAATCAGGAGTGTACACAGAGCAGATTGAAGAATGTGATATGGACACAGAAGAAGAAGTCAAACTTGTCTTACTTGACAAAAAGGATGGCTCCATCAAACTTGAGGTAAACTTCTTCTAACTTGTTTGCAAATATTTTTACAACTCTAATGTGGTTCCTTGACCGGGTAACACAGAAAAACGTCATGAGCTATATCGCTCATAGTTTCCTGAAAGCAAATGTTCTGAACACAAACAAGTTACCAGCATGTAGCTGAAAGGTACAGCTATCTTTTGAGATGTTGCTTGGTCAGTTAAGGTATGCCTATCGTCCGAAAGAATGGTTTCAAAAGTATGGGAATTTGTTCATTCCTTGGAATTTTTGCACCTTCCATGTTTAGGAAGATATGAAAAAACCGAATTCCAAATTTGCTTTGGAGCACGAAATTTGAATGAGGGACAGAGTTTAATCATCGTGCAAACAATAAATTTCACTGGACCACTTCAAATACATCGCTACGTTGAGTTTTTGCAAAATGTTGACTGGATTATTTTACTCAAAATAGGAAATGTAGGATTGAAAATGTTCTTTCAGATGGTAATCATAACTTTGAGTGACCATGCAAGATCTTAGAAGATATCTAAGCCTTTCAACTAAACAGCGATGCAAAGTATTTGCCAATAACTTTTGATTTCAGAGAGCATTTATGATCTAGCTCGTGAAGCTTTTTTTGGGCCACCCGGTGTATTTAAACAAGGGCGCCTACCTTGTAGGAAGTGTGTTTATTCACGGTACTTTACGCGTAGTAATTGGTGTCCTATGACCCAGTCCTGTTAATCTTTGTATATTTCAATTTCTAATGTCTGTTAGTGTTTACCAATAAAAAATCACGCTGTCTGATTCCCTGTGGCCAGATCGTATAACAGTTGATCTCTTGTTTCATAAACACCGGAATTTGAAACCACAAAGTTATTCATACCTCATCTTGACCTTGAGAGGACTGACTCTGTGTACTTTTGGGTCACGGTACGGTTCTAGGACACTCTATGTACTGGGTCACAGGACACCAATTACTCTACAGTACTGGGAATAAACACACTTCCTACAAGGTAGGCGCCCTTGATTTAAATGAGAAAAGTTGGATTGAGTGGCATTAGAGCTTCCATCACCGTTGTTTACATCCCGAAATTCTACAAAATATCGTTTTATTAAAACTCTCATTTAGAATAGCTAATAGGTCTATTTCCGATGAAACAAGTCCCCCTCTTTTTCTGCAGACACCTGTATCTGGCCATCAATGGCTATTCAACAAAACTACGAAACCATCTGAGCCTGCTAGTTTTTGCTTACGTCATGATGTTGATGGGATACTGTGGAAACCTGTGACAGATGGAAATAACGCCAAATTATCATGGAAACACATCAGCACTTTCAATGCATTAGGATTTATCCAAGCGTCAAAGAAAAATCATAAATACACAGTATGCGGTGCAGAGAATGGGTTTGTTGCTATCATTGATTGCTTGAAAACTATTTATGTATACTTCACCGAAAAGCTTGATTCCAAAGATGGCTCACAGTATGTTTTAGAATTGCCTACTTTTGATGAGATCCTTGGGGTGCAAGCAAATAAAGATACGCTATTTTTGATGACAAAGAATTCTCTGTTTTCTGTCAAAGTCATTTGAGTCTGATACAATGTTTTAATAGAGGATTTCTTTCTAAGATAGGGTGTAACAGATACTACAAACTCGCATACTTTTTACGCAAAGCAAACACATCATATATTATGTTAGAGTTTTTGATGAAAATCGTTTAAATCAGCTTTTGTGATGTTTTCTTCTTTTTCGTTATAACTGTTAATATTTGACTAGCAGAAGGGAAACATTCTTCCGATGATGGTTCCTTTTTACAAGCAAATCATGATCCATCTTTGTATTAAGAGCGTAAATTGATTTTTAGATCTGGGGAGAAAATTTTCATTGTTTTTAAAATAGTCAGAAACAAATACTTCGGAATTATTCACGTTTGGTAAAACTTTGACATACGGAGTTGCAATTGCCCGTTTGAAAGCAGCATGAACACGAAAATAGATCACAATATCTGACATTTCTTTATTCTCTCGCTAAATAGTGTTCTTGCTAGTTGGCACAAATATTTCTACACTGAAAAACTATCTACATTATTGCACATAATAGTGAGTATCTTGCCTCACAATAAGATTCTCCTATTTACAATATACTGTGTTATTTTAACGTCAAAGTTTCTGATATATATAAAATCATTTAAGTTATTTACAATATTTTCAGAACTGCATAAAACGTTGTTGCATTCAAAAGAAAAAATATATTTTATTACATAATGAGTTCCAGCCTCTGTTAAAATAAAGTTGAACTAAAATAGAACAGGATAGAGATTTATCATTTAACATTTATATAAAACCGAAAACCGGCAATTATGTTTGGTTACCACTTTGGTAATAACACGTCAGAATGCATTTGAAATGCCATAGAAACAGCATCCAACTTAATTATGCCTAATTTTATGATTTTGTCAGTCTGTTTCACATTAGATATAAAGCGAAAATATCCGTGAATTAAGCAATTGAAGAGTTTTGAACAGGTGCTTTTGCGTTATCGCAAATCTCATTTGACATCCAATGCAAGCAAAACTTATATTTTAGCGCGGGGGGGGGGGGGGGATGAACTGAAATCAAGTTCCTAGAGCGATTCCCTACGGAAACATTTTTGAGGCCAGTTCCTTTTAAACCTCAGCAAGCACCCTTACATTTATCGTAAAACTCACGCCTTAAACCCAACGATCCCCCCTCCCACCATATTTCGGGTTTTGACTGACTTGAAAAATGGGAGCGGGGCAACTAGTCTCTCATCACTTCCCATTGGGTCTGGCGTTAATGCTTGGTGCTCCAAAAATTGTGGCCCGTTTGTGCAGTCCATATTGAAAACAATGGTGCTACGTTACAAGTATTAACTAGATGTATTGTTCTGTATTATTTTAAGAACAAGTGCCCCCCCCCAATCAGAAGCTGCTTCCTACTGCCTGCTTGTATTTGAATTGTTTCTACATTTGAAATTGTTTCTACCATAGTTTTATTGGTTTGCGACACTTTACTATGAACCCTTCTCGAATTCAAAAATTCAGATGAGATGCAAGACTATAAAGCTTTCTTCCACTAAGAGCTTTTGAATTTTGAAAGAATATCATGTTTCTAGGAAGGCTAATGGGCGATACTATCACATTCAATAATTCTGTCGTGTTTTTCATACTGCAGACTCATTGTTATCTTCTTCAACCCCATAAATTGGATTGATGAATTTTCTTGTGCTTTGTGCCTCTTCATCCACATCACATTTGTTATACATAGGATTATTCCTGAAAATTAAAAGTTTAATGAAATTACATCCAGGGTTTTGTGAAAAGTTTCTAGCTGACAGATCTGCTATTCTTTTAGGGAAATTGGGCCCTTGTAGGTTACTTTCCAACCAGTTCAACATGACTTCAAGATTTCATATAAAATCCATGAGGAAAACATCAGCCAATCAAAATTAAATGTTTTCGTAATACACTGGTCACATCAAATCTTAAGACAAGGGGTGTGTCACTCCCTGAAAAAGCGTTTGAGATTTTCTGTAGAAGAAATGGGTTTTTAGAGAATTTAGTAGTAGAGATCTCAGAAAATAATGAAATTTCCATCATCAAAAAGATTTCAACTTCAATTATTTCAAGCTCACCCATTAAAGAAACCATTTGTTGCTTGGGTGTCAGTTTCTTCTACTTCCCCATACACTGAATTTGAAATCCCAATTGGTTTACTTTCAATTTCAATCAAATCATCCATGTAATGTTGATAAAGTTCTCCATTTGTTGATTTCCTCCTGAAGAACAGAGAATTGACAACGTGTAAACAAAGATATTAACCAGGGGAGGGGGGATGCTTGACTTCAATTTGTACGGGGCAGAGAAATTGCCTTCTTTTGATACCCAATGCTAGAGCAAAGAAGTGAAAATGATACCCTGAAAAACGGTTCATCCTAAGTACCCCCCCCCCCCCGGGATCTTTACTTTTATTCGAAAATTTACACCGCAAAATCTGTATTCGGACGTCTACTTATGAACAACGAACTAGGACCTTCTCAACAACTTAGAAAAACAGCCGAAAACCCGACCAAACTTCTGGAACTTTCTGCTTTGTAGCAATGATAAAAGCGAGTGTAATGTCTTGGGAGATTCAGATGCAGCCAACAAAAGAAAATGACTAAACGGCAATCCCTAGAGAATCTAGCTGTCGGTCTGTATCGTAGTCATTTCTCCCAAGAGGATAACACGTGCTTTCGCATTGCCGTGAAGCAGAAAATTTGTTCGAGCAGGTTTGCAGCCGTTTTTTCAAGTTTAGAAATATATCGTTCAGAAAATTGCTGAAACGACCGAAGAATGTGAGAGCAGAGCACGAAAGAAGAGGAAGACAAACGAAGGACGCTGAGAGATGAAAATTGTAGAAACTTGTGTCAATTCAGAGAGATGGAAGAAACTTTAACGACATTTTCATGTGGCTGTATTTTGCTCGGATAAGTCGAAAGAAAGGAAGAGTTGTTTATTTCAAAAGGGTAAGTTTTCAATTTCTTATCAATCCATTTTTCCATTTAAAAGTTACTGACAAGAACCAAAGAAGGCAACGGAGGCGGGAATATTTTTTTGGGAGAAGTTGCTTAAATTCTCGACTAAGCCCCCCCCCCCAGGAAAATTGGTGATTTTTGTAAAACAAAGGATTCAGCTCTTTTCGAGAAAACATTGTGATGTATACGGCTCTGAAGAATAGATTTCACCTACATGCACTCGATCAAATCAACAAGGGCAGATTTTGTAATACAATAGCATGAGTTGCTTTTGTTGACACCTCAATTCAAAGCAATTAGCGATCACAGACAGAGGAAATTCTCTCAACCAGTAATTCAAAACAAACAAAGCCGCAAAAGTTTCTCAGAAACCCAGGTAGCTAGCACGCTCGTTGTGCATTCCAGAAATTATTTTTAAGGGCAAACATGAGCATATATCGAAAGAAGAAGGATATATCTACACATCTGCCGCGGGCATTTTATTTCTTTGGTCCAGAAGCTGAGCAGTAAATGTTTTGATAACACCCAAAAAACAAGAGAATTGAATCGCCTCCTAAACGGCTTGTGAACCAAACAAATAAAATGCCCGCGGCAGATGTGTAGATGCATCCTTTTTTCGATCTATGCTCATGTTTGCCCTTAAAAACAATTTCTGGAATGCACAACGAGCGAGCTAGCTACCTGGGTTTCAAAGAAACATTTGCGGCTTTGTTTGTTTGTTTTGAATTACTGATTACTGGTTGAGAGAATTTCCTTTGACTGCAATCCCTAATCGCTTTGAATTGAGGTGTCAACAAAAGCAACTCATGCTATTGTATTACAAAATCTGCCCTTGTTTGATCAAATCTGAATAAACAGAGGGTAAAACAGTATGATTGGCTGCGCAAAAGGTGTGAAACCTGTTCTTAAGGAAATCACATCGCTGTGTTTTAAATGGGATTGTATCCTTTGTTTACAAAATTCACCCTTGCTACCCCAAGGGGCTTGTTTGTAAAAATGAGTTTCTGGATAGGGGCTTATTCGAGGGGGTATGCTTATTCGGAGGTCTTTTCATTCTCAGCTTAATTTAGTTTCTCAAGTTTTTGACAATTTCATGCTTACCTTTTATATAGTGTGTAGGCTGCAATAGTAACCATGACAACAACTAATATAATGGCGGCCATTGTAAGTTTTCCCCCAGTTGTCTTCGTTAGCCATTTCATCACGTTCTTCATTTTATCTGCCCCTGAATTCCGAGGGGGCGTCATGGGTGGCTGTGTTATACGAGGATCTATAAATTTGCTTTGAGGCATTGTGTATGTTGATGTTGGTTGGATTGAAGAAAGCTTTGTGTGTATTGTTTTGTTGTGTTTAGATGTTTGTGTGTCAATGGTCTTTTTTGAATAATAATCACGTGACTTTATAGTGCTACTTGTAGATCGAACACGTGATTTTATCGTTTTTGATACACTAGAAGCACGTGATATTGTCTGGATGCTGCTGATTGGCTCGCTTCTTGTAAGTTCTGAATTCAACGCAGAAGTTGCTGATGTCGAAGTAATACTAAATTCAATTGAACTTGTTGGCTTATAAATGTGAGTCGATATAAATTCTGATTTTTGAACACTTGATAAAATACTAAATAACATCTTCGAAGCTGTGGAATATAGCTTTGGCGTTGTTGGATACGAACTAGGAGATAGTTTACTGATAGCATGTAAGCTCTTGCTAGGTATATGAGAAGTCATCGAACTTGGCATCAATTTATCAACAGTTTTGATTGGTTCTCGCGATACAGGTAAAGTCAGCTGACTACTCAGACCTACTGCTGATTGGCTACTTTTTGTTTTGCTAGGTTTAGGTGCTGTTCTGGTGGTTCGACTTGAGATTGAAAGAGTATGGCCAACAGCTGACGTAAGTATCTCGTTAAATCTGCTAGTTTTATGAAAATCTTTCAGCACTGATGAAGACTGAAGATCCATGAATGAGTGTAACTTGGTTGTGTAAATACTTGCTGATGAGCTTGAAGAGCTTATAAACTGCTTTTTTATTGACGATTCTTCTCTTAGTATTGCAGAGCTTGGAGTATAGATTTGAGACGGTGAAGTCGATATTAATGTTTCTTGTATGGAAATGAGTAGAGTTTTAATCTGCGATGACATGCCCATTGTTATTGGTCTTTCATTGTTTATTTTGCTGGTGCTGCTAACTTCTGTGGAGGAATCCATGAAACTGGTAATATACGAAGAGGCTGCAAATTTTGACAATGAGGGAGACTTTATATTTGTTGAAAACGATAATTGTCTCTGGGCAGACATAGGAATGATTGTGCTACTTTTCGCAACGGAAGAGTAAAAGTTGCTTGCAGAGTTGCGAACTGGCGTAAAAATACTTCGCCTCGTTAGGGCTTTCGTAGTTGCGACACTCGTAGGCATAATGCTCGTTAATGCGGTATTGTGAGTAGCTATAATTTCACTTGATCTTGCAGGTTGTTTGGAAAATGTAGCATAAGCCATCATCGACGAACTATCCACAGATGCTAAATATGACGTCATCGAGTGTTTGCCGAGATCTGGGATATATGATGTCACTGATGACGTAGCTGAGGATATGATATATGACGTCATCGATACCATGCTTGAGTTCATAATATACGAAGTCAAAAGTGAGTCATTAGAAAACGTGACAAAAGATATCATCGATGACTTACTAGATGTTGTGACAAAAGATGACATTGATGACAAACTAATGATGACAGGCAGCGAGCAATTTATTCCTTTCCATCCAGGTAAGCAAATTTTGATACCATTTGTGCTGCAGTTGTAATGCCCATTAGTATCATTACGTTCTTTGCAATATACCGTGCAATTGTCTAGATACCAATGTTTATTGCATATTTTAACCCCTGTCGTTTTATTACAATTGTATTGCTCTGTTTCTCTGCAGTAGGCATCACAATACTTGCCATACCAATTCATATGACATATTTGAGTACCATTCTGACTGCAATCGTAATGTTCGGATGCGTTAGCTTTGCAATATATCATGCAATTGCTTCCATACCAATCTTCATTGCATATCCTAACTCCAGTAGTTTTATTGCAATGATATTTCTCAGTCTCTTTGCAATAAGCTCCACAATACTTGCCATACCAATTCATATGACATATTCGAGTACCATTCTGACTGCAATCGTAATGTTCGGATGCGTTAGCTTTGCAATATGTCACACAGTTACGTCCATACCAGTGTTGAATACAGATTTTATCTCCCATTGCATTACACTTATAATGCCCCCCACTATCGTTTCGTGCTTTGCAATGAATCGAGCAGTTCTTCCCATACCAGTCTTGGTGACATAGCCTTTCTCCATTTGTTTCATCACAATCATACGCAGCGATATTTGAGTTTGTTGGCTTGCAATATGAATTACAATTCGTGCCATACCAATTAGACAAACATATGATCCTTCCAGATGAGTTTTCGCATTTATAATGTCCACTTGAGTCATTTCTAGGGACACAGTTCACAGAACAGTTCTTCCCATACCAGTGAGAATGACAGTTTCTCTGACCTGTCTGTCTGTCACAAATATAAGAAACTTTGGTAGAGTTTTCATCATTGCAGTAAACGTCACATCGCTTTCCATACCAGTTCATTATGCACAATTTCTTTCCAGTTGTTTGATCGCATTTATAATGTCCATTTGAGCCATTTTCAGGGAAACAATTAACAGAGCAATTCAAGCCAAACCAATTCCTATCGCAAATTTTCTTTCCAGTTTCTTTGTTGCAATGATACGAAGCGTTGGTTGAATTTTCAGCTTTGCAAAACATAGTACAAGATCTTCCATACCAATTTTCCAAACAAACAATCTCTCCATTTGTTTCGTTGCAACTATAATGTCCAAAATAATCATTTCTAGGGATGCAGTACATCGTGCAATTTTCACCATGCCATCCTTTCTGACAAATCTTTTGTCCCGTTTTATCATCACACTTGTAATTTGCTTTACTTGAATTTTCCGGCTTGCAGAACACCTTACATTCTTTTCCGTACCAATTTTCTGAACATATAGTCTCCCCTGTATTTTTATCACATTTGAAATGCCCCGTACTGTCATTCCTTGGCAAGCAGTACGTTGTACAGTCAGAATCATACCAATTTTCAAGGCAAAGTTTCTTCCCGCTCTTAGTATCACATTTATAGGCAGTCCTTGTTGTATTCTTTGGCATGCAGAAAGTTCTGCATTTATTTCCATACCAGTTTTTAAGACAAATAATACTCCCAGTTGTATTGTCACACTTGTAATGTCCATTTGTGCCATTTTGTGGGACACAACTAACAGTACAGTTTGGTCCATACCAATTTTTAAGACAAATAATACTCCCAGTTGTATTGTCACACTTGTAATGTCCATTTGTGCCATTTTGTGGGACACAACTAACAGTACAGTTTGGTCCATACCAATTTTTGAAACATATTTTGCTGCCATTTCTCTTGTCACACCTATACGCTGCATTTGTTGAGTTTTGGGCTTTACAAAATATAGTACATTTCTCACCATACCAATCCTCTGAACAAACCTTTTCTCCTGTACTGTTGTCACAATTGTAATGTTCCAATGAGTCATTTCTTGGTGCACAATAAACTGAGCAATCTTGACCATACCAATATTTTCTACAGATTTTGTCACCATTCCTGGGATTGCATTCGTAAGATGCTTTGGTGGAATTTTCTTCTTTGCAAAACTTTGAACAGCCTTTGTCATACCAATTCTGCAGACAAATTTTCGCTCCAGTTCTGTTGTCACATTGATAATGTCCTAATAAGTCATCTTTTGGTGAGCAGTACACGGAACACTTCTTCCCATACCAATTCATGTGACATATTTTCCTGCCAGTTTGCAAGTTACAGTCATAAGCTGCCATCGACGAATTTTGTGGCCTGCAGAATACTTTGCATTTTTCACCATACCAATTCTTCCTGCAGATTTTGTGCCCCTCGTCAGTACAATTAAAATGGCCATTGATATCATCATTATATTCATAGCAAGAGCAGTTAGATCCTTTCCATCCCCTTATGCAAACTTTATTCCCTGAATCATCACAGATATAATGGCCCACTGAATCATTTCTTGCGGCACAAAATATTGAGCAGTTGCTACCGTACCAATTATTGTCACAAATCTTGTCTCCTGTTGTGTCATTGCATCTGTAATGTCCAAAATTATCATCTCGTGGTGCACAATAAGTGGTACAGTTCCTAGTAAACCAGTGCTTGTGACAAATCTTTTCTCCTGTGACCGCACATTTGTAATGTCCAAAATGATCGTTTCTTGGTACACAGTATGTGATACAGTTGTTCCCGAACCATGCTTTGTGACAAATCTTTTCTCCTGTTATATCATTGCATCTGTAATGTCCTAAGTCGTCATTTCTTGGTACACATAAGATGGTGCAATTGGTTCCAAAATATCGTTTGTGGCACATTTTCATTCCACTTGTTCTATTGCATTCGTAATGACCATATTTATCATCTCTAGACTTACAGAAAGTTGTGCAATTCGTACCAAACCAATTTTTGTGACATATTTTCTTTCCGGTTGTTTTGTTACATGCATAATGCCCAGAATTTTCATTTCTGGGTGTACAATAAGTTTGGCATTTTGTGTCATACCATCCTATGAGACACAATTTTTGGCCCGTTTTGTTGTCGCAAATATAATGGCCAGAAACATCATTCCTTGGTTTACAATAAACTGTACAGTTTTCACCAAACCATCCTTGTTCGCAAATTTCGTTCCCAGTTTTATGATCACATATGTAATGTCCAAATCTGTCACTCCTTGACACACAATACTTGGTACAGTTTACATTAAACCAACCATCGTGACAAACTTTATTGCCAGTAGTTTGATTACAACTATAGTGTCCCTCTTGATTGTCGATAGGGTGACAGTATTTGACACAGTTGTCGCCAAACCAATCATCGTGACAGTTTCTTTTTCCTGTCGCCTTGTCACAAAAGTAATGTCCCGATGTGTCATTTTTTGGTACACAATGAATCGTACAACTACTTCCAAACCAATCACGACTACAGATTTTCGCCCCATTCGTTACGTTGCAACGATAGTGGCCTAGAGAATCATTTCTATCAACACAGAAGACAGAGCAATTTTCACCATACCAGCCATTTAAACAAACTTTTCCTCCGGTTTTGTTATCGCATAAATACTGTCCTTGTTTGTCACTCTTTGGTGTACAATATACAGTGCAGTTTTTTCCAAACCATCCTTGGTTGCATGTCTTCTCTCCAGTTGTTTTATTGCAAGTATAATGCCCTGAAATATCATCTCTAGGACTGCATTGTTTTGAACAATTCATTCCAAACCATTCATTGCTACAAATCTTCTCTCCAGTCGTCTTATTGCATTGATAACTTCCATGCTGGTCATTTCTAGACTTGCAGTAAACTGTACAATTAGGCCCGAACCAGTCAGTCTTGCATATCTTTGCACCTTCATTAGAACAATTATAATGGCCATTTAAATTTGCTGTTTCTTTGCAATAAAGAAGGCATCCTTCTCCATGCCAATTTCTCAGGCAGATTTTGTCTCCACTCTTCGAGTCACAAGTATAATGCCCAGTTATATCATTCGCTGGCTTGCAAAACGTCAAACATTTAGTTCCATGCCAATGCTTGTGACAAATTCTGCTACCATTATTTCTATTACATGTATAATGACCCTCGGTACCATTTTGTGCCTTACAATAATTCTTACAGACTTGTCCATACCAATCTTTGTGACAAATTTTCTGACCATCGTTCTTGTCACATTCATAATGTCCCTGACTGTCATTTTTTGCTTTACAATAAATGTTGCAAGCATCTCCGTACCAGTATTTGTGACATACTTTACTTCCATCAGTTTTGTTACATTCATAGTGACCAAGTGTTCCATTTTGTGCCTTACAATACTTCTTACAAGATGGTCCATATCTGTCCAAATAGCAAATCTTACTTCCATTGCGTGAACAGCCATAATGTCCATTTGTATCATCAGAGTGTGGACGACAATATATGTTACATTTATCTCCATAATAGTGAACATCACATTTAGCAGAAATTCTTAATTTGAATGTGCTATATTTCTTAGTCGAGACAAATTCCTTCGCAAGGCCAGGTGTGTTGTTGTAAGGTGCTACGAGGTTGGCATTTACTGTGTATGTGTCAATTAGGTCATCATTATTTCCTGCCGTATCATCATCCATCGCTTTAATATAGATGCCAACAAACCCCTAAAAATTGAATCAATTATTAGCTAGGAATCTATTCAAATCTAGATCTGCAAATGTAATTAGAAATATTAGTTTCATATAGGTGTGCCAGTCGAATGTAGCATTGTTTTTCTACTAATTGTTACAAGAATAAGGATTATTAAGATTCAAGCAGTTTGTACGCCAAAACAGAATCCCTTACTATCGGGATCTCTGGAAGCTCTTAAGCTATGAATCGTTGTTAAATGCTAAGAATAAGCAACCATTTTGAGTTTTGACAATGGTTTCGCGATGAATAAATACTGCCTTTGGGAAACTTAGATCAGATGACGTCCAATTCCCAATCCATCTCCCAATGACACCCTTCAGCAGTTCAGTACATCTTTGACATATCAGTAAAGCGCAAACATGTTGCCTAAATATTTCGCAAGCAAGTGTAAGTGTTATGTCCTTACCTGCCATGTCTTAAACGATGGTTTCAATGGATTTTGATTTCCATTGCCAAGATCAGATCCAAAAGTGATACTGCCAGTGTTATCCCAAACACGCGTTTTGTACTTGGCGATGTTGCAGTTTGATAATGAAGAAGGACTGCGATAATCTGTGATACAAATCTCAAAGTATGGATCGCATTTCCAAATACTCCCTCCCCAAGAACCGTCACAGTTTGACCCTTTCAAGTCTTTGTTCTTTGGGTTCTTGTACGAGATCAATTCAACCGTTACTTTAGCTGTTTCTTCTGATTCCTTCAAGAAGAAATAATTAATCAGTACTTTGCAGCTCGGAATTCAAACTTTTCAAGAAGATCCGATGCATGCAAATAGTTGTTAGAAAGATTGTATAAAGATCATAATTTGATGTTCGATGTAGTATATGTTGTAATTATTTTAATGGTATTGTATTTTATAATGACATGAACTGAATTGTAGCTGGGTAGTGGGACCTCAGACAATACTTTGGCAAATGCAAAGATATCCCTTTTGCATTGTATGAATAGGAAATGTCACATGTCACGTGACCTATTCGTTTCGAGAACATCCAGGAAAGCAGATTTCACTTTGATAGCAGATAAGGAGATCTATGATTTTTGCAAGGATTGCAATATTTTGTGAAACCGACAAGAGCATGAACAGTTGGGAGGCTTTTGGGATTTGGCAGAAAAGATGGCCGGCAATGTCAAGTAGTGATTTACGACAGTTGTGACATCGGTATCAAAATGCATTTTCACTAGTGTGTGCATTTCAGGCAATAGACCTCTTAGAAGAATCTGAATCGAACGATATATGATATCTTCTGAAGAATTCTCGAATGTGCACAATAACGATAGAAGCTCTAACGACACTCAATCAAACCTCTCGTTTAGCAATTTTTAAAAATTTCGCTCGATCTAGACTCTTTTTTGAATAGCTGTAAGATCTATTGTGCTTAGACTGATTACAAGTTGGTAGTTATTGCTATTGATAGACTGATGGTTGTTGTTGTTGTTGTTGTTGTTGTTGTTGCGATAACTGGGACTATTTCGTGAGTCTATATTGTGCTGTGAGTGATCAGAATTTCAGTTGCCATATCAGATCCTAGCGTAGAGCCATTCCGTTTTCTTGTGATACTTTCATAACTAAAGTAGCTGGTTCAGAGTTTTATCTATGTCACAAATTCATGCATTAGGACATACAAATACAGCACACTCTTTGAAACAATTACATTACAATTTGTGGATCTCAGTCTTTAAATTTATAAGTTAAAGGGGCTCAAGATTGACTGGTTGCTAGAAATAGGCTAAAGAAGACGGCTACATACCCATGGTTTATTTTGCTATCCAATGAAATGGCATGCCAAGAGTATCAAACTGTATTAAATGCAATAGGCTATTTTCAACACTTGGCCCGGATCAGCTTTAAATATGTCGACTCCTTTTAAAGGGTCTGTTTGGCATGCCTTGCACGTGCAGTCTCATTGTTGGCCTTTCTTGTCGCCAATTTCATGGCCCATGAAAATGGCGATATCAAGGTCCAGAAAAAGAGATGCAAGGCATGCTGGTTAAAACAGACCCTTTAATTTCTATTATTACACTCTTTGTTCGTATCTCTTCGATAGGCCCATGAAAAGTGGTTTTCGGTTCATTGCTTCTACAACCGAACTGACCCTTGAATCGTCAATAGAGCTAAAGACATCTTCTCACATACTTTAAAACGAGTGATGATATTTCAAGTATGTCACAATAATCATTTAGATTGATCTTGCTGTTCTTCAAGGAGTATCAAGTAAAATATCGATACCTTGTCATGAAAGCCTCAGTCGAAACTAAATCCACATGCGATTCCTTTTTTGCGTGTAGCAGACCGACATTTTGCGTCACATCTTCATGACGGAGATGAATACCTAACTCAAGAGCTGCATATGCAGGTCTAAAATTAGCCTATTGTAATTGATGATTTCGATACGTGCGTGCATATCTTTTCACTGGGGGAGCAATTATGTGCGTAGGTGTTTCTTTGTCCTATTTATAGATTGCCTCTACTTAGCTCCGTCAACTAACTTTAAAGATTGTTTTGAAAATCTAGCAGGAATCTTCATAGAGCAAATGATGTCGTTGTCACAGCAGTATTTCTACCCAAGGGTCTAAAGTATCCTATCAAGATTTTAAAAGGGGATATTGCAGGGACAAAATGGTGTGTGATTTACTTTACTTGAAATGGTGCAATCTGCAATAGGCCTTTTAGCTATTCTGCAAAGGAATCTTGATCGAGCGATATTTTTATACATTTTGCAGAAATCAGATGATCTTTCCAGTATGAACAATAGCGATAGTAGTTCTAATGCCACTCAATGGAGTTTTTCAAATAAAACCGTGTAAGAATATCGCTTGATCCAAACCAGGGAGCTTCCTGATCCAGAAGTGTATAGCTCCCTGTTCCAGACGCCTTTGCAGGCCCTTTGCAGAGCAGTCTATGGGACTGGAAATCTATCTTTAGCAACAGCTGAAGCAAAACCAGGACTTCGATTTTGGTCGCCAACTGTACATCTACCAAAAGTGACTGGGATTTTCCACTTCAGGACCCCTCTTCAGGACCCAATTACAAAGTATGCCCCCCCAAACTACCATTAGGACTGAAGTTTCAGTAATGTTATTTACTTGCAAAGTACGATGGTTTTCATGTAAAACTAGCCTACGCGTAGACCCTCTGCGCGTAGGCTAATATAAAACCTGATGAAAATCTGATTTAGGCCCACTGTTAGGGACGTAAATAGGACATCTTTCGGTGTCAGGTATTTCGCACCTTTTACAAAATTAGCAACAGTATTGTTCTTTCTTCGTGGTGATGGTTGAATCGTTGTGGTTCTGAAGTGGGGTTCAATCTAAACGAAATCCACATACAGATATTGGTGAAATTCAGATATCATTTAAGTGGTATAAAATATCATCTCGTATATGTTGAAATTAGTGATATCTTTGTGATCATCTGTCAGGGTGATCATGTCTTAATGACAGAATTGTATCCTTTTTTACCATAGGTTTACCCTGGTACTCGATATGGAGAGAACCACCAAGAAATCAAGATACCCTTGCACAGTTTCAATGTTTTGGGGCAAAATTGGACTGGGTTTGAAGAAAGTTACATCCTGGACAAAACATGCACAAGGTTTTCAATATTTTTTACTAAATTTGTTCATGTCTAATCCATATCCAATTTCGCCGTTAACTTCACGACTCAGACATGAGAATCAAACATTTTGCTCGCTGCTAAGGAGGACTAAGGTACATACTCCCGCTCAGCCTCATATTGACTGATCAATTACATCGCACAGATTTCGATTTGAAGCTACCATCGCTAGGTTCATTTAAAGGGAAACCTTAAAATAGACCTTTTAGCTATTCTACAGGGTGTTCCAAAAAAATTGTGCCCCGCTTGTCTGAAGATTGTGACAAAACAACAAAAGATACTCGCCAAACTTTCACTTGATGGTGCTCTTCAGATGTTCAATTAAAGTTTGCTACCATCCCCATAAAAATCCGTTGAAAAATGATGGAGCTATGACCTTCACAAGACAAAATTTGTCTGATGACTGAAACCAGCGGTCGGCCATTTTGTCTTTCTATTTTGCAGTGATAAGTATCTTCACGTGAGGTAAGAAATAATTTCTGTGAGGTCATAAGTAGTGGAACACTGCGAAGATTATCGGAATTGACACGAGAGCTATGCCATTGGAGGCTGCTGTTTCATTTTCAATGAAGCTATTTATCGCTGCAAAATAGTAAGACAAAATGGCCGACCGCTGGTTTCAGTGATCGGGCAAATTTGGTCTCCTGAAGGTCATAGCTCCACCATTTTTCAACTGATTTTTATGGGGATGGTGGCAAACTTTAATTGAACATCTGAAGAGCACCATCATGCAAAAATTTGGCGAAGATCTTTTGCCGTTTTGTCGCAATCTTCAGACAAACGGGGCACAATTTTTTTGAGACACCCTGTACAAAAGAGCCTGGATCGAGAATCATGTTTATACGTATTTATTATGTGCGACGTTCGATCGAGTGGCAATAGAGCTTCTATCACTAATGTGCACATTAGAAAATTCTACAAAATGTAGCAAAGTATCGTTCAATTCTGATTCTTTGAGAATAGCTAAAAGGTCTACGAGCCACGAAAATCAACCTCTCTCCCAAACCTAGCCTCTCCTTGGGGCTGTTGAGAATAAGGCCATGTGAGAACAATGATACATGGGAAAAATGGAGGGAATTGTTACTGATGAAAAATTTCATCAGAATTGACTGACATCTATCCTCAACTAGCTATAGGCCAAACTGTTAGTCACAGACAGGGTCACTGTGCAACATTTCAACATATCAACTGTTGTATGTTTCTATGTCAGACGACTGACACTTCTTGAACCTGCAAAGACTTCTTTAAGTTTGGCTCTGTAACAGGTCAGGTTATTTAATCTCTACATTGCCATGGGCAATTTTCAAGGATAGGCCATTAGAAGCTGAAATAAAACGATGGTAAGCCCTTTGTAAAGGTATTTTGTTGTTTTGTCAGTTCTCCTCCTCCTTCAAAACGCAACTGTGCATATGCACGATTAACATGGGGCTTAACAGTCTCGCTCTTCTCAAGATGGTTTTACCTCGAAAATTAGACTATAGAATCTTTGTATCTGCTTCTTCATAAGAGGGAAGCTTCATTGCATATTTGCATTCTAATGTAAAAAGTCATAGATTTAAGTGAATTAAATGCATTTTATCAGATGCTAACAGCAGTAGTAGTTTTAACGAGAAACAGCATAATTCGTACGTTTTAGGAAACTAAAGGAAAAGGCTCGTGGCTAGGACGTTCGCCTAAACAGTACCAATTTTAAGGAAATAGTGCCTTAGAGAACACCCCCGTGGGCAAACATTCTCCATACTCTCAAGCTGTTATACAACACTGCAACGGTTGAGGAATGTGCTGTAAGCATAAGATTGTTGTCACTCTAAAGACTCAAGCAAGAGTTTTTCATAGAGACTAGATCTTTTGATGGTGCGTGCGAGATTTACTAACATTTATAGAGAAGAGTCTTGAAGGTGATGAATTTATAGAGAAGAGTCTATAACATTGAGTTATACTGAAGAGAGGGACATATGGACTTGATTGACTTGGGCAAGTCCAAGGGACATATGTCTCCATTCAAATCTCGTAGGCCCTTGACAAATTCATCTTGTTGAAAGGCAAATCCTTAAAAATCCTAAAACATCTCTTACTTGTTTTCGAAAGTGAATACACCCCTCGTACTGAAGGAAAGTGGTTTTAACAGACACGGTTTTTAATCACGATATCAGTATCTATGGTGAACGTAGACTTGCTCCAAGTCTCGTTCGTTATCGTATTCGGGCCCACTCGGTTCGTCAGCAAGTGAGCGTCGAAAGTGGAGCGAGCGAAGCGAGCGGAACGGGCAGCGAACGAGACTTGTTAAAGGTGGATGCTCATGAATAATTAATGAGATTCTTGATGTAACCAAGGCTGATTGAATTGCGAAGAGCGTCAGGGGGTTGCACTAGCTAACAATTGTTATGAGAGTTTTCTCATTGAAATCATGACATTCTGTTATTCAATGAAAATATGAATTACAATTGAACGAATGACGTAGTTTAGTTTAAATTCAAAGGGGATTACTTGCATATTATAAAAGGCTATTGAATAGTCAGTCTGTCAATTGTGGAAGGAAGCTTTTTTCAAAAACTATGTTTACAGTTTGCACGAACGAAGTTTTAGTGATCATTTTATTTCAATGAATAGAAGTCACCTAAAGACCATATAAAGAGTTTGTTTCATTGGTTTCATCAAACCGGACAGAAACATGAGTTTTACAAAATCCTTAGAGAATACCTATGGGTTCAAATGAGAATAAACAACAATTTGAAGCCACAAAACAACCGGGTAAAAGTTTGAGTTAAAGAACATTATTTAGTGTAGTGAGACTGAGAAGTTGACAGTTCAGACGCTTGTCGTCTTTAAAATTTGCATTGCTTAGGACAATTTAGATTTTAGATCTCTAGGATATTAAACGACAGACTCCTGAAGCAGCTGGTTGCAATGCAACACAACGTCCTTTCCTTGTAACAAGCCAAGCTGTTCGATGTTCATGACTTATTTCGCAACTTCTATCGACTTCTTGTGGATAGAAATTACAATGTTCTGAAGATTGGCCCAAGAATCCGCTTCGCTTCGCACGTAAAGTATCCCCCTGTCCAAAATAGCTCTCTCTCCCACGATCGATTTCCTTTTGTCTTATGACATCTTTGATTGGCTAGATATAACTTCAAAAGCTGCCGCACCGGTCAAAATCTTGACCGCTACCAATTAAAAATCTCATTAATTATTCATGAGCACCCACCTTTCACAAGTCTCGTTCGCTGCCTGTTCCGCTCGCTTCGCTCGCTGCACTTTCGCCGCTCACTGCCAACCGAGTAAGCCCGAATACGATAACGAACGAGACTTGGAGCAAGTCTATGGTGAACGTGACTCAAGTGGGAAAAGTTAGACTCACGAAATAGTCCCAGTTATCGCAACAACAACAGCAATAGCAATGACAACAACAACAACAATATATACTTTTTGCTCAAACTGGGACTTATGGACTTTCACATCAAAAAGTGGGACGAAAATAAACAATGGGCGCACAGATTTTTCTGTGCCCTTGGAAACGAGGTTAATGGCCTCTTTTCGGCAGTTGGAGAATTTCAGGAGCTGTGCTCTGTTTGCGTGCACTATTGCTAGATGAAGATTGCCTTCAAAATCAGGAAATTCTTGTTGAAACTGAAAGGTTTGTTAATTCTTTTTTTTTTTTTTTTTTTTTTTTTTTTCAATATAAAATATTACAAGATATGCTACATTCTACTATACTTTAACTACTATGCAACACTACCAGGACGATACCATGAGGAGCAAAAGACAATGTCTACCCCATGGCCAACACAGAAAAACATACAACTAAGTAACTACATAAACACCTACAAAATGATATACATACGATAAGATACTGATATATACTGGAGTCTGTTTCACATTGATTGTCAGGTCAGTGACGGAGGCGTCTGATGCTGAACAATAGAATCTCCGGCTGAGAGAAAACCAACAACAGCAACAATTGCTGTTGTTACTGACCCCCTCCAGAGTCCCTACTGCCCAAGACATAGCGCCTGTATGTTGTCTGGGTTTATTGATCACAATAACGTAGATATTTAGATGTTTGTTAATTCTTATATTAAAGAAACATTCATGCGAATACTTGTGACTTTTGTTCATTGCTAACGTCACTCAAAACTTGAATTTTGAGGCGTTTTATTATCTGACGACTGAGCTGACAATTTAGGCCCACCGCCATTAGTCGCCTTTTCATACAGCGTTGCTATGGTTTCCATATCGGACATGAAATCGAGGGAAACAATTTCGTCCCAATTTTCAATGGGAAAGTCCATGAGTCGTTGTTATAGCGTCCATCAGCCTATCAATAGCAATAACTACGAACTTGCAATCAGTCTAGGGAAAAGAAATACCTGAATGCAGGACAACATGGTAATCAGGAACACCATTGATATTGTTTTGAAATGGGAACTTCCCACTTTGCTGAGGACACACTTCTTCCGCAGGGACATCGTTCAATTTGATAATGCCTAATCAGCAATATCCACTTTCAAATTGTATCGTTGTGCTCTCTATAAATTCATTCCGCGAAGTCCTCTTCAACGATTATTAATAAACCTCCACGCAACTTGTCTCTTAATTCTGCACAGCCGAGTTTCCAAACTACTGATGAATATCTGTCCTTTCAATCTTTAGAATATTGAGTTCTGATGTTCCCGTCCATTCATTCGGCAAGTCGCCTTTTCCCTTTGTCGATTCTCTCCTTCTATATTTCCTCACCCTTATCTCTTCCTTCTATGTAACTGTGTTTCCTAACTGTCAATTACCTCTGTTCTCTTTTAACCCTAAATTCTACTTGAGCAGCATGCTAAAACTCGAAATACTAATTCTAGGGATCGTATTGGTTCCTTCAAATCGGACGATCCTAACAAGGTAACCTGAGAACTGAATGAACCATCCTCTAATGTGGCTTTAGACCTGGTTTATTTGACACCCTGCAGCAATATTCAAAGAATTCACGACCACAATGAAAATGGACAATTCTCAGTTTGTCTAATGTTGATTGAGTAATAAGAAAAAATGCCACATAAGCTATTGCCTTTAGCAACGTTTACACAGCATGTTAGCGAAGCATGGGTGTGCTAAAGGCGTGACGTAATGGACCTGTGCCATCCTCTTAGATATAGTACAGTTTTATTTGATCCGAACCAATAACCTTGAACTGTGAGCAGCCTACTGTACCTATGGAGACAGAGTGAGACCATGTGTGAATTAGTGGTGTGATATCGTTCCATTCGCCTTCGCAGCCTTCGCAGAAATGCGTCAAACAGCAAGTCCGGTAACCTGCATCCTGCATCGACCACTGGGACCGAGACGCAGGCTGCAAGTCCAGTGTCGGATGTGTTTCATTTTTACGGCTAATTTACATCCACATCAATCAATTTTACTAAAAGATCTTTAAATGCCTCATCAAGGGTCTTCATTCACTTTTCCACCTGTAGAAAATCGCTAAAAAGTCCTCCAGTCATCTGGAAAATGGAATTTTACATGATTTTAACGAATGATATTATCGAAATTTGTATCATGGAAATAATCTCGCAAAGGATATAGCAGCGAAATTTCGAGTAATGCGGAATAAAGTAACTTGAGAACGTTGGATTCTTCCTACTTGCATTTTCTCACTTTCCAATGTGACAAATGTTGGAATGAATCTCGCCAAAGATATGTGATTTCGAAATAATGTTATGGCAACCACCAGAATATTAATATTAAGTTTCAAAGCTATGTTGATAAGTGAAGGGAATAGATCGTCACACAAGGTTGAAACTAAACCGAATGTAATGCGATTTCCGTTGAATTTTGCAAGCCACAACTCACACTCCTTTTTGACTACCAGGAGTATGCCAACACTCTGTGCCAACAAAAGTGGACATGTTTGAAACTTACCGAAATTCTATTCTATTAATAAAACGCTTATCATCAAAAGCTCATTTTGCCCCGTTTTGTAAGCAGTCAAGTCACCTTCAAAAGCCACATAACATGTAACATTTGTTCTCGTTTCTTAAAGGGTGTGTTTGAACCATTGTGCCTTGCATTGTGACAACAAAGGCAACCAGAGATGGCACATGTGAGGTATGCTTGATAAAACAGACCCTTCACGGGTATATGATAGCATCCTTGAAACAACAGTTTGAAGCATACTGCTCAAGGGTCATAGGCCTTGCAGCTACTCCACGAGGATTGAGCGATATTTTTACATATTTAGTAAAAATCTGACGAAATGTCGGATACATCCAACAGTCATAGACGCTATTATCGAACAATTGATAATCGAGCATAACCCCCGGTATAACCTCACTCCATAAGGACCTAGACGTATGGCGATGAGTCTCTTGGTTCCCTGTGCTCTTTGACTTCAAGATGGTCAACAGACAGTTCCGCCTCGGTCAACAGGTTTTTTGCAGACTCATTGTCATAAGTCTAAAAGGACCCTCAAGTTATGCTCGTCTCATCTCACTGAGTTGAATTGTTGTTGTCGTTGTCGCTTGCACTCAGGGCCTTATAACCATAGAGCCGTAGACCATGGTTTATCAATTTCTTCCCAATTTTCAATGTGAACGCCCATGAGTCGTGGTTATAACGTCCATCAGTCTATCAATAGCAATAACTACGAACGTGTAACCAGTCCAAATCGAGCATTTCATATAAAATCCAACCTCGATTCCAGGGCTATCAGTGTCTTCAGCCTCCATTACGTGTAACCAGTCCAAATCGAGCATTTCATATAAAATCCAACCTCGATTCCAGGGCTATCAGTGTCTTCAGCCTCCATTTAGTTACCCTGGGTACCAGACTCTCTATGTTAGAGAGTCTGGTACCCAGGGTACCAGTTTGTGCACAAGATTGTTTATGCAAAAATCTCTTTGTTTTGCATTAGCCAATGTATGCTGGATTCGAAGCTGATAAAAATCAAACAATTCATATCAGTCGCCAAAATTTCAAGAAATACGACTCGATTCAGACTCTTTCGTTGAATAGCTATCATCGACATTGCATCGAACCATTTTCAAAGTCAAAAAAGTTTCAAATAAGAAGTCGACAAAAAGAGAACAAAATCAAAGTTTTGAACGATAGTATTTACAATGTACATTTAAATTAAATAATTTCAAAATCAACTTAAAATTGTCATTGATTCATAATAGAAAGGAATATTTTACATGTCATGGGTGCTGATGCTGCACTGTAAAAGTCACGTGTATAATCAGCATAAATTAATCATCTTATTGTACAGAATGTGATTGGCTACGATGTGGCATGTGACTTTGCAAATATTCTACTTTTCTCATAGCTTATAGATTACAAGCACAATTTCATCCAAAACCAAAATTAAGTACGGTACCGTTTACACTGTACCGGACACCGGTACAGCTCGAGCTCGGGTCTGTAACAAAAGTGTGACGGATCTGCCTCCCATGTACCCTGCTAGTCCATGACACTTTTGTGCCTTCTATTCGTGAGAAAAGTTTGTTCAGGAGCAATGTAAACTCTCTTAAACCGTAAAAACTCTGAACGGACCATAACTGTACCGATGCAATGTAAACGCAGTCCAAGGAAAATGTCTGCACCCTCTTTCTTCTTCATCCAAGCAAGTATGATCAAATCAAGGGCGGGCATGTCACACTGGGAACGATGGTCCTACCTTTGTCCGAAAACCGGTAGTTAACGAAAAAATTTTGCACCACCTTTGTCCCAAAAACTGGTAGTTTTTGATGGCAAATTTAGGCAGTTATTTTTTTCAATTTGGCGGACAATTTCAACATAATTTGTCATTGACGATGTTTGTCCCAAAAAATGGTAGTTTCGACCAAATACTGTTTTTCGAAAGCAAGTGGTAATCATAGATATGAAAGTGCAAGTGTCCCAAAACCGGTTGCCGGACAATGGTAGAGCCGCTTTGGTGAACATTTTGAAATTCTGGCCTTTTTTTCGGAAATTTGCCGGACAAATTGGTGAAAAATTGGAATTTCTGGTCTTTTTTCCGTAAATTTGGTGGACAAAGGTAGAACCGCTCACGTGAAAATTTGAAATACTGGTCTTTTCTGCTTAAATTTGGCGGACAAAGGGAGAACCAGCTTACAGGTAAACTTCAGGGTTTTGATCAGATAGGAGGTAAGAAAACTTGATATTTGTGACAAACTGATGGAATAGGAAGATTGATATTCAAATTTCACCTTTGTCCCAAAACTGGTTGTTTTTGGGCAGGAAAGTCGTACTATGTGACAAAAGAACCGGTTATTTTTTCCAATTCCTCTGGACAAACATGGGGTCAAATATTTTACAGTACTTGCCCGCCCCTGTCAAATTACAACTGACAATGATGAACAGTGAACAAGTTGATTTTGATGTCTACTCCAAACTTTGCAACAGTTACGATACAATGTATATCCGCAGAATCTTTGCCACATCGTATTACTAAATTTTCATTTATGGATAACCAGTATCCAGACTTGATACATACATAATTTACAGCTCTTTTTACAAGATAAATAATGCTCGAAGGGAAGCTGTTGTTTGGTTCGCCGACGTACACACTATTCACTAACATGTCTTCCCCATCACAAGCAAAATTGAACGAGAAGAAATGAGACTATAAACGATGCCTTCATTTCAAATTAGCCAATAGAAAAGCCAACTAAGATGAGTGTAATGGTGATCTTCTAGCCTGGGTGCACCCTGGACACTCGATCTTCTCTTACAGATCGTATTCGAGATTTGACAATAGAAAAGCCAACTAAGATGAGTGTAATGGTGATCTTCTAGCCTGGGTGCACCCTGGACACTCGATCTTCTCTTACAGATCGTATTCGAGATTTGACAATAGAAAAGCCAACTAAGATGAGTGTAATGGTGATCTTCTAGCCTGGGTGCACCCTGGACACTCGATCTTCTCTTACAGATCGTATTCGAGATTTGACAATAGAAAAGCCAACTAAGTTGAGTGTAATGGTGATCTTCTAGCCTGGGTGCACCCTGGACACTCGATCTTCTCTTACAGATCGTATTCGAGATTTGATCCCAGGGGGGGGGGTACTTATTGACTTTTAGTACGGGGGGGTCCGTGCCAATATTTGGGGTCCGAAATTTTACATCAAATCAATATTTGGGGTCTGTGAATTACAACATGGACAACAATTGAATATTTGGGGTAAACAAATCTGAGGAAAGGAAGAATCCTGCAATTTGGCCCTGAAGTTGCGAATCACGAAATAAATGCTTTGGTATTATTCAAAAACTGAGAAAAATCAAGAGGCGCAAATTGAAATCATTCAAAAACATGTAAGGGGCCCCAGAAATAGATAACAATATTTGGGGTCTCCAAAACATTAGACTCAATATTTGGGGTCCCCAAATCATTAGGCTTAATATTTAGGGGTCAGCAAAGAAAAATTGGCATGGACCCCCCCGTATTGAAAGTTAGGGAGTACCCCCCCCCCCCTGGGACTCGATCTTCTCTTGCAGATCGTATTCGAGATTTGACAATAGACACTTGGCGTCAGGGTGGTTTGTACCATGACCCTTCACGTCTGAAAGAATTTCAACTGATTTGATTGGTCAATTTATCACAGAACGCAAAGGATTATTGTAAAATTTCCTGCCGCCATCTTTCGCCAATCGTCTATTTTGGATGACTAAAATGCGTGTCTGAAAAACTAAAAACTGTGAAGGGTCCCTTTAATCTTCACAGAAACATTTCATTAAAATATCTTCCCAGAATATTTAGAATTTTCTAAGTTATGGACGAACTTAAAGGTACACTGTCGTGGCTGTGATTGGCTAGTTGTAATTTTGAGGTCACTAATAAAGAACATGGCGTCTGAGTAATTACCAAGCCTTTATGCTCTTAGATCATACTTTGTTTCGAGAATAAAGGGAGTCTGATCGTTATCCCCTTCGTGAATTTCAGTGTACAGCGAAATTACTGAAGCCTGCCTAATTCTATTCTTTGATATTGTCTTATTCATCCAATCAGTGCCACGACAGTGTGCCTTTAAAAGCCCTTGGACAAATTTAATGCTGCACAAAAATAATTTGTGATATCACTAAAGTCAGCAGCACATTGCTGCAGCTCCAGATGTGGCCATATTTCTTCATACGTGCGTTAAACACTTGTTGAATTGAATGAAATTCACAAGCAGCAAAATAAACGATCGCAGTGCATGCTGATTACCCAAGAGCCTTTAAGTTAATCTGACAGTATTCATACAAAGCATGCCGTAACATGTAAGACTTAAGAAAACGGATTTAGGTTCTTGTTTGCTGCTGTTAGAAAATTACTTCCAAGAAGAGGAATGATGAGGCAATGCTTTCGTACCCTGTGTTTAGTAAATGAATGGCTACAATTGGGGCCTGGGGGGGGGGGTGGGGTTGTTCGCTGTCATGTCAGATAATGTGAAACTCGTTCAAATATATTTGAAAAAGCTATCTACAAAATTTACAATTTATACACATTATTAAATTGAAAAGGCCTGTAAAAAGGAGACGTGAGCAGCAGCTTTACAGACTTATAATCCAAAGTCATCATTCGTTGATAAAACACAGGTGCAATGTTGAGAAGGAGTGCCAGCCCAGAGAGACAGAGCAGCAGAACTCGTTTCAACATCGTTTTCATTTTTAGCTTAACCCTTGTCCTTAGAAAAGGACGATACAGGATTTGTTATTCTATATTTAGGATTCGATATTTAGTATGTAAGTGAAAGGACAAGTCTTCACCACAGCATGAAATGGTTTAAGGGAAGTTTACGATTGTTCAGAAAATATCATCACACATCTTTGAAATATGTCCATGTCTGTACATATCTTTTAGATTGTTCTAATACAGTAAAATTCTGCCTTTAAGAAATACACTTTTTTGCCTTTAGGCTGATTTCCACTCATTAGAATTTTCCAAGACGACTGGAGATCTATTGCTTACGACAGAAAATATCGCTTTGAATTTGAATAGAATGTTGCACGTGACCAGCTGTTTATTGCAAAATCAGCCTTTAGCCTATGATTCTCCCTTAACTACCCTATTGTTTACTATTGTTTTACTATTGTTTTACTATTGTTTTCTCCAAAGTTCAGGGTCTGAGATATATAAAATCAATACGATTCTCTGTTGTTCCAGAAATATAATTTAAATGTCAATCGCAAGTAAATCATAGACCAGGGTCGAACGTAGAATTCTCATTCCCATACAAATTCCTTGCCAGCATTTTTCTAATTTATGGGTCCAAAAAATGAGTGATTTTACCAAACGAAATTTTCACATCTAAGTTAGCCTTTGGCCGATAGATTAAAAGTTTAGTTTTGAATATCAGCCACATACTTTTTGTTTCACGGCTCACAAAACGTGTAAACTTTTTCTTACTCATCCGGCAGATGTGTTTTTGTGCTGGGTTCCTGAACGAATACTCATGATTTAAAAAAAGAGCTTTATTTATGATGATATCTCCTGGTAGAAACCATGCCTAATGAGTACAGGTTCCAAATCTTTAAAAAGGCTGGTATAAAATTCAGCTACTTATTTCTTAGAACTGAATGACTTCAAAGAAACTTCTGCTATTTCTTTATAATTCTACCGTTGGACTTTTCTGAAATCTTCAATATTTTCAGAATCAGAGTGTTTTTGTACTTTTTCAAGAATTCAAGAAAAATTTTCAAAAAAACTTAAAACCATCGTAATTTCTAAACTGTTTGAAGCAACATGAAATACTTTCGAAGAAAACCATAGTTTATGGATGTCTACAATATGGTATCAAGCAAAAGTCTGTCACTTTTCTGGTTTATGATTTAGAAATTTGATGACGTCACACCCTCAAATGAGTTGAAATGCAGCATATGCTGAAATTTCGAAAAATAGTCAAAACTTCTGAAAAGTCCAACGGTAGAATTAAAGATAAATAACTAAAGTTTGTTTCAAGCCACTCAATCAGAGGAAACAGATCACAGAATTTTACACCCACCTTTTCACGCAGAGTTAAAGATTTGGATGCTTGCCTAATGAATACGCCACGTTGTTTTCTATAAATCAACCTCACACACAGCTTAATATAAATAACAGTCATCGTCATTAATAAAACATGGATAGTCTTTTGCTGTTTGTCGAGATATGATTGGCAAAATACTCACAGAGTTTCGTCCGATTTGTTCACTTTGCAATAATTTCACTTTTTCTGGATCTGATGATGTTGGTTGGAGATTGATTCTCTTTACTTTGCTTTTGCCTTTCCTTTGAAATAAGGATAAGAAGTATAAAACACATCACAAAATTGTGAGTAACATTCTAGAATATTTTAATTGTAACTGATAATGGTTTTTCAAGGATTTTTGCCAACATAACTTTCGAATGAACATCGAGAATAGAATTGCCAAATTTGCTTGAAAACATTTATTTAAAATTAACTGTATTTTACTCAAACCTTCGTATTTCTAATAAATTACAAGTGCAGATAAACTTCATTGAAATTAGCACAACTAACTGAAACTAAAAATTGTCTATCCTGTTTTTATCAAAGCATTCAATTCCAACTAAAAGATTGAAAGAACCTTTTGCCATGCCAGAAAGATGATTTAAAGCTTGGAAGGTCAAATTTCATTTTACATTGATTGGAAATTGGAGCAAACACATTTCTCATGTGCTATAGCGAACCATATGCCTTACAAGGCTCTTCCCAGGCAGGGGCGGCACCAGCCCTAAAAACGTGGAGTGGGCAAGAGATAGAATTGGTTGTCAGAAGGTATACCTAATGTTTTTTCGATCGTTTTTGCTTCGGAATAAATACCGACCTGAGGAAAGTGGCGTGGACATGTCCACCCCAGTCCACTCCGTGGCGCCCTTATTCCCAGGTGCATAAGACCTATAATCTTGCCATGACTGTTCAACTTTCTACATGTCTTTAACGAAAGTAAAGTGCAGATCAAAGAATTTAGAATTACGCAAGAAGACACTCTGGTTGGTAAACTCTTAAATTCCCTGAAGACAGAATCTCATTGATTCAAGAAAGAACCAGGTCAAACTGATAATGAAGACTTATAAATGGATTTTACGATGACAGATCTGAATAATTTACTAACCTTCCAAATCCATGAGAATTCTTTGTCAAAATAAGCAGCAAAAACAGAACGAAAGCAACCAAAATTGGAATACCAGCATACAATAATGTTTTTGTATTAGAATTCATTCTTTTCTTTTGACTTTGTGCAGTGTTAGTACCACTTTTCGTGTTATCCTTCGATTTCTCAACTGTTTTCGATTTAGCAATCTTGACGCTTTCATAAACTGTTTTGGATTTCTTGACACTCTGAGAACGTTCAATGGTTTTTGAGCTCTTGGATCCAACTTTGAGACTGTTTGAACCAATTTTCGATTGAGTTGAAGATTTCATAACAAATAAAGATTTCGTAACAGAAATGATTTTTAATTCCTTTGCAGTTTGTTCTGACTGTCCAGCATAATATGCAACAGAAGTTGTTGGTACAAATCTGACGGTTGTATCTTCAGATTCAGCAACAATCCTACTTTTAACAAAAGTTGACAAACTCGTTTGTTCTTTGATGGAGTTGATCTCTTTTGTTGCTGCTTCTGTAGCTTTCCTCGAGTCTAAAGACGAACTAAATCGAACAGATGCACTGATTTGTTTTGTTTTAACAACTTTGTTAATAGAAGCACTAATTAAACTGGCTTTAGAATGATTCGTCAGCAGTTTTGGGCGCATAGATTTTATTGCAATGCTTCCAGAAATCAATGTGTTGCTGCTATGAGGATTTGACGACCCGTGGGTGCTTATCAAAAGTTTAATGTTGTCTTGAAGTGTGTTTGTTGGTGTGACGTGCTGGATCGAAGTTAAAGTTTTAATAAATAATGATTCTGTCTTGGCCGAATGGACTGTTGTCGGATACTGCAGGATTGGTGTACTTGTTTGAGCATTTTTGCTTGGTAGT
Organism: Aurelia coerulea; assembly: GCA_039566865.1. Taxonomy (NCBI): domain Eukaryota; kingdom Metazoa; phylum Cnidaria; class Scyphozoa; order Semaeostomeae; family Ulmaridae; genus Aurelia; species Aurelia coerulea. The sequence goes on from CM076948.1 coordinate 1,066,813, forward strand.
AGACTGGATGACGAATCTATAATGGAAGGAGAATTAAATCTTAAAGTTTCAATGTTAATATTCATCGCAGTAACCAAATGGTAGATCGAATCTTCAGCATCTTTAAAAACATTTTTTGATGATGCCACATTTCGCCGGATTATACCTAATAAGGATTTTTAGAGTGCCCTTTTCATTGAGTCCCCATCGGTAAAAAATCCTTAGAATTTGCCCTGTGATAAATGAAATGTTGATGCAATAGCTTACCTAATTTACTTTGACAGTTCTGTCCAAACCAACCATTACGGCATACTCGCGTGCCATTTTCATTGCAAGAACTTGTATTAGTAGCTTTGCAGTGAATACTACATTGTGTTCCATACCAATGCTGATCGCAAATTTTCTGTCCATTTTCTGAGCATGAAAAGCTGGTGAATTTATCTTTAATTGGTTTACAAAATATACTGCAGTTGTTTCCATACCAGTGCTCCTTGCAAATCATTGTATCGTTCTCTAAACATTCGTAGTTATCTGTAGCACTAGCATTGCAAAACTTTGTGCAGTTACTTCCATGCCAGTTTGGTAAACAAATCTTTTTTCCCAATTTACTGCAATTATAATGTCCCGTTTGAATATCCATTGGCTCACAATACTCCAAACAATCATTACCATACCATTTGTCCAGGCATACCTTGGTACCATTACTGTCACAAATATAGTGTCCCCAATGGTCGTCCTTTGGTGAACAATGTCTCTTACAATCAGAGCCATAATAATTTGGAAGGCAAACTTTGTCACCGTTATTGCTGCATGAATAGTGTCCATTGATAACGTTATTTTGAGGCTGACAATGTTTGGTGCAAGTAGGCCCATACCAATTTCGTAAACATATTTTTCTGCTGTTTTGGTAATCGCAGGTATAGTGTCCTGTATCGTCATTCGTATATTCACATTTTTCTGTACATGAAGGCTTGAAATAGCCTGCGTCACAAAATACTCTGTTGATAAATGATATAAAGAATTAACTTTAAAGATAGAGAAAGCAGCTGCCGGGTGACCCAAGAAATACCTCACAAACTTAATCATAATAGCTCTCTGAATTCAAAAGCTATTGATAAATGCTTTGTATCACAGTTTAGTTGAAAGGCTTAGCTATCTTTTGAGATGCTGCATGGTCATTTTAAGCAATGGCTACCATCCGAAAAACAAGATTCAAAGAACATCTCGCATCCTGGATTCCTCAATTTGAGTGAAATAATCACCTCAATGTAGCGAGGGATTTGAAGTCGTCTGGGGAATTTTTTGCTTGCAAACTGTAACCTCTGCTCCTCAGTCAAGTTTCGTAATCCACGGCAAATTTGGAATTCAGCTTTTTCACATCTTCCAAGATATGGACTGGAAAACGAGGGAATAGTCCGAGAAATGAATGATTTTCCATATTTTTGAAACTGTTTTTCAGACAGTAGGCATAACTTAAACTGACCAAGCAACATCTCAAAAGATAGCTGAGCCTTTCAGCTACATGCTGATACCTTGTTTGTGTTCATAACATTTGCTTTCAGGAAACTATATGCGATCTAGCTCGTGAAGATTTTTTTGAGTCACCTGGCATATTTACTGAAAATTTGTCCTTAAGACACTTTAGCCATTGTATGAAATAAGAGATAGATACAGGACAATCCTCGTGATCATTCATCCATAGCAATTAGTTAAATCACATCCCCCAAAGCAATGTTACTGTCCTTCCTTCCAGCCTTAGAAATACAAGTTTACCAGCGTCATCTTCACTATCACTTCATCAAGAGAATGTTCTAAAAAAGTATGAAAACGACTTGCAGCATTTTATGCTATCAAGCATTTTTAAAACTACACAATAACTGATCCGTAATGAATTAGCCATGTATTCGTACATTATAATTCATATACTTTGTGCTTCATCACATTTAGTAACGAGGATCGATAATATTTTATTTCGAAGTCAACTTTCTGCAACGACAAAGACAATGACGACGACAATGACAATATCAACAACATTACTTTCATGCATGGTTGGTCTTTTTAACAGCAATATGAATGTGACTTCGCTTTATGGTGTTCACAATGTAGATTTAAAAGAATCTGACGACATCTCGATAAATAAATGTCCTTGTTTTACCTCTTTCATAAAAAGTAAGCAATTATTTGATGATACTCACTTGTATTCGATTCTAAGTTGAGAGCGATATCCTCGTAAATTTTGATTATGTTTCCTGGCTAAACCATCACTGATGTCAGGTGAAGATGAAATTGTGAGATCATGTATGCTGATTATATCTGCTGTGCGTCCAATAACAACATTTTTACCATCATCATCAAGAACTGTGAGTTTTATCTTGAATGCTTCCTTCATTGAAACAAAACAATCATTAGTCAATAAATAATCACATCGATCAGTCAATCATTTGATTAACCAATTAATCAATCAATCAATCAATCGATCGATCAATCGATCCAAAATCGATCAATTGATCAAAATCTATCACATCAGAAATTGTTCGAAAATCTTATCGGGTGAGTAAAAAAAAGTTAACATTTTTGGCCGGCAGTTGAATAAAAGTACACGGTCACTCGAGGGGCAAATCACTTCTCAAAATAGCGTACGTGATTTTTGTGATTTTAAAATCGCACGATTTTTTCTGTGATTTTAGTGATTTTTTTCGTGATTTTAGTGATTTTTTGTGATTTTTTCTTGTGATTTTCTAAGATTTTGTGATTTTTGTGATTTTTGTATGGTGATTTTGTGATTTTTGTGATTTTTGTATGTGATTTTTTTGTGATTTTAAGGAAGGTGTACGAAAAAAAATCAGTGATTTGCCCCTCGCGGTCACTAATTAAAACTGTAACGCTAATATATCAGGCAAAGGGTAACTTCCATGCGAAGAGTTTTGTTTGGTAAAATCACTTAATCTTTTAGACCCAGAAATTAGGAAAATACTGGAAAAGGGTTTTTAAGGGGACGAGAATTCCACGTTTGATTCTGGACCATGATTTACTTACCATGGAAATTTAAATTTTATTTCTGAAACCGACAATTATATTTAACTTGAATCTCAATGGCTAGTAAATCGTGGACCAGAGTCAAACATGGAATTCTCGTTCTTAACATTTCAATTTTGAATATTGGCCACATACTTTTTATTCCGCAACCCATCAAACGTTTTGATTTGTTTTACTCACCCATCAACCAAAAATAATTTTCAATCTTTCAAATAATTTCCAGCCCATGCTTGGGACAAAAGCAGTAGATTCTATGCCAATAGCAAATGCAATTTTTCTCAATTTATTTAATTTTGGAGTTGTATTATATTAATTCATGGCTGTGGAAGCAAATGAATCATTCTTAATATTCTTAAGAAGTCACCCCCCTTGTCACCCATTGGGCAGTTTTCTTAATTTTTCATCAATTTCGGTTCTTAACTTCGATGTGCTTCAAGAACTTGCTTAGGCCAAAAGGCCAAAGCTTTGGTTTGCAGGTGGACGCAAATTTGAGCTTTCAAGATCGATATTTCTGATCTCATGGAAACCAATACCAAAAAACGAGGTATCTATTGTTCAAGTTAACTATCAAGGAACATTTTGAGAGTGACTAGCCATTGATTAAAGCTAAATTCTCATCGCTGGAGTCAACCAAATCTGTGTACTTTCTTTTGGGACACCTGGTATTCTCATGGATGTTCCTTATCAACCTATGAATGTTCATTGCAAGCATCCAGCTCGATGCTTGATTAGATTATATAAAAATCAATCCAATTCAATCATAAGTCACAACTTAGAAACTTGTCCAATCCAATTCATACCTGCCATTGTGTAAATGAATGAACAACAGGATTGGCGATATTATTTCCAAGTGATGCACCAAAATCAAAATTATCATCCCCAAGTATGGGTGTCTGGAAATTCATAAGGGAGCATGAAGATCCTTGGCTTTGTAGGTTCATACAAAATCGAATCACCACTTCACAACTGCTGAGACAGTAACGCACGTTGTCACAGCATGAACCACTGCGAAGGTGGTGACCAGGGTTTCGAAAACTGATGAACTTCAGCGACATTTTGCCGCCTGCGTTGATTGTCTGCAAAGGAAAGAAATATTTGCTTTTTATGAATTTCGTAATAGAAAACCTTATTTCATGTCTCAAGTCTCACGCTAATCGAAATGAAGCGAAGTGTATTCATATCTTTTACGATTGCTTGGATATAAGTGGATTTTTAACGAGCACTTTTTGGTGGCTTGGTGAAGCTTCCAAACAAACTGCAGAAAGCAACAAAAAACGAAGGACACGTGCGGTGTTTACAGATTTGTTTACAGTTTGGCGACGGAGCCCCTTTAACACACGTAAGGAGAAATATGGCCACATTTGCAGATACGCTGATGTGCTGCTGACTTGAGCGACATCACGAAATAATTTTCAAGCAGCATGAAATTAGGCTACCTTCACAAATAGGGCTGCAATGCATGACGGTTGTTCAATACCTTTAAAGGAGATAGTATTGAAATATGAGGGGTGTAATGTGGCAGACAAATCCGAAGGCGCCAGAAACGCAAGAGTGGAAATGAATGGATTTTATCCTAATGACCAATTTTCATGGCAAATTTGCGATCATATGAGCCTAAAATAGAGTTCTCTCGCCAATTCACCTCACCATTTTCACCGCAGTTCATTGAATCATTCCTCAGCTATTCACTAAGTTATGCAGTAACGTAGAACGAACTCTCCACAAGTGCTTTTTGCCACAGGGAACCAAAGAAGTTCATTGATTCATAAATTTCTTCGTTGACCTTCGGGTTATCATTTCCTTTTCATTTAATTCATTTGAAGCTTCGTCTGCATCTTTTCCGACATCTCAATGATGTCTGCGGTTAGAAAAATCCAGCTGATACTGGTTTTTTCCTGTGCCTCTGGTCTGGTGCATCAAGTGCCTTTGCATGCTAGATCCCGTTATGATATACAGTTCACAGCTAACAGTTTATGTTTTCCAGTTTTGCCATGTAGCGAATTATCATGCGACAAGCATAATTTTTTGGGCAAAGGTTTGAAGTTTGTTGATGGAGATAAAGGGGCTCCGTCGTCAAAATGTAAACAAAACGATGGTTTTTGCAGTTTTTTGAAAGGTGATATCACATAGGATTTTCGTACTTTTTTCAAAATGAAAGTTGCTGTTTGGGCATTGTACTTCACTTAGGAACAAACCAAGCATTCATAGCTTCTACGATTGCTCGGTTATAAGTGGATTTTTAACGGTCACTTTTTGGTGGCTTGGGTGAAGCCACCAAACAAACTGCAGAGAACAATGGCTGAACAATGGATAATCGGCGACACGTGCGAGTTTACGGATTTGTTTACTGTTTGACGACGGAGCCCCTTTAAGTAGAGGTAATCTATAAACAAATAGGACAAAGAAAAATCCTACGCCTACAATACGTTCCTCTTGCTGAACACTATCCACACATGGCCACACACGTGTCAAAGCCATCAAATACAATAGGCTAATTTTAGACCTGCATATGCAGCTCTTGAGTTAAATATTTATCAAACATCTTCTGCTTGTTGCACATGCATGGTATCTGGCGCACAGTCCCACAAAAAGAAAATGTTGATGATTTTCAAACATGTGCAGTGTGTTAGGTGCTTGATCACAATAGGGACACTGTTCTATTATTATTGCAAAGCAACACAACACAACGCAACGGAACGGACAGGCCTGGCCTGAATGACATTCAAAGATATGATGTTGCAACATTAATGCCCCTGTGAGAAATTGCATAAGCCGCTTGCATGTGGTCCAGTTTTCATAATCTCACAGTCGTAGTTTATCAAGTCCAACTGTCTGCATGCTGCTTTACAACTTAGGGGGTATATTTTTAGTTAACTTGGAAGTATTTTAGGATATCGATATTGGAAAGAATTTTATTCAAAGTTGACAATATCTCCTTTATCGCGCCTGCCCCTTAGGACTAGGCATTGAAGGACCAGAAATTATCACACCCCCAGTAACGACCCCGCCAGACATTGAAAATACAGCGGGGAAATTACGAAAGTAAACATTTTCAATGGGGATTAGAAATATCATGGTGGGGGAAGGAAATGTTCGGCTATTATCTATGATGAAACTTGTATAATTTTTGATGGGGAAACAAAAGTTTCAACGGGGAACCAACAGAAACACGGCGGGGAAATTGTTTAAACTCAAACTTAGCGGGGAAACAAATTTTCTCGGCGGGTCATCCTTCTACCTTGGCGGGGCAATGTTTCAGCGGGGTCGTTACTGGGGGGGGGGGGGTGTATTATCGAGTGGACGCTATAAATAGGCCAAAGAAAATGCCTACGCTCCCATTGTTTCTTTAGCTACACAATGAAACGGCGCGTGTCAAAGTTATCCATCCAATACAATAAGGTATATTCATAACTTGGTCTGGGCCAACTTTGAACCATGTCGGTTGCCTTTAATAATCAAGGGGAAGGGATGGATGGACAAGTACAGAAGTTAAAGACAAATGACGGATATATCGCGCCTAGTTTAAAAATAGAACAAAAGATGGCTTAGTGCTTTCATTTGTCTAATTGATTTGCTAATCTCTCGATATCATCAAATTCAATGAAATTGAATAGGTTATATTTAGATTGCCCAGGCCCCTGATTTAAGTCACCTTGCTTATATCTCCGTCATTTGTCTTTAAGGCTGAAAAGTCTTGTTCCTTCTACAAAATTCAAAAATTCACTAGATGCTGAAACTTTTCTCCATCGTTATTTTTGCCAGCAGAGTCTATCATTCCGCAACCGTTAAAGGAATATTACGCAAGACCTGGAGGTCCATTTTAGCAAGAGTAGTAAAACAATAGACATTCATTTTTACCAAAATTATGGGTTGTTGACTTGTCCTCGTTGCTACTGTCTCGTCTCGTATATTGCCTCAACATTTCGGTCAAAATATTGTCCGAAATTTAAAAATGTTTTGACCCAACGAGGAGGAGCATGAGAGAACCAGGTAAAAAGTTGAAATATTGCCTTGTGGGTGGGATCTAGGATATACTTTCCTTGATTTCTCTCAGGTTTAAAATTAAGCTTTTCACAGCTTTACAGGAAATGAGTTCTTTAATCCGTTTTTGAACTCTTGGCATCATGTAGTGGTTCATAAAACGTCTCACACGCTTTGTTTACCTTGACATTGTAGTTCCAAAACCAATGAGGAGAACTTGAAAACTGAATTGGCAGAAATGGATCCATGATAAGTGATTCCACCTCAAACGTCTTCCATGTGGCAAGGAAGGTCGAGAACACTTCAGCTCAATTGTTTTTGCTGTCTTTCATTTATTGCTAACGATGCTAGTTGTGAAGTACTGTTACGTCAAGCACTTCACGTTACTCAGTTCAAGTCTTTTGCTTAGGACTTGAAGCCCTTCATGTGCTAACGCGTTAAATTAATCGCAAATTAGTAAAATGAATTGAAAATATCTGAACATTTTGCAAAAAGGAAGAAACGAACGGAATTGGCATGTTTGACTTCTATTGATGATTTTCATATTCAGTATTCGATGTTGATGAAATATACCATATGAATATACCAATCTTTCCACGCGTGTTGTAAATCATGAAAACAGGAATCTTTTATGATATTCGTTCAATTTATTTTCAATCAATCACAGCAACGTGTTTTCAGATGATTCATGCATCATTTAACATTCATTCAGTTAATACCTGTCCCAAGTGTAAGTTTAGTGGTTTAGATTTATGCAGAAGTCGTCTCTAGTATAAGCTTAAAAGCACAGCTCACTGCTATTCATTGACTATGTTCAACCTTTACGCAATGCAATTCCGCATCCCACACTGAACATGAATGACGAGAGAAATAAAATCACCAATTACATTTAGAAAAAGAAATGAAACGATAAATTGATATATACCTTAACATAAACAGAAATGAGTGCAATTAACAAGAAGCAGTGTAGAATACTCATGTTGGTGAACTTTCGTGAATGACTGTTCTCTTCTCCCTCTCTCTCTCTTCAAAGCATGATGACTGATCCTCGAATTAACTGAGTAATTTCCGAGTCCCATTGATTCTTTATTACCTCAATCTCAGCCTCTATCACACGCCACTGGATACCAAGCCCATTGATCGAGAAACCACATGACTATCACGTGACTGCTTGCGAAATATCGAGTTGTCCAGCTCTTTTAATCTAGCAGCAAAGAAGTTGGTTTCCAGCTGGATCAGTCACCGGAAACATGGCTATGGGAAACAAATAAAACGTTAGCTCACATTTGTGTAACCATGGTGTAACGTAGTTGAATGGGTAACGGGTCCAGGCAAAATGACATTCATTTGCGCCTGGGGATCGCAGGGGATGGTGCTGGGAGGGCAAGAAATGTGTCGCTGAATAAAATACCACAGGAAGAATGTCTGCCACTTTTCGCAATGATTATGAAGTAAGATAGATAGTTCATGGATTTTTGGAAAGGCCTAATGTTTGATGGATCTATGAAGCGTATGAAGATCGATGAAAATAGGCACAATTCATTCACAACAACATCCAAAAAACCAGCAGCAAACATCGATATTGGCCTCCTCTTGAGTTTCGACAGCGATGATGAATGAAACAATGACATAAATTTCCTGAGGAACATTTTGTACCTTCGTATTTGACTGACAAATCTCACGAAAAATAAGCAACTGAGTGCCCTCCTTCCACACAGAGCATCCCTGAAGATCATATTGTCTGGTCGAAGGATGATCAATTTTCTTTCCCTCCAGGGCGAGGATATTAATCCTGGTATCATCCTTGCTTGGAAATTAAAACAACAGTGCATGCTAGTGAAGACCTTTTAACTATTCTACAAGGGAGTCTGGATCCAGCAACATATTTATACATTTTTATACAGAAGGTTTGACCGAGTTGCATTGGAGCTTCTGTACGCATTCGAAAATTCTACAAAATGTATAAAACCATAGTTCGATACAGACTCTGTTCTGTTACAGAATGGCTGAAGGTCTGTTCTAAGCTGAGTCCTTACTTGTAGCGGTACTATACAGTATATCAGTTCAGGCAAATAGCGAAACTACGACGATGGATACAATAAGTCTACTGAGTCAGTCCTCTCATTTCACAGTGTACGTCCTTGAAGATCATGTCGTCTCGTCTACCGATCCTACCGATGGTCCATCATCTTTTCTCCTAAGGCAAGGATATTAATCCTGATATCATCCCTGCTTGGAAGTTAAAACAACAGTGTACTTTTTCAATCCTGAATTGAAACCACCACAAAAAGACCGAGCACAGCATATATCTAATTGATAGCATATGGATAAAAATGTCAACCTATGATTTGCTATAAATGTCCATTTCTTTCAAAATCTTACAACATTAAAGCCATATATCTTAGCCAGTAAATCGTTAGTATTAACGCCAGCGGTTCCTGTGATATGATATACCTAACTAGAATAGAGGAGGTGTGAATAACGAGGCATTGGATGGCAGTAATTGGGTCGTATCGGCTAATTATATTTCATAACAAGCAAATAAATAAGGAATTACAATTCCTTTTGATTTAATTGTATGCTACAAATAGGATTCATTGTTCTGAAGAATGCTTGACTTTGAATGACAGTTATTTGCAGAGCCATGTTTGATAATTAACAGTTTGGACTCTGGACTTTCAAGGTGAAATGGTTGATTAGATGGGACTTTGTTGTTTTCACAGGTTGGATTGTTATTACTAATCTGCCACCATTCTTGTATGGTGGCCATACCGCTTCTTGATATGCTAGTATGCAATTGAGCAGTAATGTTTGTCTTGTGATTCTTGCTTTGACACTTTTCTTTTGGTCTTGAACATTAGTTTCCTTGGATTGACATGTACACTTCTTTATTGATGAGAATTTGCGCTTCTCTTCACTCTTCTTGATGCTTGAAAAACTACTCTTTCCAGATATTTTCTTTGCTCTTGAATTCCATTTTTCACAGCTGATTTCAACGTTTGATTTTTCAAGGACTTCCTTGTTTACGCATACGCTCTTTGGGGGCTTCCCCTTTGACTAATCTCTACCATCTATTTTTACAAGGACTTCCTTGTTTACGCATACGCTTTTTGGGGGCATCCCCTTTGACTAACGATTTCTAATTTCATATTTCAAGGACTTCCTTGTATTCATACACTTTTTGGGACTTCCCTTTTAATTAACAACTTCTATTTCAAGGACTTCCTTGTTTTCATACACTTTTTGGGACTTCCCTTTTGATTAACAACTTCTAATTTCATATTTCAAGGACTTCCTTGTTTTTCATACACTTTTTGGGACTTCCCTTTTGATTAACAAATTCTAATTTCATATTTCAAGGACTTCCTTGTTTTCATACGCTTTTTGGGACTTCCCTTTTAATTAACAACTTCTATTTCAAGGACTTCCTTGTTTACATACACTTTTTTTGGGAATTCCCTTTAGATTAACAACTTCTATTTCAAGGACTTCCTTGTTTTCATACACTTTTTGGGACTTCCCTTTTGATTAACAACTTCTATTTCAAGGACTTCCTTGTTTTCATAAACTTTTTGGGACTTCCCTTTTGATTAACAACTTCTATTTCAAGGACTTCCTTGTTTTCATACACTTTTTGGGACTTCCCATTTGATTAACAACTTCTATTTCAAGGACTTCCTTGTTTTTCATACACTTTTTGGGACTTCCTTTATTAATTAACAATTTCTAATTTCATTCTTCAAAGACTTCCATGTTTTTGTACACTTTCTGGGACTTCCCTTTTGATTAAACGATTTACAGTTTCCATTTCCAAGCTCAAAAAAGTTACATCTTTCCTTGTAATTGCGGTAAATGTACTTCTAGAGTGACTCTTCCCATTAACCTTTCTTAATGCTGTTCCAACGATTTCTTTGTTGTATACACTTTTTGGGGGACCTTTCTTAATTTGATTCGGAGTGAAATATAAGACCAGAGAAGCAGTTGATTCAAACATTGGATTCAGTTGATGCAATCGACACAAACAGTTGATATTACTGAGGGTCCTTCTTCTAATTTTTACCCGCGTGTAGTTTGGCACCAAACCAAACCAAAAGGATGACATGGCTTTGCTTATTGGCTTTTGGTTGCAAAGTTTTTCCTTCCAATTACTTTCGTCAGGGGGGGGGTGTGACCTAGTTAGAGCTGCCCTGGGACAAGTTACAAACATAATATATTGTATTAGACCACTTTGAACCCGGTTTTCTTTTTTTGGGAAGGAAATGAAGGATTTGCGGGCATTTCCTCAGCCTATGCAAAGAAGATTGTTTATTCCCTTTAAATGCGAGCTACAAAGCTACAATTGCACAAACTAACTACGATACGACCATGTATGGGGCAGCAGGAACCCTTCCAGGCTTGCTAAAAAAGGGGGCACCTGCAGCTCGATGGTTTACTAATATATAAGAGGGAGGGAGGGAATGGGGTTTGAAAAATCCATCCCATTTGAGAATTTGCAAGGCAATGATAATTTGATTTCTTGCACGCTTTAAAGTTGCTGAAGGACTGGGAACTAATAGGAAGTATTTCACCTTGTACGTCACCTTGTCGTTAAAACACATTTACGCAGGCGTAAATGTTCTGTTAACGCCAGCGGTTCCTGTGATATGATATACCTAACTAGAATAGAGGAGGTGTGAATAACGAGGCATTGGATGGCAGTAATTGGGTCGTATCGGCTAATTATATTTCATAACAAGCAAATAAATAAGGAATTACAATTCCTTTTGATTTAATTGTATGCTACAAATAGGATTCATTGTTCTGAAGAATGCTTGACTTTGAATGACAGTTATTTGCAGAGCCATGTTTGATAATTAACAGTTTGGACTCTGGACTTTCAAGGTGAAATGGTTGATTAGATGGGACTTTGTTGTTTTCACAGGTTGGATTGTTATTACTAATCTGCCACCATTCTTGTATGGTGGCCATACCGCCAAGATACGCCCAAAGACTACCACCCTGCCCAGTTTTCCGATGTGCAGCGTTGTACTGGAATCTCCAGCATTTGAATGCTCCTAAATACTATTTGTTATAAAAAACTGAGTTGGTTGGTTTCTTTTTCACTACTTGGGAGTATTACAGGGTTGCATTGGAAGAGAGCAGAAAATCAAAAATACCCCATTCAAATCGAAGTTGCACAAATGACAACAAAGGGTAGCCTAAGAATAAGATTTTTATCTTGCTAAGAAACAATGGTGTGTCTGAGTTATTTCTTTGTTCTATTTATAGAGGAGCCTATTTATCTTTGCACACTTGCTTTTAAGCTTATGCTTTTGTTTGTTTCAGAGGCACCTCCTAGCGGATCTTGTTTGTTGTATTTTGCACAAGATTAGCTATGAAATGTATGTGACATGGTAACTTAGCTGATATCGGGGCTGTACATGGGTTCCTTGTGTAATAGACAAGATTGCTGACAAACTAGGACCTTGCCAAGGGCTGTAATAAAATTATTAACCCTGAAATAGAAGTGGTTAGGCCTGACAAGAAAGAGTTTAGTTTGAAGTGCGTCCAATTTGAAAGATTCAAGCCTTGATTCAGCTTAGTTTTGTTTGCCATGATGGACTTGCTAGTTAGGATTTCCTTTTCTTTTAAGGACTTGCATGGGTGGCAGGAATGGAGGACATGTAAAGCACTGGATATAAATGGACTTTTGACCTACAAATGTTTCTTATTGATTCCATTTCCTGAGATATGGTTATGCCAAAACCCATTCTGTACTTATTTCAATGAGTTGGGTTGGAGCTATGTAATTCCAGATCTGTATTGCCTCCCATTCCCGGTTGCCTGATCCAGCCTGGTTAATCTTATTCTGCTTCTTTGGTAGTAAACAAAATGTCAGGTTACAAGTTTATTTTTATAGGCCATTTCGCAGATAACAGACTTTTCGCATGTTTCACCTGGATGCAGTTGAGTTGACTTGTATACAGTGATAACAAGGATAATGAAATAGGACAGCAACAGAAATCTAAATTTCTTAATTCCCTTTGTGATTGGTTTGTTGCTAACAAAACTATGCATTCACTCTGGAGAGGTCAAAACAGATTATATACTTCTTGGCGGGGCAAATAAAGAGTCGGCCATAACACTGGACATCAGAAGAGGTGACAATTAACTTAAACAATGCACCACAGAGATATATCTAGGCTGTGTTCTTGATGAAAACATCCCTGGTGAATTAAACGCTACTACCAGGACCAGGATAAAATCAATGGCAGTCTGAGGTTCCTCTATCAGAAGCAACTTTCCCAGACTTCTCTCTTCATTGGTAATATAGCAAAGCACGAATCTAGCCCCATTTTGACTCTGAATGCAGTAGTGCTTGGTTTCCACCAACCAGCTCAAATGTTACAGGTTCTGTTTGAATCAAAATAGGGCACACATCACATTATTGGAATCAAAGATTTTAGCGATATATATAAATTGGCTCCCCACTGAAGGGAAGTTCGAACAATCTGCTGCAAACCCAAATTTTGAATATTCAGCCCCATCCAATATCTGTCAAGAGTATTCTTACCAGTTAGCCAAAGAGGGATCACTCTAAAATATAGAGAGATACATATTCATTTCAGCACTCGACAACTCTGGCTTGGTTTGCCCATCAGCATCACCAGAAGACTGTTTTTAGATTTGTTATAATATGACCTGCCTTCAGAGCTGTTCTTTTCTTGTAGTTAAACTGGTAACGGACAGTGCAAACTGACCATTTTTCTAAAGAACTCGGAGTCGTACGAATCTTCATCTCGTCTTCTACTGTGTTGGCATTATTTAGGCCCTCGACGTGATGCAATAATAGATGCTCCAGCCATAACCAATCCACATAGAATCGTTCCATACACTTCATCGCGATACCATGGAGTATTACTTGTCGGATTCAACAATTCGTTTGAAAAATCCATCCCATTTGAGAATTTGCAAGGCAATGATAATTTGATTTCTTGCACGCTTTAAAGTTGCTGAAGGACTGGGAACTAATAGGAAGTATTTCACCTTGTACGTCACCTTGTCGTTAAAACACATTTACGCAGGCGTAAATGTTCTGTTAATGATGGCTTGATGGGGTGAAATGTAAAGCCAATAAATGCATGCGATTTTCTAAAACAAGCAATGGGGTATCAAGGATGGATTAACTGCAACTCAAGTATTCGGATATTGCAGTTTTCGAAATCAGTTATTTAGCAAACGAATTCTGCTGTCCGTGGAGGAACAACAGAATATTGGCTAAAAAAGATACGATTTTTTGGAAATTTAATCGAAACAATCGGCACTTCGTATTTTCAGCATTACTAAATCTGCGGCAAAATATTTCATCATCCAAAGAGCGGTTATTTGAGCGGTTATATCGGATAATTTCCACAACTTCCTGCAATTCAAGCGATTTCGCGGAGCCGAAAGTTGACCGATTAATTCAATTCAGACAGTTCCTAACTATCATGCTCCTGCGCAGCTCACATCCATCAGGTCTGTTAACCCATAGCCTACGAGTAGACCAATTATCCTAAAGTATAAAGGGTCTACGAAATAAAGAGATAAAGCTTGCTACGGCTGCCCAATTAATTATGCTAATCCTCTATTCAAATAATGTGTGAAACCCGTCTAAACGAAGGCTGCATAAATTAAGTTCCAGGAATCTGGAACTGTAGCAGCAAGCTTTCGCTCATTAATTGCAGACCCTTTCTCTATTTGGATAATGGGTCTACTCGTAGGCTACTCGTAGGCTTCCTAACCCAGGGTTAGGAACACTTCGTCTCAGTTGTTTGGAAACCTATACTGTATATATATGATGAAATACAACAAGCATGATCACAGCATTGATATTTCCGTCAGAGTACATGTCATAATTGTGGCTAAAGTTTATCGATGGACCTTTTAGCTATTCTGAAAGGAATCAGAATCGAACGATATTTTGCTACATTTTGTAGAATTTTCGAATGTGCACAATAGTGATAGAAGCTCTAACGCCACTCGATCGAACGTCGCGTATGAAAATGTATAAAAATAACGCTCGATCCAGGCTCTGTTGTAGAATAGCTAAAAGGTCTATTCGGACGATCTCTTCAGTAATGAAAGTTTAGTATCCTAATTAAGGCCATATAAAATAAATTAATAGATTCTCATCACCGCCCGCATGGAAAATTAATTCCGCGTCGATATGTTTTATATTTTGTTTGCAAAATATAAAAGTACCGCCCGTTTGTCATTTGCAATATTTGTGATATTTTTATATTTTATATAACGTCAAAGCAAATCATTTTATTGTTTTCTATTTATCTGCAATGTTTTACTCCTGTTGATAGTCTGTTGATACATGACTGTATCGAAGGAAAGGTAGAATTCGAGAGAATTATCATAAAACTACAAACAATTGTCATGCAACTGTCAATCTGAAACAACTTTTTCACTGTAGTGGCACAGTTTTGATTCGTTGCAAAGTTTTGTGATTCAAGAACATTTCCACTGCTCCAGTACAAAAATCTTTCCATAAGAAGAGCCAATGCGTTAAGAATTGAACTGTGTAAACGGGAGGCTGATATTCGGATCCAAATCCAAAGTGGAGTGTTACAATTTTGAATGGGGTCCCAGCAAAATGTATTCATTGCACATGACATGGAAAAGCACTGAAACGAGACCTGTCGCTCAAGTCTGGGCCAAATTTCACAGCAATTTAATTGGGTTTCTGCGGGAAATCTACAAGAAATCACTTGTCTTGTGATTACACTCCAAAGCAATGAATAAAATCATATGCTCTGATGTTGAAAATTGTAAACAACTCCTACATCGACAATCGTAAAATTGTTTGGCGCTTCTCCTTCTTCTTCTACAAACGGCCCAGGGTAGGCATTTCTCCGCGCCAAAGACTGTGTAACTGTAAGCAAAGAATTCACCGGAATAACGTGTTCCCTCGCTGATTTGTCTAGATTTGCAAAAAAAATTTATATATACAATATAAAATATAAACCTCCCGCCTCGCGAGAGTTTCCAAAAGTTTGTGATGAGAATCTATTAATTTATTTTATATGGCCTAAAGGCTGACCTCCATTTGCGGTAGTTTTGGTCGGTTACCAGCACGTTTGTCTAGGGCGCATGCTCTGTTGTTAGAGAGCATGCGAACTTGACAAACGCGCTTGTCGCTGAGCAAAACTACCGCAGTGGAGGTCGGCCTAAAGGCGATGTTTGGTTAAAATCATAGATTTCTAGGGTTAAAATTCCTTTTGGATAAATCTGTCAATAAAGATTCAGCCTCTTCAAACTTGATCAGCAAAGAGCATGTCTATCTACGTCAGATTTGTCAGAGGACCTCTATGCTGCGCAGGAGCATGCTCGGTTACCAGCGAGATTTCAGGAGCATTCATTTGTAATCCATTTGAGATGAAATCAATCAATAAAGATTCACCCACTTCAAACTTGAATAGAAACAAATATGCCTGTAAGACCAGATTGCGAAATGATGAATGGGAAATAAATCCAGCTCAGTTTTTGAGTGACGTCTGCTTTGAGTGAAATGACAGACTGATTTTGCATCTCGTGGACCCAGATATTTTGGGACAGCAGCCAGAAAGCCACTGATGTGATGTGGAGATCTCCTGTCTTCATGTAACGTAATCTGAATAGTTATGGTGTTGGCATACCTTCTCAGCTTGTCAGTAGTCTGTGATTGAGAACACTCTCACATCCAAGTGATTCTGCTGTTTACATCAATTAACAGCCTCGTTTTGAAAATTATTCAAAATTCTATTATATGAAATGTTAGAGGCCAAATTCGGATTAAGCACCTCAATGTTAGTCTACCCACATGTTTTCTTGTTGCTAGCGGATGGCGATGTAAAGTTTGAAAACCTATAAGAGATTTGACCGTGAAAAATTATTCAGGGTGTAAAGTTTCACGGTCAAATCCCTTACACATTTTTAAACTTTACATTGTCATAAAATCAACATCACAATCGCCAGCAGTGTAAAAACGCGTAACCAGACTTAAGTTTGGGTGCTAAATCCGAATCTGGGCTCGAAATTTTGATATGAATATTTGGAAGAAATTTAGGCAGAGTTCCAAAACGAGGCAGCTAAATGGAAGTGCTGTAAGTTTCAAGCCATTCAGGTCAAAGAAAGAGATTTGGAACCTATGCTCGTCTCCTTAAAATAAATGATTTCAAAGTTGAAGATTCAAAGCACAGGAAAGTTTTAATATAAGTAGAGTTCATGTGATCCTATTATCTCTAAAAACAATTACAAAATCCTGGAAACTATACAAATTAGTATGCGTGTAATTAGTCACTCCAAACCCGTCAAACGATATCAGAACATCACACCTGATTCAAAATTCATAACAAAACTGAACATTATACAATGCATATTAATTTTTGTTATTAAAAACTCAAATTTCAGCTATAAGAAAAATAAATAATAATAAATTGATTAGCGATTAATAAATCAAATTAGGTTAACCTATGTACGATTAGTAATAAATTAAATAAATTAAATGATAGTTAATATGAAATAGAGAAATTCAACATTCGCTTTATACCAACAGAACATTTTATCCTACTTTGTTTAACTTGCGTCAAGCAACTAAATATCTAGAAGAGTCAAATTATCAATGTCACTAAGCTTGTAGCTTTTAATTCTTGCTTATCCTGCAGCAAATAATATCAGCTGGTGTTTTTTCTGCTCGACATTCTTTTACACCTTGGGCAATTTCCTTTGCGATAACACGCCCTAGAGTGGAAGAAGAAACTAATTTAGAAAACAGAAAAAGATATTTTGAGACTCCAAACTATTTACAACGTTTTCATCACGTTTCGAAACATCTAGACATTCAAAGCTTGGGTAATGGGCTTAAGCTCTTGAGACGTAAAAATCAACGTTAAATTGATTAAAATTATGTAAAATTATGCAATTATAAAAATTATAAAAGACGTAAAATTATGTCCAAGGTTGTGCCTAAACACATATCATATACTACAATAAAGCCCTACGAAACTTTGATCAAGCATATCTCTCAGGAAAGCCTGGTTTTAAATGTTACCTCCATAATAACAAACAACCTTCAAAGTAATGAAACTGAAGGTGAAGTTGGTGATGGTGAAATTGGGGTTTTTACCACCAAGCGTTGGGATCACAAAAGTAGAGAAGTTCACGTCCCCTTGTCATGACGCTCAAGTGGTGGGGCTCTACCTGAGATCGAATCTTGTCCGCCTAACTGTTCTGGCTGCAAATAGAGCATTACACCACTGCGCCACAACACATAAGCTTAGCTTGTATGCATTGAATTAACATGATCAGTAGTGGTAATCTGACCAGCTTTGCAACCAACAGACCTTTTAGCTATTCTACAAAAGAGCTTGGATCGAGCGTTATTTTTATACATTTTTATACGCGACGTTCGATCGAGTGGCGTTCGAGCTTCTATCACTATTGTGCACATTCGAAAATTCTACGAATTGCTGTTTGATTATGATTCTTTTCAGAATAGCTAAAAGGTCTATTCTGCAACCGACCTTTTAGCTTTTCACGAAGAGAGTTTGGCTCGATCGATGTTTTTATACATTTACGAAGGTTCGATTGAGTGGCGTTAGAGCTTCGATCACTCCAAATTCGAAACATTTTACAAAGCGTATAAAACTATCGTTCGATTCAAATTCTTTTTTAGAATGGCTAAAAGGTCTATTAAGATCGAAATTCTCACCTATGGAAGGTAGACAGACAAATATTACATTTGACTGAATTGAAATCAAATGGGAATATAACGTCAGTTGCTCGACAAATTTCGCAAATGAATCCTCTTCCCTGACACAGCTGAAAGAAAAAGTGGGGACATTAATCACGTGATATTTAACATCTCATTTATATGAATAGGATGAATAAACCAATCCGGAAATAGCAAAAGAAGAAAAATGTCTCTATCCTGTTTTACTGGGTCATCTTCGGCTGAAAATCTTATGAAAGTCTTTCAAATCATTACGAAAACTGAAAATGGCTGAAACATGGCAAAAATGTTGTGGTTACAGTTTTCATGACTTCCTACTTCCATGTACGCTGATTTTTAAATACTGCTTATCCTCCTCTTGGTCCTGAAACGTACAAAACTATCATGGAACACACACTGGAAGCGTTTGTCAATATGCTACCCTGACAATTGTTGACGATGCCCACACGTTCTATGATAAACAAGCACATGCCAGTCTTACAAGCGGTGGCAATAACTAACGCTTAAAGTGCGAATATACCTTTACAATAAAAATTCACTGTAACTGGAAGAAAACCCTTCTGACAATAACCATGCGAACTTAAAGTTGATTCTTTATTGGGATGGACGCTATCTTAAATTACCAACGGGCCCAAAGTGAAGCATTTGCAACAGGAAAAGTTTGTTGAAAAATCATACGAGAGGAAATTCGAAAAATGAACAGCGAATGTAATGAAAGAACAACAACGCAACGTGTACTCACAACGCAATCAAATTTGATATGTTTTCCAAAACTTGCTGTTATCATTGAAAGTTCTTCCAGTAAACCTCCTGTGTTTACTGTGATTAAATCTTGTATTGTGTACATGTCGGAATTTTCTACGAAGTGCTGTCGATCTTTAAGCTGCAAAAATAGTGCAGATACAAAATCATGAGCAATGGTCGAAAACATAGGGCTCAAATCTATAAAAAGGGCGTTGTAAAATCTATTACGGTTGTCTTTGAATTAAATGGCTTGGAAGGAACTTAGGATTTTTGCTGTAAATCTGCCGTGGATATTTATTGATATCTTGATTAGTTTCAAATTGGCGGCATTCATTAAATTTGAGGCCATGACGTCATCAAATTTCTAAATCCTAAACCAGAAAAGCTACAGATTTCTGTTTGCCGCCATATTGTAGACCTTCATAAACTATGGTTTTCTTGAAGGTTATATCATTTTTTCTCTATTAGTTTAGGATTTACGATGATTTCAAATTTTCAAAATTTTCCATGATTTTTTTCAAAAATGATTAAACTGCCGACATTTTGAAAAAAATCAAGATATCAAAAAATGTCCACGATAAATTTACAGCAAAGGAATTCTAGCGAAAGTCTTGTTATATCTTCCTCGTACATCTCTAGCTCTTTTTAAAATTATAAACGCCGCACTGTACCACAGTATAGAAAGCAATTCATATGCATCCATTAAACAAATTTACAAAATGAACTGTCATTGTCAATGCAATAACGAACAACTTGCAGATAAAAAATGCACATTCCATAAACAACATGATCTCACATAATATTTGAATCCGTGAAGAATTGGGCTTTCAGATGATCTATTTTAATGAAATAACCAGTTATCTTTATGAAGGTACATACCAACAGTAGCAGTTTATCTTGTACAGCCAGCCGACAAGAAACTAGATACTTTTTCATGTTGATTATTTGCTCACGTAGTGCCTGCAACAAAAATGAAATGATTTTAGCCACGATAACAAAATACGAAAACAAACAAGGTACTGGCAAGTCTAAGGTTTTTCTGAAAAATGGGTGTAGAAATATAAAACAGGAGATTAAATTTAAAAACGAATCCTGCTAAATTCTGGTGCAAATGCCTGCTAAATATAATAATTAAAGACCCTCTGCTAACCACGAGGCCTAGCGCGCTGTTGCTCTGGCATAGTGCACTGCGAAAGGGCTTTTAGGTTATCTGAAAATCTCATAGCGAGGCTTAGTCTACGCGTAGACCCATTATCCCAAAGGAGGAAAGGGTCTACGAAACAAAGAGCAAAAGCTTGCTACTGAGGTTTCTAGATTTCTGGAAACTTAATTTATGCAGTCTTTGTTTCAACCATAGAAACATTTCTATTTCTATGGCTTCAACGCGTTTCACAAATCATTTGAAAGGGGGATTAGAATGATAATTGGGCGGCCGTAGCAAGCCTTTGCTCTTTGTTTCGTAGACCCTTTCCTCTTTTGGGATAATGGGTCTACGCGTAGGCTAAGCGAGGCTAGGCTAGTGTTTCGTTTTTAGATCGCTCCTTCATAACGAATGAAAAGTCAAGTTACAATGGATACAGGGAAGAAAATATGCCTTCCAAGACTCCCAAAGGAAATCAGAGTGGTCTATTCTTCGTGTCCTTCTTCGAGCCTGAAAGGAGAATCGTAAACATTTACCACCGCCATTGATCAGCTTGTGTCTGTGCCGTTTTTCTTACGTGCGCCGTGCAAAGCCTTATGGTTAACAGAGGGTCTTTATTAGTTTACAAAAATCCTGCTAAATTCCGGTGCAAATGCCCCTTAAGTATAACAATGAAAGTGTTTTGCACGAGTTGTTTTGCGCAAATCACAGCTGACTCAAATTTGAGAAAGACTTCAGAATCCTCAGACTTAACTCACCCGAACGTCTTGTAGATCTTGGACAAAATTAAAGAGGGCTGGATTGAGTTCCTGTATACAAATAATGGGTCTTGTTGCCAACAGGTTTAGAAGATGTTTCGACTGTCGAGATATCTGAAAAAATAAATCATTTCAATCAATGATGCAAGTATGTGACTAAAACTTACACCTGCAATGTCTATATTTGGCAACTAACAATAGCAGCTCGGTAACATGAATGAAAGATCTTTCTTCATATCAGAAATCTATACATTGCCTGAAAGAAAATCGTATGTCTTCAAATCTTTGGCAAGAATGTTGTTGGTATGAAAGATTCAGAGTTTTGTTGTTAGGCTATCATTTTAGCCAATGCTCCGTGACCATGACACGATGAAAATATCTAACAACGGCTGTTTTTGCAAAGACGAAATAAGGCCTGGTTCTTCCTTGCATCTATTTTGACCACACTTGGTCACTTCTGTCTCTCTGATAAAAATTAACACGATTAGCATATGAGAAGATTTTCCTTCAAACGACGGTTGAGAAATTTTTATTCGAGCAGCTTCAAGCATCATAAATTAACAATGAATCTAAATTCCTTCATATGCAAAATGTCGTACCTTTCTGGGGACAAAATCCCAATTATGAATGACTCTTGCAGGAACAACTTGTGTCTCATTCCAATGACAACTTGAACAATAAAACTGTCCAGTGTAATCACAGATTCGAGCTTGAAACGATCCATCTTCTGCGAATGAAACACAATGCGTCATTAAAAAACAATCATTTGAGGCAACTGAAAATCGCTTCAGCTCTATGCAAGAGCAGTGCTGGTTTTGAAAACCTCACCTGATATCGATTCCCAAGGCTAATAGGCCTTTTAGCTTTCTACAAAAGAGGCTGGACCGAGCGATATTTCGATACATTTTTATACGCAGGGTTCGATTGATTGGCGTTAGATCTTCTATCGCTATTATGCACATTCGAAGATTGTTAAAATGTATGAAACTCTCGTTCGACTCAGATTCTTTTTTAGAATAGCCAAAAGGTCTATTTTTGTGGGTTTTTATATGTTGCAGAAAAAAATTAATTTGCATCAATTGGTGTAAATTCCAGCTTTGTACCGCTTGCTATTTGGTTTAACCACTTAAGAACTGCACTATGATCCACAAGAAGAAACACGTTTAATCTCTTAAGAATTGCACTATGATCCATGAGAAGAAATACGAAGACCACTTACTAAATATCAATCTTCTTCTACAATCCGCACATCGATATTGTTGATTGGATAATCCACTTTCCGGTGCAATATCTGTTATGTACACTGAACCAGACACCTAAAAAAATAAAAGTCATAACAATCATACAACAATAAACATAAACTCAACTTATGTTGTTCACAACAACTTCAGATCATGTGACAGTGCCAATGTGCCAAGGTAATATCGAACATGACGCCAAATGACTCAAGAACTAAAGCATTGGATTCACTGCACTGGAAATCTCTAGACTCCAGACGAAAGTACAGAAACTTCTATCAGATCAGGCAACGGCAGACAAAATTAGATTAAAACTGTTTAATAGGTCAAATGTGAGGATAAAATGAAACAAATTGCCTACAGCCATACCTTTTTACTAACACAAGGTTTATCCACTGTTACAAGGCATTTTCTATGGCAATGAAACGAACAATCTGGAAGGAAGCAGAAAAAGGTTTTAAAGTTTACTATCTCACCAACTTTTACCATCTCACGGGAGATCAGGGATAAATAAATAGCCATGAGTTCAAGATGACCAAACAAACGAACACTGTAGACTTATGACGATGAGTCTCTCGTTTCCCTGTGCTCTTTGACTTGATGGTGGCGCTTCGGTCAACAGAGAGACTCATTCCCCAACGCTTGTAGAAACGGAAATATTTTGTAGCCTCGTTCCTGATTGAGACGCCATCGATAAAACTCGGACCAGTTGCTGCTGTCCATGTTGCTAAGGAATGTTGTTAGGCAAAACTGACAGACAACTTTCCGGCAGCAGAGGTCCTTTCGACGTGTAGCTTGGAAGAAAAAGGTAAGTTTTTGGCAAGTCCACAAACGCGTGCATGATTGCTTGTTAGGGCGTACTTCGTTTTATCACTGCGAAACTCAGTATTCATTATTCTTGTATTTATTTTATTAGGCCTCAGTTGGATTTACGATGATTGAATTTTTTTCAAAATTTTCCATGAATTTTTTCAAAAATAATTAAATTGCTGCCATTTTGAAAAATCAAGATATCAAAATATTTCCACGGCAGATTTACAGCAAAGAACCATAAGTTCCTTTCAAACCATTCAATTCAAAGCAAAATGTCATAGAATTTTACACCCGTCTTTTTAGAGATTCGAAAGATTTGAGCCCTCAATCTATGCAACTGTATCAAGAACAGAACAATAAAACGTAAAGCGCCGCTGGACTCAGTGCAGCGACAACAACAACAACAATTCAACTCAATTAGATGAGCGTAACTAGAGGGTCCTTATGTAGTGAGGCTACGAACACTGTTTGCCGAAAACTTGAGATCTGCTTTGTGCTTGCCATGCAAAATGCTTGCCTTGTTTGGCCACGTCGCAGAACAATGTCTGCCAAATATTGTGTGTTTGTGACGTACAGACATTTTTTGAACTTTTTCTAGAAACATTGTCCAACAAATCCTTTTCAATTCTGCTGGTTAAGAAATGTTTTGCAACATGGCCAAACAGAAAACCTGGGTGGCAAGCAAATCTGAAATGTTTGGCGAACAACGCTTAGTCTTTTGGCCAGGGCTTTAGAGATTGATATTTCCTTACGATATAAAAATATTGTAAAGGAATCTCTACTACGCAAACAGTGACCAGTCAAGGCCAATCTTAAAATCGAGGAAAGAGATAATCACCTATACATTTATGCAATGTGTGTACGAGTGCCCAAATAGTTGATCCACAACTATCGCAAAAGTAATTTCCAGGTGCTTTTCCTTCCTTTATAAACCGGTGTCCAAGAATTGCCTTCGAATTGGCCACATTGTCTGTTGGCGCTTCCTAAAAATCCAAAATATGACTTAAAAATCGTAAACTACTGTAAAACGTCCTGGATACAAGAGTAGATACATGTTCGTCGTCTATCTTGAGTGCAGCAGCTGAAATGTAAAATCCTAGAGGGGGAGGAGCTATTTAGAACATTCGTTCGACGGGGATGTGCTTTTTTTCAGGGTATCGCTTTCACCTCTTTTTCTAGAGCCGGTTGTAAATAGCTGTCAAAGGGGGATATTTTGTAAGAGCGGGTTGTTGCTAAGTTCAATGTTTACATTTTGGAGTCTATTTTTATCGATTTTTCTAGAATGGGCTATCGTTTGGAGGGGAAAATTCAGGAGCCGGGTAAAACATATTTTGGTAGTCACACCTTGGTTTAACTAAGTTTAATGTATTTTAGTATCCTTTTTTATATCATAAATAGTATTGCATTGGAGCTCTTGAGCCATCAGATGTTATGAAATGTTATCTGGGTGTGCGTGACACACGTTTAAGGTTACAATTCCAGCCTTATTTGGCTGTGATGCTAGCCCTTTCCAGATAAAGAAACTAACCAAGAGGTTGATTAAAACAAATCAGAGAAAAAGGAAGTAGATAGAAAACAAGATAAAAAGGATTATTGCGAAAGATGATTCAATTTAAACCAGCATACAGGGTGTCCCGGCGAATTTTGCACCGTTTGTGTGGCCGCTGTGGAGGAGCTGTAGCTTCAATTGTCATGGCTTTTACACATTGTGCATAAGTCAGGCTTCAACTTAAAGTTTAAGACCTTACTTGAGTCTATCTGACAAGTGGCAGCTGATTTATGGCAGAGGAAGGGCAAATAAGTGGTTGCTTCAAAAACAGCAATTTTGATGTTCTCTAGCAATGCCAAAATTAAGTAACTTTTCAAACAAAAGGTTCTAGTAGAGTTGTAGTTAATTCTTCCTGCATTTTTGAGAAAGTTAATAGTGTTGTTTAGCCATGAGACAAAACTGTCAACCCTGTTCAAAATGCAGAGAAAATTCGAATGTGACGCTAGAGCCCTTTCTTTCAAACCTTACTTGATTCTGACATTGCTGGAGAACAATAGACCTTTTAGCTATTCTGCAAGAGAGCCTGTATCGAACGTCATTTTTATACATTTTCATACGCGACGTTCGATCGAATGGCGTTAGAGCTTCTATCACTATTGTGCACATTCGAAAATTCTACAAAATGTAGCAAAACGCTGTTCGATTCTGATTCTATTCAGAATAGCTAAAAGGTCTATAGAAGTGCTTTTTTGAAGCAACCAACTTATTTTGCTTAACCAAAACAAGGTCTCAAAGTCTAACTTGAAGCTTGGCCTATATGCAACCGTGTAAAAGCCGAAACAGTAGAATCCACAGCTCCTCCCCAGCAGCCATACAGGCAGGAAACAATTTTTGAAAATTTGATATGAGATATTTTATTGCATAAAAAATAAAACAAAGAAGTAAATAATGAATAATGATAAATGATGACATCAGAAATAATGCATTCAAAAGATTTGATGATTAATTCACAAATATCCAAAATGGTTTATGATTAATTTACACGTACGTAAAAATGCCATACCTTGAACAAGTTTACCCAAAAATATTGGACTTACCTCCCCGTTTGAAAAATTGTCGAGAGTCCCCCCTGGGGTCTCGGTGGGGTCTGGGGTCTTGATGGGGTCTGGGGTCTTGGTGGGGCTTGAAACCTGAAATAATAATCATGACCGAATCCAGTAAGATTGCTTTGTATTCATTGGTTAATACTGCCACTCAGCCCATTCCTCTTCAATCGAGGTGCACGATCGACATTCTAAATATCCACGAATGTCTTCTGGTAAAATAACTTCTAAGATTGAGAAGCGGCTTGTCTTCTTTGCTTTGACATGATTTGCCGACACTCCAAAAAGACTCTGCATAATTATAAATAGCTTATTCTGTACTGAGCACTTGCTCAAGGTTTTGAGCAAGAACATACAGCTGGATCCGCATATCCAACAGTTGGGTTAGAATATGCACAGTGAAGGTTTTACTTCTCTGGTGCCAAAAACTGGAGTGATGGAACTCAGAAATGCTCCATCAAAAATATCATTCAAACAAAACTAAAAATTTACTTACTAAACAAGGTCAACCGATGAATCTATTGACACCTGAACAATTGCTATCAATTTTTTAATAGGAAATGCACAACTTCTATTTTCACCTGATAGTATCTTAGCATAGGGGGGGGCTCTCGCCTCGATTAGTTTACCTATTGAGAGAGCTCCTCCTCTAAGTAATTCCCTACATACAATTTATTTATTTAGCCCCTCTTTGTATTTGTATATTGTATTAATTTTCTGTATCATTGTGTTTATTTTCTGTAACAATCATCTTTGTAGTTTAGTTATTCGTATGTATAGTTAGGTTATAAATTGTATGTAGTGGAATTTAAAATATATAAAACTGAAACTGAAACTGAAATGATATCCCTGACAACATTCGAGAAAAAGAATCAATCGCTCGTTTTAAAACAGGTTTTATAGAGAGTATCTTTTGAACCTACAGGACCCAAACATGACCCCTTGGTAAAGCAATGCATTATAGATACTAGTTTTTGGCTGTTTTCTTTTTTTCTTCTCAAACACAAATTGTTAATAGGTTAACTGAGATGAGAATCGTGAAAACTAAAAGATTGAAAGAAATTAAATACCATTTTCCATCATCCTGCCTTACTTCTAATAATTTCTTGCAAATAGAAATATCCTTGCTTTTCCTGAAAACTTTATCCAGTTTCATACATCACGACTTGTTCAAAAAATCAACATGATAACAACTGATTGAAATTGATGCAGCCCATAAAATTTTCATATGGTGATGTGTATTATTTCTTAAACTCTGAATAGATAACTTTAAGCGTCTTTAGGTGGTTCTATTAAAACGACTTTCCAACACAGAGCTGATTGCATTGCTATGACGTCATCTATAGTTAAATGTTTAATATAATTGTTAAGATTGTAAAATTGGAATGAACTTGGAAAGAGCAGTGTTATATTTCCGGCGGGTGAACTTCATCTATTATTCATCATTCCCTACACGAACGAGTTTGATCTTTTGATGAAATTTTTCTTTTTTAATGATAATTTAATAAAAGCGCAAATAGGTGTGTCAAGAAGCGGAATAATACGTTGGTTTGGAAGAATATCAGGTTGGGTTACCATAAAAATCATTTGGCCGATAATTTCGTTTACAAAGTGCCAAAGGCAAACTTAAACGTTCGAATCTACGTTTCTTGCAACTCTCGTTCTACTTTTCTTACTTCAATTGATAACGGGCTTAGCTCGAAGAGTCCTGAAATTATCATTTTCTGTTCCAAGTACGATTTATCTTATTTCAGTTGTTCATATTTATGAAACATTGTACAAAACGCATTCTCTTCGTGCTAAAATCTGAACTGCTCGTTATCTCCAAAATTAGATAATTCCAACAAACTTTCCTTTCCCCCTTGTAAAAGGTTTCTTATGAAATACTGTCCGTCATCTCAAAATTCGATTTCTCGAAGAGACTTCAATTTCTCTTGAGAGGTCGAGGATAATGGCAACCGTATCTCATTCATGCCTGAAGCATAAATGATAAACGCTACCCTAACTTAGCTGGGTTAGCTCTATGTTACCCTGTCTATTCTACGAGAACAATCAAATGATAATTTGCAAGTGCATTGAATACAAAACTAAAAATTGAGATTAAAGGAAAACCCTCGAATACAAACAACGCATTTTTGTCAAAGATAAAAAATGACGCAGACAAAATTCGAAGTAAAGAAAGGAGAGGAAGATTTCCCTTTAAGAATTCTTCCTTGACGTAGAGTATCTACCCCGTCCCTTTCTCACCCTACCAGAACTATTCTTTCTGTAAAATGTAAAACAAAATCTTACCTTTTGTTCGTGCAGTTTAAGTCTGAGTTGAACCAACTTTCTGACCAAATGTTTTCTTTCTTGAGAATCAATACTCAGTGATTTCACTCGATCTTTGCAAGTTTCAATCGCATTTTCAAGTTCTTCATCTGAAGTGAATCCCATAAATGTCTGCAGAGAAGGTTGAGATGAAACATCATTTCCCATATTTGTAACGAAGAGCCATGACACAAAACTGGTCGTGTTATTATGGTGAAGATGGATAGAAGTAATAGCAAGTATACATGGCTAGCAAATAATCAATTTGCATATAAGGCGGCGTGCTAAGACTGAGAAATAATTATTCATAATGATAAACAGAACAATTCGCACAAAATTAAAGTAGATTTTTCGGATAAGATTCAGTCAGGTCACGCACAGTTGTGGAGAATTTCATTGCTTTGTTTTGAGAATTTCATTGTTTTGTTTGAAAATCGTATTGTTTTGTTTGTTGCCTGATGAGATGTAAACAAAATAAAATGCAAATAGAAATAAGTTTTACACGATATTGTGAGCTAAATCTGGGAGAAACTATTGTTGCTAAACCAGGCAAGGTATACTATTTACAAAGGAGACAAAGGAAATCGAAATCACCGTTTCCACAAACCAGTAGTTAAATCATGAATCAGTAAATTTTGTTGCATGACGATCAGGTGAAAGGAAACATCGTTTTGAACGGAAGGGTTATGGTTAGGTCAGGATACGATCAGAAGTATCACGCAATACCTTGATGTGATTTCGTGACAAAGCTAATCGACTTGAATTTAATAAAATAAAATGATTTCCTTGTCTATTGTTCCACTAACCAGACTAATATCCAATGCAAACAAGCACGCAGAATAAAGAAGAGCAAACAAAACAAATAACGAAAAAAAATAACAAAAACAATAAGTTTTAGGAGGTATCGTTTGAAAGAATTTCTTTTGTCTGCTATTTCGATCTTATTGACAGGAATATAGGGGAATATAGGAATACAGGGCACTAATGAAGCGCTGCGGTTTCTTTCCGTCCAAACAGTCTGATTGCCGGGTCCCAAAGTGAGAAATATGGAATTTTCGACTAGGGGGATTGGGCTCCACGGAGGCGGTCTAGAATAACAACAAATCAACAAACAAATCACTGGACTCTAACAAGAACGCAGTCAAATCAAGGTGACGCAGGGAACCAGGCTGGAAACATGATACGGAAGTGATCTCTGGTATATACTCTTCAGAGGTTTTTGTCGAAACTGACTACAAATTCGTAGTTGTTGCTATTGATAGACTGATGGACGCTATTACCAGTTTGCGCAAAAAACATGTTGTTGCTGTCATTGTTGTTGTTGTTGTTGCGATAACTGGGACTATTTCGTGAGTCTAGTCTTTGTCATTGAAACAGCAGAACCACGGAAAGACCTGTGCACGGGAGTGTAAACAATATCAAAGGAAGCCTGAGCAGTTTGAACAAACGACCTTACATTTCATGGCTGCATCTACTTGCAGTTTAGAGCTTGGTTAGGGCTATTCAATAGGTTCTTAAATTGATTTTAGAGCAACAGGCTGTATAAAATAGCATTTTATGAATAGACCTTTTAGCTATTCTACAAAAGAGCCTGGATCGAGCATTATTCTTATACATTTTTATACGCAACGTTCGATTGAATGGCGTTAGAGCTTCTATCACTATTGTGCACATTCGAAAATTCTACAAAATGTTGTTCGATTTTGATTGTTTTCAGAATAGCTAAAAGGTGTATTGTTAAGAACAATGAATACGACTTACGTCAGGAGTAGCAAAATGATCTTCTTTCAAACCAATAATATCATCATTCACACCAAGATCTGCTAAAATTGTGCGAATCCTTTCTTTTTCACTATTCTCTCCACTTCCATAAGTATCAGTCTCAGAATCGGTAACATAATCATCATCACCATATAAATATCCTTGCGTCGTATCGATCGATGATCGCATTGAATCGAATGTTGGCGAATTCATTCGAAATCCATACAAAAGACTTTGCGGGTCTGATGAGGCGGGGGTTCGTACTCCTTCAAGGCTCCTTGCATGCCCCTTGCGGGATGTAGGGGTTGATGATTTAGTTCGAATGGGTCCGATCGTATTTGATTTTCTTGACCTGGTAATTGGCCTAGCCTGAGAATGTTTTGTTGTTTCTGAATCATCGTGAATTCCTGGCACAAAATTCAAGTCATCGTCCTCAGGAGGGGTGCCACTAGTGTCTTGAAGATGCTTAGAATTATTGCCTGAATTCGAAACAACTTTCTTCAGATTGATTTGTGGGTTTTCGTCTGAAACCCCCGTCTCATGAGCTAAAATCACGAAGTCGTGAGTTTGCAAACCAGAAAGTGCGTGAACAGATTTGCTATCACGTGATTGATTACTAACCTCTAAAGGAGTTTCCGCGACATTTCTTTCATTGAGACCAATTCCTTCATCAGATGGGTCAATGGTGTTGCTAGATACCTGTTCATTTTCAGTCTTATGATTTACATGATTCTCGCTTGCATAGAAGCCGTAAATATCGGTTTCAATGGGCTTAAATTTCTCATTTCCTTCGATTTTGTATCCATTTTGACTTTTTGAGCC
Source organism: Aurelia coerulea (assembly GCA_039566865.1). Lineage (NCBI taxonomy): Eukaryota > Metazoa > Cnidaria > Scyphozoa > Semaeostomeae > Ulmaridae > Aurelia > Aurelia coerulea. The sequence goes on from CM076948.1 coordinate 1,097,728, forward strand.
TTTTGCTACAAGTTCAGCTATGGTTTCATCATTCTCTGTCACTTCTGAATTCTGGATAGACACAGTTCTCACAACAATCCCTTCACTTTGATCCTGTTTCACACCGAGTCCTTTATCACCAAAATCCAGCTTCCTATTCACACTGTTGATTGCAGCAACTTTTTCTCCCTCTGATTTCGCATCTTTAATTTTCAGACTTTCATTGCTCTCAGGCTCTGGTCTCCTAGTCTCTGAAGAAACCCTCCGGCTACTCCAATAAGGGGGTTGCGTTCTGCCACGACGCAAAAATTCATCAAGAGATTTGCTCCTTTCTTTTGCGTCAGAATCTGATTTTGGTTTCTCTAATGACATTTTTACATTCCCCAGAGATCTTCTTCCAGCAACAGGAACCCGTTTTTTTGAATGATATGGTTGCTCACTTAGTTTTCTCTCCACCAGTTTCGTCAAAGGAGAAGCATTATGGAGTTGTGTTGCCCCTTCTGCTGATTTTACATCAATCAGAGAGCTAGATTCTGCTCCGATGGCAGACTTGTTTAAATCAATTGTTTCGTTACTCTGTTTTCTCTCCACTGCTTTCTTCAAAGGAGAAAGTTTAGGGGGTTGTGCAGCCCCTTTTGTTGATTTTACATCAATCAGAGAGCTTGATTCTGCTCCGATGGCAGACTTGTTTAAATCAATTGTTTCCTTACTCTGTTTTCTCTCCACTACTTTCTTCAAAGGAGAAACTTTAGGGGGTTGTGCAGCCCCTTTTGTTGTGATTATTCCCATGGAAAAGTAATCAAGTAAACAATCATCAATGTATCCTTTGAATTCATCCGTTGACATTCCTTCATGAGCTGGGATAATTTCTAATATTTTATCCATCGTTAATGGCTTATTACCTTTAATTCGTAAGTTTTTCATCATTTCTATCAACTCATCTTTTTTATTTTGAGGCAATTCATTTCTAGGGGATGAAATTCGGTCCATCCTCTGTTTTACTGATTTCTCTGTTCTTCCACAGACATCCCCATCACAACCTTCAGCCTGCTGTAAAATGTCATGGTTCTCTAATTTCTGCTGTGAAGCGATTTCTTGTGATAGTGTTGATTCAAGTGATTCTAATTTAGATCCTGCGGATAATGACTTCTCTTTTTGATGTATTGATTCATTGCTATGCTGTGTTGAATCATCCCTTTTCACAATTCCATTTTCATCAAGGTTGCTCATTTTCTCATCATTATTACTCACATCTAAAGTAAGTTTACTCCTGTTTCCATTGAAAGGTGTCGCACCTTGTGAATTCGCCTCATGTGACCCTTCTTCCAAGAACTTCCCATTTACTTCCGCGTCAGTTCTAGGAACTTCACCATCAATCATATCTACATGTGGTGATACTAATGATGAACGGCTAGATGAATATTCGGATGAATGACTTGATGATATGTTTGATGAAGAATCAAAATCATTTGATTGAGCGATTAGTATCGTTGGCGTTTTGATTTTTTTCTTGCTTGATTTCCGTTTCTTTACGATCTCAACTGATTGCAAGTCTGAGCGAGGAGAAGTTGTACCACGAGATCCTAAAATATAATTATGAACAAAAATGTGTAGGCATGGCAAGATCGGAATGATTGAAAATATACCTTTTAGCTATTCTGAAAAAGAATCTGAATCGAACGATATCTTGATACATTTTGTAGAATTTTCGAATGTGCACAATAGCGATAGAAGCTCTGACGCCATTCGATCGAACCTCTCGCATAAAAATGTATAAAAATATCGCTTGATCCAGGCTCTTTTGGAGAATAGCTAAAAGGTCTATTGCAATATCAAACGAAATACCGGGTGACCAAAAACAACTTCTACTGGTTGAAAATTTGTAATTCAGAGAATATTTAGAACATTGGAATGAATCAATTTTCAGCTATCAATCAAAAATTGATTCATTCCAATACAGTAAAAACCCGCACATAAGAACCTTCATATATTAAGAACCTACAACCTGAAATCATATATTTTGTACCCAACGGATAAGAACAATTTTAGCCTGGTACCATAACTAGGTTCTTAAGAAAGGGTTTCATTCATTCATTATGAGAAAAATGCAATCTGTTTGCTAATCGACGTCTTTCGTGAACTCCAAACCACTACTGGCAGAACTGTGATAGGCAGGGCCCGCAGGGGTAACCTCGGTAAGCTTGGGTTGAAATGGATAGGGCAAGAGTGTAAATAAGTTTGGCTAAGATTTAGATTCACATATTTCCCTTTGTTAAGAACCTTCACCCTGATTACTGGATGTGCCTCATTGCATAAGAACCTAAACAGGCTGAGTTCAAAATCTTAGGTTCTTATGTGCGGGTTTTTACTGTATTCTAAATTAAAGTATGAAGTCTTTTTGTGATTCAGGTATTTTTCGGAGCATTGTAAAATATGGGTAAAATTGGATTCATGAAAGTTTTTTTGCTTCGAAGTGCGCGAAAAAGAAGGAAAAGTAATCTCCTCATTTGAGAGCAACATGCAAATACTCTTCTTGTTGAGGATACCGAGCGAGGACTGCCCCTTTTGTCTGAGCCTTTTGTTATGTAGGTAAAGTTAAAAGCAAATCAACAGCTAGGAAACATACTACCATCCGCGAGAATCTCTTTGTTTTCTTGCTAATCTTTGTTTGGATTGTGGTTAAATTCTCTGCCAACATTCTTTCCACAAACCAAACATGCTTTCGATGCATGATCACAGGTTTCCTTTTCGGGGGATAACCGTTGCTTTGAACTTTGATTATTCGTATCCCCAACAATTTCATTTTGCTCGAGGTTTAAAGACTGACTTTTGCAACGGTATCAGATCATATGCGCTGTTGCTTTTATAAAGATTTGATCCTTAACTCTTGGCTGTCAGGTGAGGTGTTTTTCCTCATAAAAGCAGGCCCTTAGCGATGATAAGTAAGAGAACCTTTGTAACAAAATATTTACCTGATGATTCATTTGAGCTCTGTGCAGAGTACCTTCCACTTGCTTCAACATTTCTGCAAACGAGGAAAAGGATCAAGAAAAATAAACATAATATCTGCAAAATCCAATAACAACAAGAAACTACCCTTAGGTACCACAACATTTGGCGACTCGCAAAAGATAAGCATTATGCCTCTTTTATGCTACAAATCAGACTCTAATTCCATCGTGACGTCAAATGGTTTACGGAGATAAGAGCTTTATTAAGACGTCAAATTGCGTGATAAAGATAACATAACTTATAAGACTTATTTACAGAAGAGACCTTTTAGCTGTTCTGAGAAGAATCTGAATCGAACGATATTTTGCTACACTTTGTTGAATTTTCGAATGTGCACAATAGTGATAGAAGCTCTATCGCCACTCGATCGAACGTCACGTATAAAAATGTGTAAAAATAACGTTCGATCCAGGCTCTTTTGTAGAATGGCTAAAAGGTCTCTATCCCTTTCTAGTATTATTGGAGAGTATTGATACAGGTCTCCATAACAGTCGTAGAGGCTAGGCATTTTCTAGACTCTGGTTTGCCTTATGGTATAGCCTGCTTCGTTGGCAAATTTAGCATCTGCACGTTTTATGACAGAAGTTTGACCTTTGGAAGCACGGCATTCTGAAATTTAAGATGGGCAATTAAACTTAAGTAAACTCACATGTAGAAATCAAGGCTTGCAATGACATACTGTAACAACGTTCTCACTGATTCAGTTTTAACCGCATCACGGAGAAAAGCATTTGGATTGTAAAATTCCCTGAAAATAAAAAGACACCATTTCAAGAACGAAACATTTTGGAATATTTTCAAATCTGCCTCTTTGACAGTTAGGTGAGATTTGCGATAACGGAGAATGGCTCATGCAAAACTCTTCGATTGTTTTATTCACGAAAATTTTCACGTGACATCTAATTTGAAACAGACTTTGACAGTGTCCTATAAACATTTGCTGAACATTTAACTCCAAAAACCTGAACAATTTTATTTCCAGTAATTCGGTAACTCTCTGGAAAGTTAATGAGAAGATTTTTTTTTTTTTTTTTTTTATTCAAATATTAAATTTTACAAGATACTTTACATTTTACTATACCTAATTCTAATTACTATACGACACTACAAGTACGATACCATGGGGAGCAAAAGACTACGACTACCCCATGGCCAATATCTAAAAACATGAAACGTTAAACCGTATACAATCACACTACGAACAATTTATAAATTAAAGGATACTATACTGGATTCAGTTTCACTCCAGATGTCAGGTCAGTGTTGCGATGAATTTGTAGATGCAACGAGTGCAACTCATTTGATGAGAAGATTGAATCAAACAGTAACAGCAGCCGAGACCGAAGACCCTTTGCACTGCGATCCAGATTTCCGTTTTAGTGTAATTAATGCCAAAAAATGAAAATTTCAGAATTGAACAAAACTGATTTTTCTATGTTTAACCGTAGCCTGAGGTACATCAAGACGCAACAAATTTTCAGATCGGGCAATTTAGTGCTGAGAAAATATCATTTCAAGTTACGCCTAAAAAGTGTACTGCAGGCATCTTTTGTAGCACAGCAAGGGCACAAAATAGCACTAACTTTCAAATTCAAATTTCTTGGCTTCCACTCACTCAATTTTCATGATCTTTGTTTTGTTCAACAGTTTGAACAATTTGAATTTGAAATTTAGTGCTGTTTTGTGGCCTTGCTGTGCTTAGAAAGAAGCCTGAAGTATACTTTTTAGGCCCAACTTGAAATAATGTTTTCTCAGGACTAGATTGTCCGATTTGAAAGTTTTTTGGGTTTTGACATTTCTCAGGCTACGGTGAACAATAGAAAAATCAGTTTGGTACAATTCTGATACTTTCATTTTTCACATTAATTACATGCCCTAGAACACTGTGCTTTGTTGCTGACTTTTTATTGTGACCTCGCTAATAGACTGTACTTTGGATAAATTGAATTATAATTTCATGGATTAGCATGAAATTACTTTTGGCATGAAATTTGCTATAATTTAGGCAAAAAACTCTAATTACAGCTCTAATCTATTCGATCCTGAAAACCTGAAAAGATTGTTCGCATTCTATCGGTTCAAATTGTTCGCTTCAAAAGTATTTTAAGCAAGTAAACAATAAAGCTTTCAGATCAGCAGCAACAGCGAATCTAACGATCTTACAGTCGAAATAGAATGTATTTCGAACCAGCTGGTGGCTAGTTGTTCAGCTTAACAAAAAATAATTCCAAATGCTTTCACTGATTAAATTACGGCAACTTAAATTCAATATAAAAAGCAGAATATAAGTAATTGCTCATACTTCAAAAGCTTAGCATTTTCTATCAACAAGCCAATGTAACTTCCGATCGTATGGTCCTTCAATTTCATTCGAATCCATGCTCGACAACGATTTGCATCCGTCTGAATAATTTCAAGCCTAAAATTGGAATAAAATTTAATGGAAAATTTGAAATGTTATCATGTTCAATAAAAAGATCCAAGCTAAGAATACTGATTCCCTGCTATAACAGAACTACAGTATATTTCATATCAAATTTGATACTTTTTGTTTTTCTTTAACATACTTTAATGAATTCTACAAAATCTCCAAGAAAATATATTCTTGGTGTTTTTATTTAAATTTTTGACCATATTCTTTCGCAACGCTACTATGGAGATTATTTGATTTTTGCTATGCAATTCTTGTTTTGTACAAAAATCCATGATTATTTCCTATTGCAGAAGCAAGCGCACTGAAAACCAAAATCATACAAGGACTTGTATTTCTTTGGGAATAATTACAAACAGGACAAAACATTTTTTTTTCATTGAGATATCAATATGGAGCTTGTACATACCTTCTTATGTTGTTATAGCAACAGAAAATGATGCTAAAAATGGTGGTGATGAAGAACTTTTTATCAAGATGCATTGCATTCCAAAGAATCTTTGACAATGCTATAGGAATTTAGCAAAGAACACAATACATCATGGTACAAAGTTCATTGCCACTATCATTAAAATCATCGTCTCTTACCTAAGCTTGTCAATCAGATTTCACCACCAGTTAGAATAAAAACACACAATTAATTAGAAGGTTTAAAGCCAATTTACCTGTAAATTGATTGGATTTCTTCCTTCACTGACATCTTTTGAATAACAGCCCAAAATGATTGGTTTTCCAGCTGCTTTGCAGAGCTCTGAAATCTAAAACACACAAAATAATTCCATCAATTCTAGAGTGTCTGCAAATAAAGGGGGGGGGGGGGAGCTGATTAATACCACCATATACCATACAATTCTTCCATGCAATGGCATCCCTAAATTACATCAGAATCTGTCACCTCTTTATGATACATGCCTTGCATAAAACAGAAAAATCTGCTCTAACTTTAAATCATAGAAGTCACACTCTGATGAGAATGTACTGTAGGTTTGAAAGGCCTCAGTGTGCCAAAAATTGGCCTGTTTCTTTGCGCCCACCTCCTCCATAGCATATAATTTTTTGTACCAGGTATGTACAGTCAACTTCCTGGAGTATCAGGCTGTCAAACATCTGCATTTTTTAAATGGTTCTTGGCCCACACTGTTCTTATTGTATGTATACTCATACATTGAAATTCCAAGGGCTCAACAATTTTGTTGATAATATGTTGAAACTTACAACTTCTCTCTAAGTCCATGTTGAAAGATGTCTTCAAGACATGAAGAAAGGTTTTCAACTTCTTTGCCTTCTTTGACAACTTTGTTATGAATTGGGTTCTCAAACTTATTCTGGATCTAAAAAGAAAATACATTATACATATCTATGATAGATGTACTGTACATGATTAAATTACTTACAAAACAATCAATGTAATCGCAGAGTTTAATCTTACTAGGCACACTGTTTGTAATGTTAGCACATTCAGAAGATATTTCAGCAAATATATAAATATTTTGAAGTGCTAAATGATCAAACTTTACACAGTCACAAAAATATGGAGGAAAGGGATAATATATTGTTTGTTTTTCATGCAATTGCATCTTCTGCAATAACGATGAAATGTCCAATATTCTTCCTTTTGTTTCTTATAAATTTAGCCCTTCCCAGATATTTATTGTTCATATGCTTTGGGTCCATATTTGCAAACTTTACTTTGCATAATATTTTCCAGAACTTTTGAGAGTTACCTTGTAATCTCTTTGGAACAAAACATAAGAAACTCATGCAACCAGTGTCTGGTATATTATATCAGGATTAATTCCAAAAGCATCAGTTTTACCTTTTCTACTGCAATTGATAAGTTATCCAGAAGTTCTATTTTTCTTTCTTCCTGAACACCGCTGACCACATAGGCTGGGAATGCAATGAAAACTATCAACAACAAATCTATGAATCAACAGTAGAAAATTGTGTGTGTATTGGAAAGTTTCCTTGACACTTTGTCTTTACTCTTACTGCAGTAGATATTAATGTAAACAGACTGTATAGCCACTTATAAGCATAAGCGTACGAGGCGGGGGCCGGGGGGCGGCAGCCCCCAATTTTAGAAAAATTATTGAAACTGAGCCCCAATCAGGCAAAAAATGCCCTCAGTCAGGCAAAAATTATGCTAAACAATGCACTTTGTGTTGGGCAGCCCCCCTAGATTTTTTCTTCCCATACGCTTATGCTCATAAGCAATAGATACTGTAGCTTACAGAGTAAAGTCCAAACTTCAAGAAATCCCTTCTTCAAAACACGGGACCATGAATTCTTGCTAGAATGAAATGGAAAACAATAGGTATGAGAGAACAATAGGCTGGTAAAAAAAAGGCTCCTTGAAGGATTCACATCACTATAAAGAGACTGCTTGACAACAACTAAAAAAAAACAATTTTGTGGTTTTTGGTAGGCCATAACACACACAGATTTCCCACATTTTTCCAAAACAAAGAGTTATTTGAGGGTTGGATTCTTAATTTTCACAGAAAAACAAACAAAACATTCCCCTTGTAAGATTACAGGATATATTGGTGGATTTCAAACAGTTACTTCAATGTGGATTCAACCCATCTACATTATCATAATATATAATCAGAAAACAATTGACATGTGACTAAAACAATACAGATTACAGATGTTTTACGCATCTGTGACCCAGCCTTTCAAATGTAGGATTTTACTGTCTAGTTCTTTTCAAACACACCTGGCTTACCTTCAACTTTCTCTTTGACTACTGAGGACAGTCGCTGCATAATTGAATCATTTGTTCTGTGCAATGTTACAGCATTTCATGAAGGTACAAGTTTAGCAGTGGTTCTTTCAAGACTTTGTTGTTTGATTTCTCTTTCACACTATCACCTGAAAATAAGAATCATGTGTTTTTCTTAGAAATCTGAGACAATTTAGACATTTCAAGCAACAACAGAATTGTAGGTATGGAACACCCAAAGACTGCTAGGTTTGTACTTTTCCTAAAAGATCTCAGGTACACCATCCAAAAAAATTAGGTTGATACAGGACTGCAAACTTGAACAAGGCTACATCAAAAAAATTTTGGTGCAATTTTGGGTGCACCTGTCACATACTCTGCATTCTGGCATATTTGGAATGTTGTTTGTCTTGATGGTTTTGTTACTAACTATATTGTTGCTTGATACAATTTTCAAACTCTGTACACACAAAATCTTTTCAAATTGTGCATATGTGTTCCCTTAGTGCACAAAAAAGGACCAGCATTCTGGTCTTGAAAGAGGCCATAAAGGTGAACAGAAAGAGTAACGGTATTGCTTTATCACTTTTTGCCCTGATTGTTTATCAACTTCTTTAGGAATTCACCATGAGCTGAAATCATCTTTCTTGCACCATTCCAATCTGCAGAGTACACATATTTTTTCATGAGAAACTAAAAATTTTGGCCGGTACAGAAAGTTTCTTAAAATTATCAGATTTTAGTACTCGGAGTTTCTTACAAGTTTCTTAAAAGTTCCAAAACAACCTTCATGTTCACTACCTGTGCCCCCTGAACGTTTCAAAACAGAGTCTTTGAAGCCTTTCCAATGTTTAGACTTTACTCAAGTACTTCCGAGTAGTATGAAACAGGAAACGAGCGAAAATAAAGTAAAAGATGTTAAGGATTCCCTTTGTCAAAATAAGTAGTTTCTTAAGTTATATTTTCACAGTACTTCAGCTTCTTAATTTTTTGGCGATCTGAGAGTTGAGTTTCTTAAAGGCAGTTCCTTATAACAAAGATGTGTGTATGGCAGTTCTTGATGAGATCTCATGCATGCAGACTAACGGAGCAGTAGTGTGCTCGCGCGCACGGTCTTTGATTCCTTTGTTTTCAAAGTAGTGAACAAAGGATCTTGTTCAAAAGCAGCGTGAAAATTTTTTTTGTAAAAATCTTGTGCGTGCAGTTGCCACACTTCGCAGACTGGGCACCACTACTGGTGGAATTGGTGCATGCTGTCACTCAAAGGCGTACAGACGTACACCAATTTATTTTATTCTCTTGTATTTTCTATTGCTTAGAGTGAGCCTATCCATATCAAAACTTAGGTGAAAAGGGGCTCTAGTCCATACTGGCATTGCACAACTTTTCGTACCAGTGACAAACCTTTTCATAGTGGGGAATCAGATTGCATAGAACTATTTTACAATTTAGTACTGCCAAAGAGAACGGCATAAATATTATAGATGAATATCATGAAATAAAATAATACCAGCTAACTATTTTTAATTATAATAACCTTTATTAGTCATTTTCTTTTTTTTAAATTTTTTTAATCACAAAAAATTTCATTTACTAGGTATAAAATAAAAAACTAGTAGCATACCCAATAATGCCTTCTACACCATCACTGCTACGATCCTATTTATTCAACGTCAGTTCCCGTCTACTTTTTGGCAGGATTAGGCAAACTGAAACTGGACTAGGCTAGTATGAAGCTGTCAGTGTTGATAGGCCCTGCGCCAGCAAGGTCAATTTTCACTCCTGATCAAAACAACACTTCAGGCCTAGTCTAGTCAATCAGAATTTTCGACGCCTTTGGCTTTGAATCGTTTCAGTGCATGTTAAATTCTTACGTCTGCAACAAACCTAAATACTTTATAAATATAATTGGATTAAAAAGCTTACCGATATCTTTCGGAGTGAAATTCTTTGTCTTCTTTTGGCAACTTGTATCACAAGACACAAGACACAGAACAAAAACATTTATGAAAATTTAGAGCCAGACTTGCGGTCTCGATTTCAACACGAGTTCATATCCACCGCACTTCACTGTTAAGTGCGCAGGAAAAGCAACGAACAGTCTTTTCGTAATGGCGGACGTCCTAAGAGTTGCCGTGGAGAGCATCTCCTGTCTTGAAAATGTGATTTCTCCATCCTTTGGCCCAAATGGAATTGATGCAGCATTAAAAACTGATTCTGGTAATATAATTGTAACAAACTCTGGTCATATAATCCTAAATTCTCTTTCAATGTCGCATCCAGTTGGCAGAGTTGTTGTTGAACAATTAAAAAGACATGTAGGCCTAACTGGCGACAGCACTAAAGAAATGGTGATCATATTAGCACAATTTCTCAAAAACATTCACGAAGATGCTTGCCTTAGATCAAGAAATAGAGAGATCATTTCACAACTGTCTGGCTTGTCTTCAGCATGTGCTTTCTTGAGTAGCCATTTGAGCAATCTTGTTGCCTATCTACAAAACTCTTGTTGCAAGGTTGCGATAACTGATATGAAAGAGACCGAAAGATGTGTCAAAGGAATGATTCAAACAGCATTAGATGGAAAATTTGCACCACAAACTGTTCATGTTTTTGTTGAGAGACTAACTGAACTGGTGATGTGTAATAACACAACACATGCAAATTTGCTCAAACTTGTTGAAAATATCATTGATATTTTTGGAGATATTTGCATCATGGCTAATGGGATAAATGTATCTCATTCTTCAATAATCAAAGGTTTTATCATAAAGCAACAGCCTTTTGGAAAATATGAAACTTTAGGAGATGCTGGAAGCTCCATAAAGTTTGTTGTTATCAACAATGACTTTGATTTATCAAATATTCAATTTTCAAAACTGACTCTTTCTTTTGATGATACACAATTAAACAATTTTATTCATCACAAGTTTGATTATTTTACAAAATTGTCAAAGAAATTGGAAGAAATGGCAGTGAATGTTCTTTTATGTAGCTCTCAAATTCCTGAACCTGCAAAATCAATTTTTACTGGAAAGTTTTGCATTTTTCAGCATGTCTATGATGATGATATAAAAAGGATCTGTGATTACTTTGGTATTCTGCCAATAGAAAACCTTGATGATATTATCATGGATGACCTAGCAAAGCATATTGCTGAATTGTCACTTATAAAGAAACTAACAATCGGAACAGAGGGCTATACACAGTTGTACCCTGAAGAAAATTTGCAAATGAATAAACCATGCTGCCAGTTGATATTATGTTCACCATCAGCTGCTATTGGGCAGCAATACTATGCTACGGCATTGAACATGATGAAAATTCTGAAAATGAGCTTTTATGAAATTTATGGCCAAAACAATGAATTAAATGATGTTTCTTTGAAAATTTTACCTGGAGCTGGTTTTGCAGAAATAAAGATAGCTGAATATTTGAGAAAAGAGACATCAGATACTGAGAATGAGTTTGTGCAATTGATATCCAAGTCTTTGAGTAAAGCATTAATGGGAATACCAAAACTGTTATTTAAAAATTCTGATAGATCTTCCAGCAATAAGCGTTTTATAGATATCCAGAATGAACTGCAAAATTTAAATTGCAAAGATGAAAAGGGAGACTGCACTGGTTTTGGCATTAATGGTAGAAATGGAAATATCATTGAACCAATCAAGGAAGGGATAATAGAGCCAATGTCATCAAAGATATTGTTGGTCAATCATGTTTTGCAACTGGCACAAATGATTCTTCGAATAGAACAGATTGTTCCATCCAAGAAAATTAATGTCAACAACCAACTGACATAATAGAATCTCTACTAGAACTAGATCTAACAGTAATTTCATCATTTGTATGCAGAGAAAAGATGGGACATTTTTTTAACGTAACAAACTAAATTAGTATCAGCTAGTATTTTCATAATCTCTAATAATATCAATGTCATCATACAACCTTTCTAGCATCCCTGTAACTTTTTCCTGGATGTATTCAACTTGGTCTGGAGGGGTATACTCATCCATTGTTGACCTGGAAAACAGCAGTTTTTGAAAGAGTTTATTTCAGAAAACAAACTTCTTGGACCTGCAGACATTCTATCCTAGTATATCCCATCATCACAAATAAAAACACAATTTTAAATCTGAAATTACCTTGCAATTGTAATGAAGACTGGCCTTGGAACCGTACCAAGAAAGGATTCAACATTTTTTAAGGCTTCTTCAATTTCATCTTTCGTACTTTTGTGGTGAGGTAAGTCTGATGACATTCCAGCAAAATGAATCTATAAAAAGGAAAACAAATGTTTAGGGTTTTTATTAACTGCCTCATAATCCAAAGCATTTAATATGGTGCAAGAATTGGAATAACATTCTAAACTATTTTGTAAAGATACTGAAAGTAATCTAAATTAATTTGACTACCACTGGTCAGAATTTACACCTTTATGTTCTAGCTTTAACAAGATTAGGCTAGAGATGGTGTTTGGTACATTTTTTCCAAGATACATTGTGTTCAAATGTAAGTCATTAACAATTTTATGGGGGTTTAATTAAACAACAGAATTCATCTTTTGTATAATGTTCCAGACACTGTCTTTAGCACAATCATACACTGCATAATCTGTCTAACAAAAGAAAAAGTTAATGCATGTACCATACAGTGCTTACTAATTCAAGATCAATGTCTTTGCCATCCATAATGTGCTTTTCTTGGATATTGCCAAGCAATTCTACATACTGGCATTCTGTTTCATTTTCAGCTACATCACACTCATAATCAGATAACAGATTTAGGAAATCAAATTCATTCTCTACATCTTGAAGCTCATTTTGTGCAAAGTAAAGAATTGTCCTTTGCAACTTTTGCAGTTGTTGTTCCCTTTCTTTTAATGCTTCTGCAATATCCTACAAAATAGGATGAGAACCAAAAATGTAAGCAATTCAATAAAGTATTGGTCAAAATATGAAACATTATACAGTAAGATCAGATTCATTTACAACATTATCATTTACAACAATGGACAGAAATAACAATGTGTTGAGTTATCTAAAATATAAAAAAGACATTATTACAGTTTCATCAAATTGCAATTGATATACCATCATATTATTGTTGACATAACAACAAAAAGGAATCAAAACAGATCTTTCTGAAAAGAAAATCACAAGTTTATTTGCGAGAACAAATAGTGTTTTTGAAAGACAGGATAAATACTTACATTCTCAGACTGGCTAATTGGTTGCTTGAACTTGTATATCTCTGTTAATTTGTCAAAGTCTGCCTTTTAGAAAGAAAATATTATTGAAGATCAAGCAAGGAAGTGAATGGTCTACAGTATGATATGACAAGGGCATGAAGAGATTCTTTCTCATCTTGCAAATTGATGAAAAGTAATACTCCTGCACTAAAATCAAGGATTTTAGATTGTATTCAAAGATCCTCCCTTGATCTTTTCAAGATCATCAATCCATCTGCGAAGAGATTTTCCTGTCTTGTCTTGTAATAAAGTTGGTTAATCAATTTCTGTTGTCATCGACAAAATAACTGTGTCTCACCTCTGAGATGTTCAATTTAAATGGGTTATAAGTGGAAAAGAAATCCAAGTCAATGTCAAGTATCAAAGGTTCAGATTCTTTCAAAAAGGCAAATCTCAATGAATTTTCTCTACTTCTTTCTTTCATTTCATTAACTGTATCTCTGAATTCATTTTGTTTTCCACTTTTTATCTTCGTTTCATTGTCCAATGTTTGTACACAAATTTCAACATTCCTTGATTCTAATAGCATTTCTTCTTTGGCATAGAGAAGCTCTTCTAAGAAATATTCATCTTTGCAGGTGACTCTACAAAAAATGAGATGAAACTTCCATACTTCAATTATCTTAGAATATTATGAAACATACAGACTTTCAAAAATATGTGATGCTTGCTTTTACGTTTGATGATGATGATGCCAACGCAAAAGATAAAAAAGCAAGCATTCTATATCTTTGAAAATCTTTATCATTAAACATACTGTAGTTTATTGACGGGAGCAGTAGAAACATACATGTTTTCATGTGATGTTTTTAAAACAACTCTACCAGAATTCATGCAATGTTTTGAATAAATAAACGAGAGAATGAAATTTTCAGGAATGAACACTCAATGTTTAAATACTCTACAATTCACACCTAAGGAATCCAGTCTCTTTTTCCTTTCCAACCTTCTCACAATATACCCCATCATCAATTTGTGTTGCCCATCTTTGTTTCAACCAAACAATTTTATTCAAATGGCCTTCATAAACTAATGGTAAAATCCAATCTGCTATTTCAATTTCATCATATAACACTTCTTTATCAAAACAGTCATCGGCTTCTGTTGTCAATGGAAATGTAAGGTCTGGGTGGGCATCGATGTGCAGCATACTTAGGCCGTGGGCAGGAATGTGGCGGGAAGCAATTGCTCGATGTAAATGCGGTAAAACATGTTGATGCCATTCACATATAGCAACTGGAAGCTTATTGTAAACCCTTTGCCTCTTCGTTTCTCCTTCCATTATTTCTTTTCGAGCTGTTTCTCACATTTACCACGACATATTCGCCAGTACTGACACAGCAACGGTGGTTAGGCCTTACGCCATTAATCGCAGTCTGTCGCACATGGCCGCACTAGTACCCAGGCTCTAACTTTCCCGCCAATTTCAAATCTTTGTTGCCAGTTGCAGGATTTTCTGGCTTTTTTATGCAGTTTCAGCCTAAGTTTTTTTTGCTGCTACCTGCGTTCGGAAACATCACAATTTCGGTCCCTTCAAAGGCGATGAAAATACACGAAAAGTTTTCCATCAAGCTTCTCAGTTATGATGTAAGGAAATCTAGCGTGCTTGAAATCTAACGAAAATAAGATAGATAGATACTTTTAGAGTCAGATGCAAAAACGGAAACTTTTCTTAGCATTCTCTGATGATGACATAAGATCGAAAGACCTTAGTGTGCTTAGAAAAGTTTCCTTTTTTGCATCTGACTCTTATAGTATCAGTCTTTGAGTAAAAATTTTTACTAATATTACAAAGATAATGTGTTGAAACTGCAATGAGTTAAATCTCCTGTATACCCGTTATTGACTGTGCAAAAAACAGAAAGGACAACATTGAAAAACGCATGCTTATGATAATCTATATGATTTTCTCGCTTATCTTACGTAACAGACTGGCCACACAGATAACTGGTTTATACTTGAAACACCGTACTCGAATAACAACTGTTTCTCATGCGATTTCATAGAAAGAAACCAGTCTTAAAAGATACGAGACATTTCGCGACAAGATCAACAGTTCATAATTTCACATAGACCTGGGTTTCATCAGTCAATAATAAATAGCTGAAAAGAACGATAATTCTTTTTGTACGATATACGAAAGGGCCAACAACTGCTTTTGGAAGACAAAGCCTCCCGAAACGAAGAACTTGTATGTGGACTGTTTTCCGACGAGCTATGCAGTGAATTTCGCAAGTTGAAATACCTTCGTTGGTCCAACTTTCATTAGAATGCCATTTGTTGCTATCAGTCATAATACACGAGTGATCTCGTTTTACAATAAAGTAAAAAAATATGGTCTCTACTTGCAATAATAAAATAACTAGTTGTGATGGGTTACGAAGATGAAAGACGGCATAACATAACTGGGCATAACTGTTTCTGAATTGTTTACACTGGATTCTGTTTTCATCTCCCAATGTTGTAAAATTTTATCAAAGCAAGATTGGAAGAAAGCAAAACTGTTTTCTGATTGTTAAATTTACATGAAATCTTTGCAAAATTGTGCACTTGGTTATATGTAACATTGCAGCTTTTTGGGTACTGCTGCAAAAGAATGCGTACTAACATTTCGTGCCAAAGTCTGGGGTATGTGACGAGACTTTGCGGTATGCTTTAATAAGTATGATTAAACAAAAGCTATTTTCCCAGTTTTAAAAAGCTCTCTAGGTTGTCACTTTTCAGATTTTTGCATATGTTAGGTTCTTAGAAAATACTGTAGGTCGAAATAGAATCGCAAACTACACTTAAAAAGTTTAAATACGTTCGTTTTTCTACAGGTTGAGAAATGTTTCTAATAAATAGTGCAATGGGTGCTGAGTGCAAGAATTTGGGGTCTACAAGTGCTGCAATTTTTGAAACAAAGGCATATTAAAAGGAAGGCACAGGAAGGAAATGCGGGCAAGCTCTTACATTACTCGAAGAATGAAAGCAGGTTTCTAACGATTTTCTGGTTGGAATTGGCTAAAGAAACTCTGACTATAGCTGCCAAAGAAAATCATAAAAACGGACCTTAATAAATTACTGCTATTTTTAAACGTAACAGCACCAACATCTATTCAGTACGGTACACATTCAGTGATCGTTCGTTCGTTCGGTTGGTTGGTTGGTGCAATTCTAAAACTACATATAAACGAAAGACTTTAATTTTTTGTTACGCTAAATAGCATGAGACAATACATTGTGACAATATCACATGACTATACCACGTGACAAACCATATGACGATACTCCGACTGCTGTTATGAATTTTTTACGTCGAGCTTCCCGTCGCAGGCCTAGTACTCTGACTTTGAGCTTTCTTCGTTAAACGGTCAAGTTCAGCTGCAGCATCTCTGGCCGCTGCTCTTTCGCCAGGACTTCCTGGAGTTGGCTTCCCTGCGCCAGCGACCGTTTTCTTGTTCAGCAAACTGTTGAAGAAATTCGCCAAAACTCCTTCTGTTTGTCCACCTGCTGCAACTCCCTTTGCGCCGTCCAACTGAAACAAAGATATGTGGTTTTCTAAGTATTGCCTATTCTTCGAATGGGAATAATATTATATTCTGTCTCAAATTAGATGTCACGTAAAAATTCCTGCGAATAATAACAATTGAAGGTTTTGTATGAGTAAGTTTGCGTTATCGCAAATCTCACGCGACATCTAATTTGAGACAGACTTTATCATTTTCGAGGAAATGTTTCCAGCTTCCAAGGGCCCGAAGCTTAGAAAAGCGCAATTAAGATAAATGTACAATCCTTGTTTTACAACGTTTCATTCCTCGCTTGTTTTCAATAGAATTGTAACCCTTCAAATCAACAATTTCAGGACAAAGTTCCGAGAGAAAAAATATATATCGCCGGTAGATAGGCAACTAACAAATAATTTACTTGTATTTAATTGAATAATTTCGACATAACCTATGCTGTACGGCAGGGAAAAGCAAAACTGATTTTGTTCTGAGAAAAGGATACAGGAAACAAATTTGGTTTCGGAAAGAAATTAGAGATCTGGCAAACCTACCACCTCTCCCTGCATCATACCAGTGATACTATCCGTATTGTATTTCTGGAAAATCCCTGGAGCACACAAATGTTTAAAGCATTTCCATAATTCTAGTAGCGAGATTTGATAATAGATAAAGCAATGTTGCAAACAACATGCATTGACCTACCTTAGTCTTGGTTGGGATTCCAGTTCTTTTATCACCAAGCCTTTGTCCAGGCGATGTTTGCACCCGAGGACGCATGTGTTCCTGCAGAAAAAAGAGAAAAATGATGAACGGATGACAAATTTTAAATGCAACTTGAAGCCATCCTTCAGACCACAAAAGCCTTTATGTCAAAGATTCAGATATGGCTCAAAGAATAAGCAGTTTAAGAAAAACCGAAATATATCTACAGTATTTTGCAGGTCTTCAAAGCTGTCTTATGGCTCAAGCTGTTAAACATAGTAAGTAAATCTACTTGAAACCAATTAATAAACAATTTGAAACTCCCTTGAAACTGTTAGCAAAGTTACGTATCAACTTACATATCAAAGTTAAAGGAAGGTTACAGTCAAAGTTATATATTCCGTTCATTTGCCGTTCATAGCCAAAACCAGATGATGTCATGTCTATTTCTGCTATGGACGGCACAGAATATTGTACTTTGTTTCATTTTAGTTTTAACAGTAATGTATAAAAA
The DNA here is from genome assembly GCA_039566865.1 of Aurelia coerulea. Taxonomy (NCBI): domain Eukaryota; kingdom Metazoa; phylum Cnidaria; class Scyphozoa; order Semaeostomeae; family Ulmaridae; genus Aurelia; species Aurelia coerulea. The sequence continues at coordinate 1,115,836 of CM076948.1, forward strand.
AAGTTACAGATCAACTTACTTGTTGCGGCCTTTGCATGCCGGGAGGAGTTTGTATAGCTTTGCTCAAATTCCCCTTTGGAAAAATAAATCATGATTTCAAATCTACCATCTATTAATTGTAAGTTCCGTGAGCTGAATTATAGCTGCTATTTTTGAAGCAAAACTTAACAAGCACACGGGAAAAATGGCGAGAAAAATTCAGCTGGTTTGACGAAAGCATTTATGTTATCAAATTATGAAATACCGCTCCATTCAGAAGATAATAGTTGTTTCAGCGGTTCAAAATGTCGTCCAGAAATCATTCTAGTATTTTAATGATTTTGGCAATAATAACAGTGCTTAGTAATCTGGAAACTTTGCGTTCATATTCCGTTTCTCCAGTCTCTCACAAAAATATTATGTCAATTCAGCATGTCTGAATCAATTTAAAAGTTTTCAAGTACGAAGATTACTTAAAAGAATCAAAATATTTAGCGTATCTAGTGAACAATTAGACACGGTGACAAATACTACTGTGTTCATACAAGTATGCCGTGCAGAACAATGAACTTTACTATAGTTATGCTTAGCCCAAAATTATTCATACCATATTCATACCAAAAATTATTCATTCGGAGACTTTTTGAATCAATTTATTTGCGAACCAATCTTCCTTTGATTAAGTTAGGTAATAATATGACAAACGGGTGAAAGAAGCACAACAAGATACAGTTCAAGGAATACAATATCTTGGGTAGTAGGTCCGCAAAATAAACGATTCAAAATACTCCAGAGTTGGCATGGGTATGAATAATTTAGAGCTTAACTATACGCTTTCCAAGTTTAACGTAGCGGCGAGGACTTAAAACTGGACAATCTTAATAAAATATGTAAAACAACTCACTTCAAGTAATGTAAGGAATGCTTGCTCCTCCTGTGCAACAATTTCTTTATCCGTACTTGCAGGCTGAAGATAAATGTTTCCAAAATATGAATAAAAATCTATCATGAAAGTGCCGTATAAACAAATTCAAAAATTCTAGTGATCCAAACCCATGTGAAAATATAAAGGATAGCAATCTAAAGAGCACTTCTACTGTAGTTATAAATGAAGATAAAATGCAAAATAAACATGTGAATAATTTGATCAGTTGAGATAACCTACCTTCCGTAGAATAGGTTTTGAAATTTGTGCTTCAAATGGATCTGATGAATCGAATGCTTTGATGTGTTCGTCCAAAATAGCAATTTTCTGTTCGTTGTCCCATCCCATTGGTCTACAAAAAAAACGTCGAGTCCCCTTACAAAAAGTATTACTATGGAAAAATCTGCAACTATAAGTTCTTCCTTTAAATACGGCAAATGCTTGGGGATAACGAGGATGCTTAGATCACAGTCACGGGCATGAGGTTGAAAAGAAAATCGGGGTGTGTCGTGGACAACATTGTACAGCTTTCGTTACTTCAAAATCTCTCATTTCTCCCAACTCTACCATCGGGCCATCTCGCGACACTTTGTCAATAAACGGAATATTTTCCTTCGACGACTTCTGACTTTCCTTCAGTTGTATGTGACAAACAAATTCAGCAAAAGTTATTTATACCCACTTCAAGTCTAGTGACCATACGATTGGGAAATCATCTCTTCATCTGTTGATGCAGTTACCCTCATCACGCTTTTCCGGGTACGAAGTCCTTATCTCATATGAAAAAAAAGCTTCTTCAAGAGGACAATCCCGTGATCTGAAATGGGTGTCAACAATGTTGGCTGAATTTGCGTTTTGTCAAAGCAAAAATCGACAAAATTCTTCCTTAATTTCATGCATAAAAATACTGCTATCTTGAATACTACTCACATAAAAATAGAATCTTTTTCGACAACTTGCGGAGGTATTCGCAGTGGAAAACCATAAATTCTATGAATCAAATATTTGTAAAAGTTGTTTATATTTCTCTCTTCTTTTACTGAAGTGTAGAACAGAGCAGCACCATCTTGTCACAAAGTCAAGGAAATTTCAGAATAAACACGACTTCAGCTAATCAAAATCGAAAACTACATTGATAATAGCTTGATCGTCTTTGTTAAAGCTTGTTCTACTTTTGAGTAAAAACACGCTAGAAATGCAATCAAAATGCAACGGAGAACACATCGAAGTTATTTTTGCCCCAATTCAAGATTTTCTCGGCGCTTTCAAGATATTGTGGACGAAATAAAAAAAATGTTGATTCAATTTGGAAGGCACAACTCACTAAAAGCGTTTACTCTATGAGCACGGGCAAATTTGGTGAAACAAAAGATTCCGGTTTACGAATGGACAAAGCGATTTGCCTTTCTGAAGATTAGATTTCATACCTCTGAGTGCACTCAATCAAATCAAAATAAACAGAGAAGCAAAACATTATGACCAGCTGCCTTGAAGGTGTGAAACCTATTCTTGAAGCTGTCAAATCACTTTGTTTTTATCCATTGTTTTACAACTTCAGCCTTGCTATTCTAATGTGAATCGAGCTTTGATTGATTGATTGATTGATTGATTGATACGGGCAGGGCTAGGTGATTGTTACTTGGAGGCTCAGAAATGATAAAACATAGCACACAAGAAACATTGTGTACCAACCGTGATAATGGCAAGGTTTTTCCAACGTAGGAGATTTAGCGATAAGGGACTTGGAATTTTCATTCATATTTTTAGGATGGGATAATCCTAATTAGAAAGTAGACTATAGTATCTCTCCCAAAAAGGCTCTCAATAGGTTTATCTTCGCTACATAAATCAAATGGCAAAAGCCAATTCAAGTTAGAAGTGAAAGGATACATCGCAGACAAAAATTTCTTATATGTTTTTGCATGAAATCAAAATGCTCATCTTTGTAATTGTTTTCTTTTTCCAGCGTTGCCATACTGTCAGTCTGTGAAGGAAACAACATCATATATAAATCTGATACAATGTTGGATCCCTGCAGAGAGCAGACTATATTCGCTCAAAGTCCCTTCTGTAATATTAGATGATTACAGAATAGTTGGCAACTGGGGTCATTTGGCCAAGATACATTGGGTTTAATGATCAATTTCCATAGAGAGAATCACTGTTGATTCCATTATAGAATGTTATGCAGTTTGGTCAAATCCCCCAAACAACATCTTTTCCATAACCATCTATTGGATACAATGGCATAAAAAATGCACAACTCAAATAAAAACAAAAATGCTAAGGAGCAATGGATAATTTTGAAATCAAAGGCAGAGGTGGTAAAGACAAGCAAGCAAATACGAACTGCTTGCATTTTGCAGGAAATATCAAAAGGTTCCCAATATCAAAATCATCCTGGAGCAATTTTGGCCGATTTGTTTCACAAAACACAAGCAATAATTGACATGAAAGCAAACTCAATCTGAAATTCAAATTTTCAATCATTAAATTTGTGCATACTATTTAGACCATTATTTTGGAAAAGGGAAGCATCTAAATGAAAAATGGATGGTACCTTTGTTGCTACAACTACGATTGGTAATCCAAGATTATTCGAGAGGATTGTTTCACCAAGGGGTAATATGACATCATCTTCTTCTTTTGATGTTGCTGCTGTTGTGTGGCCACGTGGTCTCTTGCTTTCTTCATCACCTTCTTCTGGTTCTTTGTATTCTCTGAATCTATTTACCACTGATTGAAACATAACAATTGATAATTAGGTCTGTATCTCAAATTAGATGTCACAAGAAAATGCCAGCAAGTAACAATAATTTAAGTCTTTTCCATGAGTAATTTTGAGTTCTCGCAAATCTCACATGACTTCTAATTTGAGGCAGATTTTAATGAGCTCTAAAGTAAATACATACAGCACAGGTCTTATGCACATTGACACCGTTTTCCTGCCTAAGGATTCTTACAGACTCCAAACAGTTTTCAAGAACATTTTTGGCTTCTCATGAAGTCTTGCTTGCACATTTTTGACATTCTTTCATACCACTGCAGAATTCTTATGAGAATATCAACAATTCCTGAAAAACTTGTCAGAATTCTTAAGAATTCTTGTCATATTAAAGAGAATAGACATACAGTAGCTATATTTAAGAAACGCCCACAAATCCATTGTTTCTTTAGCTACACAATGAAACCGGATTGTCAAGGTTGTCAAGTACAATAGATTATATTTTTGACCTGGCCCAGGCCAGCTTTGAACTATGTTGATTTCATTTAACATATGCAAGCCCTGTGCTGCATTCAGAACTTAGGACTCAAATTTGACTACTTATGATTCAAGTTTTGAGCATGAGTTTTTCTACGACTATTCTGTAAAGGATGAAAAATACAGGATGAAAAATAGTCCTAACAGGACGGAAGATAAAGTTGTTCCTTTGCTCCTGAACAAAATTCGTTTCTTGATTCTGCAGTTGAGAAACAGTGTTTGCTATTGTCAGAAATTCATATTTGATCAAAATAGAAAACATAAGCTTACATTCTCCCTCCATTTCATTGAGATCTTTGGCAGACATTTTCAGGCTGTGTAAATGTTCTCTGATGACCCTAGTCCATTGTTCTAAACTATCCATTATTGTCCAAGGCTTTGACATGTCAACTGCTATTACAATTAAAACATTCCTGATACTTTTAGGTGTGATAACATATTTTAAGAGTTCTTTATGAAATGCATCTCCATCTTGTATCCATACATTTAGTCTTGCATGTTCTGAAACAAAAATTAAAGATTTGAATTGATATATTAACTGTATTTGCTTTTCTCTATTCTATACAGAATACAATTCATTTTAACACAAACTTTGCTATTATTGCTCCCTGTCCATTATTGAATACTTAATTTTTCAATTTTAAATAAATTGGAAATTTTTTCCAAAATTTGTTGAATATTCTTTAAAATTTCTGAAGAGACTTGTAAAATGCACTGAACTTAAATTGATAATATTTAGAATAGGTACACATAATTTTCTTTTCGCTCTGTGGTAGCTTGGTAAAATAACTTTTATCAACTCAAAAACCTTTAACTTTTAAATTGACTGTATATTTTATGACATTCTACATGTCTCATTTGAAGTATGCAATGCTTGACCTGTCCGTACATACCATCTCGTTCCTCGTCATGGACATCAACATATGCAAATTCCAACCCAGATCCTTTCTGGAGCCGCTCCTCCCCAGGGTCTCTTAATTTTGTAATCAATGAAGTCTTTCCAGCCCCATCATCTCCTACACATGGAAAAAATGAGAAAAATTATTATGTTCTGCACCAGCATTATTTCAACACCATACTTGTATTTGCTTTCTGTATTTGCTGCCATTCATTTAATTTACTCCATTGCTGCCATATTAGAAATCTAAGAACAGTTTACCTGCCCACTAAAGATTGCAACAACCTGAAACTTTTTCTATGCAATTTATTCTTTCTATATTTTTGGTTTTATCCTACTGAAAAGCACATTTAAGCCAACTGTGAAGAGGTTTGAAATAGTTCTTCTTCACTTTTCAAAATTCTTACAAAACAAAAAATTCAGAGAATTTCAAATTCTTTCAAACTGAGAGTTCCTGCAAATTCTTCAAGTTAAAAAGCAATGGGACACCAATTAACTAAACCTTTTTTGATGAAAACTTCATCCAAACCCAACTAAAAATTTGCTTTAGCTGCAGTGGAAAAAGATGTATAAGCAAGACCTTTCTAGCGTACAGACCCAATAATTTCTACAGGTTTCATTTTCTATCAACGTAATATCTAGCAGTGTTTGGTATGAAAAATCAACTGTTTAGAACGATAAGCTAAAGATTCCTGATTATTCAGCGTAACCAAAAGAAATGCATCCTCAAAGATTCTAATGTAATATGCATCTCTGCAACTGAGCCAACTAAGCTTCCTTTCAGGGATGGGATGAGTCAGGGAATCAAAGAATTTAGGCCTATCATATGGGAACATAACAATAATAATGTGATAATTTAGGGGAAGAAAGGTCCTATACTAAAAAAAAAATGTGAACTTGCACTACTATCTCCCGGTAATCAAGCATTTTAAAATCAATTGCGGAGGATTTAATAGATTTGAAAGAGGCAATAAGAGCTCATGATCTCAATTTATTTTGGTCAGAAGTTAGAGTAAAAATGATTGCTCACCTAAGACCAAAAGTCGTTTGTTTTGTGGCAGTTTTCGTGTTGCGTTGGCAGCTACTTCACTCAATATCTGCATCCTAGAATGAAAAACGAAGTAATAAGACGAGAACTTAAGATGTAGGTGCCTTATTCAACTCTTATATTGGATAAATAAGTCAATTTTCTTACCAAATATTGGGTTTTTTGTCCTTAGCAGTAAGACTGCTCCCATCCGCAACGTCCGCCATTTTGCAATGGATTGGATTGGGAGGGAGAGACCAGCAAAAGCTTCATGTATGATTGCACTAAAATGAATGATGCCAATATATGGTCACACCCCGATTTCCTGGACGCGAAAATGCTGCCTCTATTTTTGTGACATTTTCTGCCAATATTAATCCACTAAACGGGGACAGATTTTTGTAATGATTGCATAAGTCACTTTTACTAGGCTGCTAGAATAAACCAATGAGCCCGATTTTTACAGCAAACAAAATAGTTGCCATGGTCACTTTTCACTATTAGTCAAAATGTCACCGATCTAAAATCTGACACCTGAAGAGGCATGGCTTTCTTTTCCAACCGATAGTAAGTTTTTTTCAGAAGAGGATTTATAAATCTAAATTTCTACGGTAGCACTTTTCTTTACACGACCCTTTGAGCCTGAGAAATAGCTGCTTGAATAAAAGGAATGATTTTTAATTCTGCCTTGCTTCTGGTTCTTGAAAGTACCACGGTAGATATATTTAGAATCGTACATCTTTTTTCGAAAATACTTTACCACAATTGTTTGTGAATCGACCTTTTTGTAGCCTGGGGAACACAGGCTACCTTTTTATTGTGGCAAAACTCCTTAGGGGATCCGATTTTTTAGCGCATTTTATGCACCTTACTTTTCTAATGCATATATTGCCTTTGTCATAGTTCCTTTTACTTAAATTTTTGTTTTATTGTAGCGTCACTATTCAAAAGAAAATAATAGATCTTTTAGCTATTCTGAAAAGAATCAGAATCAAACGATGTTTTGGTACATTTTGTAGAATTTTCGAATGTGCACAATAGTGATAGAAGCTCTAACGGCACTCGATCGAACCTCGCGTAGAAAACGTATAAAATGACGCTCGATCCAGGCTCTTTTGGCCAGGCTGTCCACAAGCCACACATTCATTTTATGCTGTATTGTAACGTGTGGGTCAAAAAAGTAGCCCCAGGATAAAAATTGCTAAAAGCTTTCTAAATGCAAGATTTAATATTGCACTAAGTACATAAGATACACTTATTAATTGAAAAATCAGTTCATTGTCGGCTACATAAACAGAGAAAAGCGTCTTTGCAAAATGATGGTCCCGGAAAACCACGTTACAGTTAAAATCTGTCTCAGATTAGATATAACTTGGAAATGTCCGCCAATAAAACAATTCAACTGTTTTCCATAAGTCATTAAATGCGTTTTCACAAATCTCATGTGACCAAGAGACTATTGTCAACAGGATTCGCTAGAAACGAATCAAAGGCCAGTTTTATTCGGTCAAATTAAAATACGCCCAGTAAACATGATAAAGGATCTTTACGAAGAGTTCTACATCACACCACCCAAAATAAAACCTCCAAACAAGGGTGTCTTTCATAAATAATTCACTCTTCTCCATTGTGTGATTTTGAGGCATTTGAAGATGAACAAATATTGCATCGAACGTTTATGATTTGACGTACAATAAATTACTGAATAATTCATAAGTTACGCTGAATTGAAATATCTTTGGATAAAGGCCATTTTCTAAAAGATAATGAATACAATTTATGATAGGAAGATTGATAAAGAAATTGTTTCATGAAGACAGCTGCAAAGCTTGCTCTCCTTATTGAAATCATGTTTCGCAAAGCATTTCCTATCTCCTGGTTTTCTCTGTTGAAACTGAGATGATAAATTCACGTCAAAACATAGTCACTTGTTCTTAGATTGCTGACCTATCGATTCCGTGTAATTCTTAGACGCTCGATTAACGATTGAAAGCCTCTCCTGTCATTTTCTATCATTAACAATAATCGTTACATCACGCGTTTCATACAGAAATTGTAAACTGCGCCATGCTGCAGTGAATTGCAAAGAAATGAGCAATTACTTCAAACCAGCCCATAAGGTCGTTGGGCTGTGCACACCCATGTTTTTCCGTAAATCTTCGAACTCTTTGTGCCTTTCTTTCGTGCATGTTACACCCATTAGGTTTAAAGTGGCTCTCTTGTTGTATGATTGGCAACTTTCTGAGTGAATATACAAATCTACATTTTCGTTTCTTCATCCAGCAATACTTGACAAACGATGATTCCGTAAGGGACTATCCAAATTGATCGATTGTTTTTGCCGACTTCTCCCGAAAGGTATTGCAATATGGAAGTCATTATTTGGAAACCAAATTCGGCTGTTCAGCGAGGAACAACCAAACATCGACCAAAAAGAACCGATTCTTCTGGATGTTTCAAAACATTTGGACCAAATGATTTGGTACTTCATAACATCGACATAAAGTCAGCAAAATATTTCGTCTTCCAAGTGCCAAATTTATCGGCTGTATTTTTACAACTTGCAGCTAGTTGAGAGATTTCACTGCGCCAGAAGTTAATAGATTAATTCGGAAGCTATCTTCGGACGGTCCCTTACACAACATAACAATTTAAATTCGGTTATGAATCTTCTTTGATGAATTTAAGATCATCTGCAGTCATGCTGGCCAATGAATATCCTTTGACTTCTTTCAAACCTATATCAAAATAAGAGAACCGATAAAATAAACAAATAAAAGGAATTCAAATATAAAGCCCCGTTAAAACGCTCTCAACATTGCACTGTTCAGCGATGTTGAGTGGTGTTCAGTGGGGGTGTTAAAACGCTCTCAACAATTTGACTGAACATTTGTTGAGCGACGTAACTTCTCACTTTCGGAGACCCAAGACGAGGCAAACCTCTATTTGGGTACAATCGTTTTTTTTGGCGCCATATACAGTAGTTTGTGTTAGTTTGTGTTCAAAATGGTCACAAAGCCGGCCTCCTGTGCCCTTGTGTATTGACCAAGGATTGGAATCCGCTCTCACTGCCAGCTGAATCCATGCTTTCATAGCGATTTGCCATAGCGATTTTTGAAATGAAATTAAACTTCTCCCTCGTCATTTTTCGACCACTCTCTCAATATGATCTGGAAGTTTATTTGTTTCTTTCTTTCTTTGGCGCGAAAAGTAATGCCTAGTGCGCTTGCGCCGACTGAACATTATTGGATGGAGTGTTAAAATGCTCTCAACATTGAACAACACCTAGAACAATAGAAATGTTGAGTCGACCCACTGAACATTTTTGACTTCTTTCAAACTCCACTCAACATCGCTGAACACCGCACAACATCACTGAACAGGGTGTTAAAACGCTCTCAACATTTGCCCTCTACAAATGTAGAGCGATGTTCAGTGCAATGTTGAGAGCGTTTTAACGGGGCTTTATGTCGCTTTATGTATGGCAACTCATAAAAACATTGCAGCTCTACTTCAATACATAAATTCATTCATTCGAGTGATTAATTAATTTCATTACTTTATTCATTTTTTCCTTCCTTCGTTGGCTATTTTACTCCTCCCTTTCTTTTTCTTGCTTCCTTCCTTCTTTCATTTATCTATTGATTCTGTATCTAATCAATTCTTTCGTTGATTCTTTCCTATTTATATTCGTTGATCTATCAATCAATTCATTATTTATTACATTATTTACTCTATTTATTCAACCATTTAATTTCTTATAAATTCTTTCATGCATTCATTTAAGCACTCATTACATTCATTCATCGTTTTCTTCATTCATTTATTCATTCAATCATTCATTCATTCTTTCCTTCTTCCTTCTTTCGTTCATTCTGCCATATTCATTTCATCAATCATTCATTCACACTGATAAACAATGGATTGTAAAGGTCTATACCTTCTAACTGATGAAGATCTGACACTTTCCTTGTCAAGTTGTTTCTGATGTTTTCAATTTCAATATCAAGTTGTGTCTGGTCTGAAAATAAGAGCCAAACAACAATTTAAACTTACAAAATGATTCCACGTATTTGTTCAATATTTTCAGTCTGATCTTTTTATCATAACCATCAAATTCAGTGAGCAATGCTGAGACTTACAGAACGAGTCTTACAATGATTTACAGTTCTAGAAACATCATAAAAGTTTAGACTCGTGCGACAATCTCCATAATATCATAATATGGCATTAAAAAAGGAGTAACTGTACATATCTTACAGATTTTGTGCTATTTTTCATTTCTTTACCTTTTCTTCCAATTTCAGAAATAAAGTTAATACTCTTCAGTCAACTTAACAATGAATGAGGCAAACTAATACCTTCTACTGTCATTGATATAATTTGGGTGGCTCTCAAATTACATGAACAGTATATACTTTCTGTCTTACCTTTCACTAAACTTTAATTTGCCTTAGAACAAAAAGATACTGTCACAACCTTCAAAAGCAAACACATTACTTGTAAATAGTTAACCTTCTAATGCAAAATGCAGTACAGCAAGTTACTTTTTGGCTAGGAAATTTGGATACCATTACATTATGTTTGTTTCGTTGAAGAAAATAAAAACTTACCATGTTCTAAAGCTGCATGAATTTGACTGTCATCAAGTTTGAAAAACATGTTTCCAATACACAGCCAGGATTTCTTAGCTGATAAGAGCATCAAAATTGTTTCAGAAATATTGCAGAATTAATTAAAAGATGTACATAAAGAAGAGATACTGTAGTGCTTGTTGAGAAAATTGTACTGTATGTTTCAAAGAGCTAAAATCATAATTACTTGTTGAGCTTTTTAATTACGAAATACATTTGCTGTTTCAAAATTAAAAACCTTGTGAAAATGTTAAAATCTGACAAATACAAATCATTCTTCGTCAGAATCTTCTTCATACAGTAAGTCTACTAAAGTTGCTGTCTGTAACACTCGAAAATCAAATTGTAACATACAAAATTTAACGAATGAAAGACCTTGGTGGGAAGTTTGCTTTTGCTATGCCAAAGTTTTACACCACACCAGTCGGAGAATCGCCTTCTCGTTTTGCAAAGTTAGCTGTTTTAAGGCCAATAGTGCATTCCTCGTTTATTCAACTACTTTTATTGAGGATTTTCGGGAGACTGAAAATCGCCCGCCTGACTTTACCGAGGAGAGCGATGTATCGCTCGCCTGCTAAAATGCTCACGGCCAGGCCTGCCACACCAATTGTTTAGAGACGATAGACCGATTGTTTTACCATTGTTCTTGATGTTGCTCCAAGCCAAAGATATTTGACGTAACATACATGTTTTCCAGCGTGGATGAAAGATAAAGGAAGACTTACATGATTCATTTTTCCTATGGAGGGCTCTCATCGCTTCTCTGTTGCCATTTTTCCTTTTATCAAGATCTATGAGCTAGAAGAAAAGGATTTTATTAGACATATACCGCACGGCATGGGCAAAATTTTGAAATAGCAATTAATATATTTGATTATTATCCAGTCTGCAGAGTATGGCAGTTTTCGACGAGATCTCTGGTGGTGTGCAAGGAGAAATTTCTTTTGTTCTCTATTGTTTATTTTGAATAGCCTATTGAAATCTCCGGTGTGCAAGTGCCATACTCTGCATACAAGGATTATTGTAGATTATATTTGTAGAAATAAACTTCTGGAACCAAAGCTTCTAGATTGTTCCAAAATACAATACACAAGGTTTTCAATCACTTTCATTCACCTGTCTGGACACAGGTAACGGGAAAAAATTAGTATAAAAGTAACAAGTACCTCTCTTTTTACTTTTTTTGGTGTTTCTCAAATTAGCCAATTTTGAGAAATTTGTGCCGGACTCTGACTACTTAAATTAATTACGCTAAGTATAGGTAAGCTGGACTTATCGTTCTTATCATTACAGCTTTACCTGATGTTTGTCTGCAAGAATTTCTTCTCCAGAAGCTTCTATCTTGGCTAAATCATCCAAAGCAGCCGAAAATTTTCCTGTCGCAGCAACTTCTCCAACCGCCGCCATTATCAAAGTTAGTAAGAGGCCTCTCTCTCACACATGATGTATCCACGATCACGAGGCTATATAATCATCATCAGCAAACATAAAAGTGACGTCATCAAATTCATCTTCTGTGACAAAGATGTGCTGGGATCATGGCTGGGATCCCGGGGGGGTACATAACATGCTCAGGGTGCGGGTATGTGCCACTCAAAGGGTTTTTGGGTCCAAACTCTCTAAACAAGGGTCCCTTTCGGCAGATTAACCTTAAACATGTGCGGGGTTTCACTGAAATTCGCAAAAATGGCTATTGAATGGGCAGTTTTCCCCGAAAAGTCATCATAAAAGTGGGTACCAAGGCAAGTTTCGGTAATTAATAGAAAGTAGCTTTCTGAAAACGAAAACCGGGCGGTAGAACTTCCCCCGGGGAGCTGGAATATCAACTTGAGAAAATTTTCCTCAGAAAATGGGTCTTGCTTTGGTTGAAATCATGCAAAGTCAGCAAAAGTGGTACCCTGGGTACCAGATTCTCTAACATTTTATGTTAGAGAGTCTGGTACCCAGGGTACAAAAGTGGGCGGTTTTTTGCAAATTCTCTCATAAAAGTGGGTACGAAGACAACTATTGACAATTAAGGTGGTCGCAGGGTAAAACTTTTGGATTTTTTTCAAAATTATCAAAAAAATTTTTATCATCGATTCAGGTGCTAAAATTATCGAGGAATTCGATGCTACAGTCCTTTTTAACGTGTAGAATCGTATTTCTGACATATTTATTAGTTACACTACCCTAGTCGGACTAAATTTCCTTAGCAACGTCCATAGCAACCAATTCTGGCCCCATTTCTTCGCCCAAAGAACTGATTTTGTCAATTTTGGGGGCCCACTGTCGATAACGAGGCTTTGCTGTTGAATTGGATTGTTATGATTTTACATGAAGTACTTATTAGGTCTGCCATCGAGAAAAACAAGACCTCGTTTGTTGATGCACTCCTTCAGCTGTAAACTTCGGTGTTGTTTATTTTTAAATGGGAAGTAATTCAAGCTACAGAGAGAAGACTACATGATAGTAGAAGTTCAAAGGGAAGACCAGGTAGCAAGGAAGCCAAAAATGATCAAGTGAAGTCTCTTTTAAGTCGTAGTAATCCATATAGAAAAAAGACAACAAGCAGAACTTGGCCTAGACAAACAAACAAAGGCCTAGTCTATTCGGGCCTATGCGATGATGTGGCAGTTATCGACAACCAAAAGCAAACATCATCAATAACTGGTAAAGATTTAAATTCAAGCCAAACTGCCCTTTCAAATCGGATGTGGAACCAACCAACCACTACCATCCCAAAGAAAATGAGATGATCAGCATCATCTCCAAAGGCAAATGGGGTCTGGTCTGGGGAGGTCGGAATAGAAGAGGCACCAATGCCAATGGCATTTTCAAGTTGCAGATATCAATCAAATACAGATGATACTACTGTGGAAGAAGATATATGATATTATCATAGCGCAAACAGATACATTCCATTTCCTATTCACAAAAAGGGAAAGCTGATATTTGTCAGGTTGAGCGCAGACTTTAGCGCATTAGCAGGACACAAAATTTCCGTGAAGCACTTGCAACCTTATCTAGAAGAGATTCTTGCAGTAAAAGACATCTCCACATGCAGAAAGATTATCTCAGGAAGTTATCGTTGATCAGCAATCATCAATGTTAACAGAGAGACAATTCAAATTCAAAATTTTATGATCCGCTTGATATTGAGCCAGCCAGGCACCCGATTTGCAAAATTTTGCATTGAAAATGGCAAGAGGTATCTGCTGCTGAGAAAAAATGGGTCTCAAAAGTGAATTACAGGACAAAGCAACCAAGAGTAAGAAAAAGAATACATCATAGGGAAACAAACAGACACTGACGGTCACAGCATAATGAAGAAATGTTGTTTTGCGGAGAGAAAATCTAAGTTATTGTGTAAAAATGTCAAAAATAATCAACTGAACAATGGAAAAACACTGTAAGGGACTTGTTCTAGTGTAGTTAAAAACCATTAGCTTCTACAGTAACGAGGGAGCTTTATTTTTCAGTGGAGAAGTATGTTCATTTATTGACGTTTTCTATTTTTGCCATTTTCCGGAGTTTGATATTTTGATCAATTCTCAAACTTTCAAGGAAAATTTAAGAAAAGTGGTAAGAGATTTTGCCTTCAAATTTTCACAGTTTGTGATGCATGTAATAAGGTATGTTCTGGACCTAAGATAGTTCTTCTACCTAGCATTGTGACATTGAAAAGTATTTTAATGATAATAGCGATTATCGCAATTTTCTTGCATGCAAAGGTTTTCAAAAAAATTTCAATGTTATTTCCCTTACTGCACTGAACTCAAAGGTGCAGCACATGAAAACATGTCTAAACAACAAACCCTGAAAATTTCATGGCATTTCTGTTTGATTTGACAAAGTTATTTTCCTTGAAAGACCCACCATTCCGCGACGCTTTGATCTCATTAATTTTAAGAATGGGTATCTTTCTGAACACCGAGCGTAAAATTCCCGTTTTTGGCAATTATTAGCGTATCATCCGAGGTATCATCCCATCAAGAACGAGCTTGGATTTAGTGAACAGTGGAATTCAGTGGAATAAAAAGATGATCATGAAAGGTTATGCACAAAATGGTCAAAAGTAATATAAAAAATGCCAAGGCATACATAGGTAAGTGTTGTAACTAATTAGGTAAGTGTGTGTATGTCAAACTTGTGTGTGTATGTCAAACTTGTGTGTGTATGTCAAACTGGTGTGTGTATGTCAAACTTGTGTGTGTATGTCAAACTTGTGTGTGTATGTCAAACTGGTGTGTGTATGTCAAACTTGTGTGTGTATGTCAAACTTGTGTGTGTATGTCAAACTCGTGTGTGTATGTCAAACTCGTGTGTGCATGTCAAACTTGTGTGTGTATGTCAAACTCGTGTGTGTATGTCAAACTTGTGTGTGTATGTCAAACTTGTGTGTGTATGTCAAACTCGTGTGTGTATGTCAAACTTGTGTGTGTATGTCAAACTTGTGTGTGTATGTCAAACTTGTGTGTGTATGTCAAACTCGTGTGTGTATGTCAAACTCGTGTGTGTATGTCAAACTTGTGTGTGTATGTCAAACTCGTGTGTGTATGTCAAACTTGTGTGTGTATGTCAAACTTGTGTGTGTATGTCAAACTCGTGTGTGTATGTCAAACTTGTGTGTGTATGTCAAACTCGTGTGTGTATGTCAAACTTGTGTGTGTATGTCAAACTCGTGTGTGTATGTCAGACTTGTGTGTCTACTAGGGGAAGACACTTTCACGAGAAGAAACGTTCGCGAGTTGGAACAAATGTGACATTTTTGCGAATCGACCAAAATCTGTCAATGAGCTAAATTCATGCATCATCGAGTCTCTGTAATTTCTTTATTTAACCCTATTACTACCGGGCTTTTTCGACCATCGTAGTACCGGGGGGCTCCGTAACTTCGCCAATATTGCAGATATGAGGACGAAACTTAGTACAATGGTGTACAGGAACAAAATCTACACAATAGGCTACTTTTTTAATTCTTCATTACATCAATGACGTCACTATGACGTCATAATTGAGGAAAATTGCACTTTTTGCTTACTATTAGCAATATTGGCAATATTTAAGTTCTTAGTTGATAATTTCTTTCATAATGCTACTAGAATATATCCCAAAGCATCGCTGAATAAAAATTGGCAATGTAATATCAATTTAAGCTTATTATTTATATCATATATTCATCAGTGTTATATCATAAAAAGTGGGCTCATGACTGGAGGATGTCATTCAATCCTGATGCGCGAAAGCAAGCTGTTGAAGTAATATTTTCAAGGAAAAACAAGGCAGTTGATCATCCAGTAATCGTCTTTAATAACACACCTGTGAAGGTAGTAGATGAACATAAGCACCTGGGAATGTTCCTTGACTCAAAACTCTCGTTCTCCACTCATATCAAAGAAGTTATCTCTAAAACAAGGAAGGGCATTGGCATGCTGAAGTATCTCTCCAAATATCTGCCCAGGCATACCTTAAACGAATTATACAAGCTGTATGTTCGACCACATTTAGATTATGGGGATGTCATTTACCACAGTCCTGCAAAAGTATGCGAATTTAGTCATAGCGTCATTTTGCCGAACCAAATGGAAAAGTTAGAATCCGTTCAATATTCTGCTGCTCTAGCAGTATCCGGCGCATGGAGGGGGACATCACGAGAGAAGGTATACGCTGAGCTTGGTTGGGAATCGCTAAGTCTACGAAGGTGGAGTAGACGACTTACTCTGTTTTACAAATTCATAAATAATCTGACTCCTGGGTATACTAAAGATCCAATCCCACCACTTCGGCAGTCGCAATATTCTTTTCGCAACCAGGATGTGGTCGGACGAATAGTGACAAGGACAGAAAAATTTCAATCTAGTTTTTATCCAAATTGCTTAACTGAATGGAACAATCTGGATCCCGAGATTAGACTTGCACCCTCAGTTGCTGTTTTTAAGAAAAAGCTACTCGCGATAATCCGCCCCCCTGCAAAACCCGTTTTTGGTATTCACGACCCAATCGGCCTATCCCATCTTACTCAACTTAGGGTTGGTCTCAGTAAACTGAACTTGCATAAATTCCAACACCATTTCAGGGATACCTTAGATCCAATGTGCCCTTCGAATGATGGCATTGAGGATACTGAACACTTCTTGTTGCTCTGCCCCTCGTTTGATTTGCAACGAAGAGATCTTCTCGCTGGAGTTTCGGCAATATTACGACCATTCGGACATAACAACCTTTCAAATAAGGTCCTGACGCAATATTTACTGTATGGCAATAAAGACCTATCTATTGATCTTAACAGAAAGATTCTCGAGTTGACCTTAGCTTTCATCCACAACACCGGTCGGTTTGATTGAGGTCATTTTAATCTTTGTTATACGCCAAGTAACCATCAAGTCCCTTTACCTTTTTTTTTCGTCTTCTGTTTCTTCTTTCATTTAGAATAGTTACGTTGCATTATTTTATTTAATGGAAATGAACGATTGCGGAAAAGACAGTGGTATAATATTCCAACAAAAACCCTGGCTTTCTGCATTTAATTCATCGATCAAATTGACATAATTCGGTAGGAAGCAGGGAAATTGTTCTGAAACTCCTTTCCCACAGTCTTTATGCCGCAAACGTTCATTGTAATTGATTTAGGTTGTAGTTAGCGTATAGTAATTAGTTTACAAGTATTCTTTGTTTTCTTTTTGTGCGTTGTCCTAGTAGTGTTCATTGTTTTTTGTTATATGTAAGAACATGGGGTAGCCATGCCATTTTGCTCCTCACGTTATTGTCCCTGTAGTGTTGTGCAGTTGTATAGTATTAATATGTAGAGGAGTAGGTAAACATGTATTGTAAGAATTTTATATGGATAAAAAAAAAAATATATATATTCATCATTTATTTCCATTAGTTTGTAATTGTTTCATTTAAACCCCTAATTACTGATAAAATACTCTAAAATGCCTCAAAATTGTTGATAACAATCAATAGAACCAATTTTGACCATTTAAGGTTATCTAATACATTTGTTGTTATTCATATGACGTCATAAACTTTGATGACGTCATGAATGTTAAATTTGCTGACGTCATCAAAAATGGATAAAACTATACATCCTCTGAAAGCTCTCATCGAGAGCTATTGAATGGTGGTATTCTCAACGTTATACAGTCATCCTTGTTAAAACTGGACTCGCTTCTTTAATTGTCTGGCTGACCACGTGTTGAAAAGAGGTTGGTAACGTGATCAGTATCTACCATTTTGGAAAAAAATTACAAATTTTAATTAGTTCATGAAATTTTAGGAAAAGTCGCAAAGTTTCAGCTCTTTATCCTTTGAACTGACGACACTACATCAAATAAACTTCGCCGCGGGCACTTTGTGCCCCCCCCCCCCTGTAGTGATAGGGTTAAAGCACTTGTGGAATATATAATGGGCATGTTCTATCTACAGGAACCATTTCACCGCACCGTTGAACCGTTGGATCATGCTGCAGATCCTGGAAGTGATTTCGTATCACCCTGTTTCTTTTGATGTAATTATTTTATCTTTTTCACAAAGAGTCGTTTAAAACTTCGCTCCTAGTATCAGTATCCCTCTTCTGTGTCCATTTTTCCTCAAAAAGTGACTGTTGTCTGCTCGATTCCTCATATGACCTTTATTGCAGGACCATCGAGAGGGGGCGAAGGGGGGGGGGTAAAAGGTCCAGTAGTGCCAGGAATTTAATTTCCCGAAGGGGCAAATAAAAATATCGTTCCAAACAAATTTATTATTGCTGTAAAACCAATAGAAAATTATTGCTGTGCGAAGGACAAAAGTAAACAACTAACAATGAATACGTATTTTTTATAAGAAATTGCTCTTAAGAGCTCGGATGGGAAACGCTAAACCTTCGAAGATGGAGCAGATGCCTTGTTCTGATTTACACGTATTTTTTTTAAAAAGGTAGCCTATTGTGTAGATTTTGTTCCTGTACACCATTGTACTAAGTTTCGTCCTCATATCTGCAATATTGGCGAAGTTACGGAGCCCCCCGGTACTACGATGGTCGAAAAAGCCCGGTAGTAATAGGGTTAAATAAAGAAATTACAGAGACTCGATGATGCATGAATTTAGCTCATTGACAGATTTTGGTCGATTCGCAAAAATGTCACATTTGTTCCAACTCGCGAACGTTTCTTCTCGTGAAAGTGTCTTCCCCTAGTAGACACACAAGTCTGACATACACACACGAGTTTGACATACACACACAAGTTTGACATACACACACGAGTTTGACATACACACACAAGTTTGACATAAACACACAAATTTGACATACACACACGAGTTTGACATACACACACAAGTTTGACATACACACACAAGTTTGACATACACACACGAGTTTGACATACACACACAAGTTTGACATACACACACAAGTTTGACATACACACACGAGTTTGACATACACACACAAGTTTGACATACACACACGAGTTTGACATACACACACGAGTTTGACATACACACACAAGTTTGACATACACACACAAGTTTGACATACACACACCAGTTTGACATACACACACAAGTTTGACATACACACACAAGTTTGACATACACACACCAGTTTGACATACACACACAAGTTTGACATACACACACAAGTTTGATAGGTAAGTGCTCAATGTTTATAATCCTCTAGTAAAACATAATAAACAATAACAAACGTGACAATGAATAATTCTGTTCATTTGCATCTGCCTAATTCAAAGTTTGGTGTAGTAGACGTGAAATGTCTGCACATCTACTCTTTCCGCTTGTCCTGAAAAGCACTGCTTACTTGATCAATGACAAACCAGAGAAAGAACAGTACCATATAGAAGACAAAAGCGAATATTGCAATTATCGCACTCCGAATGTTACAGGGAAGCGGAAGGAAGGGTCCCCGGAAGATGTCCCAAAGTGTATAATTAGTAGAGGCTGATTGTTGTGTGAAGCCATTTGTTCGTAATGCCCATTCACGACATTCAGTGTTATACTCCTCTGTAAATATATGTTGAAAGATGTACCAAGGATATGAAGTTGACTCTCCTCCACGTAATCGGAATACAAGATGCAACACTGTGTTGTTTTTCACACCTATCTCCCTCAAGGTAGCATCATCTTGGATCGGCCGGCCTCGCAGCAGCAACCTTTGTTCAAACGTAGGTCTTCCGCAGGCCCCGTGTTGCTGAATTTTAGTTTTAACATCTCTTACGGTATCTTCTGCATCAACTTGAAGTTGAAATCTGATGCCAGTAATTATTTGTATTACGATATCCATTTGACGTTGATATCTAGGACGTACCAGCGTTAGAATGCTGCCTTCATCGATTTCATAGTCCTTCAAAGTGTAAGTTTCTTCAGTCAATCGTCGGCCATTGAAACTAATAACTTGTTGGTCTGGAATGATTCCTTCTCGCACATCAATTCTAATTTTCAATTCTTCGATTGTGCATTCTGGTTCAACTTCGTATTGGGTTGGTTCACCATCCCAGTTTCGAACAGCTATCTGCATTTTCGTCCGTTCTCCGCTTCTCCGTTAGGCCCTGTTTTTGTGCTAGGCTGCTCAAAAACACTGTTTATGTGAACCGAGATACCAAAAACTTTAAAAAGCCTAATTAAAAGACGGCATATAAACAGATACAGTAATAGCTCAAGTCATTGCTTCGAAAGTTCCTGAATATCCAAGAGAGAACTCAAAACATCTAACTCAGACAAGCTGCAACCAATTTCGTTCAGACATTTCTATTTAGGACGTTTTCTGTTGAAAACAATGTTGTTTTGTTACGTTAAAACCATTTCTATGATTAAAATACCAGCCATGTTGTGTATCTGTTATGGTTGCCTGGTTGGTGATTTCTTAGTATTTTCCAAAATAGCATATTACATCATGAACAATATTGTTGGGGAGACGACATAAGGTTTGTTTGAGGAAACGTATGTGTCCCACCGTGCAGTAGGTCAATCCATGACTATGGTCAATCCGAACTCCAACGCAAAACGTTACTACGCATGAGCATCAACCTACTGCACGGGGGGACACATAAGTTTCCTCGGACAAACCGTGTATCTCGTCTCCCCAACAAAATAGGACACCACAATGGACACCACGAATGTATTGAGTTGAGGGCAATTGTCAAGTCGTACCAATCAGGGGCGCAGCGGCAATAATAATAGTAGCGGGAAAAGACCATATAAATATGGAAAGGACCAGCCTGCGCGCAGATTTTGATCACTTGGGAGGAGAGGTAAGAAAGGAACTCAGTTCTAGCCTGAATTCTTAGTTTCTTATGAAAAAACTAAGTGTATGTGAGAGCCTTCTATCGTCTAGAAAGAACCGTGGAATTTTTCAATTAATCAATTTCACAAGGTCGACTGTCCCATATTAAAAACAAAAGATGTCTTGCACGAATAAGAATAATAATAATCAAACAATTGAAACGCCATATAAAATGTTAACAATATTTACCGTATATACCTACTACAGTAGAATAGTTTCAAAGTAAAGTAGGATACATGGAAATCTAAAGGTGAAAAAAGATTCATAAAAACGCTAAGGATAATTTAATGAAAAAGGGATTCATTCTAGAAACTTTATCAAGGTTGTGGAGAAGAATATAAATAAGCTGAGAACGGGAATGGACTTATACAGGGCTTTGATTCTTTGTACACATGCGAGCCATCCACACATCATATTGGATGTAAACAATATATTTTGAACACACAATAATAGTAGGGATATAAAATGCTCCAGACTCAGCATCTTTTAGCTGTATCAGTTGAGCACAAATCGTGTCCAAGCCTTGGAAGTATTCCACATTTCTGCAATATTCTGGGGAATCCAAAAAACATAACATAGGGTTATGAAGAAATAACCTCAAAGCATAGCTCAAAGTTCTGAAAAGATGAAAAAGCAGTAACTACAGGAAGAATGTTGATTTGTATTCTCCATTCTGATGAGTTGCTAATTCAGTTAGGACAGTTTCACTCTTGGTTTCCTTTGTCATATAGTGACATTTTGTTTGTCCCTTTTTATGTGACTTTCATTTCTTCCTAATTCGACAAAGAGAGTGTCACTTTTCATATCTGGTTTCTAATTCAATTCGACACTACTGAGCTCTTTTCGGCAATCTTTCAAGTTCAACAGCAGCTGAACTTTACAATTCAGACAATTTCTCATCCATCGCTCTGCATTCAGCAATCTAAGTTTCAAAAACTAGGCGGACCAGTCCAATAAATTCCTTTCTACATTTGGCAGCTTAAATGTTCGCAGTACAGGTCCAGCTCCAGGCCAATGAACATCAAAGCTATAAACTGCATTTTGCAGAACAGGCGTTTGTTTGCAGTCCAAAGTCACCCAGATTCTTCAGCCTAAGCTTTCACCATCACAATAAACCATTCGCATTTCGCAATAGAATGGCAATATCACTCATGCTTATCATCATTTTATTTGCTCTTGCTTTTATTTACAGCTGTTGATGAAATACATCACACAAAACTAGGCCATGCCTTGCTGAAAATTCACCACAGTCTGAAGATTAGATTGATATTAACGGCATATAAAGTCATCCACGTTTGCAAATGCGCAAACACCAAGACCAGATTTTCCCATCTGCCTTAAACATGCTTTGGTCTGTCCGACAGCAAGCTCTAATGATGGTTTTGCAGGGAGGTTGTATGATTCTGCAAAATGACATAAAAACAGATGAAAAATAACACCATACTCAATGCAAATCACGTTGGCTAGCAAATCTTTTTCATATTTGCATCGAATGCAAATCATAGCAAAATTCTGATAAAAATGGACGAAATATGGAGCCAGATAGCGTTATATTTTTGGAAATGTCAAGTTTCATCGAAAAAGCACTAATGACTTCACAACTCATCTTGGCAATGTATCTTGATTAGTCATATGCAATGGATGAAAAAACTGGAGAAGTAACAAACCTAAAATTGCACTATTCAATGAAGCACAGACTGGTTCTCTCATTTCTGCATGCAGTTGGAAGCCAATAGGACTGCTCCACGGATCATTATATGCCAACAAACTAAATGCATCCTTAAAAAAGAGGAACATTCATTATTTCTGATTTGTATTTAACTTTGGTACTCAGGGGGGGATCTTGACCTATTATCTGACGGTAACGCGCCATTTTCCCAGAAATTAGTACCCATAATTGCACAAATTTTGAAATATTTTAGGGCAATAATTCCGCACGTTTAATTAACGAAAATCTGGGCCATAATTCCGTAAATTATTAAGAATTTCCTGTAATTCCAAAATATTTGCAAATTTATCTCTGGAGCAGGAATCACAATTCCGTAAACTGTCTAAAATTGATATATTCAAAAAGGGCATTTTTCTGTTTATAGCAAAACGGGGTGGCATGTGCCCCCAGTGCCCACAGTGCCGCCAGTACACCCGGTTGCTAAATCTCTGCTTCCATCCTCGCATTTTGTGGTGACCAATTTATTCATTGCTATACCGGGTGAGCCAGAAAAAAGTTCCCACTTTCAAAAATTCGTAGTACCCCAAGTATTCCATGGATTTGAATGATTCAAATTCTAGTTAAAAGCCAAAAGATCAAGGTATTTTTGTGATTTTTCTCGTTATCTTACAAGCACTGCAAATAGTGGTAAGTTCAACGTTACAAAAATTTCAAGTTTTCAAAATGACTGAAAAAGGGCCTAAAACACTTGATCAAATCGTTAGGACTCTCCTCACGCAGAACAATACGCACAGGTGTTTCACCTCTCTCAAGAGTTATAAGACATAGATTCTCAAACTGATACTAAAGATTTTCAACCCCATGGCAATAAATGTGTAGACGATATCTCTAACCCATGAGAAATTGCATTTTGTCTATTGTTCTGAGCGATGAGTCCTTTATGATTTGATAAAGTATTCTAGGCGTTTTTCAGTCATTTTGCAACCGCAAACTTTTGTAAACGTTATTTTACCAATTTTTCCTATGCTCGTAAGAAGGCAAGAAAAACCACAAAAATATTTCGATCTCTTGGCTGTCACGCAAATATTGATTCATTCCAATCCATCCAGTACTGTTGATGTTATTAATTTTCAAAAGTGGGAACTTTTTTCTGGCTCAGCCGGTATGTTTGAGCAAATTGCCTATCAGATGATGCCCATCATCTGTGTTGAAATTAAAGGGTTTGTGCAAAGTTACAAGCTTGCATTTACAAAAAGCAACAAAATCTAATATCTAATATGTCCCACACGTGCTGTCAACAATGGATAGCCAAAGGAACAATGCTGTTCTAAGTGCTTTTTGTTCTATTTATAGAGAAGCCCATCTACCACTGCACACTCCCTTTAAAGTTAAAATTGAGAAAATGGTTACCCTCATAATTTTGTCATTATCTTCATTGGATCGTCGTTCTTTCGCTAGTTCTTTCGCTAGTTCTTTGTTCATTATTTGTAATTCTTTTCCAAAAGCAAGTAGTTTCTCTATCGCCAATATATTTCCACCGCATAGATGTCTAACTGATGGACTTGGGTCAATATGAATTGAAACTGAAATAAAGCAAAGTTATATTGCCTCAAATAATAAGTTCCAAATATATATGAAATAAAAGCAGGACGATAAAGAATTCCCCACAGAACTTCTCTTTCACTGCGTTCAATTTCATACCGTTTTCATATCACATTGGATTGGCCATCAACTTACACAAGAACGTCTAATCCGATGTACTTCATACTGATTTTATTTCTCAATTGAAAACGCTCTGAAAGTAGGATGAAACCAATCCGATGTCGTTTAACGGTCAAATCCGTAATCAACGAAATGCGACGAAGCTTTTCCACGTAAACAGAGCTCCAATCCGATACAAAATAAATACTGTATCGTGTAAGCAGGCAGGTTTCCGTAACGGGTAGCCACCCTCAATCCGATATGAATGAAAAAGGATATCGTATAAATGGGCTGAACGGAACAAAATTACAGAAATTTCAGTCTTGATTCAAAATCAGCGGCAAAGTATCACAAGTTGTAAATCAAAAGAGTTATCATTGAAAGTAGATAATTGAAATAAAATCCGTGAAATTCTAAATTTGTTTTCTATTGTCGATGAAAACTAGCTCTCAGTCCAAAGCAGTAGACTCCAAAAACTCTTTTAAAAATCCTTTCTTTCAAAATGCCCATGCACCAGCATAGGTTCCAAATCTTTAAATCGGCATAAAGAGGTGGGTGTAAAATGTTATGACCTATTTCTTCTAATTGAATGGCTTAAAAGAAACTCTAGCTGCTTACCTATAATTCTACCGTTGGACTTTTCAGAAATTTTGAATACTTTTCGAAATTACTGCGCATTTTATAATCTACTTCATTTGAAGATGTGACGTCATCAAATTTCTAAATCATAAATCAGAAGAGTGACAGACTTTTGCTTGATTCCATATTGTAGATATTTGTAAACTATGGTTTTCTTGGAAATTATTTCATGTTTCGTCAAACGGTTTAGAAATTACGATGGATTTAAGTTTTTTTGAAAAATTTTTTGAGTTCTTGAAAGAGAAGAAAAACACTCTAAATCTGAAAATATCGAAGATTTTCGAGAAGTCTAACGGTAGAATTGTAGTAAAATAGCTGAAGTTTCTTTGAAGCCATTCGGTTCAAAGAAATATGTCAATAAATTTTACACCAACCTTTTTAAAGATTTGGAGCCAATGCTCCATGCACCTTTGAAATGAGCGATGCGCCCCTCTATCTTACCTCTGGCGGGACTGTTGAAGTATTGGCTTGAATTTGATGCAGATTGATAGGTTGATGCTGATTGGTTGTTATTTGACGTTGATTGATTGGCATCTGACATATCATCCATTTCGCTATCTTCATCAACTGAAACTCCATTTCCTACAAGTTCCTGCGCCATATCAATGCTTCGAGGTGGGCCTAATTCACCATTATCAAATCCGTTTGTTGTTGAGTTTGACGAAGATGCATTCGAGACAATACTTGCGTGACTTAATGTTCTAGATGGACTCGCACAAGGGCTTGATTTTGTACTTCTTGTAGGACTATGTGCTGATGGTTTCACCTCGCTATCACAACCGCTAACCATTTCTATAAATTGTCTACATTTTAATTTGAACAACAGGCCTAGATTTCGATCGAGCAAACCAGGATATAATGAATGTGTGGCTTCGATTGCTTCACTGAGCCGTCCAGACAAAACTAATTTTTGTATTCCTGTAAAGTAAGAAACTAAAGTTAAAAAGCTTCTTGCAAAATGAATAATTAAAAGAAAACCCTTAAACTCCTTATGGCACAAATAAAATTTCGCGAAGGTATCGAAACTCATGAGAACCCCTCCACGAAATTTTCCAATAGCTGCATCTTATGGACCATTTCATCACAGATTTTTATCTATTCCAAAACAAATGAAGAAATATCGTTTAAATCTCGAAAAGAAGCAAATAAAACAATCATCCTGTCTCAGATATAAGTGAATTTCTAACAGCAAATTCATTTGAGCCTTCGCCCCATCCACCGAAGTAAATCCAGCCACCAATACCTCTTTTGAGGTTGCCAATTACCGAGGAAATTCTTCTTTCAAATCTATATTTGATGGTCTGATGCCATGTTTGTGAGCTAGTCCCTTTGATCTAAGGGTTTAACTTTTACCTTGAAAACTATGAAAGTAAAAAGGATATCACTTACTTCAATAAAAATATGTTCGTTGCGTGTGGTACTTGTTTTCAAATTTAACTTACCACCTACAAAATCTCTGCAACTTTTCCACTCCTTTATCACTCCAATACTAAGCTACGGAGCCGAAGTATGGAATCTATTGACAGCCCACCAGCTAAGCGTGATTGAGAACAACCCAGAGGCATTAGTAGAGTACGCTCTGAAAACTGACACTGAAAAAGTTCACTTGAAATTTTGCAAACAAATAATGGGTCTAAAGAGGAACTGCGCATCCCTAGCCGTACTTGGAGAGCTAGGTCAAATACCACTTATGATCAACAACCTTGCATCTGTGATTAAGTACTGGCACAGACTTGAAATACTAGATGACCAATCAATTTTAAAAGAAGCGTACATTGAGATGAAAAGTCTCCCCGACAATATGTGTCTCTGGAACTCAAATGTCAAAGCAATCCTGAAACTTCTATCTTTAGACGCAATATACAATAATGCCAAACGATATACAACAAATGCGCTTTTCAACATGATCAAGAGAAAACTTAAATCATTTTTTATTGAAAAATGGAAAATTAAAATAAACAAAGCCTCCGAGACCTCTCAAGAGAACAGAAAACTCCGTTGTTTCAAACTTTTCAAGACAGATTTTAAAATCGAGGGATACTTGAGTGAGATACCAGATTTCCAAAAACGGAAGGTTCTGTCAAAAATACGATGTTCGGATCATGATCTACACGTCGAGACAGGAAGACACAAAAATCTAAGCCTTCATCAAAGATTGTGCAAACACTGCGACTCACAAGATGTTGAGGACGAAATACATTTTCTATTAAGATGCAATAAATATGCACAGATAAGGGACGAAATGATGCTTAAATTCCCTGAAATCACGATTTCCCCTCCTGATAAGGACCTAACAAACGAGTTCAAAGAAGTCATGTCATGCCGAACACTTCCTAAGACCAAGTCTTTAATTACGTTCCTATGCAAAGCAAAGAACCTTCGTGAACAAAACCTTTTGGAGTCATCATAAAAGAACATTCACAATGAGCCTAGTATACGTGCCTATATCTAGTACAAGTTTTGTGCTACATTTTCACCGCAGTTCTTTTTGATTCATTTTAGTTCAGTTCTTTCTTATCTTATTTCACTATATTGTTATTGTATTTTATATTAGTTTCATTATATTAGGTTATGTTTCATGTTTAGTTTAGTTAGCTTGCCATGCCTGTAAACTTAGGTAGTGCATCATGATGATATATATAGCAATTAAACGATAACATAATAAATAAAGGATTTAAGTACCAAAAATAGCTGAGATGTTCAAAACACGACGTTTCGAGCGTATACTCGTTATCAAGTCCATATATCACTTACGTTGCCTATTCTTGATAGAAGCGAGTTCTTCAGTTATCGATTGGCCAGTGCTCTTTGCAAATGCTTCAGCTGTTTGACAATAGCCATGATGAACTAAGTAAGTTGAAACGACTCTGAAATAAGAAAAGAACATTTTTGTGGTGTAGTTTTCTTCAGAATTGTTTCCATATCAGCAGGGCAGCAACAAGATAAAAATCACCAATTAGTAACAATTTTAATTCTGTAGGGCGAGACGTGTTAGTCTTTTCTCAACAGCATGCTTTCATTAAATCTGATCTTCAACAAAATGGCTATGAAAACCAAAATATTTACGTTTGAAGTAAAACGATGTGATGAATTGCAAAGAATTTATGCAGGTAAAATACATTGTCAAATGCCATCAAAAACAGATGCTGAAAGCACTGTTATGACATTGAAAATAGAAGCATGCTATTCCCATGATTTGGTTTAAGGATTCAAAGTTGCAAAGAAACGTTCAAGAATGATATTAAATGTTACCTTTGAAGAGTTTCTTGCCAACTACCTCCATCTATTGCAACGGGAAAACTTTCGACTGTTGAAATTGTCTTTGCACGTAGCTCCTTGAAATGACAAATAAGACAAACATAAATTCAACAAAACTAATCTACTCTTCAGACTGACTCTAATCTTCTGGTACAAAAATCTTGTTTGGCCTACTTCTATACAGTTTCTGAAAATATTGCACACACCTGTACAAAAATACAAGGCCATGTAATAGCCATGTAAAAGCCTTGTAGTTATGGCCTTGTAACCTTGTTATAGCCTGGAATAGCCTTGCTAACCTTGTAAATGGCTTGAAAAATGCTAATTAGCCTTGTAGAAGCCTTGTGGAAACCTTGTGTTAGACTGGTTGCAGCTTGGAATCTTACTGATAGCCTTGTAATTTTCTTCCAAGGTTAGTACAAGGTCATAACAAGGTCATAATCCCCTCTACAAGGCTAAAACGTGGCCTGTACAAGGCCAAGTTTAGCCTTGTTTTTTTGTACAGGCAGGGTTACAAATAGAAGATGTATTACATAGAAAAACAGACCTTACCTTTCTCAATTCTTCAATGTCAAAAACAAATGGCTGTTGACCAAAGTTTGCATCAATGATCTCTCCTGGCGTCTGTAGCCCAACAGTTGGGTAGAGATTGCGCTGTGGAGAAGAAACCTGATTAAACTGAGCATAACTTTGCTTTATAGGATCTGAGAACTTTTTAGAGATGAAGAAAAAATGCTATTTCTTTGTATGATGTGGTATTTTATCACCACTGAATAGTAACCTTCAAAGAATGTTTACTAATACAAGTGGTCATACTGATTCCTTCACTTGGTAAACTAAACCATACTGTAAATATCATAGCAGGTATACTGTAAGAATGATGAAAATTTCAACACTTGGGTTGCAAATAATTAGAGATCACAACATCATAAAATTAAGACTTACTGGTAAATCTGCAAATGCAATTCCTGTAGAAAGAAGAGATTTTAGAAAAAGGCTTCATTAACAATAATCATAAACATTGAAAATATTCATCATGTATATATTAACTGTTTAAAATATATAGTGTACCGTTGAAGAGGGCCTAACCATTCGAAGAAAACAGGCATCAATTTAGTCTTTGGCGCTTTTTATTCTTTATTGTTATTTTGATATTTTCTTGATATTTTCTTCTTATGACCTGAAACTCTTGATTTGTCATATAGCAGAAGCTTAATGTTGAAATATTTTCTTACATCAGATTGCACAATGAAATCATTTTACACAGTTTATGTGCTATTGCACAGCATATGAAAATCACATAAAACAAAGACATCTGCTAAATATTTTCATCTGACACTGAACATAGTAAATTATCAGATAATCAAGACCCAAAAGAGAGGAATAAGAACAAAAACAATGCATTATTTTCACTTGCCTAAATTGACTCCATTTTTTGTGTAGAAACAAGTGCTATTGATAAGATTCAAACCACAGCCCACAACGTCTCCAGTAGTAAATGTTGGACCATATGACTGCCCGGTTCCAGATGAACAGAAGGAATGGCCATCATCACCATGGTAACCATATGAATTTTTCTCCCATCCTAGGTAAGAATCAACAAATCATGATGGCATGAATGCAAATTTGAAAAGGTGTGGACCTGTACGAAAATACAAGGCCATGTAATAGCCATGCACAAGCCTTAGTTATGGCCTAGTAACCTTGTAATGGCCTGGAATAGCCTTGCTTTAACCTTGTAAATGGCTTGAAAAATGCTAATTAGCCTTGTAGAAGCCTTGTGGAAACATTGTGTTAGACTGGTTGCAGCTTGGAATCTTGCTGATAGCCTTGTAATTTTCTTCCAAGGTTAGTACAAGGTCATAACAAGGTCATAATCCCCTCTACAAGGCTAAAACTTGGCCTCTACAAGGCCAAGTTTAGCCTTATATTTTTGTACAGGGAGGCATAATTTTACAGGCCTTGCATTTTAAGAGTTCTCAAGAATTGTTCACGATTCTTAAAATTCCTGTATAAAAATTTACAGTCTGTCACATGGCTCAAGAAATCATCTATCATAATATAAAGAAACAATTCTTGTCATGGTAATGTGTGCAAGGCCTGTACCGCACACTGATTGCAAAATAGTCTAATTACTAACATCCTGACAAGTTTTCCTTGGATGATACAATACCAAATTCTTTACAATATACACAAAGCAAAGCAAACTTTGAATCAAATCCTCCATGGATATTCACTTACCAACAACAAATCTAATAGTTAGCTCTACTGTAAAGAAGTTTCAAATGCTTTCATCTATTTTCGTTTTTCTTGATGTGGTGGTGAAATATCAGCTCATAGCTGATAATTCTTTTCTCAGTTATATACACGTTTTTTTATAAGAAACTGGTTTATAAGAAACTAGTACTACGATGACCAAAAAATTAAGAAACTCTAGTACTACGCTCAAGAACAGTTAAGAAACTCTAAAACTTTATTTCTTTGTGTCTCTCTTATTCTATGTCTTTCTAACAAACGTACATTCGTCTTTTCTTGACTTTTAACTGCAAAATTGGTAAATTTTTGCCTTGATGTGCATGGCTTCTTCTTGATGACAATGTCAATGCAAAATGGAAGCCCTTTCTCGAGAAGAAGGCTCAACTTCGAACAATACCGCAATTTTAGGCCCAAAAAATAAGAAACTGATTAAGAAACTTTTACTACTAAAACACCGAAATTTTCATGCGAAATTAAGAAACTTTTAGTACTAAGTGCTGATCCAAGTTTCTTATAAAAAAAAAACGTGTACTGTATATAATCATTATTTAATCTAAAAAATAGCCATCTTTGCTTTGGTGTTGTTTGGCAGTGTTCCTGCCTTCAAAAATTTAACATGGACCTACCTGGGAGTCTATTCATGTTAACACCTTGTGTTGAAAGACCAATACCAATGTATCTGCAAAGAAAATGGAATTTGTGCCAAATAAGCATTACCAAATTGCAAGGTGATGCTTCTCTTATGCGAGAAACTCAGATTGACTGCCATTCATGTCTGTTGTCAATTTTTTTCAATTTCTCTGGGTTGAATGTACACATGTTGTACTGTTACAATAAAAAAGCCGTAAAGTTAACAATAAAAAGCCCAAATTTCTTTATGATTTGCATCAAATACTTCCATAGCTATGAATCACCTTTTACAAGGAACTCTGGTCAGGATTTTGTTAGGAAAGTAATAATAGTACAGATTCAAAATGATAGTGATAAATGAATCATAAGCAATCTATCCAGAGTGGCTCTTCAAGAAACCAATAAACAGTTTATTGGTTTCTTGAAGAGCCACTCTGTGGATAGATTGCTTATGATTCATTATATTATCACTACCATTTTGATTCTGTACTATTATTACTTTTCTGTCAAAATCCTGACCAGAGTTCCTCGTAAAAGGTGATTCATAGCTATGGAAGTATTTGATGCAAATCATAAAGAAATTTGGGCTTTTGACAGATAGAAGGAGAAAGCAACTTTTGAAACCTGATTTGATAAAGGGACATTTTTTCAACACATAAGTGTTAAAAAACGCTGCTTACCCATCTCTACCCTTACTGATGACTTTGATCTCAAAATAGTAGAGTCCACATGCAGCGGGAATCGGATGAGTTGCTCTTACAGAAGCAGCATCTTTTGGGTTTTTGCCAACACCTACAAAATAATGATAATATTCATAAAACTCAAGGCAATTGACATCAAATTCTTCAGAATCTCTCAGATTTACCACAAAGTTTTAAATAGTTTTACCTGCTTACTATACTAAAGGTATGAGTTTCTAATAAAATCTGCGTATAAAATGTGGCATATTTCAAAAGCAGTGTTCAGCTGTGCATATTTTGGTGTCATAAATAGCATAATGTTCTGAAACATTCCAAACTGTAAAGTTTGCTGAGCGCATGCAAAATCTGGTAAAAACACATTTGCAATAAACACATTGTTCTTTTTTCAAATATTGTTTTTTTTCAAATATTTGAATATTGTTCCTTCCTGTACGAAAATACAAGGCCATGTAATAGCCATGTACAAGCCTTGTAGTTATGGCCTTGTAACCTTGTTATAGCCTGGAATAGCCTTGCTGTAACCTTGTAAATGGCTTGAAAAATGCTAATTAGCCTTGTAGAAGCCTTGTGGAAACCTTGTGTTAGACTGGTTGCAGCTTGGAATCTTACTGATAGCCTTGTAATTTTCTTCCAAGGTTAGTACAAGGTCATAACAAGGTCATAATCCCCTCTACAAGGCTAAAACTTGGCCTGTACAAGGCCAAGTTTAGCCTTGTATTTTTGTACAGGTTATTTCCAAGTGTCAGTGTGTGTCAAAGAAATCTTTGATAATTCTTGTTTAATTCAAAGAGATATTGAATTGCCCATTGTTTTAGGCCTCTTTCTGTGCCAAGAATGAGTGCCAAAAACCAGATGAGCTAATTCTTTGTTTGGGCCAAAGATCTTACAAAAATTGGCACTCAGATTCTGCCTGATATAAATTGGGCATACATTTTGGATGAAAGGAAGCACAAATTCCATCATAGTTTTGCCTTTTCAAAGCAAATTTGGTTCTTAAAACCAAAAGAACCCAACTTCGCCAAGGAAACTTCTTTCCTTTGTTGTCAAATCAACATTATTGTGACGTCACGGCAAATAAAAGGGTCCATCACTTTTTTGGCCTAAATGAGTTTCCCGTTATTTCCTTCCTTGGTTCAAAACAAATCGCAAGTTAATGTAGCAAAACATCAGTCTAGAATTCACAACAGAAATATCCACCTTTGTAATGAACTCTGAGGTTGTTCTGGGACAATCCAATGAGGTTGAATTTA
The DNA here is from genome assembly GCA_039566865.1 of Aurelia coerulea. Classification (NCBI taxonomy): domain Eukaryota; kingdom Metazoa; phylum Cnidaria; class Scyphozoa; order Semaeostomeae; family Ulmaridae; genus Aurelia; species Aurelia coerulea. The sequence continues at coordinate 1,148,932 of CM076948.1, forward strand.
TCTTTGGGGCTCCAAGAGCGAGGAAGGACTGTTTCAGCTTCGGATACGTTTGGATACAGAGCAGCAATCTTGTCTGGTTGATTACTTTGAATATGTGCTTGATCGCCAGCCATGTCTTTGGGTAAATAATGAATTCAGTTTTGAAGATCTCTATTTTGCATTATTCAGCTTTTTCCCTTGATTTTGTGGACAACCTTTCCAAACAACACACCATAACAGAGACTGCCAACTTTTTGTTTATGTCATACTGAAGGAGATGACTTTGAGGGGGGTCTTTTGAGGCTGCCTTTTTCGCTTGCGCTCCTCGGGAACGAAATTCCTGTAAAGTTTGCACTTGTCAGTCAAATACAACGACAAATTTATACAATTCACAACTTTACAGCAAAGACCAGAAATGTTTCGACCGCTGTGCAAAGTGCTTTTGCGTCTGCACAAGCCGCCAAAAACAGAAAGGTGGGAGAGGGGTGAATTTCTGGGGACTGCACGCAGTTGCGAAGGAATCTATTGTGATCCAGGCCTCTTGAGACGCGGCTTGAGTTTGAGAACACGCCGAATGTGTCGAGAAGGGGATCAAATATGGCTGAAAAAATCATCGACCCTGGAAAGCTTCAATAAAAATGGATTATTTGGCTTTACTTTTCTGGGGCTGAAGGCGATATTTAGCAAGAAAAAATCAAAAAAGAGAAAAGGATTTTGTGGAAAAACTGGTCCCTGCCGCAAGATGAACGTTTGTGGACATTATCTGCAGGATGTGAGCATCATTTTGAGACAGGTCAGTATTCTTGAAAAATTGGCTAAGTGTTTCATTTTTTGCCATAAAGTTAGGGCTGCTTTCGATGACGAAAAATATCTCTTGTTTGTTTACATGTAAACAGGCAGCTTGTAGGAAGGTCTAAACAATGAATATGCCATGGAAATTTTTATCCCAGCTTCGTTAGGATGTATAATTTCATGAATCGTATTCCGATCACCCATTCTGTCATTCTTGTCCACAAAAATATTTTATTTCTTGCAGCAGGTCATTTTCTGACGGGAGCGAAGGACATTTTAGTAGCCCCAGAAAACAGAAATTTGCGCAAAATCTAGTCCCTGCCGCAAAACGAGACTATCATCACTGTGTTGGCGAGATGTTCAGCTTCAAGTTTCTCAAACCCGATCTTGTCGAAAAATTGGCTAACATTGTTAATTTTCGTGTTTTAGTTTGTAAACAGCATTTGAACAACCACGGCATCCATGCCTAGGCCATTCTATTGTCTTAGCATTCTTGCTGTTGTTGTCAGTGGATGGCCTTTTGTTTGTCAGTCCTGCCTTTTTGTATTCAGAGTCTCATCGTGCTCTGATGCTCTACCTTGTTTCATCATGTTTTTACAAGAACTTTTTGCCTCTTCAATGCACAATAACAATATAATTTTGGTTGTCATTTTATGACTTACTTGTTAAGCGCTTTGAGTGCATATTTTGATATCAAAATACCAGAATTTGTTTGTGATTGATTGACCTACGAATGGCAAGTTTGGTTGCTGCTGAGCAAGAAAGCATATTCAGTTGTTTTACAAAGTTTTTGCAATAATTCCACGATGATGTTTCAGTTATTACTGTACGTCCATCACCCTATTCTCATTCTCTGATTTTGCAATTTGGTACTTGGTGGAAAGAACAGTTTGACAAAAAATCTCTAATTTCTCCCTTGTTTTTTTCAGATACTTTACACCCTTTACATCAAATCACATATTCCTTCAAATGTGTTTGGTCTGGATACAGCTCCTGCAAGATGCAAATTTTGGCTGGACCTTGCAAGGTTTTCAACACATTCCCACAGAAGATATGACACTGTTTGAATAGGGTGGATTCTACCAAATCCTGAGGCATTGCCATATCTCCATTTAGGCTTGCTTGAATATTGCCAAGTATGTAAAGAAAACCTAAGGAATTTCAGATTGATTCTCTCCTGTTCCTAATGTTTGAATGATTCTGAATAAGTCAGTGATGTGAAGTCTGTAAAGTCTTTAGGCATTTTTCTGTGACTACACTGATAGTTGTTGTGTCTTCTTGTTTGAATTCCTCAACTGACCATGAAATACGTACTGGGATCTTTAAAATTCAAAATTTTGTCGAAACTGCATTTTACCATTAGATGCAAAGGTCCAGAAGAGACAATTATGCTCAAGATGGAGGGGAGGAGGGGAGGAACTTTTTACCAAGATGCATTTATTGTAAATTATGCTCGTCAAATTTATGTGCTTCATGAAAAAGCCAGATGAGTTTGAAGCAGAGGCGTAGGAGCCATAGGGGCACTGGGAGTACATGCCCCCAACATTTTTCAATTATGATAGCAAAGTGTTGTTTCTGGAGGTGTTTGTCCTTTAAGTGTCAAACCCCCCCCCCCCCCCCCCCCCCGCTCCCTAACTGCTTCTTACGTCTCTGGTTTGAAGGAGTACTGTATTGCAGCGTATTGGCTCCTAAAAACAATGGTATCCTATTGTTGTACAAACAGGCACAATGTTGTGCCTCACAAGAAAATTGTGACTTCTACAACAAAGGGGGTCATTGCTTTTAGGAGCCATTCAGCTGGGTGACATACTTTTAATACCAACCAATTGTAACATTTTAAGTCTAAATCATTTGCTGGGATTTTAGGGGTGGGATTGTCCTCCCTCCTCCCCCCCCTCCCCTTCAAGATGAGAATTCTGCTTGGTGCTCAAATTTTGGCAAGAAATACACTTAGAACTGTGATAGTAACCTCTTTTAATCTGCTTCAGACAAAATGAAAGAAAATGCAATACATTGATCATTTAGAAAAAAAACCTAATTATTATTGTCAAATCGAGTAAAAATTTTCCTGCTGGATTGCAACGCTGTCATTCAATGTTGTGGCTCTTCGAGTTTGGTCTGTATCATCCATCACACTGGCCTAGACGTTTCTAGTCGAGTTTGAAAGGGGCCTAGGATTGAAACTAAAACTGACTGATATCCATCTTTTGCTGGAAATTGTGAAATAAGCTACAAATAGTAACTTCAGTAAGCTCTTCATTTCGATCGTCCACTGCTGGCTTTGGCATCAGCTGATTTAATTTCTTCTTTCCATCGTTGTGATTATCACGTGATCAGTTCGCCTCGTATTCAGGAGCCATGCATGGCGATTCTGCGCGCGCATAAGAAACATTTCTGGTCTTTGCTCAACTTTACATGTATCCTTGATTTCTTAGAGCTTTTGATTAGAGAAAACACGAAGCCATTATGCAGTGAATCATAACAACTTTTAAACCATGACACTTTGCAGGCAAGCTTCATTTGCATTTGATGGGAAAATTACTGGGAGCATGGGCACGATTATAAATGGATATGATGCTAATAGAAGTGTTTTACTTTGCTACTTTCATTTGTCGTGAATTGACTTGACCGAGTGATCATGAGAAACTGTACTGAAATTTTTGAAATTGTAATTCAATCGAAAAGATCATGGTATCAAGTAGCTTTTGCTATTTCTTCAATGGACAGCAGAGAACAATGGGGCTGGAATCCTTTTCAAAGCTTCTCTTAGCGGCAGCTGAAAATGCAAAAAATAAAATCACTTCTTTGAGCAAATCGTGAAAGGTAATGATGGGTACCAACACCAACCAACACTTAGAGGAAACTTCATCGCTATTCAATGTGCTTCAGAGCCCAGGCTTCAGAGTTTCTCCTTATGCTTAATTGCAGTTTTCTAAAAAAATGAGTAGATAAGTTACCATTGTCCGACAAAATTTTTGTGCTCCCCTGAAATCATCCCTGCTAGGATATATAAGCGATCTTGTGTCTGGTTAGTTTGAGTTCATGTGCCAAAACAATGCTATCGATTTTGGAAGGAAACAAATATTTCGTATCACTAGGAGCAGGGAAGGGGACAGAGGGAAGTCAACGAAGGAAAGAGATAGGAAATGCGTCTGTAACAGAGCACTGGAAAGGAATACCAGTGAATTTGGGTCACGTGAGAGGGAAAGGAGACAACTAATGCCACATACACACCATCAACAAAGGCAGGAAATCCCCCAGGGGGGCACTCAGCACATGCACATACGGGGAGGTAAGTCCGATATTTTTGGGTCAGAATATTGTCGAAAGTGATATTTTTGGGTCCAAATAAACTGAAATTATGTTTTTGATATTTTTGGGCATCAAATATTGTGAAAATGATATTTCTGGGTCCTTTAGAGGCAATCCTGGCCTCAATTTGCATTGTTTCAAGATCTTTTATGCTCGTTTACAGATGTCAAGGTATAAAATGAGCTGATATTTTTGGGTTGTAATGAAGCTAAGCTGATATGTTTGGGTTTCCTGAAAATTTCTAGGACTGACCCCCCCGTATGCGTATGAGCCAAGTGTCCCCCCTGGGGGAAATCCAGCACTGCAACACAACAAATTACTACTCGTCAAGAAATTGTAGATTTTTATGTGCAAACAAATGATGCTAACGATCTATTCAAATGATTTATAGAAACTAGGTTAATACATGAAAATGAACATGTATCACATTACGTTTCAGTCATAGCAAAATATATACGGTAGTGACCGTCCGAATTGACAGGCTAACTTTCGGCACAATGACATCTCTTAAATAGCAGCAAATTGTGAATTACTGGGACTTGGATGATAAACATTTTGTTGACTATATGCTGAAAATGTGAAGTGTCGAAGAAGGTTTTGATTAGATCATTAGATATCCAGCAAAATTGTATCTTTCCAGCCGATATTTGGTTGTTCATCGCCCCTTCCTCGCTGAACAGCCAACTTCGGTTACTAAATAATTGATTTGGATACTGCAATATTCGATCAGGATTCCACTTCACTTTCGGTAGTCGGTTAAAGGATAGCCGATCAATTCGGACGAACCCGGACTGACATAATATTACCCCAGGTTCTGCAGACTAAGCCTAAAAAAGATGCAAGGAAAGAAAGAAAATACACTAAGGCTCAAATACCCTGGGTGCTGACATATTCTCAGCGTAATTCTTAAATTTATATCAAAAGTGCTGCAATGAACTTCTGACTACATAGAATCTAGCCTATTTTAAACAGTGAAATCATACATTTTCATTAAAAATAAATTAGAATTAATATTCAGAAAAGCAAAGGAAGAAGTCAAACCAATGGTGTGCAGCAAATAAAATATAAGTCATCGCTTTGAAAACAACTGAATTTAACAGCATGCAAATAAGTGATGTTTTCGAGTGCCACTGAAAACTTGAAAGCTATCTTCAGTAACCGAGCATTATGATAGCAAGATACGATTTGAAAGTGAAGAAAGAACATATCAAAAGTTTCAACAGACTTTTTAAATTTGTTAAAATCAGTAAATTTACGACGTTATTTCTTCTCTTTCGTTCGACATCTCTAAACTACACGCTTTTACGAGAAACCGGATAATAAGAAACCAGTACCAAGATTACCAAAATTTTAAGAAACTCTAGTGCTAGGCATGTCTGAGAAATTGTAAGAAACTTGTATAACCTAAATTCAAGGATATTATGGTAAATCTGCCGTTCAACCCTTATTCTTGAGTAAATTAATAAGCCATTTTTGTTTTTAACGTAATGGGACACTGTTAATTCCATCTGGTGTTTGATAAATCAAGAACCATATCTGCAGCAGTGTCAGAAGCTACATGACAATTCAAGCATTTAAAAAATAAGAAACAAATTTAGAAACTTTTGGTACTTTAAAGTACGAAAATGTTCATGTTAAATTAAGAAACTTTTAGTACTATGGCCTTATCCTGGTTTCTTATAAAAAACGTGTCTTGTTGAGATCATCAACAGAAACATTATTTTGCAATACCGACAGCAATTTCTAAATTTTACAAAACATACCGCAGCATATTTTCAGCATTTTCACGGCATTTTCTACCACCAGTAATATTCAAGCGTTTCTCAAGTTAATCAAGTAATTACTGGTGCGTTTGACGCTTGATAAACAATTCTCAATAGCACTGCCAGCGAAAATAACACGCCATTAGTTTTAAGCTTGCAAAATAGATGATTACGCTAAAGATGGCGGCAAAGAAGTTTTTACCAAGATGCATTGCGTTCTTCAATCGAATTCTTATAGGGATAAAACCGTTAAAGATTCATGATTGGAACGCAGTGCATCTTGGTAAAAGTTCCTTGCCGCCATATATAGCACAATCGTCTTTTACATCTAAACAAGAAATTTTCCGCTTGAAAAGATCCTATCGTAACATTGTAAGGACTCCTTAACAAATTTTACACAGTTCATTAACACAGTAATAAAATAAGTAAATAGAACATTCAGCCCAAGGAACCTCATAGAAATATGTAGCTGTGATCTGTTATTTGGTCTTAGAGGTGTGTAGAAAGTGTATTTTTTGGCCAGCAGCACCATAACATAGCAAGAGGGGTAATAGTAGAAAAACTTACATTGCATTTTAATCGCAACACGTCCAATCCTTGACTGTTTACATAAGAATAATATCTTATTCATTTCATTTCATTTTCACCCCGGACCAAGGCTTCAATTGCAGGATAATCATAGTTGAATTGCATAAAAAATCAAGATCTACCGAACAGATTACAAGAACGAGAGCAAAAGCCTCAAACTGCAATGGAACCACGCATTCCCCAAATAGATGACGATGACTAAGTTTCATTTGTATAAAATAGAAAATTTGGAGGGGCAAATCACTCTACAAATCTCGCACACCTATGAATTTTTACCAAAATCTTCGTCTTCAAAGTCTTCGATAATCTGAAAAAATTCCAGAAATCTCCCTCAACGAAAAATACGAATTCACAAAAATTGTTAACAATTCTTTGAAAATCTCAAAAATCATTCAAATTCTTAAAAATCTAGAAAAATCTTGGAAGATCTTGCAAAATCTTTGAAAAGCTCGGCAGTCTTGAAAAATCTCGAGAAGTTTTTGGAAATCCTAAACAAATCTAAAATATCTTTGAAGACCTTACAAAAAAATCTCGAAAATCTTGAAAAATTTGAGAGATCTTTAAAATCCCAAAGTTCGTACGCTAATTTTGCAGTGATTTGCCGCTCGAAAAGTTTAGAAAAACAATTACAAAATCATTAAATTCTAATTACAACAACCACTTCTCTTTTGGCTAACTTGTTGCTCAAACAAGTTTTTTCTGTCAATTGTTGTGTAAGGGTATCGAACAACTTCAGGAGGAAGAGCTTTTCCTGGAAATAAACATTCAAAAGTAAAACTTTTTGGAAGGAATCAATAATTAAAAACATGATCAATGAAAAGTATCAAAATGGTAGATGTGCCCGGGGGGATACATGACTTATGGATGAACGGGGGTCAGCCGCCCCGTTTTCACAAAGCTACCTACTTCTAATTACCGAAACTTGCCTTGGTACCCACTTTTATGATGAATTTGATGAACTTCAGCGAAACCCCATCGGTAGACGACATTTTTCTTAAATAAAACCCTGTCGCTTTAGACCAAGATCAAATTTATTTTCACTCTGCAGAATAAAGTTGCCCAGCTTGCATTTCCTCATTTAAATCAAATCTTAAAAAATAAAATATTTTTGGAAACTCACCAATGTCTGTAAAAACTTGGTCAACATTTTCAGCAGTGAGAGCAGACGTTTCGATAAACAGAGCACCAATACTCTCTGCATACTGTTTGCCAACGTCAGTTGGTATCTAGAAGACAGAATATGACAAGAAATTTGTCGTTGGTCAGTTTGAGTAGCAGTTTCATTCCGAATCTCCTTACACAGAACAACAGGCAAGGGCATTTCTTCCTCCCTCTTGAGTATAAGATAGATTTTCAAACAAATTCTGAAGATTTTCAATCCCCATTATCTCGGGGCGGTAAATGTGCAGATGATCTCTCACGATTGAAATATTGTACTTTCTTTGCTCTTCTATACGACAAGTTTTTCATGATTTGATGAAGTGTTTTATGCTCTTTTCAGGAATTTCGCAACCCCATGGGTGCACTTGACCAGATTTTGGTTGGGAACGTGTCATCCAAGCAGCAAAAAACATACCTGCTCTGTTCCTTACACCAATTTTCCAAAAAAGTATGCCCGACATTACGCCAATTTTTCGAAAAAGTATGCAAGACCTTATACCAAAATCTTGAAAACTGATACCGTTCCTTATACCAAAATCGTGAAAATCGACACCCTTCCCAATGTCACGTCGCCATACCAAAACATATGAGGTCAAATAGAAGGGAATAGGGCGAGAGGCAGACAAAGATATACGTATAGGGATATGGTAAAGAAGAAGGTGGATGGCTGTATCATTCGAGAGGTATTCTCTGAAGCTAGAAACTGGAAGAGTTGGACTCCGTTGGACTGAACTGACCACCAAAGCTTGCAACAAGCAGACCACATAAAGAAGAAAAAGAAGAGGAAGAATAGGAAAAGTGCAGATGAAGTTAGTGTACCTCTCGTTTGTCATCTAAATCTCGTTTATTTGCAGCAACAGCAATGATGATGTCTTTTGGTCCAAGTTGATTTAGCTCTTTTATCCAGTTCTTTACACAGTTGAAAGTCGACTAGAAATTGAGCAAGATGTAAAATGATAAAAACATTATACTGCACATATTTTTACGAGAAACTAAGGAACGGGAAGCTGCTGCTAAAGAAATGGAAAGTGAATATTTGCTGTATCTTTGATTTCTCTCCTGGTCTTGATGCTAGTTTTCTGATTTTGATATGCGATAAAAATAACATAAAATTACCAACAACTATACAAATTGAAATTTAAAGAAAACGAATAGATCTTAAAAACAAAATGAGAGAATGTTACAAATTATTTAGAAAGAAATGAGAAAGGAATCAGATAAATAAAGAAAATCAAGCCAAAATAAATGAGGAAGACAGAATGATACTCGTACCTCTGAAGTTATGTCATATACAACAACAGCTGCAGATGCTCCTCTGTAATACATCGGTGCAAGTGCCTTGTACTGTGGATAAAATCATCTTTATTAATTGTGATATAATTGAAAACATAACATCGCTAAAAAGATAAAGACTGATGAAAAGGATACATTTGGTTAGAATTCAATGTGGAAACTTCTGCTTAAATAGTTCTGACAAATTCTTAAGAACTCTTAAAAATATATGTAAATTTTTAACTTTTTAAAGGACTCTTAATAAACAAGAGTATTTAGTTATATTCAGTGGCGGAGCCACGGGGGGGGGGGGACAAGTCCCCCCACTTTCTCTGAGGCCTCTCTTCCAATTCGTCTAAATCCGTTGAGAAAATGTCTTAGGAGGGGTTAGGTAGGTATCTTTAGAGCTTGATAGACAAAGAATGGTGTTTCCTTAGGGTAAAAAGGGCGTTTCTTGAGCATAAAAAGGGCGTGGTCCTGAAAATTTTCCTGCTGGCTTCGCCCCCAGACCCCCATTTTCCTTCGTCCCCTCCACTTTTTTGAGGCTGGCGCCGCCACTGGTTATATTGTGAAGAGGTTTTAAAAATCCTTAAGATTTCCTGAGAATTCTTGTCATGTTTATGTGTGAGGCTGATAATGTAAAGCATTTCTTCAAAAAGTAGGCAAAATGGCATTACACTTTACATCTCTTTCTTGACGGCCTGTTATCTCAAACAAAGCTATTTTGAACAAATTGTCAATATGTTTATTTTGATTTACTTAGTAAAAGTGAGGTTGATGTGTCTGAGATGAACCTCGCAGGTGATCGAATGCAACTGCATAAAGACTAAAAGAAGACATTTACACATTTACAGTAGAAGTTTACTCATATGTAGTACATGTAATTTTCCAGCTACGCTACGGTGATGTTGCTCAAAAAAGAAGAAATCCATTTCTCATATACGTAAAAAGATGCTTTGTATGCTTACTCGTTCTTGTCCTGCAGTGTCCCATATTTGAAATTTTATTGTTTGGTTGTCACTTTGTATTGTCTTTGACATGAAAGATGCTCTGAGGTAAAAAAGAAAATTTTGAAAATGGAGACAATTAGAATTAAAAATTAACAGAAAAACACTGTGCTGGCTGATATTAGAGTCAATTCAATTTACAAAGGAGGATTTGGGAAATTTTTTTGAAAATTGCAGGTTTACATATTTGAAATACCTTATAACTGTACGATCATTAGCTTCTCTAGTATTTCTGTGCTAAATTTATCGTGTATTTTATTCAAAATGTGCAGGTTTGGGTTTATAATTCTGCATATCCAAATGAGATCAAAGGGCCAGCACTTGGATGCACAAAATTTTGCAAAAGATTATTCATTGAAAAGAACATGATCAAATTTACTATAATTATTGGTGCGGAAGCATACATTTTCCTTAAAAACTGCAGCTTCATTTTCTTATCTGGGTTTGCAAGTCCTTGCTTTGAATCTTATAAGCTTCTAGATTATAGCAGGCACATACTGTAATATGCAAGGCGATAATCATCTTGTACCAACAACTTACCCAATCGTTGCATTTGACTTGGGATCAAATCTATCTGAGACAAATCTGAGGACAAGACTGGATTTTCCAACACCTGAATCCTGCAAGCAATAAAAGCATGCACTGTAAATCTTGCCAAATTTGGCACACCTGAGACAATTTGGCATTCTTCTATAATTGTTTTCATTCAAATTTCCACCCCAGCACGCAAAGGTCATTTTTGGCTCATATGCATCTGAGATCCAACTTACATACGAAGTCAATGGTTGTTCAATGTATGCACAATGAATGCATTTTCATCATTTAGTTCATCCACGCAAATATTCATCAGATGTTGTGTAAAAGGGGCCTCAATTTCCACTCTTAAATGTACAGTATGATGTGCATCTATGGAAATGTATCATCTTTGGTGTTCAAGAACTGGAGAATCTGGCATACTTTAGCATAGTTTTCAGAAATTATTTTTGTCAAAAAACTTCTCCTATTATTCATTTGTATTTTCTGGTATCCGGTGTAACAAGTATTTATTACTTGATGCAAAATCTTTGGCATACAAAAAAGTGAACTTTCCAGTAAGGATCATATATGCACTCTGGGTTATCTCAAAGTTATGCATGCAGTGACCAATCATATATCATCAGTCAAGCAGTGCCAAACACTTGCAGGGTAGGGAAGGGGGTGCTATCACCCCCCTAATGTTGGTTAGAACAAAGATTTTTGTTCAAAGACAATAGAAATGAACAATGCTTTTAACTGAAACAATAGCTTTGCTCTGTCTGTATTGAAAGTGTGGCGCTTGCACACTCATGAAAAACAATAGGGTGTATTCAAAACAGACGATAGATAAACAATAGAGGACCCTTCTTGGACACCCGAGGTCTTGGCGAAAATTGCCCCACTTTCCAGGGTGGAATCCATGCAGCCTGCGCCAGAGATCAGCAGAGATCTCCGGTGTGGATTCTTGATAATCTATTGTTCTTCAATTGCTTTGCCAAAAATCTCCAGTGTGGACTTTGCATGGGATCCACCAGGCCCCACTGTCCATACTGGAGCTTCGACCCCACCCCCCCTCAATATTTGGCAAAGTGTCCGCCACTGCAGTCAAGTTCTCAGCATTAAGGTTGCTGATTATCCATGAAGGAAGTGTTAGAAGTGTAAGAAGAAGGCAAAAGAAACATCCATCTATTTGTGAAAAATCTGAAAATCTTGACTGTGCTACTGTATGTGCTTCTTGCTATGCTTCTTTCTTTGATGTTGATCTGTGTGCATATTGTTTGTTGCAGCATTTTTGTTACAGTTTTTGTTTAATTCTTCGACCAAAACGAAGTCGATGCAGAACCTTCTATTCAGATTCCTAATTGTTCGATTATTTTGGCAGTAGAGTTTCCAGAGATGACATCATACTCACCCCAAGAAGGCAGACTTTGGCCTCTCTCATCGTTCTGCTACCAAGAGTGTTACTGTCCATGCTTCTCTTTGTTGATCTTTTGTGGTTCGTTGGCCTTTTGATTCATAAACAGTACCTTCATCAAATGTAGAAGAAGTTGAATAAAGCTACATCTCCAATAACTCTTTTTATTTCTTCACAAATGATTTTCTGTGGCACCCACCAAAATCAGATCACATTTCCAGAAAAAAGTTTCAAAACAACCTCTGAGAAGGAGGAAGGAGGAACTAGAAACGAAAACGAGAATATTCAACTCGAGGCTCTTCTCAGAAACTGCGGAGATCTCAAACCTGGGTGTCTGTATCAGACGTATTCTCATTTTCTTTCTATATTTTGCGTTTATTGCATCACAAAACGCTACTAGGACATCTAAGCTGTGTGGTATTTGCCTAAAATTCAAACTTGAAGACTTTCTTGCTTAATTTTGACAGCTTCCCGTTTCCCAAGAGTTTCAATACTTTCAACATTCTGTGTCCTCTGCGGTGACGCTTGTGGAAAAGAGGCTGGATAAATTGCACTTGGATTCAAAATAAATGGCGGCTGGTTGGCAACAAAACAAAGTAGGACAACAACAGCAGACCAAATCAAGGAGAAGTGATCTAAAAGGAAGGTAGCAACCAAAACATCATGGCTAAGAAAGATGCCAAGGTTTGTATGTGTAAAAAGATTGGATAAGCACCTTATTATAGATACAAATTTGGACCATTCATTATTTTCAACATGTTGATATGGCATATGGAAAAAGTAACATCTCTGACGTGAGATGGTGTGGCTTTTTGATGAAACCAACTTTTAAGAATAATTCACAAAACTTTCCTTTTTCTTGTTGTCCTGCAGATTTATCCACCAAAACAAAGTCAGAGACCAAGCAAATTGTAAGTTCTAGTTTAGTCTACGGTACATTCCATAGTAAACTCCACACCAAAGGTTACGCAGCAGGAAAAGTAAATAACAAAGCCATCCACACCAGGAAAACAATGGATCTGTTGAATTGATATAGATTATAATTTTTCTTTCTATCAGATTTTCATGCCAATACACCAAGAAAATTTCTTCTCCGTGCCTAAGATCCTTGCACGCTTTGTTCAAGTTTCATTCAAAAATTTAGTAAAATGAAAAAGTTTGTTATTTTCTGGTCCCAACAAGCAAGTACATAAAGGTAATTGCAAACTTAAGTACCGCCATATGAATCATCAAATGTTTCATTTTCTTTACTCACCCAGTATATTTATTTAACAGTGCCGATGGAAGAGCCATCAAGTTTAGATGTGGTTTTCAGAATACCATATATGATGTTCTCAAATCACGCAATGGATGGATGGAAGCTGTGACGTAAGCAATTCTGTTCTATAAATCTTTCTTGTTGTGGTATCAAAATCAAAGCTTCACTCTTCACCGTTTCCACTGAAAAATCTACTTTTTACTAAAACGACATTTCGTTCCTTTCAGACCTTTTCAGTTAATATCTACTGTAACTTGAAAATAGTCACTGAGAGTAAATATAGTTAATTATAAAATCCAAGTTATCTTTTTCATACACCTTTACTGTAACATTTTTTCAGATTTGTCCTGAAAAATAAAAGAAAAACTCTTTTGTGTTGTTCAGCAAAAAAATAAGCAAATGTCCCCATTTTTGTTTTATAAAGCTCCGTTGTTTTTTTGCAATTTAATGCCATACACATGGTCATTTTGAGTTATAAATCTGCAAAGAAATAAGAACTGACCATTACAGTATATTCTTCACAGTGAAACAGAATGGGATTTCATTTGGACTGATAAATGTGGCATACAAGAAATATTTGATAACACATATCTTGAAGAGCATGTTCGAATTAATCATTTCAGAAATCATTATGAGGTATGGTAATAGTTTTGATAATCATATTTTATAATCTAAGAATTCTTGTCATAGTAACATGCACTAGGCTTATACTGAACATCAAAACTTGTGAATGAAGCAGAATGGTGATGCATGACTTTATTTTTAAATTCCTCCTTTCCAGCTAACCAGAAAAAATCTGATGGCAAAGAATTTGAAACGACTGAAGAAGTTACTTGAAAAAGAACAAGGAAAGCTGGAAGCATTAAAGTATCCTTCTGTTGAAAATATGAGTGCTTTTTTAAATATCATAATGATTCACTTTTGAAATGCTGCAACCGTTGTCTAGATGAAAGAAATGGCATTCAAACCTCTTCAAATTTTATTTTTGTCAATCCTCCACTATCTAAGAGATTTCTTATAAATTGTAAAGTTCAAGGAACATGACAAGACAAGAAAATGAAAGCAACATGAGAACAGATCACGACTCAGATTCCTTAATGTAACCATTGAGTGATTATGCACTACAAACTGACAACAAAAGCTACTAGCCCAACAATAAAAGCAACACAAAGCTCTAACATCAGTCCTGCAGTTATTATATTCAGTTTTGTGAATGCACCTTAACGTCTATTAGATGTGATTTCTTTCCAGCAACCTTTGAATTACCGGTATGTTGATACTTTTCATATCTTTTATGAATTATATTGTTAATGATTAATTCAAAGCCTATCATTAGATCAAGGCTTCGACAGCACATCTGGCTCCTGTATCAAGTCCATCTTTCTCTCAGCTTTTGCTTCTCTTTGCATTTCCTGCTCACCCGCTTTTTATAATTCAGTTAAGAACATATGTGTATTAGGTCCCTTTGTTAGGTTGTTTATTTTGTTACCCTATTGTAATCGAAGTTTTTAGTTCTGTCCCCAAGTCATTGTAAGAACAGTTACTGAAGAAGATGAAAATCGAAACGCTTAAGAAGTCGTAGTATATTTCTGAATTACTGTATCTTTGCAAAAAATTATATGCTTAGGTGAATTGGCTCTTGAATTATCCTTAGATAACGCATATAAGGATATAGGAGAAACGAAGTAACCTATGCTTGAAGGTCTGTGAAATTTCAATGATAACTTAATCAAAACTGCCCATTACGTTGATCATTCACCATAGCCCTGAAATTAGTAGTCAAATGTCCCAATTCAACACAATAAGTTATGCACAAAACATGAACTAAAATTTAGATGTAACTTGTTGGCTCTGCTAATAAGTTCTGAATGGAGTTCATCTGAACCTGTAGATTCCTTGTACACTGAATATTTCGCAGATATTCATTGTTTTTCATTCCAGAGCGAATATCATATGTTTGTGGAAGAATTCAAGAAAAATCCTGGTAAATTATGGATAATGAAACCTGTGAGTTATATTAAAATCATAATTTAGAACTAAATAAGCTGAGTAGGATCTCTTTGCCTTTACGACGGGCTTATCTTTGGGAGTTTTCAGTCTTTTCAGTTGGGTTGCAGCCTGTGAAACCTAGAAGCTTATCAACAAGGATACCTTGCAAAACTGATATTTTAGCAGATCACATGTTGAACTTCGATTTCATATCACAGTCTTCTAATTTTGTCTTGTAACTATTTATTGCAGATTGGAAAGTCGCAAGGAAAGGGAATATTCATTTTTAGAAAATTAAAAGACATTATGGACTGGAGAAAGGTAAACAAAGCTTCAAAAATTTTATTCACTGTAAAGGCTACTAATTTTCAACATCTATAACCATTTTGCAAGCATTCAGCATGTTTATAATCATTGTTTCTGCTTTTTATTTCAGGAAGATTATTATAGAACCTTCGATGAACGGGTAGGTTTGCAGTCAGACAATTTCTTCCTCCTATAAAGAAAATTGTACTAAAAATACTAATGAATGTAATTTTCATGACTCTTCAGGTTATAAAAACTATGTTTGTCGTTGACTGAAATGTTGCCTTCCTGCCATGAGATCAAACGGGAAATAAGCCATGCATGATTTTCATACATGTTTTACATCTTTGTGGCAAATAATACCGTGTGACCCAAAAAAGTACTCCTTTTTAAGAAATCACCAAAAATTGATATAAAACCTTTGATAACATTTTCTTTTCGACTCGTTTCGTCAAGGACCCAAAAATATTTCAAGATGTTAAAATGTTTCCTTTTGATACAACAAGGTAAAAACATTGCACGTTGAAAACCTTATTTTGAGCTATAGTTTTTAAGCAAAATACTCAATAAATTTTCAGATTTTTTATCATCATTGAAGTCTCCAATGATACTGCTTATATCTTTCTGTCATCTATGACGAAACTAAAAGCTTTACATGCACAACCATCAGTGCTTTTTGCGGTATGATTCAAAACCAAATAGCCATAAAAAGAGCTAAATTTGCTAATTTCTAAACCAATTACAAGATCAGCCATGTCTACGAAAATAATTCGGTCCTTGATCTACTTGATAAAAAAAAGAAAATTGAAGATCGGTCGTGTAATCAAATGTTGGTGATTTTTCAAGCGGGAGTCCTTTTTTGGGAAACCAGGTAGCCTTGTTTTCATTGTCATCTTAATTTGCAGAAAGAAGATAAAGAAGCACCAGAAGCTTACATTGTGCAGCGATATATTGAGAATCCTTATTTAATTGGAGGTATAGCTTTATTCATGATATTCCTTGACTTTGATTTGAATAAGCTTTTCATTTGTAGCATTGTAATCTTGAAATATGTTACAGCAAAAGTTGTTAGTTTAATTCTTTTTGTGCAATTTGGAAATTCGTAGTGAAGACATCTAATATTTATTTGTAGCATCGTTAAGTCTTGAGATAGGTTGGAACAAAGATCAAAGTTCGTAATCATAAACTCAAGACATCTCATTTCTTTTTGACAGGAAAGAAGTTTGATCTTAGAGTTTACATTCTGGTTACTTCGGTGAGTAATTATTATTTCATTTTAAAGTCATAATTTCAATCCTAAAAGTGTGTAGCTGCATTTAAACCAAGTCATGCGGAAGGATGAAAAGGAATTATCCACGAAAATTTGAATTGCTATTTATCAATTGTAACTTCGATTCTTACATCTTGTTCTCTTCCATCAGTTATGAACTCAGAAATAGTGGATTAGAAAAAGGCTTAGACCAAGGCTCTGTTTATAAGCAAGGTACAGAAACTTTTTGATCCCGACGCTTTCAAATAGCAGCACTTAATGCCATATTTTAGATGCCTTTTTGTTCAGCTGAATCTGAAAAACTATTTTAGTGGTTGCCAGAATCCAGAAAATGTTTGGTTACATGGCTGTGAGTCCGATTAAGGTTTTGCTTGTCAATGCCATACTTGAGGAAGATTTCGTAATTTTACAAGGAAATTGGGAAAATATATGGATTATTTTACTTTGAACTTATGAAATGACGAAGGTTTAACTAATGAAATTGGCATTCGTTGGAAGGTTTCACTGACCCTTTTCTGGGTTCTGGTTGGCGCCTGAATAATCAATATGGTTTCTATTACAGTACATCCCATTGCGGGCTTGGCTCTACAGAGAAGGGTTTGCAAGATTCACAAATTTCAGATATTCTTTGGATTCAATTGATGATACTTGTATCTTTTCTGTTCGTTTGAATTATGATCCATGGAACTTCAACTTTACATACTTCTTGCCATAAAGATCCTCTGTTTCTATCCCTTTTATTAGCTCTTCTGTTTAGGCCCTTCTGCACGTAGAAATTTGATAAACATTTGCTACATATTCCCTACGAATGATAAGGGGTGCAAGCAGAATTTGATAACAGCAAATGCCACAGCTTCCAATTTTCAGATATGAATTCGATAGATCAAGTGAATTCTTAGCCTGACTCACAGACCGTTTGGTCTGTGAGTCAGGCTAGTGAATTCTACATAGTTTTATTTAGAGAAACTTTATTAATTGCTGAATCATCATAAACTCATCAATGCTTGTGAAATCTCAAATCAAGTCTGCCTGTGCAGTTGTTGTGAGACTGGACTGTTTGTTGTTGTTAGTAGGCCTTAATTAGCTGTAAATTAGCTTTTTTTAATTCTTGCTTACTGTAAATAAATTATCGATGAAGCTCATAATGATTGTTAGAACTTCTTGAAGAATTCATTTTGGTTTATTTATTATCCTAAATAGTCATTTCAAATCCTTGAACAAATGTCAGATATTCATCTAACGAATGTAGCAATTCAAAAAACAGCTCCTGACTATGATCCTGAGGTGAGTACATTTCTTCATTTCCTTAGAAAATGACCCGAGCTGGACTCCAGACTGTTAACCTGTAACTGTGAATGTTAATGATTGAAATACTGATTGATCACACTGCGTGTTACGCAACCTCGATTTCAGAGCTGTCAATGTCTTCAGCCTTCTTTCGACGCACTAAGCACCAAGGACAACCGATGATTGAATCACCGGCTGTGATTCGAAAGCTAAGTTTATTCATTGTACTTTGATTGTCATGCAATCAAATATCATTGTGCTGCAGGTTCGAGTCCCACTAGGAATTTCGTTTCAATTTTTCGCATGTGTTTCCGTCAGATTCTGCTCATGGTAAATCCTTCCTGGCTTTACGTGTGCATCACTTCCTTTTTTTCAGTCATTTTCTTTCGTGTCCGTCGGCCTTGGGTTTGAACCCTACTTGGGTCGTTTTAAATGCTCGCATATTTACATTCGTTCTGTTGTAGTGAAAACCTTTCTGTTTTTGTATGGGTCCGTACTTTTGTGCAAATGATTTATGGACTTGAATCCAAGTCGCTTTAGGTGTTCGCATATTCGCTTCATGTTCTTGCTTCTGGTAAACTTTTCTGGCTTTTTGTGAAGTTATTTGACCACGAAGATAATCTGGTGACGTGTAAGATTTGTGCTGTTATACATTGAGCAAATTTTTAATCCATTAAAAGCCCTTTTTTCATGATGATAATTCGCATGTTAGTTAGTGACAGATATCGTGATTCAAAGATTATATTTGACCTCCATCTAGTTTTCTTTCCATCTTCAACTGCGCTCACTGCATTTTTTCAGTGTATTTTGCACCCAAACGATTCATGAGGGCGGATCACCGAGGATGCCCCTCCAGCCATTCCCATCTGCATGTACCTCTGCTGTGAAATTTTGAAACATTCTCACAGTAGACTATCTCATTAATAAACAATTTTGCTGCTAAATTAGATTCACTTTTCACAATATTTCTGTAGTGCCATGTTTATTTCTGTTGTTCCACCAACTGAAAACTTTTAATTGCATTTAATTTAATTGAGAAGAGAAACAGTCGTGTTGCCTCTCTGCTGCACTTTGATACCTTCTCTAATTTATCTTAGCTTCTTATCTTTGTTTGCTTTCGCGCAGGGCTCCAAATGGACGCTCAGGCAGCTGAGAATGTACCTGACAGCGAAGCATGGTTACGAGGCTGTGAGTAGTCTTTACTGATGCCTTATCGGGACCATTAGTCAGCCATGTAAATTTACTTTCAATGTGAGCATGCTACATTTTATTTTAAGAAGGAAGAAGGGACGAAGAAGAATTAAGCCTAGTAAAGCAACTGACCTTTCAGATGCCTGAACAAACAAATCACTTCCCCGTCCTTCAGAAAGGGTTACAGTAACCTTAAACTTGGGTTCATGTCCCATGCCTGGAAGCGGCATGTACTGCTCATAGTGCGGCATATACTGGTTTCAATGTAGCTGGAAATCTATTCAGCCTATTTGAAATAACGTAATAATTTTGATGATGAATTGATGATGTTCGAAATAGTGCTTCGCAATAATTCAAGTAAATTTATCGGCGGAACTATACTATAACTGTGAGCTATAACTGCTCAAATTCGGACGCTCTTAACTTTCATTTTCTATTCATTCCAGGTAGAGACTTTGTACCGATTAATGGATGAAATCTTCATTAAAAGTCTTCAAAGTGTGCAAAGAGTAATGATCAATGATAAACATTGTTTTGAAATGTATCCTTTTCGAATCATTGTATAACGCATGATGATCAAATCTTTGGAGAAACTTCCTCTAACTTATGTGCCAAGTTGTCTGGGCGATCTTGTGTTAAATGTAGTGTTTATTCGTGGTACACGTTTACACATTCAGCAGAATATATTTAGAAATTTAGTCATAGATATGTATGTTATCATGTCATAAGGACAATGTTTCTTATACAGTATTATAACTATGCCCTTTTCCTGTTTTGTTTGTAAGTGTAACATTTTTTTGTAGTCTCAATGATGCTAAAAAATCTGAAAATTTATTGAGTATTTTGCTTAAAAACTATGGCTCAAAATAAAGTTTTTCAGCGTGCAGTATTTCTACCTTGTTGTATCAAAAGAAAACATCTTGCATGTCTTTATGCCAATGACCATAGTCATCGTAATTGCTATTTGTGGTACCGTCTCTGTAGTGTCGTAGAATTGTCTACTAGTTAGAAAGTATAGTCGAATGTAATTGAATGTAACATGTATTGTAATATTTTCTATGAATACAAAGAATACATTTCCTCCTTCCTTGACAGTTTCTTAGGTATGGCTACGATATCCTGCTTGACTCTGACCTCAAACCGTACGTACACTTGATTTTTATATTTCTTGATATTTATATATCGATACTAAGGGTATGTTGAAACTAATAGCTTCTGAGATAAGTTGTAAGGCAATTTTTGAGCTCTGCTTCGTTCATTTCTTAATTTGCTGGTAAATATAACAAGAAGAAAATTATATTTTTAGTCTGTATTTTGCCTTACGGAGTATTTACAGTTTATATCCTTTTGTCATGTCTTGCATGTTTGATCCTAATGTTCATTTAGACTTATTACACGAGTCCTTGTTTTCACTTCATTCCCCCCATTCGCTCCATTCAACAAAGTTTTAGCAGAATGACTATAACAGTAAAATAACAATTAAATTCAACGGAGCAAAACTTAGACGAATGTCATCATTTTAGTGTTCATTTTGCATTGCTTTAGGCCTATACAAATTTGTCAGCACATCCTTTTGACTCTTTTTTTCTCCAGATGGTTAGTTGAAGTGAATGCCTCTCCTTCATTGACTGCAAGTAATACAACAGATTATGACATGAAATTTGCCCTCCTAACTGATCTCATCAATGTACTGGATTTGGAAGGAAGGTAAGGAGTAAACGAACTTTTGTTAGGATATTTTGCACTCATACGATCAATAATGTGATCCACAACTTCTTCTGGAAAGGGCTCGTATCACTCCAGATGTTTTAAACGTGTCTGTAAATTTAGATGTATCATGATGACTTTTCTAGGTTAGCAAACAAATTCCTAGACATTGAGAATTCGGAAGATTTCTTCAGAGTTGCTACAAGTTTTTCCATTTCATATTAACTCAATCCAAGGCCGGTTTTATTCTATATCTTTAAATCGTCACTTTTTGGCAAGGCCCATGCAAACCAGTTAATTACTGAATAATGGAGAACTTAAGAAAGTTTATTAATTTTTAATGAAAAATTACTTAATTGATCAATTAATTGATTAGAAATTTAGGAAAAGTTAGTTCCTGAATATTGAAGAATTTAAGATGAAAGTTCATTCCGCTAATTCCACTAAACTTTCTGCACTGTTTCCATCCAAAAGACACATTTGAATGATGGTCATTCTTTGATATAATTATCTCTAAAGGAATTTTTCGTGTGTACTTTGAAATAAGAAACTTTATGAAAATTAATTCTTTTGTTCACACAGACTAACAGGGAAGGAAAAGAGAATTGGTGGTTTTGACCTTATTTGGAATGATGGACCTGTGACAATTGACGACATTGGGGCTGGTGATTGCCTTCCTGCTGCTTCGTTTTCTTCAAATTCCTTTCTTGGTGAGTTCTTAATCATTCGTTTGAAAGTTTTGAATTCGTTGTTGCATGTACACTTTAAATGACGGTTATTTGTAGTCTTTCCATCCGCCCTTGTGATTTTACAATTATCTCGAAGCACCATTGTTTATAGCCTGCATCGCACTTCAAATTAGTTCCTTTGTTGGTCTATGACTTGGTCTGTGCTACATCACTCCAAGAACGAGAAAATATTTTTACTTTGACTGCATATTCTGCCTGTTGTCCTTCCCGATTTTGTCATGATGATCGCGCCAAGTTCCCTCCAGTGCGCATTGTATTGCTTTTTCGTCATTCTCAGCCTCCTATCTCCTCATGTCAGTTTAGGATTCTAGCATCCTATCAGCTCTTCATTACCTAGGATCTGAAATCACCACTTTTGAGGCTCAATTCCTTAACGAAATTATTAAAAAGGCTGCTCTTCTAGCCATTGCCGAAATGTTCTGGAAATGCCAATGTCAATTCAATAAATTTGGTACATTTCTAATGTCATCATTTTCTGTAGGCTGTTGTAATGAGAGAGAGAAGCAGTTGAAGTTAGTATACAGAAATTCACAACAAGTGAAAAGGACGTGATTAATTTCATGTGATAACTTTATAATTTATAGAGCGTAGTATTGGAGAATTTATTGGCGATACTTAGAGTTTGTATGTATTTAGAGCAGCATAAAATGTTGCAGGAATACTAAATCGTCTGGCTAGCAAGTTTATCCAGCCACTAGTTTGGTCAGTGCATTTGGCTGCCGTAGGATTCGATTGAGCTCTTTGGACTAGAGATGCTCTACTATAAGATCATTTGCCTTCAATTTGCAACCATCTCTTATTTGCAACCATTTCGAACAGTTTCCTTATGTCATTTTTTCCTATTGTTTTACATCTTGGAAACATCATTGATTGAACGTGTTTGTTTTCTGATTGAAAAAATGAACAAATATTGCAGGAGATATGAGATGGGTCATTTTTGTACCATTTTGCGATGCTGAAGATAGCTACTGTCTTACTGCCCAATAACTTTCACATAGATACCACTATTTTATTATCAAAGCCGCCCTAGGTACTTATTTCGGGCAGCAGAACATTATATGTTTTATAATCCTGGTTTGGAGCTCATTATAGGAAAAATCTTGAACGAGGCTTTGAAATTTGTAACTTATAAACATTTGAACTGACTGCTGTAAATATTATCATTGTTGGCATATTATTTAATGTTAATTAATATTTGCCAAAAAATGATTTCTTGATGTTGTTATCTTAAAATTTGTGAACATGTTATATGCTCTCAGCAATCAATTTTTCCCGTTAGTATTCTATGTGATTTTATGTCGGGTGTTGCTGCATAGAAATATTATCTTTGTTTTGTAAAATCAATCTTTGAACATCTTTGAACAGTTGTACATGAAAACATTCAATAGTGTGTACTCCTTCTCCAATTAGCTCTGAACTTTGGAATCGAATAAGGCGCAAACAACAATGCAAGCCTGCTTTTATAAGATAAATAAAACACTAGACTACACCAAATTAAGCAAAAGTTTATTTCTTCCCCCATTTAATTCAACAACAACAAATTCAGCCATAAACTATTTTCAATATAATAAACTTATTATATACAAAACTTTTACATATACTAATATACTAAAATCTTGATTAACGTTTCTAAAGTGTAGCTATTTACAAAACAGACAATAAAGTAGAAATTTTTAAATACCCGTTACTAAATGCTTCAAAATATCAATAACTCCTAATTTGTATGTATTTCTATTAATGTATTTTCTTCTATCATGTGATGGAATATTCTTGTTTGGTATATCTAAATTCGATATATTTTCTAAGTGAACATTTACACAGAATAATGACTAAGCCACGTAGATTGCAATAAAACGGACGAGGTAAGCTCTCAGGGGGTCTAGGAGCGTCAGTAACGACTGTAGTTTTGGGTTATTTGGTTCCCTGTGATCCGCAGGATTTGAAAAGCCGTGAGTTCAAACCGCAGCCAATGAGATAACAGCTCTCACATAAAAATGGTTTCTACTGTAACAATAGCAGGCCGACCGCAACGATGATGTAATCTGTATCAACTTACACAGCTGTTATTTTCATAAACCGGATCACAGGGAACCAAAGAAACCAAAATGACAGTCTTTACTGACATTCCTGGACCCCATGTGGTATTCCAAAAAGTCTTGTAGCTTTCAGCAAAGGCAAATTTTGTAAAGCAAGGGGTACATGTCTGATTAAGACAAAGCAATTTGACAGCCTCAAGAATAGATTTCACGCCTTGTGTGCAGCCAACCATAACGTTTCTCCATCTCTGTTTATTTTTATTTGATTAAGTGCACTCAGAAATGTGAAATCTGCTCTTTTGAAAGGCAAATCGCTTTGTCTTCTCGGAAACCTACCTTTTTTGGACAAAATTCACCCTTGCTGTAGCGTTCTATAGCGTAATACCTTGTTTCGATCCATGCCTGCCTGGAATAACTAAAAAGTTTAACGAAGCAGTTTCAGTTTGATTTGATAATTTCCCAGAACTGTTTTTTATGTTTTCATTATTTTGCTGGTTGATCGATAATTGACTGACTCCATCAGATCGGCCAGGACTGCTGTTCATTTGCCTCCCTGACACACTTGAGTTGATGCATCTCTTCTCCATTTCTTTCATACTGACGTCATTGCTCGATCCAAATCTCGTTTCAGCCATGCCTCGTATTGATGGCATGGATATGTCCGTGCATTTAGAGTTTCTTGATGAAATTATCCTCGATGAATTTTGTTTGTATCTCTCAGAAAATGTGAACGGCTGAACACGACGTTTCCTACACATGAAGAAAAACATTTGTTAAAGCTGTTGTTACTGATTCAATTTTCAATTTTGATTCAAGCAGTAGTGTCGCCATATCTTTCGATTAAGCCGGTTTCTCCCTTAGGAGAGACCAACAGAAACTTTGGTATAGCCTTTAGTATCTGTATTGTTATTTGTTAAGATCATTTAGGGTAGCCATGCCTATCATGCTCCCAATGGTATCGTCTTTTGTAACTATGTCTTTGTTAAATTGTATATTTTTAGATTGTGTTAAAGGGGATGTGCAATGGTAAATAGGCTTGTTTATAGATAGGACAAATAAAACTCTCAGACACAGCGTCCAAGGATAATTAATAGAAATGGCCAAGCGTATGTGTAATTCAACAGGAATTTGAGTTTCTTGGTCTGTAAGGAGTTGCATCAAATGGATGTCACTCACTTGTCAATAACGATGGCCCTCAATGTCTCTTGACATCTTGTGTTGCTTTTCAGCCTCCATCCTCGACAAAAGTACCTTTCCTAATTTTCCACCAATCAGAATCCATTCTCTGTAACTGGGTCTGAGCTAATCATGCATGGTGTTAGAGGGTACTCTGCTAGTTTTACAAATTATGATCATACATGCAGCCAACCATTAACACTCTGCACGTAATACACACTGTAGATTTTGTACAGTAACGGGTAGATCCACTTTAGAAAACCTCCTGCATTTCATGGTGTTTTGTCGAACATGCACTGCCCTCCATGCCCTGTGGCTTCTTAGACTCTTAGCACAAATTACAGAGTAGCAATAATTTCATAATGGTTAAAATATTGATGTTTGATACCTTTTTATTTGAAAAGAAAATAAATGGAATTTATGCCTTCTTTTTGATCTAAGCATAGAGGATTTATGTACTGGGTTATCGTTTATTTTTCATGATTGTTGACTGTTTTTGTTTAACGTTTTATTTTGAGCATTCCAACTTACCTTTGTTTCCTGACAAGCAAAATGAAAACCAGAAACATCAAAATAAGCAACAATCCTATTGCAACGATGAATGCACTGATTTTCGTCAAATCGAAGAATTTCTTTTTTCCACTTTCTTTTGATGTTGCTGTTGTAGGGACAAACACAGACTTATGATCAACTGTTTTGGGCTTGCGTATCCTTATTGTTGATGCTTTCACCTTATGAACTGTACTTATAGGTAGTATTGTTTCTTGAGGTATCATTGATTTCCTGGCTTGTGGGGATGTCGCGGGCTGCCTGCTTTCTGCTACTGTGTGGATGGTTATTCGGCTGTTATCAATTTGAGACTCATGGCCTGCTAAACGTGATGAGTGAAAGACTGATAGAGTTATCGATCTCTTGGAAGCAACAGCAGCAGAGGCTTCAAAATTGGGAGTGATCGAGGCAGTCGGTGCTAAAGTTGTTGAAGTGATTGATGAAATCACTGTTTTTGATCGCTTCATAGTGATCGTTTCTGGAGCTTTTGTTGAAGTGATTGATGAAATCACTGTTTTTGATCGCGTCATAGTGATCATTTCTGGAGCTTTCAAACTGGGATTGATTGCGGTAACCGGCTTTGAAGTTGAAGTGGTCGACGAAATCTTTGGAGTGATCGTTGGAATGTGTTTCAAGCTTGGAATGGCTGAAGTCATTGGAGCGAGAGTGATTGTAGTGGTAGGGACAACTGATGTAGTATCTGCTAAAGTGATTGATATGCTTGTGATAGATGTGATCTGCGATTCAGATGTGATTTGCATTATTGATGAGGTGATCTTCTGGCTTTTGATAGAGCTCGATGGTTTAATTGATGTTGACAGAGAGGGCAAAATGGCTGTAAAACAAGATAGTTGCTATGATTGTAGCATGAAAGATTGTGTTGGCTCTAAATTCAATGCATCAGAGAGTGGCAGGTGGCAGAGAGCGGTGCTTCCGCCGCTCGCTTCAACCGCTATGCTTCAACTGTTTGAAAATTTGTAATACAGGCACCGTCTCCAAATTTCGGTCGAAACGGTGATTTTTAAGTTTCTGATAGGCAATAGCTCACAGACGTTTACCTGTTTTTTTCGAAAATGAAAACATCATCTTAAAGGTAGATCTTTGTACTTCACAGAGGAAAAATCCAAATATTCATATCTCTTACAGTTGCTTGAATATGAGTGGATTTTTAACGAGCATTTTTTGTGGCTTGGGTGATGCCACCAAACAAACTGCAGAAAACAATGGAGAACAATGTCCACATGCGGTGTTATCAGATTTATTTACGGTTTTTGAGGGTAAGAAAATCATTTGTCGCAAAAGATGTTTGCTGAAAATTCCAAACCACCTATCTCATACACTATCACAAAATCTTAAAAATTTTGGAATCTTGGAGGAAATCTCGACGAAATCTTTGGAAAATATAAGAGCTTTTCAAAATCTTAAAATCTCGTACGCTTGTTTTGGAGTGCTTTTTTGCTCCTCGACTTCACATACCTTCGGTGCAATGTGTGGTTGCATTTCTCCATCCAGGCAAACAAATCTTCTCTCCCGTTGCAGAATTGCATTTATAGTGACCCAAAGTGTCATTTCTTGGCGTACACAGTACCACTTTTTTATTGCATCTCTCACCATACCATCCTTGGAGGCATTCTCTCTTTCCTTTAACATAATTGCATTTGTAATGGCCCGTTGCATCATTGGTATCAATGCATAGATCACTACATGTTGGAATCAAATAGTTTGCATCACAGGAAACACTGTCAGGAGAACAAGAATAATAAACAACTTTGGTAACATTTGTAACAAAACAATACTCAGATTAGGCCTGAAAATGAAAAAATCATATGCACCTCTGAGAATCCAGAGGGGGGGGGGGGGGCAACGACCAATGCAATATTATGAAATATAACCTCATAACCAGGGCAAAATTTCCACAAGAATCTTGACAAGACTAATGTTAGCTAAATTCCTTTCATGAACGATTTCAAGTCATCATTGTTAATAACAGCAATAAATTGCTAACATCTACCCTGCATTTTCTATTTGAAAATTATGTTGCTTCAGTGGCAGATATTCCAAAATGCTGGCTGATGAAAAAATTTAATTTACCTTATCTCAGCAGTAAGTTTCGGAATGGTTCCACCAACTGGCCTAACTTTTCCTTCAAGAAGCACACTGTTTACAGATGGTCTGATTCCGTTTCTTGTTGCATTGATTGTTATGTTCTGTTTGAAATCACTTATGAGCTGCGATGTACGGTCGTCTTGATCATAAGCTTTCACTCCAAATCCCATGCCACCCTACATAAGAAAGATACTGAGTTTGTAGCTGATCGGCTATAAATAAACTAACATTTTGCATGACATTTCAGTAGTTAGAATACTGTATGCAATATTCGATTTTTGTTGCTTCGGAAAGCAAGCTACCAGTAAGGAAGGTAAAGTCTTTGAAACCCTACGATGCATAAATTGTTCCCCAAGCATCTTGTTTTGTCGTGCTCAAACTGTTGCTGGACAAGATACAATCGGGAATGTTCAGCCAATTCTATTATATCCTTGAATTCTCGTTTGTATTCTTTATAGTAATAGACTCAATACTTCGTCGTAGTTTCGTTCTGTAACTGAACTGATACAGCAACAACCACTTCACCTCACTGAAACAACAACAGCAACATCAACTCAATTCAATGACATGAGCGAAAGTTGGGCACTTTGTAGGTTTTAAGACCATACTAATAATTGATACTAAGAACATAAATACTCACATTCCATCTTGTGAAAGGGATTTTTATTGGATTTTTTATCGTATCGCCATATGGAGCCAAGTATAATTCTTCCTCGAATGCATAGTAATCGTCCCAAGACAAGATGTCCGTGGTCATTTGTTTAAATGAGCAAGCTCTATTATTTAAATCTGATATGCAGAAAGTGAAGAAATATTCACAAGTATTGCATTTTCCCTTTCTTATCGACCAGTCATCACAACATGTTCCATCTGGCAATCGATCTTGCGTATTTTCAAAATGTAGTAATTTGATTGATATCACTCCACTACCAAAGGCTCGCTGTTGATGGAAATAGAGAGTTAAGAAAATTTTGTGCTGGAAAGCATTTTGTCGAGGCAGTAAATGCACTTTTATCGATGCAGTAAATGCAGACATAGAAACGCAACATTTAGAATCAGAGCTTACGAGCACATGCTTTCTTCGTGTTGTGACTAACATATTAGTCATACTCAGTGGCGTTGCTAGCCCTAAATTGGTGAGGTGGACTTACCATAGAATTAAGTCATGAAAGGTATGCTCAGCTTTTTACATCGTTTTTGCTTATCCCGGTCCAAGCCCTGGCGACGCCCTTGGTCATAATCTGAAGAAAATATAAGTTCGATAGGTCTTAGTGTGCTGATTTAGAAGTTGTGTTTATTTCCCTCCATTTTCTTGCAAATCATTAGTATCTTTAACCTACCAAATCCGACCAAATCTAATTATTGAGGTAGCAGGGTTCAAACAGTTGCTAATCTAGAATACAGCAGGCACTTTTATTGCTTACCCAAAAGTGAGGGAGCGAAAGTGTAGATAGAAGTGCCCTTCTGTGACCATCCTCTGCTACCAGAATATACTTTCTTCAAATGAGTTTAGTTTTTAGGTGGATTTTCAATATGATTTGAAAAGCCTCGAATATGGGGGAGGATGTTGTGAAAGAGCATGAACACTGATGGGCAACGTAACGTAACGTAACGTAACGTAACGTAACGTAACGTAACGTAACGTAACATAAAGTAAAGTAACGTCAGCGTAACGCAAAGCAACACAGTGTAACGTACTGATGTACCACCTCTTTGGGACCTCTTTGCTCAGAATATGTCCCATGCCTGTGATTCATTCTTTAAAGATAGAAATGTGGAATGTCATCGTCAAAAATCATGTGTGAAGATTTAAACGGGTTTTAAACCAACCACAGCATGGTGGCACATCTGCTAATGGAGAGATTTCGCGAGATTTATGAATTAAATAGTTCACAAATTGTAATTTATAGTTTCTGATCGCAGGACAGTTAATTGTCTTTGTATTCATAATCCGGATAAATTGAAATGTTTGGTTTTTTGATGAGGCCCACGCTTATCTGAGATTCGATTTCTTTCAATACGTTATTTATCATCAAACTTCATGAGCTTACACGATCATCAGGATATTCTCTAAAAATATTGCTTTGAGGCCCTTTACATGAGAAATTTCAACCCGGGTTGAGTTGAACACGGGTTGAGTTTCAATCGGTGACAGCCTTCATCGCGTTTACATGAAGGAGGCCTGCGGAAATTTGGAACGTGCAGCTCATTTTAAACTGCAATCAAATTATGGTTTAACCATGGTTCAACCTGGTTGCTAGGGCCAGCTTCTTAGCTACGTTGACTTGAATAGTTAATAGTATCGAATAGTTAGAGGGACATATGCAATGAGTCTAGCTCTTTCCTTTCTCAAAGATACCATTCGTTAGTTTTCATCGCGTTGTCTAGACTGACAGACCTACACAAAGCCAGATCCTTTTTTGCTTTGCTAGATGCTTTTGACGCAACGAGGCCTACTTTCAATCTCTGCAACTCAAAACGTTTTTTCTGACATGGAAAATGCACATGTTTTTTCAAAAAAGCTGAAAATTGAGCTTACACCTGAAAGTTTCTTAAAATGTTTCAAATTTGAAAGCTGAATATTTCGTAGGTTTCGTAAGATTTCTTGACAGTTCACTGGAATTTTACATGTGCCCTTGTGAAAATTTCAAAACGAAATGAAACCAGTGAAAATACTGCGAGAAGATGCTTCAGATTTCCTTGACCAGACGAAAAAGTTTCTTACATATTTTTGTTCCAGTACTGAGGATCCTTGATTATTTAGTGATCCGAAAGTCATATAGAGTTTCTTTTAAATACTGGTACAGAGAATGAAATTTAATTTCAAGAGGATACCCAATAAGCACCTTAGTCTCATATTCCGCTACCTTTCGTTTACAATTTGTTGAAAAATATAAGCTTGTATATCAGCCAAAGGTATTTCTTCGTTGACCAAAAATCTTTTTGTGATCTTTGGAAATCCTTTATGTGAGCCGCAAAGGAGAGTTTTAGAATAACAACTTAACCTTTTATCCGTTCTATTCAACTTATCTTCATCAAATGTAGCCTAGCCTAATGCAATATTCGTTTTATCTCCATATTTAGATCAACTTATTTGTGCATGGAATCGTGAGCTATATCCCCCTGGACTTAAGGGGGAAGTCGGGGCTTTTACCCTAATAGCCATCTGCCTTTGAATCATCCAGTATTTGCCATCAAGTATCATCAAGTATACGTTATAGCTGGTGAAACATGTACTTTAACTCAGTCGAATTTCCGAGCGAACTGGAAATCTATTGTTTTTGAGCTCTTTATTGTGTAAAATTCTGTCCGCTCGGAAAATTCTTCTGAGTGGAACTCAGTTTAGAGATAAATTGCTGAAATAGACTCATATTCTGAAACTTTTTGGCTCCAAAGAGACATTCAGTCCCCATTGAGTCGCATAGCCAATAATGCTTGCTCCAATGAAATATGAAACAGTAACAAAGAGCACTAAAGAAAGTCAAAAACCTTGTGGAGGGGAAAGGGTAGTTATACAATGGCGCCAGAAGAAAGGGAACCAAAAGGGAAGGGAATAGAAAAACGGTGAAGCCAATAAATATGTGGGGGGTAGAAGTTAGAGCAGCACAAGGGGAATAGAGGATTGTGCATTGAGGGGCATTGTGCATAGGGCGATCGAGGACACAGAATAAAGTGGATTCCTTATGTTCGTTCAATGTTTTTAATCTGGTCCTTCTATCTTCACTCAGTTTGAAGCAGGCCCTGCTTTGAAGCCTAGTTTGAAGCCATAACCTGGTTTGAAGCCACAGCGCTCCCTGGTTTGAAGCATAGAAATTATTTCTATGGTTTGAAGCCATAACCATCATTCAATTCAATGCGGAAAACTGAGAGTCGTGTAATAAATCTATGGCGTCCTGTGTGAATGATAGGAGGTCTGGGAACGATATGTGTTCCCGCGCTTTTGAAATTGAAAGCGAGGGAGAGAGAAGCAGAACGAACGCCGAGAAAGTGAAAGAAATGAGAAGAAATGTGGCTGACATCATGAAAATAAGGTATGCAAGACCTAATCAACTTTCTCTTACAATTCACAAGGTAGTTTTGAACGTCTCTACGGTGGCCCTCTTGCATACAAGCTAAGCTTTATTTTAGGCCTATTATTTAAAAAAAAGTCCTACTAGCCTAGCCTAGGCCTAGATATTTAGTGAAAATGAAGATTCAAAGTCAAAAGGTTGGAGCTCGAACTAAATTTCAACATATAATTTCAGGCAGAGGACGAATTGGTTTACTCCCAAACATTGTTGTTACAGACGGGTTGCTCTCTCCAGAGGTGGTGCTCTTGATCCGTGACAGGGGGTGTTCTCTCCTCGATGCTCGATTCCCCTTATACAAATCCTCTACTAGTGTCATGTATCTTTCTTACTTTATGTGTATTATTGTCTTTTTGATTTAATATGTAGTTATTTGTTGTTAAAAGTTGTTTAATATTAGTGTGTTTTGTATGTAATGGAATTTAAAATGAATGAACTGAGCTGTCAACATTTTTTATACTCCAAAAATAGTTACATGCCTGACACGGCAAATTGGTTGATATGTTGACTTTTTAAGTCCATTAACCATGCAGATAACAATGCAGTTTCTGTCATGCAATAATAGCATAGGTTCCAAATCTTTAAATCGGCGAAAAAAGGTGGGTGTAAAATTCAATGACCTATTTCTTCTGATTGCATGGCTTGAAAGAAACTTTAGATACTTATCTTTAGATACTTATCTCAATCCTGTTATAATTCGCTCTGTCTTCATGGCATTGAGCACTGTTTTAACCAGTAAAGACACATACAACTTTTTGTAATAGATACTTATCTATAATTCTACCGTTGGACTTTTCAAAAATTTTGAATATTTTTGGAAATTACGGTGTATCTTACATTTCAACTTATTTTAGGATGTGACGTCATCAAATTTCTAAATCATAAACCAGAAGAGTGGCAGACTATTTCATGTTACGTCAAACATTTTAGAAATTACGATGGTTTTAAGTTTTTTTGAAAATTTTTCTTGAATTCTTGAAAAAGAAAAAAAACACTCTAATTCTGAAAATATTGAAGATTTCAGAAAATTCCAACGGTAGAATTATAGAGAATTGGCTAAAGTTTCTTTGAAGTCATTCAGTTCAAAGAAATAGGTCACTCAATTTTACACCAGCCTTTTTAAAGATTTGAAACCTATGCTTGCAATAATATGGTATTGATATCATACTCCCATACTGTGCATTCACCAATGTCAGCAGTGATTGCAATGATATTAATTGACAGCCACAATTAGGTCTGCTCATAGTAAATAAAACAGTTGCTTAAAGCAGCAAAACAAACAATCAGACAGAATCCATTGTTGAATTTTGTACTGCTGCATAGGCTAGTTATTTAAAAGGTCAGAATTCTAAAGTCACATCTTCCACAAAAAGATATGTCATCAGGGAAATTTCTCACACTGTCTCAAGTTGGGAGGGCCAAGACGATTATTGAGGTAAATTCTGACTGTGATTGTTAATTCTTTAGGATTATAAAATCCATTCAATAATGAATGGTGCAATGAAATATTGTGAAATATTTAGTTGGAGTAATTTGTTCAATGCTTGCTTGGAGTACATAGCAGTGTTTATTTTGGAAGATGAGATGATGATTGTAGTTATTCCAAGAATTAACAAGAAAAAGTCTAACTGTGAAAGCTAGTTCAGTTATTCTTCATGTCCTTGTTGGGATTTAGGATTATTGAGAAATCACATGAATTACATATAGATCTTTTACACACACACACACGTGAATCTTTCATAGGTAATGTGATGTCACATACACTCATGTTGATAAGAAACTTAGATCCGGGGCTGGTATGTAGTTTCTTAAATTTTAAGGTAGTCGATTTGATCACACTAAATTAATTAGCAAAGCAAATAATGAAATGATTCACATTAAAAAACATGTCAAAACCATAGCTATCACTGTACAGTGTCAAAACATTTTTGAGTAGCATGGGGGAAATAGAGCTATGAATTGAAAGAGTTTCTTATCTTTTTCAGTCCAAGGAGCATGGTTTCTTAAGTTTGAAAAATTGAGCCTACTGTATATTTTGTCATAAGCTGCTCCCAATCAGTTCTTTTTTATCTTTGACCAAAACTTTCGTTCTGAATTCCCATACATTTAAATTCACAATTCCAGGGCACAACCAAAGGGGCAAAATTTGCCACCTTGTATTGTTGTTAGTAATCAAACTCAAGGAAAACCTATGTTCATTGGCAATTTTAGGGTCTGCACCCCTCAAATATTTTTCTTTGGCTCAGCTCCTTGTTCTTGCCAGTAAAAGCAAGGTAGTGACATGTGTGGTTTTTCTCTCATGAGTGTCATTTAGAAATAAAGAAATCCCAGGAGGGGGCTCCCTATGGTAGGTGATGGGGAAGGGTGCAGGTCAGGAAAAAATCATATTTATGAAAACCCAAAAAGATACTAAATTTAAGAGATTTTTTAGACCCCAAAAAGTTTACTCAATATGACATAAATAGTAAAAAAGTATAAAAATAATCCATAAATGGTAAAAAAGTGTTTCATGTGTGACCCCCTGTCACCTACCAATAAGGAGTCCTCTGGGACATTGAATTCAAAGCAGTATACCTAGTTAATACAACAATGAAACATTCAAGTCCAAAGGTCTGAAGTTTAAAGGCCTTACTTGGATACTTGGCTGTCTTAAAATAATCCATTTAATTGTTCCATTTTGGATGCTCCATATTTACCTAGAGAGATTAGTTGCTTTCCTGTTAATCCAGGTTAATGCATTCTGTGAGTTGGCAAAAAGTTCGGTGAGGCAAGCAACAGGATTATTGGGCCTAAGAGGGTCCGAGATGATCCCAGGTCATTTTTTTTCCTTCTGAGGGATCTAGCATGCAACTCGTGAGTCAATAAGAACTTCATAGCCTCTCAAAATGAAATGGTGCTCAGCATTCATTTAAGACCCATGCACGACCTTTGGGGTTCATTCAAGAGACAATGTTTGCTAAAGTTTGATTGAAATTTTGATTTTCAATGGACTGTAGTGTTCATTCATGCTGAGAATGGTACACAGGATCATTCAGCAATTTGGTTTTAGTTTTGAAGGATTTGTTCATGGGAGACGAGTGCAAAAATTTCGTGGTCAATCACCCCTTGAACCAACCAGATAAGATAAATGTAAAAATTGTGCAAAGAAATTGATTACGATATTGAGTACTGAGCAATAACCGAACAATTTCTCAGAAAATCATAGCTATTTGATTTTATCCCTTTTTCTTTCATTACTCTTCTATCTTATGCTTTTCTATGGTATGCTTTTCTATCTACCAATCCATATCAGAATAAAATTGTCCTTTTGCTTGGGTGGCCTGTTAGTATCTGTGAATTGATATAAAACCAATCCATGAAATAACATAATCATCTAGCAGCTTCCTTTCTATCTTCCAGGCCATTCCACAACAAACTATCCACATTTCTTCAAAGTGCTGTGCTCTTAATGTCATTGTACCATCATCGAACGTTTCATGGTGCATAACTGACGAAAATCTATGATATATAACGGTTAGACCGACTGCATGGTTTGTTATGGAGCTGCCAGTCCTGCTCGTTTTCTTTAAATGTTTGGATGTTGCCTGTTTTGCTTTTTTTTCTTTGAAGATGACTTTATAAAATTGTAAGTACCGTTCTTGGTGGAGGCCAGATGACCTTGTGTCTTCTTACGCCAAGAACGTTAACAGTAGTTGTGTATTTGTATTCGTTAGTTTTTGATTTGTCATGAATAGAAAATAATATGAGAATGATAGATGACGTGATAACGCACAATTTGACAAAATCGTAACTCATTCGTAATTCTAATCATTCGACCTGAGGCAAATAAATAGAATACAATACTAGTTGAAGGTCAAAGATAGGAAGCCAAAATGAATGAAAAACTCACGTACATACAGATAGTTTTGCTACTGTTTACGTCATTGCAGCAATGATTGAATCATTTAAAATCCAAATCCTCAACACCTTTTATCGATTTCTTGAGTTTCAGGAATTGGTTAGTACTATTTATGCATTCGTTATTATTCAACAGCGCGTAAATCTATCTTTTAGGTTAAATTGAAAAATGCTGCCAATTGTATTGTAATTAAACGATGAAGCCGAAACCCTAACCATAGGTTTTTCAAAACTGTGGGCCAAGTGTTAATTAGATTCGACATGAAAACGATGTTTAAATCACCAATCATTTTAGACTGTTAAAACGTCAGGAGTTCACCAGCTCTGCCGTGTTAAAGGTCAGAAACACGACTTGATTTAAAACATCGTATTTCTGCCACGTTTCGTTAATCAATTCTAGGCCATGGCCGCCGATTTCTATGTGTGATCAGCCATTGCTCATTTGGAAAAATATTTTATTTTAACCATTTTATTTTGAATATCCAACGCGACAAAAAGACGATGTTTAAATCGGATTTTTAAATACGGAAGATTCTGTCGTTTTTAGTACAGTTCGATTCAACCCGGCAAAAATTAGCCTGCGTGCAGACTTTTGGACAGGACATGTCAGGAACGAGAGAGAAAAGTACTTTTTTCCCTCTTCTCAATTTTTCTAACAGAGTCTGCACGCAGGCTAGCAAAAATACGATGTTTAAACTAGCCGCAAGTTGTGTAAAAAAAGGAGCAGCCGATAAAGCCGCTTAAACGATAAAATGTTTTGTCCACTTTACTCCGAAAGTATGAAATGCCGAAGATATCCAGAATAGTCGGATCTTCTTAGCCGAAATTTGGGCGTTCCTCGTTGAAAAGCCTAGTAGATTTTGCCATTTGCATGATTTTCGATTTTATCGCCTTTGTATGAGAGAAAACTTGAAACGTTAGAACTTACCATCAATGCCGAACTGAAAAAAACTGTCACAAGTAACCAAGTGTGAGTTTGAGGCATTTTGATAGGGCCCATTTGATCAAGTGTCCTTTCAATGAATTCCAGATGCTTTCTCTTTTATCTCTGTGATCAAGTCTCCTTGGTCAGTGTCCCTTGCTCCTTGTTTCATCAATTATCTATCTTATTCAAGGAAATGGAATACGAGACGGCACAAACCATTTCTTTTTGGAACGTCACGGGGTTTTCGTTTTGCGTGAAGAAATTTATGAATTCCCCAACTTAAAAGGTAATTTCCGGTGCTGAGTAGCCTCAAATCTAAGTTAAGTTAGAGGATTTTGGATCATTCACCAAGATGTCATCAGAAAGAAATAAATCACACAGAAGTTGACACGTGATCAAGTGGTTATGTATGGTCAATGTTTCAGGGTGAGGTATAAAACATGGGCCAATAACAACGTAATAGATGCTATAAATTAACTTAGTGAAAGACCAGGAAACCTTTCTGCTTCTATCTTCATTTCCATCTTTGAAAACTACTGATAGAATAATGTTGCCCTTTGAAAATTAATGGCCAGGAGCAATTTTGAAATTTCATGCTCATATGTCAAGAAAAGAGAATCTTCTACTCCAGTTTAAAACTAAAATAGGAGCAGACTTTTCATGCACATCATCAGCTAACATGGTGCATGTGGTACCTGAGGGAAAAGCTTCCTCATGGAACGAATTTTACCACAAGCTGTGGTCTTTCTATTCGCAAAACGAAAACTGCACAACAATGGATTGTTTTTGATGGCATGGGAGAATTGTTTGACCAACTGCAAGCTAGCATAGGGCTTGAATATTTGCAAAAAATTTAAATGAAATGTGTAAAATGTTATCGCCTGATTCTTTCAACTGAACTGATCGAAGGGAACTTTATGCGATTTGTCGGAATCCCAGAAAGAACATTTATGATGTCATAATTATTTTTAGAATTACAGCATTTTAAAGTTTTATGAAAGGATACATAAGATGAGGTATCATCTGAAGCTTCAACAGACATTAAAAGCTCCATAGATTTTAAACTGGTTGAGAAAAATCAATATGACCCACGATGGTAGCAAAAAGTCTGTAGCTTTTATAGTTTATTGATTTGGCTATTCGATGACGTCACAACTTCAAAACTAGTGGGAGTTTTGTAAATGCTGTAATTCTGAAAATAATGATGATGTGAAAAAAATGCTCTCTCTGGGATTATGGCAGATTGCGCGAAGTTCCCTTTGATCAACTCAGTTGAAAAATGAGGATTTAAAATTTTTGCAAAAATGTGAGCCCTCTGCTCTGCACTTATATCCCCCACACGGCACAATGTAGTCCGCACTTTATACCAGAATACAGAGAGGCCATTTGCGCGGCTTAGTGCGCTACGGACATTTCATGCACTACAGAAAGTCTGTGGCTTCGGGGAAGTTTCTAGGGGGATTAGAGTGTGGTCTACTTGGCCATTCTTCACGACGTTTCAGGATTTCAAAAGTACACGTCTATAACCTGGATTTAAAGTTCAAAAGTATCCCCATTCACGTTATTTTGTTGTTCAAGCTAATTCGCCAGAACTGTGTAGCAAACATTTCATGTCAAATATATGCACGCAAATATATGCACGCGCAGTCATCTGAAGGATACCTCTTGCTTTTGCCATGAAGTGAAAGTATAGGGGTCGTATCTTTGCAAAACTTTGAAATGAAGGATATTTTTTATATTTAAGTAGAATTTTTAAATGTGCACACTAGTGATAGTATAGAAGCTGCAACGCCACTCAATCAAACCTCTCGTAAACAGATGTATGAGAATATTGGTTTACCCAGGCCCTTTTGTGCAATAGCTAAAAGGATCCTTCATGTATTGATCCTCTAAAGTCTCGAAGTTATGAAACTCCAAAAATTGTTACAGTTGAGTGAAATCTTTGTTTGCTGTGTTTTTTATGCGAAAAATAAGAAGTGATTCCTTCCTTTCCATACTGTGGATGCGCTAATTTATGGGGTAAACCGCAATGATATCATTCAACAGCCATAATAAGCCCTGCTAACATTGTTGAAAGCAAACACACCGACAGACCGACCGACCAACCGACCGACACAATCTATTACGAATTCACTCGTAACATTTACAATGACCATCATAAGCAAAATTTTACACCAGTAGCACATAGACTTAGGTATTTAAAGTTCTGATGAACGTTTTTCTTGAAGGTTCTTTGCTTTGCATAGGAAGATAACTGTTAGCTTGGTTTTAGAAATGTTCGGCAATACAAAACCTGAATCATTAGGTAATCCCCAAGGTGGAAAATCGTATAAATAAGCCGTGATAATACGAGATGCCCTCAGTGAACCAATTCCTCTCTTGTCCGTTCTCGTTCTGGTGAAATTTTGATCAACCATTTTTATTAATTGAGGAGAAAACCAATTTGTAATTCTATGGAGACATTGATGTAAGACTCTGTGAGCTTTGCCACTGACCTCATTTCCTTTCCACCTTATGTTCATAACATGATAAATCTTTGAATTATCTCTTCAAATATGAGGCTTTTGAGAAGGGTTTTGCAATTAAGAACTGTAAGTAAGAGGAGCCACTTCTTAATTAAAAGCCTTCTGAAAACCCTCATACATTGGTATCTGGATGAAATCAATGGATTCTGGCAATGCATTCAGGAAGTCCCATGATCTTGCAGTCTCACTTTGGTTGACCATTTCGTAACCTCCTTAAAATCTAGTCTTATAATAGTCCTTCTAATTCGTTAGGCCATTTAAGAGCTATGCATTTGGAGGACCAGGTATTAACAACATATTCAGGTATCTATTTCAGTAGATATTAAATAAGCAAGGTTGCACGTCACCAACACGTTGAAATGAATGAACAGTGTATAGGAGATTTATTTCAGTTAGACACATCATATCAGTTGGTTTGTATTTGCGCTTCATTTGGTAGTACTTAACTTAAACGTTATGTAAAGATTTGAATATTATTTACATCATTCGTTTTGATTATGTTTCAATTTCAAATATTAACCCCTTTTTCACGATATACTATGTACAAACCAGGATCAATTCTCTGAAGCATAGCTATTTACAAAAACAGAAATAACAGCTGTAGTTTTCAAATACGCTTTGACATAGCAAACAAAAGTTGTCCATTTATCTACCAATATATGATGCATGTCTAGAGTTATTACATAGTCCCACTGATCGCAACAGCAACAACGACAAGAACAACAACACTGTTGATATTTTTGTAAATTGAATCAAATTTTTTATATTCCATTAAAAATTTACAATACATATTACAGATTACTCTACCTACAAACTACTTTACAATACTACAAGGACGATACCATAAGGAGCAAAAGACAATGATTACCCCACGGCATTATTATAAAAAAGCTAAACTACATATTTTTGCTCAGTCTGAGACTTATGGACTTTCACTTGAAAAATAAGGCGGCTGTGCACAGGTTTTTCGATGCCGCTAGAAGTGTGAGGCTAAGGCGTAGTCTTGGCAATCTTCGACAGTTGAAATTTCTCATTTGCCGTGATGAAACTCATAGAAGAATCCCACACCTGACTCCACATTTCGTTCAGATTAGGCCGAGAGAAACAGATATCAACTCCAACGTGAGATTCACTTCATGGGCCTAAGCAACGACATTTTACCAGTTTGTCTCAATATCAAAACGAGGATAATCATAATAGTAATAATAAATCATAGCATAACACTAATTGGCCTGCAAAAAGAGGAACTCCTTGTTCACAATGAAAGGTTTATTGATTGATGCTTTGATTGGGAAAACATTCATCTGGGAACTTGTGGCTTTTGTTTATCACTGGAAATTAGAATTTTGAGGCATTTCAGCATTGGAGGTTTGAGCTGACAGCTTAGGCCCATCCACTATTGTCTGAAGCACGCAGCTTCTGGTACACTGTTGCTGTGGTTTGCATATCCAGACATGAAATCGAGGGGAAAGAATTTGTGTTCTGATTTTCAATGCGTTTATGGTTTGTCCATGAGTTGTGGATTGAGCGTTCATCAGTCTATCTATAGCGATACCGATAAATACATACTATGTAATCAGTCTATTTCATTTCTTGTTCTTTTCTTTCACATTGACGTCATTGCTTGACCCAAATCTCGCTTCCGCAATGCCTCGTATTGATGTCATTGACAACTCCATGCATGCATGTAGAGTTTGATGTGGTCGGTATTTTTCATAAAACGTTAAATGCTGAAAATGAAACTTCCTGCAAAGAGAGAGAAACTCATAATAACTATTTTTGTGACCACCAACGATTTGACACCAAGTATGTATCAGTGCTAATTGTTATTAGTAGTGAGCAACCTTAACCCATTGTGTATTATAAATAATGTGCTCTATGTTAAGTTATGGTCTTTTGGCTTACCGTAAAAGCTCTATAAAGCTCCCCCCCCCCCGGAGGCTTGTTTAATATCGGACACTCCAGAGGGGGAGGGGACTTATTCACAGAATCAAGCGACAATGATTTATATTGTTGCTTTCTAGTTCTTTTACACCATGTTTGCAGATTCAAAATACATTTTAACGAGTCAAATACATAAATTCGACATAGTTTTGTCCCAAACCATATCAAAATTAATGCTAACTTATCTAGCTCAATAAAAGGAAAGTCTTTGGTAGACTCTGGAATTTGATATAAGTGGAAGTCTTAATAGAGCATGGGGCTTATTCAAAATTTGGCTCAGAGAGGAGGGGCTTATTAGAGAGGGAGGCTTAATAGAGCTTTTACGGTACTTCAGGTGGTTCTGCTCTGCATTCATCTGAATAAATAGGGTTTGCTCTTCCACATTCAGAGAGCAACAGAAAGCCAGGAGATGTGTCATGATCACTATTTTTGCTGATGTCCTGTCAACATTGCAATTGTTTTGAATTTAAAATTACATAGATACTGGGTTCTCGATTTCTGATGTTAGATTCATGAGCCCTGAAACCTCTTGATTTAACTAAGTAACCACATGCTGGCGTCTTTGCACATTGGTTCATATTTCTTGCACAAGTGATACAAAGCTTATCTTGTTCTTGCAAAATAACTGAAAATTGTTAGATTTAAAAGATTGCGTAAAATGATTGTCTTGACGTATGTTACTAACCAGCAGAAGAAAGATGACAATGACCAAAATAAAGATTAGGATAATCATTGCTGGGATGGTGATATAGTCTGCTGGAGTCGCACTCACCATTTTCTGATCTGGAGCTGCAAGAGAAGCATGATCAGATTTATTACTTTGAGTCCCGGGGAGGGGGGGGGGGGGTATTTCATTGTTGGATGATACTGGACGTGCTGCGCATATCGTTGGGGTTTTTATGACATTTTTACGTTGAAACTTTTTTCCAAAATCAGCCTTTTTCGGTGAAAAATCCACCCTTGGTCGGATAAGAAATGGACTTATTATCCCTAGATTTTTTTCTTCCCGTACGCTTATGAACCTGCTAAGAAATCATGTTTTCTGACGGGGAGATCAATAGACAGGCGACTGGTGAGTAGATTAATGAGAATTGTTGGTATATTTGACAAATTTTCTTACCCTGAATGAAGCCAAACTCTCTCTCTGGTTCTCGCAACAAAAGGTGCTACCAACGGGACTGGGGCCTTGTTTGGGGCCTGGGTCGGGTTTGAATTAATGCTCTGTTCAGGAAATGGACTGGCATGGGCAGCAGTTGAGTGCAGTTTTTGGAAAAGAAATGCAACAACACAAAACAAGATATTTCAAATCTTCTGTGATTTTAGTTAACACAATGATACTCATACCTGTGCCTTCTGTACACGTGACGCCAGTTCCATCGTATCCAGTTTTACATTGGCAAGAAAATGATCCATCCGTATTAGTACATGTCGCGTTATCATGACAGTTATGAGTACCAATGGTACACTCGTTGATTTCTGAAAAAATAATGCACAATGACTGATGTTTAAATCAAACTTCATAATTATTCTACTACGTCTGCTTCGATACAAGGTATTTACTAGTTGGTAAGCTACTGCATTCCAAGAAATACGTCAATAGTACTGTACATGTAAAGATGTCCCACATAATTTAAGGAGCAAGAGAAAGAAATAATGACGACATAAACGTCCTGCCTACCTGTACATGTTACACCAGTTCCATGGTATCCGCTGCTACATGTGCAAGAAATTAATCCACCCGTATTTTTGCATGTTGCTTTGTTATGACAATTATGAGCGCCACGGGCACATGTGCTAACTGAAACGATATCTTATTGTTACACAACAAACACAGCATTATGTGCATCGTCATTTGACTTCATTGAAAAGCAATGTTTGTTGGGGAGACGAGATACGCTTCGTCCGAGGAAACTCATGTGTCCCTCCGTGCAGTAGGTTAATGCTCATGCGCCCGTCAGAGTTCCAACCCAGAACACTACTGCGCATGAGCTTTAACCCACTGCACCGGGGGACACATAACGCTTCCTTGGACAAACCGTATCTCGTCTCCCCAACATCCGAGGAAACTCATGTGTCCCCCCGTGCAGTAGGTTAATGCTCATGCGCCCGTCAGAGCTTTAACCCCAAATCGCTACTGCGCATGAGCTTTAACTTACTGCATGGGGGGGACACATACGTTTCCTTGGACAAAGCGTATCTCGTCTCCCCACCAACTATATGAACCAATTTGTATTTTCAGGACGTGAGAGGATTCTTACACACGAAGGTCTCGACTGCACGAGATTTCTATTAACCAATCATGAATATTTTGACAACAATTTTTGTCAGCAACTCGGTCTCGACAATCCTCTTCCGTCAGGATTGTTGAGGCTACACGCAGGCTAAGCACTCCCTGACTATTGTTATTGCTAATTTTTTATTATTCATAAGGTGGGAGGGCTTATACGAATATGTTTCAAGTCAAGATAAATATCTTGCAACGCTTTTGATAAGATTTCAGAAAATAATTGCAAAAATTGATGCAGTTGTTATTGTGCTACAAACTCTGCCCTTGGTCCTTGGATAATCAAAGCTG
Organism: Aurelia coerulea; assembly: GCA_039566865.1. NCBI lineage: Eukaryota > Metazoa > Cnidaria > Scyphozoa > Semaeostomeae > Ulmaridae > Aurelia > Aurelia coerulea. The sequence goes on from CM076948.1 coordinate 1,192,293, forward strand.
CAATTTACGAAAGTTTCTTAGCTTTTTCAATCCTGGTAGCACGGTATCTTTACTCTCAAAAGCTTGAGCCAACCGTTTCTTATGAGCTGTTTCTTAAGAAGAAAACGAGGTGTAGTGAAAAGAACGGAAAGAAAATGATAACATCGATCTACTGCCAACCTGTACATGTCACTCCGTTTCCATAGTATCCAGTGTTACAGGCGCAGGTATATGATCCAGCTGTATTGTTACATGTTGCTTTCTCATGACAATTATGAACACCAATTGTACATTCGTTTTTCTCTGGAAAAATTAATATAAACAAATTTTTGCAACATGCACATTCCAACAAATAATCAATAAGATAGAAACATAGGTTTAAATTCTGCTACAAATACAAACAATATTAGAAACAAATAATAACATGAAACTTCTGCTTACCTTTACATATCAGAAAACGCTGAGTACACTCGTTGATATCTGAAAAAATAGTATGCAAATGTTTGAAACATCATACTTCATCTAATTTGATGTGAGATCTGGTTAGTAGCGAAGACTGGGGTTTGAAGCAACGGGGGTACGTTATTTTATATCCTGATTATAATTTACTATGCCTCAAATAACTGTGCTTGACCTATTCACTTTCTGCATTTACAGGTGTACAAGTTAAAGATGTATTGTCCACGATATGTCTACCCTTTCATTGGCTATACTTATTTGTCTGGTGTCGATGACTGCACTTTAGAACAAGTAAGGCATGCAGCGAGGTACCACTTCTTCTTCGACCATAAACAAGATGAAAGTTGGGTGAGTCTCTTTCTAGCTATACATACTGCTGCACTCACTTAACTTTATTAACAGCTAGTGTATCACTGGATAAGTTAGTAAGAAGCTCAAAGCAGCCAAAAATGTGGGGATCATTGTAACATAGATCTTTTGAGAGTTGAGATGAACTGTGAACGATTCACATCAACTTCAACAAACACTCATGGAAGCCATTTCAGGAAAAATCTTTATTCACAAGCAAAACAGTCCAGTGTGAACTGAAAACAAGATCTTCAAAATCAAAGGAGCATATTCCCACCCTCTATGCTATGGTAGCATGCAGAATTATCCCACCCACAGATGCCCTCATTTTTTGTACAAGAAAATAAGCTCCGGGGCTTGCAGGTGCTTTTTCTAATTTTAGGACATTTTTGCCACGAAAAGTTTCTGATTTGTTTCGTATATCTTTGATGCCCTATGCGTGGAGGTAATATATGTTTGTAAGAAGGTCTTCCAAATTACTTAGTAGGGTCTCAAGACAAGAAATAACAGTTTGCGCCGAAACAAATGTCAAAAAATTTGCTAAACTGTACAGTGTTGAAACTTCTAACTATCACATACCTTCCATACAGTTCTTTGTTGGATCTTTCCATCCTTGCGAACATAGTTTATCTCCTGTAGAAGAACACGTATAGTGACCCAAATTGTCGTCTCTTGGCTGGCAATATTTGGTGCAGTTAGCATTATACCAGTTTTTCATGCAATCGTTGCATTTTGGTGTGTCAAAATTTGGATCACAGGTGACACTAAGAAAAGGTCAACACAATTAATGCAAAGTGATCTGGTTAATATTGGTAGCAAGAAAAATTAGATAATAATTAGGTGAAGCCTGAAGAAACCCCCGTCCAAGTACCCTAGTGAGAGGTCATATGGTATTGTATTCTGTATTTGGTTTTCGTGTTTTACTTGATAGAGAAAAGTCAGATGTTTGCTGGGTTCCAGGTGATCGAGCAAAATATTCAGTTTGGCTGGCAACTGTATCTGTGTGGAAACGACTTCTCAAATCCTTCCCGGTGGTTTACACAATAGACCTTTTAGCTATTCTACAAAAGAGCCTGGATCGAGCGTTATTTTTATACACGAGGTTCGATAGAGTGGCGTTAGAGCTCCTATCAATATTGTGCATATTCGAAAATTCTACAAAGTGCACTTTGTAGAATTTTCGGATTTGCACAATAGTGATAGAAGCTCTTAACACCACTCTATCGAGCCTCGCGTATAAAAATAACGCTCGATCCAGGCTCTTTTGTAGAATAGCTAAAAGGTCTATTCGCGTTAGAGGTTCCCCTTTTACGCGTTTTGTACCGCGAAGATTCACTTCTAGTCCGGGGACAGAGTTTGCTTCACTTTTTCGATGGGGGAAATAATTGGGTTAGAATGTGCGAGGGTAATTAGACGGGGTTCTTTGAAGTATGCAGTCGATCTATTTTGTTGAATCTGTCTTTATGATGATGTGAAGTGTGATTAATTTTTGCAATTTCTGTTTTGGGAACCAATTGCAAAAGAACCGAGTAATAATGAAAATGCTCTAGTCCTACAAAATGTAGAGACTGTATTAGTGACCGTTGACAGTTAGTTTTTGTCACGCATCGTCGTGTTCCTGAGTCGTGATGGGGGTGATGGGGGTGATGGGGTTCAGCCTAAAGCCGTGATGGATTACATTTGCGTGGCGGGATGTGACATAAGAAATTAACTAAAAAATATGTTCACAAATGTGCCATTATTTCAGTGTTGTGCATCATGCTCTAAAAATGTTCATGTTTTCTGGTCATTGATATTTTCGTTAAATGCTACAAGTAATATACTAAAATTTATTTAGCAATTTAGCTTTCCTTCTGTAAAAAATGCTTGTGGCGAAGAGCATCCATTCGTTGCAAGCGTTCGAAGCCTCGTGCCTCTTTGACTTATGTTTCTTCTTTGGCAAATATTCCAAAATAATCCGCGATGAAGGTGAATTAAGGTGAAAAGGGAGTTGCGCTTTTAGCGCCAAGTGACTGACTGTTCTAACTGGAAAGTCAGAGGATTTTAACACTGTGCCACAACACCTTCAATGAAAAGTTTGATTTACTTTATGTCAGCTGACAGTTTCGGAATGGTACCATAACCTATCCTAAGTTTTCCTTGAAGGAGCACACTGGTTACAGATGGTTTGATTCCATTTCTTGTCGCATTGATCTGTATGTTCTGTTTTAGATCACATGTCAGCTGCGATGTAAGGCCATCTTGATCATAAGCTTTCACTCCAAATTTCATGCCACCCTACAGAAGATATAATACTGAGGTTAGATATTAGTTTTTTCTGTGATTGATCGGCTGTCAAAAACTAACATTTCTGCAAGACCCTTCACTAGTCAGAAAATTCACTGTTCGATTTTTGTTGCTTCGGATAGAAAAGTGCTAACACGAATTATATAAGTTCTATATCTGAATCAAGAGGGTCATTTCTTCTAAGTCTACAATGCATATGATATAAATCATTCGCCAAACGTTTTAGTTTGTCTTGCTCGAACTGTTTCTGAAGCTAAGCTGGACAAAAACACTCTAAAATGTTTAACTGATTCTACTTTATTCTTGAATTATCGTATTTATTTCATATGGTGCTGCACAAAACAACGAAACTGGTTAGTATGCGCGTAACATTGGAGTTTTGGGTTTCGAATTAGTTTTGGTAATATTGACTATTGAAAGGACAATGATTCCAAAGTTGTCAATCAAAGCCAAATAGTAGTGTTTGTGCCTTTTTTTAATTCATCGAGCTTTATGAAACTGCGCAGGAATTGCTATTTCGCAGGAGCCTTTTCGAAGCTACGCGAAAATTGATGAAATACAGTAACATTTGCTGCATAGATCGCATATGCTTACATCAATCTCATCAACTGATATTTGATACGGCATAACGGAATAACCAGACCCAGGACCAGTAGAACCGGACCCTGACGGATCAGACCTCCGGGGAATATTGCGCCTGTTTCCAGATAAAAGATAGGGTACATTTATAACAGGCCGTTTGCTCTTTGTAAACATTAGAGCCTGTTCTCTGGTTCCTAGAATGCTCCCTGAAGTGATGTATTATCGCCAACAGAAAGTCAAAACCGAAGCCAACTTGACCCAGTGCTTCAATCAGTAATTCGCTTTTGGTCGGTACTAGATTTAGCATTTTGTGTCATCTGAAGCTTGTTCTGAATGTCAATGCGAGTCTTGTTCTAGTCCATGCGTGAGTCTTCGTTCCTTTCAGTTGGAATATTTTCTGCTGGTTAGACAATTTAATGTATCTAATCGTGCATTCTTGCATTTGTTGTGGTATCCAGTGGTTTTTTTCTTTTCAACGATGATTGTATTGGTCTCGTCTTATTTTGGAGCGAAACTTCTGCGCCGCCATTTCAAACTCACAAAGGAAAGGAATGGGTATTCACCAAAGGTCTGGTCCGTTTGGGTCCGGTCCTAGTACTGGTCCTGGGTCTGGTTATTCCGTTATGCCAGTTGATACTCGACTTAGTGCGTGGTCGTTGTTTCGTCCTTTGACTGAAATAATAGAACACCGCTACAACCACTTCACCTAAATGAAACGACAACAACAACAACATGAATTCAATTAAATGACCAATCTCGTTCCCAGGGTGTTCTGACGTCATACGCTGGTCACGAGGTAGAGCAACGAACTCACTCTGGGGACGAGATTGTTAAATGACATGAGTAAAAGTTGAGGCACTGTGTTGGTTAAGACAATACTGATAATCAATAAGAACGTAACTACGCACATTCCATCTTGTGAATGGGATTTTTAGTGGATTTGTTGTTTTATCACCATTTGGAGGCAGGAGAAGATATTCTTCGAATGCATAGTTCTCGCTCCAAGACATGACTTCCGTGGTCAGTTGTTTAAATGAGCAAGCTTCATTATTTACATCTGATATGCAGAAAGTGAATGAATATTCACAAGTATTGCATTTATTCCTTGCCGATGACCAGCCATCGCAACATGTTCCATCTGGCAATCGATTTAGTCTATTTTCAAAATGTTTGAACTTGATTGATATCATTCCACCACCAAATGTTGTCTGTTAATAGAAATAGAAAGCTGAGCAAGTTGTGGAAAGCCTAGTTTGCACTTTAGCGGACACACTTTTAACATTTGCCCGTGTTTTGATTTTCTACCGATTTTGGTTGTAAAACGTATCAGCACTTAGACTGAAGTATACTTACTGAACCAGCAGGGGTTTGGGGGCAGCAGCCTCTGAAGATAAGTAGCTGCAAGGATATATCGATTACCGGTTCCTGCTGCAGATTTAAGCCATGTTTAAAACATTTTGACGTCCTCTCACAAGAGAGAATCAGTCGAATCACGATCAAATTTTGCATTATCCTATCAGACGACAGGATGTTTTATTGCTATTGTTTAATAAGCCAATCAGCGATCAATTCTAATAATGGCTAGAGTGCAGTTTAGCGGGCGGCATTCGAATAATTCTAATAACCTCTGTTTAATAACCTCTGTTCGAACAATTCTAATAACCTCTGTTTTCCTTGGAAGCTGTGTCCGCTAAACTGCATTTGATCCCTATATTTTTTCAAATAGGCCTATAGCTGAAACTTGTTATACTCGTTCTTAAATTCTTGTAAAAGCATCGTCATGACACTCTTAAGATATTTTATTGTTCTTGCATGATCTTTTAAATATTTGAAATAGCCACTTACTGTTAACATTGAACTGCAAGTGATTGCCACTGCAAACCAGGTATGGCTGAAAGACATTTTCATTGGTCCTTCTGCTAGTTGTAACAATCAGTTTGTGTTCACTGTCCCTTGCTTCTTGTCCAATCAACTCTGCATCTTCTTCAAGAGTGTGAAGAACTGCATCCCTTTTCTTCAGCAGCCTCTTCAATGAAATAAGAATCTGGCGAAGAACCTAAACCGAACCACGATCTCACGCACACCGTTGAAGAATTTCCGAACGTGCACAAATGTGCTCGAAGCTCTAACGCCACTCAATAGAACCTCTTGTTTAAAATGTATAAAGATATCTCTCGATCGAGGTTTTTTTATAGAACATTGCTAGAAGGTCCACTCGATTGGTTGTTTGTTGAAGATTCGATAAATTCGCTGCATCGAATTCCTTTCTTCTATCGTGCATAGCGATCGAATTTCACATTCATCCTTACTAGACTTACGACTTTCAACAAAGTTATTGCTACTACTGCCTAGTATTGAAAGCAGTTTGAGCGACAAGGGAGGTATTGGTAGGGTCTTGTCTTGTCTTGCGAGTAAAGTATAAAACTATCCATGTCCTCGTAACCCACGAAATATTCTCAGCCTTTCCAATGGAAAAGCAACCATTACATTGGTAGCATATAGACTATAGGTATTTAAGGTTCCAATGAACTTTGTTCCTGAAGTTATTTGCTTTGCATAGGAAAATAACTTTTAACCTGGTTTTAAAAACGTTCGGCAAGACATGACCTGCGTCATTAGGTAATTTCCAAGGGGACAATCGTATAAATCATCCCTCGATAACAGGAGTTGCCCAAGTTGAACCTAAATCTCTTGTCTGTTCTTGTTTTATTGAAATTCTGAGAAATCCTTTCTCACAATTCAGGAGAAAACTGATTTGCCATTTGTCGAGAGGTTGATGCAAGACTGTGTGGAATTTGCCAAAAGGTTTCGACTGACCTCATTCATACCATGATAAATCTTTGAATGATCTCTTCAAATATGAGGCTTTTGAGAAGGGTTTTGCAATTAAGAACTGTAAGTAAAAAGAGCTACTTTTTAATTAACAGCCTTCTGAAAACCCTCATACATTGGTATCTGGATGAAATTAATGGATTCTGGCGCGGATTCTGGCAATGCATTCAGGAAGTCCCATGATCTTGCAGTCTCACTTTGGTTGACCATTTCGTAACCTCCTTAAAATCTAGTCTTATAATAGTCCTTCTAATGCGTAAGGCCTCTTAAAAGCTATGCATTGGAGGACCAGGTATTAAGAACACATTCAGGTATCTATTTCAGTAGATAGTAGAAAAGCAAGGTTGCACGTCACCAACACATTGAAATGAATGAAAATTAGAAGGAGATTTATTTCAGTGAGAAATTATCACTCTGTATCAAATAAGATATCTGCGAAAGATATCTATTGAAAAGTTTTGCATAAGCGATCTTGCACAATCACACATCTCATATGGCATCTATATTCTGTCTCAAATTAGATGTCATCATGTCACCTGCAAATGCCCGCGAATAACAACAACAGAAATGTTTTTGCAAAGGAATTTTGCGTTATCGCAAATCTCGGGTGACCTCTAATTTGAGATGGACTTTACTGTAAGACAGGTTAGTGTTACACACAGAACTATAAAGCAAAAACAACATCAGTCGGTTATATTTTAACTTTATTGGTAGAAATAACTTAACTTATTTGAGGAGTAAACTGTTAATTATATCATTCATTTTGATTACTTTTCGTTTCAAATATTAACCCCTTTCGACGATATATGAGACTATTATGTGCAAAATCTAGTCCATTTGAGTGCACAACAATTCTTCTAAGGTCTATTTACAAAAAGAGAAGTGATAGTGGCAGTGTTTGAGTACCAACCAAGACTTTGAAATGGCCAACAAAATTTGCACGTTTACTACCCTGGGTACCAGAGCCAACAAATATGAAAAATAACCAATCTTCTTTCCCATAATGTTGAGGCTCTGGTACCAAGGGTACGCATTTACCTACCAAAAAATTATGCATTTCTAGACATACTACATATGACTTATTATATCACAACAACAACAGTGACAAGAGCAACAACACCATTGATATATTTGTCGAATTGTTTGCTCAATCTGGGACTTATCGACTTTCACATAAAAACTAAGACACCCGCGAGCACAGATTACTTGATACCCTCAGAAGTGCAAGGCTAAGGCGTAGTCTTGGTAACCTTCGACCGTTTGAAATTCTCATTGCTGTAGTGTAGCCCATAAGCCTAAAAAAGAGGAACTGCTCGTTCACAGTGAAATGTTTATTGGTTAATGCTTTGGTCGAGGAAACATTCATCTGGGTACTTGCGGCTTTTGTTCATGGCTAATATGAATGAAAATTTGAATTTTGATGTATTTGAGCATCAGAGGTTTGAGCCAGCAACTTAGGCCCATCGACGATCGTGGGAAGCATGCAGCTTTTTGTAAACTGTTGCTACTGGTTTTCATATTTCGACATGAAATCGAAGGGAATAATTTCGTACTGAATTTCAATGAGTTTGTAGTTTGTCAATGAGTCGTAGATTGAGATTTGAGTGTCCATCAGTCTGTCAATAACGATAACTACCACTACGTAATCAGTCCAAGTCTAATGCATCTCTCGTCCATTTCTTTTACATTGACGTCATTGCTTGACCTAAACCTTGTTTCCGCCATGCCTCCTATTGATTTAGAGTCTGATCTCATTTGAATCTTTCATAAAATGTTGAAGGCTGAAAACGACATTTCCTGCAAAGGGAGAGAGACTCAATAACTATAACGTTGCCACCAGCAGCGATTGGACACCAAGTCTTTATCTGTGCTAACTCTCGTGCTAAATTGTATCTTTAGTGCAGCTATTAACTTATTTTCAGTTCGCTAAGCGTTTCAGGTTTATTCGTTGTGTCCCACTAGTTACAGTCTAATTTAGTTGTTATTTTTTGTTCAAGAGTTAACAGTTTCTTTAATAAATTATTATCAGTAGTGATCCATTTTCTATTATCAATAGTGTGCCTATGTTAAGTTACGGTCTTTCGATTTGCTGCGTCAGCTCTGCTCTGTATGCGGTTTGGTATGGATGGCTCTTTCACACAAAGAAAGCTACAGGAAGCAAGGATATGTGCCATGATCTCTATTTCTCCTGATGTCTTGTCAAACTTGCAATTGTTTTGAATTTGAAATTACATATATACTGCGTTCTCGATGTCTGACGTTAGATTCTTGAGCCCTGAAACCTCTTTGATTAAACAGAGTAACCATATGCTGATGTCCTTGCGCATAGGTTGGTTCATATTTCTTGTATAAGTAATACAAAACTTATCTTGTTGTTGTATGAGCGATAGGACACTAAATGTGTATCAGTAGCGAGCCACCTTGACCTATTGTTTTTTGTGTGTTTTGAACTTATTTTTGCTTTGTAGTGACCTATCTTATCGCTGTTTCGTGACTTCGAAGTTTCACTTGTGAGCCACCTTAAGTATTAGAGATTTAACGTTTTAGGTAGATTTGCACTTAAAATGGCTCACTACAACATAGGGCTCAAATCTTTAAAAAGGTCGGTGTAAAATTCTATTGCTGTTTTCTTTGAAATAAATAGCTTGCAAGGAACTTACGGTTTTTTGCTGTAGATCTGCCGTGGCAATTTATTGATATCTTGATTAATTTCAATATGGCGGCATTTATTAAATTTGAGGCTATGACGTCATCAAATTTCTAAATCCTAAACTACAAAAGCTACAAACTTCTGCTTGCCACCATATTGTAGACCTCCATAAACTATGGTTTTCTTGAATGTTATGCAATGTTTCCTCTATCAGTTTAGGATTTACAATGATTTAAATCTTTTCAAAATTTTCCATGAATTTTTTCAAAAATTATCAAATTGCCGCCATTTGGAAAAAAATAAAGATATCATAAAATTTCCACGGCAGATTTACAGCAAAGTACTATAAGTTCCTTTCAAGCAATCCAATTCAAAGAAAAATATAATAGAATTTTACACCGACCTTTTTAATTATTTGAAAGATTTGAGCCCTATGCTGCTCACTACGGAAAATTTTAAGATCAGGAAACAGCGATAAGATGGCTCCCTAAAAAGTAAAGTAAGTTCAAATTACAAAATATCAAGTTAAGGTGGCTTGCCACTGATGAAAATTTTACACCGCCACACACCCATCGCTCGTTGTTCTTGCAAAATGATTGAAACTTTTTAAATTAATTAATTTTTTAAATTGATTGTCTTGATGTTTGTTACTAACCAGCAAGAGGAAGATGACAATCATCAGAATAACGACTAGTGTTGCCATTGCAGGGATAGTGTCATAGTCCATTGAAGTTGATAGAGTCTGAGTTGGAGTTGGAGTTGTAGCTGCAAAAGAAGGTGATTGTCAGATTTATGACCTACTATCAGCTTTTATCCCTTGCTGATCTGACTTCTCTGATTGTTAATGTCACTTCGGTCAAAATGGACTGAACTAGCATGAGCTTTCGTACACCATCAAAGTCCTGCCACAAAATTGCTTTAAAGTTTGGTTTGGAGAGCTTTAGCATTCCAAAGCAAACTAGTAATACAAAGGATGAAGTTTCCATGACGTACTAATTGCAAATGGATACCTTTCATGCAGTAATCTTCCTCGGTCGAAACAAAGTATATCCATTCCAGCTACGAGGACTCTATGCATATATTAACCGACTTTGCATGCAACAACAACAACTGCTTAAATACCACCTTGCCTATTAACTGGTTGACAGCTAAATTCTTGACGATTCTAGCAATTTGATTGATGCATAGGAATCCACTCTATGAGGGCATAAAGTGTGCCCCTCATTTCATAGCAATATTATGAGTCCCTATTGACCCAAAAACATCAACAAAATAGAAGAACGCAGTGAAACAAAGGACTAAAGATCATAAGTTTAGATCATTGTTAGCTTTGTATGTAGCATGAATGAGTCAATTCTCGGTTTAATACGTGGCGATCAAAATTAAATGTTTAACCCAGTCTTAGAATTCTCAGTTTACCTTCATTTAGCTTGCAAGAAGGGTGCTACCTTTGGCCCATATTTACTCAACTTTTCCAACCGCTTCCTAACTTTAAACTCCTCAGAACTCATGTTACTGATGTCTTATTTTGGGCCTGGGTCGGGTTTGAATTTACTGTTCTGTTCAGGAAATGGCCTTGCATAGGCAGCAGTTTATATTGCAGTTTGGAAAGGAAATACAACAACACAAGACAAGATATTTCAAATCTTCTGTGAGTTTAGTTAACACAATGCCCCGGGACACAATGATACTCATACCTGTGATCCTTCTTGCACATGTCACTCCCGTTCCTTGGTATCCAGTTTTACATTGGCAAGAAAATGATCCATCCGTATTAGTACATGTCGCGTTATCGTGGCAATTATGAGTACCATTGGTACACTCGTTGATTTCTGAAAAATGAATGCACTAATATTCAAAGTTCATATCCACAAGGCAATCTGCTTCGACATAAGGTATTTGGTCAATCTAGCTACCTTGTACCAAGAAATGATTCGATGATTCTAAAATCTTCTACAACTATAAAAATCCTTTAAAATATACTTGTACCGAGGGTTACACGAGGAAGGAGTGCACCATCTTGCTTTCACAACTCGAACATAACTCAGCTAATGATATCTGGCTACATAAGATTCTATGTCGTTATCAACGTTGTGGGCGCTAGTCATATGAATGGTTACACTTGTCTTATACAACTATAGAAACAAACAATGGCATCAACTTTCTGCCTACCTGTACAAGTCACACCATTTCCATTGTATCCACTGTTACATGCGCAAGAAAATGATCCATCCGTATTAGTACATTTCGCTCTATCATGACAGTTGTGAGTACCAATGGTACACTCGTTGTTATCTGAAAAATTAGGACACGAATTTTAATGCTTTATTACCACACTGCAATCTGCTTCGAGATAAGACATTTGCTTGGTACAGTTACTGCTTTCCAAGAAATTGTACAATTATTCTAAACATTTAAAAATTTCCTACAAATATAAAAAGCCACAGAAGCATATAATAACATCAATGTTCTGCCAACCTGTACATGTCACTCCGTTTCCATGGTATCCAGTGGTACATTGGCAAGAAAATGATCCATCCATATTAGTACATATTCCTTTGTCATGACAATTATGCATACCATTGGTACATTCATTGATATCTGAAAAATTAGGACACGAATTTTGAAAATCCATAATGCATCTACTAGTTCCATATAAGAGAATCTAGCGAGCACAGTAAAGACAGCTGCAGAAATATTTGACAGTCTTCTGCTTACCTTTACAGTTCACTCCTCTGTATCCAGTGTTACATTGGCAAGAAAATGATCCATCCGTATTTTTACATGTCGCTTTTTCATGACAAATATGTGTACCCTTTGTGCATTCATTGATATCTGAAAAAATTAGAATATGAATGTTGGAACTTCATCATGAAAAGTAACTGTAGTGGAAGGGGCAATTGGTGCGAAAGTGATTGGTGTGCTTATGATCGATGTGATCTGCGATTCAGGTGGGATCTGCATATCTGATGAGGTGATCTTCTAGCTTTTTTTGTAGGATGAAAGGTTGTGTTGGTTCTGAATTCAATACATAAATGAGTGGCAGAAGGCGTTGCTACAAGTGTCACATCCAAGCACCCCCCCCCCCCAGTAATGCCTATTCTGCTGACTGCTTCAGCAGTATTTGAGTTTGAACATCTACTGTCCAGATTGTTTTCTTTCACTATTCAACAAGCTCACTTCGTAATCCAATGCCGATTATATTGAAAACCTCAGCCAACTTCAAGTAGGAGATGAACTGAATGAAGCTCGGTTAGAAAATTGCCAACCTCGTCCCCAGGGCCTTTTGTCATATTCCGTCCCAATGTGACAAAAGGCCCTGGGGACGAGGTTGGAAAATTGCGTCAGTTAATGACACTATTTGCTGAATATTTTAATCTGATACAGAGGCGTAGGAAGCAACTGCTAATTGGGGGGTTTTTCTTAACAATGGAGAAAAATACATCTAATTAATGCTTATGACGTAGCACCATTGTTTTTCAAAATTTTGGATGGCTTCAGCTGTGCCCTCCCCCTTGCGTCCTGATAATTCTGATAATGGCCAGAGCAAATTGACAGACAAATAAACTTCGAACATAAGCAGAGTACTTTTGTGAAGTTAACTGACAAACGTTTGCCTTGGTCGATTGCACTTGTCAAAGTCTCTCCTGTTTCATTGTCATGCCCGTTATACTGTTATACTAAGAAAATGCCAGCTAAAAAGCGTGCCCCTGCGTGGGAGACAATGATGCCTCTGCGAAGGAGAAAGCATTTTCGCAATTATTTTGATTGCTACGCTTTTCAGGTTTCAGGTACGCCAAGAGTTAGGTACTGATGTACGGAAGAGATACCGGCAAGTTCAATGGTCAATGACAAAAAGAAGCAAGGGGTATGCTAATTTTGTTGTTGCAAGAACATATGTTGGCTCAACATTTGAAGTTATTTTTAATTACCTTCGGTGCAATGTGTGGTTGCATTTCTCCATCCAGGCAAACAAATCTTCTCTCCCGTTACAGAATTGCATTTGTAGTGACCCAAAGTGTCATTTCTTGGCGTACACAGTTCCATTGGTTTGTCACATCTCTCACCATACCATCCTTGAAGGCATTCTCTCTTTCCTTTAACATAATTGCATTTGTAATGCCCTGTTGCATCATTGGTATCAACGCATAGATCACTGCATGTTGGAATCAAATAGTTTGCGTCACAGGAAACACTGTCAGAAAAACAAGAATAATAAACAACTTGGTAACATTTGCAACAAAATAATGAAAAAATTAAGTTTGACAAATTTAAGAAATGATTTTATCTCATGTCTTCCATTCAAACTTTTCTGAACCAGAAAGATTATTCACCTATGGATGTCTCATGAAAGCAAATGAACTCCATCCGTAAAAGGGCCATCCTGTCGCCATTTTAAATTGCAAACATATGTACAGTATCTCTTCAAACCTCCATCTTTCTGCAAAATATCGAATCGTGGCTAAATTTCTTTAGTAATCTAGTTTCCTTCTGTAAACAAGTTTTTATGGCAAAGAGAACACATTGACCCTTTCAAAGCCTCATGCCTCTTTGAGTTTTGTTCTTTCTTTCACAAATATTCTAAAATACTCCCCATTGAAGGTGAAATTAAGGTTTTTCTATATATCAATCATAAACAAAAATTGATTACAACTACGAACTACATTACACTGTGATATTCATGACGAGGAAGGGCACAAGGTCACTGAGTCCTCGCCATGCAATGCAGGTGAAATGGAGTTGTGGTTTTAGTGCCAAGTCCAAAACAATCCGCGATGAAGGTGACAATTAAGGTGAAAAGGGAGTTGCAGTTTTAGTGCCAAGTGCCTGACTGTAATGTCTGCAAAGTCAGAGGATTTCACCACTGCGCCACAATACCTTCAATGAAAAATTTGATTTACTTTATGTCAGCTGACAGTTTCGGAATGGTACCATAACCTGGCCTAGGTTTTCCTTGAAGGAGCACACTGGTTACAGATGGTTTGATTCCATTTCTTGTCGCATTGATCTGTATGTTCTGTTTGAGATCACATATCAGCTGCGATGTACGGTCGTCTTGATCATAAGCTTTCACTCCAAATTTCATGCCACCCTACATAGAATATAATACTGAGGTTAGATATTAGTTTTTTCTGTAATATATCGGCTGTCAAAAACTAACATTTCTGCAAGACCCTTCACTAGTCAGAAAATGCAATGTTCGATTTTTGTTGCTTCGGAAAGAAAAGTGCCAACATGAATTATATAAATTCTATATCTAATTATGACTTCAATTCAATGACTTGAGTAAATGTTAAGACCATACTAATAATTGATACTAAGAACCTAACAACTCACATTCCATCTTGTGAACGGGATTATTATTGGATTTTTTATCTCATCGCCATATGGAGCCAAGTATAAAACTCCCTCAAATGCATAGTCCTCGGTCCAAGACAGGATTTCTGTGGTCATTTGTTTAAATGAGCAAGCTTCATTATTTGAATCTGATATGCAGAAAATGAAGAAATATTCACAAGTATTGCATTTATTCCTTGCCGATGACCAGCCATCGCAACATTTTCCATCTGGCAATCGATTTAGTATATTTTCAAAATGTTTGAACTTGATTGATATCATTCCACCACCAAATGTTGTCTGTTGATAGAAATAGAAAGTTGAGCAAATTTTTGCTGTGGAAAGTATTTTATTGAGGAAGTAAATGGAAGCAAAGAAACACGACTTTTCAATCAGTACACTAACACCTTTCGATATTGTGTTCTTCTTGGAGTGTGACCAAGGGTGTTAGGACACGGGTATTTTAATTACGTATTTATTTGCCTTGTTTGTTTTGATCTTCGTCTTGTTTTCTTGACTTGGAAGATATATATTCAAATTACACGAGGCATTTACATCAGTTCAAGAGGAAACAGAACAGAGAAGAAAACAAGTCAAGAAAATAAGATGAAGATCAAAACAAGGCAAATAAATACGTAATTAAAATATCCGTGTCCTAGCACCCTTGATGTGACTGACATGTTTAGTCGTTTCATTCTCCGGAGGAAACTTGAATTCGAGAGGCCTTAGTGTCCTGATATAAATCTTGTTTCTCTGCTTCGATTTTCTTGCAAATTATACCATCTTTACCTTCGAAACATAATTTTTTGAGGCAGCAGGGTTTAAAAATGGCTAAAATCTAAAGGGCAATGATAGACTGATTACAAATTTTTGACTTCAACCTTTTCTCTCTTTGAGCGCACAATTCAATTCAATAAATAGGTGAAATAATTATACTCAAATGATAGATAAAGAAATCAATCAATCAAATCAATCAAAAACAGGAATGTGTATCAACGCCAATGAAAGTGGCAGAAATTCTGCCGAAACAATGGAAAGTAAATATATCAGAGCTAATAACCATGTGTTGTTATACTCAATCTTAAATCGATTAATCCTTTTAAAATTATCATTTGACAATCCTTAGATTTTCTTGCTCTTGAAGGATCTTTGAAATATTCAAAATAACCATTTACTATTAACATTGAGGTGCAAATGATTGCCACTGCAAACCAGGTATGGCTGTAAAAAAATTTCATCGATCCGCTTGACTGTAACAATCAATTTCCCTTCACTCGCTGTAGAACACTTCCTTTCTGTGACCAAGTCAATGTGTTTACTGTCCCTTGCTCTTTGTCCAATCAACCCTGCATCTACTTCAAGAACTTGAAGAACAGCATCCCCTGTTTGCGGCAGCCTCTTCAGTGAAATAACTCTTTCAGCCATTCTAAAAAAGAATCTTAATCGAACAACATTTTTACACCGTTGAAGAATTTCCGAACGTGCACAATAGTGACCGAAGCTCTAACGCCACTCAATAGAACCTCTTGTTTAAGATGTGTAAAGATATCTCTCGATCGAGGTTCTTTTTTGGTCAATTCGCTGCATCGAATTCCTTTCTTCTATCGTGCAGAATGATCAAATTTTACATTTATCCCTACTAGACTTATGACCTTCGACCAAGCTAGCAAAGAATTGAAAGTAGTTAAAGCGACAAGGGAGGTAACAGATATATTCTCACGACATATTATACACGAGATATTCTCAGCCGTTCCAATAGAAAGCAATCTTTAAATTGGTAGCACTAAGACTATAGATATTTAAGGTTCCAATGAACTTTGTTCCTGAAGTTCTTTGCTTTGCATAGGAAATTAACTTTTATTCTGGTTTTAGAAAAACGTTCGGCAAAACATGTCCTGCGTCATTGGGTAGTTTCCTGGGGGGGGGGGGCAATTGTATAAATCACCCCTCGATAATAGGAGTTGCCCACGTTGAACCATCTCTTGTCTGTTCTTGTTTTATCGAAATTTTGAGATATCTATTCTCTTAACTCAACCCTTTTTTAACCGGGTGAAAAAAGTAGAAGTGAAAGTAATAACATGTTGAGCAAGGTATACCGCAGGGATACAAGGGATTCACAGTCGTAAGTCTTTTACGGACCTCACCATGCAAGGAAATAAGGTCCAAATATCCAGCATGGGTCGTGTAATCGTTTAGTAAAAGCTTCGTTCTATGGCAGAACCTTTTGAGAACATTGTTTACATTATTGTACTTTTGTATTGTGGTTTTGATTCTGTGCACCGCTGTAGTTGGTCTCTTCGATATCAACTTCATTGGCGTTTTCCTAACGATTGCAAGTTCGTCTTCAAAGTTTACAGCAAAGAAGTCATCGAAGAATAAGCTAAACTTTGTCTGATAATTCTTGCGGCCTAAGCCTTCACAAGAAGCTCCTCCCTTGTCGTTGATTTTAAGTCAATCCCCGGTCCAATAGAGCTTTGCAAAATACGGCTTTTGCAGACCGATTAAGAACCAATCAAACTGCTCCGTTGCGGGTCCAAGGAGCCGTATTTTCGAACACCATATGATACTTTCGAACGTCAGAGAAAGTATCTGCCAAATATCTGTTGGAAAGTTTTGCATGAACGATCTTGCACAATCACAAATCTCACATGACATCTACATTCTGTCTCAAATTAGATGTCACCATGTCACCTGCAAATACCCGCGAATAACAAGAACAGAAGTGTTCAGCAAAGGAATTTTGCGTTATCGCAAATCTCAGATGACATCAAATTTGAGATGGACTTTAGTGTAAGACAGACCAGTGTTACACGCAGAACCATGGGTAGTTAGACACTGCTGGTGTGCATCTATGGAGGAGCGCTGGATATTATGTATCTGCGGGGGAAATTTTTGCAGTACTGCGGAGGAGATATCTAAAGGACGAAAATATTCTCCTCCACAGTACTATAAAAATTTCCCCCGCAGATATCTCCTCCGCAGTACAATAAAAAATTTCCCCCGCAGGTATCTCCTCCGCAGTACTGTAAAAAATTTCCCCCGCAGATACATTATCCAGCTCTTCTCCATAGAAGTACACCAGCAGTGTCTAACTACCCATGGCAGAACTATAAAGCGAAAGACAAAATCAGTCGGTTTATATTTTAACTTCATTTGTAGAAATAACTTAAACTTATTTGAGGAGTAAAGTGTTAATTACATCATTCACTTTGATTAATTTTTTATTTCAAATATGAACCCCTTTCGACGATATATGGCAGTATTATGTGCAAAATCTAGTCCATTTGAGTGCACATCAATTCTTCTGAGGTCTATTTACTAAAAGAAAAATAACAGAACAGTGACAGTCTTTGAATACCAACTACACACAATGTGCACATGTGCTACCCTGGGTACCAGAGCCAACAGAAATGAAAAAGAGCCAATCTTCTTTTCCTTAATTTTAAGGCTCTGGTACCCAGGGTACACATTTACCTACCAAAAAATTATGCATTTCTATACATACTACATATGACTTATTATATCGCAACAACAACAGTGACAAGAGCAACAACACTGTTGACATATTTGTCGAATTGTTTGCTCAATCTGGGACTTATCGACTTTCACATAAAAACTAAGACACCCGCAAGCACAGATTATTCGATACCCTCAGAAGTGCGAGGCTAAGGCATAGTCTTGGTAACCTTCGACCGTTTAAAATTCTCATTGCTGTAGCGAAGCCCATAAGCCTAAAAAAGAGGAACTGCTCATTCATAGTTAAAGGTTGATTGATTGATGCTTTGGGTTGAGAAAACATTCATCTTGCAGATCTTGGTACTTGTGGCTTTTGTTCATGGCTAATATTATGAATGAAAATTTGAATTATGATGTGTTTAAGCCTCAGAGGTTTTGAGCCAGCAACTTAGGCCCATCGACGATCGTCAGAAGCACGCAGCTTTCTGCTTTTGGTAAACTGTTGCTACTGGTTTTCATATTTCGACATGAAGTCGAAGGGAATATTTCGTACTGAATTTCAGTGAGTTGTAGTTTGTCCATGAGTCATAGATTGGTGTCCATCATTCTATCTTTAGCGATACCGATAACTACTGCTATATAATCAGTCTAATGCATCTCTCGTCCATTTCTTTTTATATTAACGTCATTTCTTGACCAAATCTCGTTTCTGCCATGCCTCCTATTGATGTCAGTTCTGTGCATTTAGAGTTTGATCTCATTTGCATCTTTCATAAAATGTTGAAGACTGAAAACGACATTTCCTGCGAAAGGAGAGAGACTCGATAACTATAACGTTGCTACCAGCTAGACTTATGACATGACGATGAGTCTCAGTTTCCCGCATTTAATTGGATGATGTTATGGCTTCAAACTGAGACTCATGACCATACAGCTTCAAAGCGCAGACTAATACGTGACGCAAAAGCTTATCTTGTTCTTGTATGAGCAATAGGACACTAAATATGAATCTGTAGTGAGCCACCTTAAACTATTTTTTGTGTATGTCTTGAACTTATTTTTGCTTTGTAGTGACCTATCTTATCGCTGTTTCGTGATTTTGAAATTTTCATTTGTGAGCTACCTATGTTACTATGTTAATAGACTTGCCCCAAGTCTTTTTCGTCAAAAGAAACTTATTACAGTTGACGATATAGACTTGGGGCAAGTCTACCATGTTAACGACTGCTACAGTATGTTACTAACAGTTTTACCTATGTTAAAACTATATTAGTATCAAAAGTAAGGCCGAGCCAAATTTCATCTTACCATTGACAACGACACAATTAGACAAGTCGCTCCTTTTGTATATCTAGGCCAACTATTGACAGAAGATGCTAAGTGCGAAGAAGAAGTCTTTTGTTGTATCTCCTCTATAGCCCGAGGAACTTTTGATAAAATGAAGTCAACATCAACAAATAACAACGTCAATCTTGAAACAAGAAAGAGAATTCTGAAATGCTATGTATGGAGTGCCCTGTATCATGGAGTAGAGGCATGGTGGACTTAAACAAAAATACTTGAGAGACGTCTGGAAGCATTCCAGATGTGGTCGCACAGAAAATGCTGAAACGAAACTGTTATGGACAGAGAGAGTAACAAACGAGGAAGTGCTTCATAGAATGAATGCAAAAAGAAAACTGATCATAATGTCTTGAGGGAAAGGAAAGTAAGATATTTTGGGCATTTGATATTGCAAAATAACACTTACAGAACTCTGTTAGAAGAACATAGAGATGAAAAGAGAGGCAGAGGTCGCGCAAGGATTTGTTGGTATGACCCAGATAAAATAAGGAACTGTTGGTATGACAACATCAAGGAGTGGACTGGTGAGTATTAATGGGCAAGAAGAATAGCAATGGACAGAGACAAGTGGAGGCCTACTGTGTCATCCGACGTCCAAAGATATGGAACATGAAGAAGAAGAGCCACCTTAAGTGGGAGATTCAACATTTAACGTGAATCTGCACTTAAGGTGGCTCACTACTCAAAATTTCAAATCACGAAACAGCGATACGGTGGCTCACTACCAAGTAGAAATCACTGCCAAATTACTAAAAGAAAATAAGGTAAGGTAGTTTGCCACTGAGGAAAATTTCATACTGCCGCACATTTGGTGTCCTATCGCTCACGGTTCACAAATGCAAAATGAGTGAAACTTTTTAAATTAATAAATTTTGTAAATAGTTTGTCTTGACGTATGTTACTTACCAACAAAAGAAAGATGACAAACATCAAAACGACGACCAGTGTTACCATTGCAGGGATTGTGATATAGTCCGTTGAAGGTGATGGAGTTGTAGTTGGAGTTGGTGCTGCACTCGGACCTGGACCTGGACCTTTAGTTATAGCTGGAGTTGTAGCTGGAGTTCGAGGTTGAGTTCGAGGTGGAGCTGCAAAAGAATGCGATTGTCAGATTTATGATCTGTTATCAGCTATCATCCTAGCCTCACTACATAAGGACCCTCAACTTACGCTCATCTAATTGAAGTGAATTAATGTTGTTGTTGTCGCTCCAGTCAAGGACCTTATGGACTAACTCTTCTCAAAACGGCAAAAAAATTCTTGCCAGGAACAAATTTGTTCCTGGACCAATCAGGATGCAGGACTTGAAATAACTTGATGGGATTGGCTGATTCTTCTTCAATTTAAACTTCCCGCCAAAGGCAAACAAACGAATTCGAACAACGCGTTCGACTGAACTGCTCCAACGATCAAAATCTCAAAGTAGCGAACGAATTTACGAGATCTTTTGCGTCCCCAAACAACCAAAATATCACTTATGGGTAGGATTTTTTGCTTTAATAGCTTGAAGAAACATTCATCTAAGTACTGATAGCTTGTTTTGCAGTGTAGCACTTCAGGAAAACCACTGTTTGCGGAGATTTAGGGTCGATGGTTTTGAGAAAAAATAGCAGGTGATTTAGGCCATGTCCGTTTCTGGATGCGTAAGTCCATGAGTCGTAGTTATAGCGTCCATCAGCCTATCAATAGCGATAACCTACGAACATATAATCAGTCTACTATCATCCCTTGTTTATCAGTCATCTTTGATTTGTTAATGTCACTTCAATCAAAATGGCCTGTACTAGCACATGTTTTCGCACACCACCAACGTTCTGCCACATAATCACCTTACAGTCTGGTTTAGAGAGCTTGAGCATTGCAAAGCAGACTGATAATGCAAAGGTAACACATTCATGCAGTAATCTTCCTCGCTCGAAACAAAGTATATCCTTCGCAGCTACGAGGCTCTATGCATACATTAACCGACTTTGCATGCAATAACAACAACTGCTTAACCCTATTCTACCCGGGCTCCTAGGGTCAGACCACTGCCCGGGGGGGCATAAAATGCCCCCCCCCTAATTATCTCCAAAACCATAATTAGTATGCTATTGTAACTTCGCACAATAGTAAGTACATCTATTAGGAGTCTAATTATAGATTTCAATGCTAATTAGTCACGTGGTTCGTTGCCAAGCGACCAAACAATGGGACCATGTCAGATATAAGCTTCAGTACTGAAAACACAAAAAGAGCTAATTAATTCAGATAAAATGTATGAAAACCTCAATAAACTACTTAAAAATGAAGAGAATATGTTTATCCATCGAATTATATCAAAATTTGAAAATTTTGTCTTTCTTTATTAGAGATATGACGTCATCAATTTGCATGACGTCATGGAATCTATAATTTGCTGATGTCAGCAAATATGAATAATGTATATATCAAATGAAAGTACTTTGCAAGGGGAATCGTTTGGTACCAATCACAACTTCATCAAGGTTAAGACAAAGGAATTATGACTGTTTGTGTGATTTTCTTTGTGACTACTTTCCAAATATGGGTATCTACTGGTCACGTGACTAAATTTATGACAATGAAAAGTCTAAAATTTAATTGCCAATTAAAAACTAGGAAAAGTCATGGATGTTTCAGCTCATTTTTGTATTTCCTCTCTGTTTTATAATCAAAAGTTTGGTTGGGGGGGGGCATTTTTTGCCCCCCCCGGGTACAATAGGGTTAAATAGCGCCTTGCCTCTTAATTGGTTGAAAAATAAATTCTGGACCATTCTAGAAATTTGATTGATGCATGGGAATCCATTCTGCAAGGGCCTAAAGTGTGCTCCTTATTTTACAGCAATGTTCTGAGTCCCTATTGCCCCAAGTGACATCAACAAAATAGAAAAACGCAGTGAAACAAGGGACTAAAGATCATAAGTTTAGATCATTGTTAGCTTTGTGTGTAGCATGAATGAGTCCTTTCTCGATTTAATACATAGCGACCAAGATTGAATTTCTGACTCAGTTACAGAATTCTCAGTTTACTTTCATTTAGCTTGCAAGAAAGGTGCTACCTTTGGCCCATATTTACTCCATTTTTCCTAACTTAAAACTCCCCAGAACTCATGTTACTGATGTCTTGTTTTGGGCCTGGGTCGGTTTTGAATTACTGTTCTGTTTGGGAAATGGACTGGCAAAGGCATCAGTTTAGAGTGCAGTTTGGAAAGGAAATACAACAACACAATACAAGATATTTCAAATCTTCTGTGAGTTTAGTTAACACAAAGCCCCGGGACACAATGATACTCATACCTGTGGTCCTTCTTGCACATGTTACTCCGGTTCCTTGGTATCCAGCTTTACATTTGCAAGAAAATGATCCATCCGCATTAGTACATGTCGCTTTGTCATGACAGTTATGAGAACCAATGATACACTCGTCGATATCTGAAAAATTAGAACACGAATTTCAAAACTTCGTAACCACACTGCAATTTTCTTCGATATTTGATTGGCACAGCTACTGCATTGCAAGAAATGGCTCAATAAAAAATCTTCTAGAAAATATAGAAGGCCACACTAATCAATATTTGCATCAACTTTCTGCCTACCTCTACATATCACACCATTTCCATCGTATCCACTGCTACATTTGCAAGAAAATGATCCAACTGTATTAGTACATATCGCGTTATCGTGACAATTATGAGTACCATTGGTACATTCGTTGATTTCTGAAAAATGAGTACACGAATATTCAAAGTTCGTAGCCACAAGGCAATCTTCTGCGATACAAGACATTTGGTCAGTCTAGCTACCTTGTACCAAGAAATGATTCAATGATCCTTAGCATGTAAAATATCCTACAAATATATAATGCCATTAAAATATCCTTGTAAAGAGGGTTACACGAGGAAGGAGTATGCCATCTTTCCTTTCAATTCACAACTCGAACACAACTCAACTAATGATATCTGATTACATAAGGATTATTTGTCTATATCAGGGTCCCGGGCCCTAGTCATGTAAATGGTTACATTTGCCTATAACAACCATAGCAGCAAAAACTTGCATCAACCCTCCGCCTACCTGTACAGTTCACACCATTGCCATGGTATCCACGTTTACATTCGCAAGAACTTAATCCATTCGTGTTAGTGCATCTCGCTTTATCATGACAGTTATGAGTACCAATGGCACAAGCGTTGAGATCTGAAAAAAATTAGGACACGAATTTTGAAACTCCATTACCATAATGCAATCTGCTTCGAGATAAAATGTTTGGTTGGCATAGCTACTGCATAACGCGAAATGGTTCAATGATACTAAACATGCAAACATCTCCTTCAAATATCGAAAACCACAAAAATAAATAGTGACATCGACGTTCTGCCTACCTCTACACGTTACGCCAGTTCCATTGTATCCACTTTTACATTGGCAAGAAAATGATCCATCCGCATTAGTACATGTCGCTTTTTCATGACAGTTATGAGAACCAATGGTACACTCATCGCTATCTGAAAAATTAGGACACGAATTTCAAAACTTCGTAACCACACTGCAATCTTCTTCGATATTTGATTGGCACAGCTACTGCATTGCAAGAAATGGCTCAATAAAAAATCTTCTAGAAAATATAGAAGGCCACAGAAACAAATAATTGCATCAACTTTCTGCCTACCTCTACATGTCACACCATTTCCATCGTATCCACTGCTACATGCGCAATAAAATGATCCATACGTATTTTTACATGTTGCTTTGACATCACAGTTATGAGAACCAACGGTACACTCGTTGATATCTGAAAATTAGGACACGAAATTGTAAAACTTCATCATCACACTGCAATCTGCTTCGACATCAGATATTTGATTGGCACAGCCTGTGCATTGCAAGAAATGGTTCAACGAAGAAATCTCCAAGAAAATATAGACGGCTACAGAAACAAACAATGGCATCAACTTTCTGCCTACCTGTACAAGTCACACCATTTCCATTGTATCCACTGTTACATGCGCAAGAAAATGATCCAACCGTATTAGTACATGTTGCTTTGGCATGGCAGTTATGAGAACCAATGGTACACTCGTTGATATCTGAAAATTAGGACACGAATTGTAAAACTTCATAACCACACTGCTGCAATCTGCTTCGAGATAAGACATTTGCTTGGTACGGTTACTGCTTTCCAAGAAATTGTACAATTATTCTAAACATTTAAAAATCTCCTAGAAATATAAAAAGCCATAGAAGCATATAATGACATCAATGTTCTGCCTACCTGTACATGTCACACCGTTTCCATAGTATCCAGTGGTACATTGGCAAGAAAATGATCCCAACAAATCAGTACATGTTGCGTTGTTATGACAATTATGGATACCAATGTTGCACTCGTTGATTTCTGAAAAAATTAGTAGACGAATTTTCAATTTCCATAGTGCATTTATCTTTTAACTAAAGAAAATCTAGCGAGTACAGTAGAAACTGCTGCGGAATCGCAAGAAATACTTGATAATCTTCTGCTTACCTTTACAGCGTACTCCGTTTCCGCTGTATCCAGGGTTACAAGCACAAAGAAATGATCCATCCGTATTATTACAGGCCGCGTTATCGTGACATTTATGTGTACCCTTGGTACATTCGTTGATATCTGAAAAAATAGAATATGCATGTTGAAATTTACGACATAGTCAACATAGCAACATGTGAAAATCTCCCACAAACGAAAAACATCAGAAACGAGCAATGCAATGACATCAGTATTTCTGCCTGAAGTAATTAGTAAAATAATGAATCAATCTCTTTCCCCTTAGCTATCATTTAAAGTTATGTCTTTAGTTTTGTACTCATTCAGGAAAATAGATTTTTGAACACATGTACTGTAAAAGCTCTATTTAGCCCCCTCTCTATTAATCCCGCTCTCTAATAAGCCCCTCCCCTCTGAGCCAAAACTTCAAATAAGACCCCCTCTCCCTTGAGCTCCCCCCACTCTTATCAAATTCCAACGGTTATCAAAGATTTTCCATTTATCGAGCTAAATAAGTTTGTATTTTAATTTGATATCATGTGTGAGAAATTTGTATCGAATTTATGTATTTGACTCGTAAAATTGTATGTTGAATCCGCAAATATGTTGTCAAAGAACTAATAAGCTATTATATATATCCTTGTCATTTGATTTTGTGGATAAGCCCCCCTCCCCCCCTCTTCTGGAGTGCCCGAAATTAAATAAGCCCCCGGAGATTTAATGGAGCTTTTACGGTAATGCCAAGTTAACATCAACACCTGTAAAGTTAGGAGTCAATTTGAGAAAAAAAGTTGACACAGAGGGGTGCTCTAAGAATTATGATTTTGTATTGTTTAGATTGTTCTATCAAACTTTGAGTAATTTCACTCCAGTACAGTAAAGTCCTGCCTTTAACAAACTACTTGATAAGAAACTCAGATCCTGAATTTTTACGAGAACGATGGGAAAACAATAGACTGATGAAAGGAGAAAATTAGGCTGAGATAAAAGTGGATTTCTAAAAGGTGGCACTTTACTGTACTCTCAAGTACCGAATAATTGTCCCCCCCCCGCTCATTAATTTTTGAAAAATTTTCCAACCCCCCCACTTTTATTCCAACCCCCTCTTTTATTAATTCTTGAAAAATAGAAGTAATAGTGAACACATTTTTTTAATAATTCCTGCTAAGCAAATGTACTTAATGTATTTATTAACTTTATTCTCCTTTCTTTGTCTGACCCATGTTACATACGTGTTTTACATACGTGGTACCCATGTTAGATACGTGTTTTACTAAGAAAACGAAAAACGACTATTCTCAATTTTTCCAACCCCCCCCCCCCGATTATTCTCACCCCCCCCGTTTATTCGGTACTTGAGAGTATATGGTGCTTTTAGTAGATTTTCCAAAAATTCTGAAAAAGTTAATTCAACTGAAAAATGCCCTTCACTTGTGGGGAAAATAGACACGACTGGTGGGGAAAAGGGCTAGTCGAAGCTTTCCCAGGCCATGTTGTAGATTAGTGGGCCTAACATTGAACCTTGTGGTACTCAAGCTGTCAATGTATGCACACAGGATTGCTCAAATTTCTTTTGCATCTGCTTTGAGTACAATACATCGTTCCAAGAAATTTTAATGAATGGTAAACATGCCATTTTTAAACAGTGGTCCTGCCAGTTTTCAAATCTGTTAACCCTGCATACATTCAAAGCTGCAACTACAAAAGTTGGTTAGCTTTTTCAATCAAGATAGCACGGTTTGTTATTAACTGTTTCTTATGAAGAAAATGAGTGCAGATGAAAACAACAGAAACAAATAAAGACACGAATCTTCTGCCAACCTTTACATGTCAGTCCGTTTCCATAGTATCCAATTTTACAAGTGCAGGAATATGATCCAGCTGCATTGGCGCAGCTTGCTTTGACGTGACAATTATGACGACCAATAGTACATACGTTGTTAGCTGAAAGAATAAGTAAAGAAATTTTCAAATGCACATTCCAAAAAATAATTAAAAAGATAGAAACAGGTTTGAAATCTTCTACGAATACAAACAATAATAGAAACAAATAATGACATGAAATTTCTACTCACCTGTACATGTCTTTACACGCTCAGTACACTCGTTGGTATCTGAAAAAAGTTAGTATACGAATGTTTACACATCATACTGTATCTTTTTTATGTGTGAGCTGGTTAGCAGGGCAACCTGGGGTTTGAAGTACCAGGGGTACGTTATTTCATATCCTTATTATAACTGACTATGCCTCAAGTAACTGTGCCTGACCTATTCACTTTCTGCATTTACAGGTGTACAATCTAAAGATGTAATGTTCCCGATTTGTTTACCTTTCATTGGCTATACTTATTTGTCTGGTGTCGATGATTGCACTTTAGAACAAGTAAGGCATGCAGCGAGGTACCAGTTCTTCT
Organism: Aurelia coerulea; assembly: GCA_039566865.1. Classification (NCBI taxonomy): domain Eukaryota; kingdom Metazoa; phylum Cnidaria; class Scyphozoa; order Semaeostomeae; family Ulmaridae; genus Aurelia; species Aurelia coerulea. The sequence continues at coordinate 1,219,501 of CM076948.1, forward strand.
TCGACCATAAACAAGATGAAAGTTGGGTGAGTCTCTTCCTAGCTATCCGTACTGCTGCACTCACTTAACTTTGTTAACAACTAGCTGTATCAATGGATAAGTTAGTAAGAAGCTCAAAGCAACCAAAAATGTGGGGATCATTGTAACATAATCTTTACACATGGTGGACTTGCCCAAATCGTCTTGTTGTTGTCTTACAAACGACTTGGCTTGGGCAAATACACATGGTTGCATTTGCACACTGCATAATTCACATTCAAACAATGTCAAAACATTTGATATACTTACTGTACAGTGCTAGAATATTTTTGAGTTACCTGCGAAAATCAGAGCTACAATTTACAAAGGTTTCTTATTTTTCTTAATCCAGGTAGCACGCACGGTTTTTGAATTTTCAAAAAATGGAGCCTAACATTCTTGTAAGCTATTTTTGATGAAAACACCTGAAACAAATAATGACATCAATGCTCTGCCAACCTATGCATGTCACTCTGTCGAATTAAATGTTGATTTTGAGCGGGCCTTCTCGAAGAAATCCCTCATACTTTTGAAAGAGAGTGGCCAATTTGACGCAGGAAAATTTCTGCAATTGATTTAACATGTCGGCAATTCAAAATATTAATATTAAATGTTATCGTTGATATCAAGGGGAGGCAGCGATCGAACAGCTTTTTAACATGACAAGAGAATTTCTGTTTTAAGAAGGTTTTGTTTTCTGTTTTGCTCCGATAGAGTTGCCTCTTTTGACTATCACATGCGTTCAGCACAATTTTTGATTTGATCTCTCCACCCAGAAAAACAGACTAACATAGTTTATCTCCTGTAGAAGATAGGAAATAACAATTCGCAGCATTGAAACAAATGTTAAAACATTTGCTAAACTGTACAGTGTTGAAACTTCTAACTATCACATACCTTTAGTACAATTTTTAATTTTATCTCTCCACCCAGGCAAACAGACTAACATAGTTTATCTCCTGTAGAAGACAAGTAATGACAACTCGCAGCATTGAAACAAATGTCAAAACTTTTGCTAAACTGTATGAAACTTCTAACTATCACATACCTTTAGTACAATTTTTAATTGGATCTTTCCATCCTTGCAAACATAGTTTATTTCCTGTAGAAGAACACGTATAGTGACCCAAACTGTCGTTTCTTGGCTTGCAATAAGTGTTGCATTTAGCAGTATACCAATATTTGCTGCAATTGTTGCATGTTGGTGGGTCAAACTTTGAATCACAGATAACACTAATCATGAGAAAAGTTCAACAAAATTAATGCAAATAGGAAAAATTAGAAAATAATCAGGTGAAACCTGATGATACCCCCGTCCAAATACCCTGATGAGAGGTCATATGGTATTGTATTCTATATTTTGCTTTCAGGTTTTATTTGGTCGAAAAAAGGTCAGATGTTTGCCGGGGTCCTATTGATCGAACAAAATACTCAGCTTTACGATGGAGAAGTCCAATTATGTACCGATGACAGCACATTTTTGGTTGGCAAGGGCAACTGTATCTGTGTGGAAATGATTTCTCAAGTCCCTGTCCGTGGTTTACACAATTCGCAGCAGAGGTTTCCCTTTTTGCGCATTTTGTACCGGGAAGATTCACTTCTAGTTCGTGGACAGAGTTTGCTTCAGTTTTTCAAAGGGGAAATCGTTGGGTTAGAATGTCCCAGGGTAATTAGACGGGGTTCTTCTTTGAAGGACAAGCATCAAGAAAACGATGTACAAATCCGTTAAAAGATGTTTTGAGGGTTTCCGACTGGGTATATAATTGATCTGTTTAGTTGGATCTGTCTTGATAATGATTTGAAATGTGATTAATTTTACAAGTTTCCGTTTTTGGGAACCAATCGACGATTACGCTAAAGATGGCGGCGAGGAACTTTTTACCAAGATGCATTGCGTTCGAATTACGAATCTTTAACGATTCTATAGGAATTCGATTAAAGAACGCAATGCACCTTGGTAAACAGTTCCTCGCCGCCCTCTTTAGCTTGATTGATTAGCCCTCTTTACTGATTAGCAGGAGGAGTAGGGTAAACGGGAGCGAGGCTAATCCCTCCGTAACACTTTTTGTTACGTTCTACCGGTACAGTGTAAACATGCTTCTCGTTCTCCTTCTAGATAAGACTGGTTGACATTTGCCACTTATGTTCCTATTGTTGTCATCGATCGAAAACATCAAATACAATAAATTATATTTAGGCTGACCAAGCTGCTTTTTTTCCTTTAATTTACTTTTGGCATTGGAGCATTCGCTCAATAAATTCGAAAGGGGAGAAACTAGGACAAAAGCAGCTGACTTTTGAAGATTGGAAACTACAGACTCTATCATGATTTGCTGGTTTCAAATGATTTATAAATTTGAGTAACCTGATCTTTGCAATGAGTTTGGCCGTTAGTGCGACTGGCGTCCTTATTCCACGTCTTGCTCTTCCATAAAAAACATGATCAACAGAGAATTCATTAGGTAGAGCATTTCCATTTCTTGTTGCAGCGATTCGCTTGTTACCTTGAATTTGATCCAGATCTACAGGTTGCAAGGGTTCATCATCAATAACAAACACTTTGAGTTTTAGTTCACCCTACAAAAAATAATTCTGGCATGTAATCCGTTTATTAATTTCGCCATTTCTTAGATATTTGCGCTGAAGTGCGAATTATTGACTGCTGGAAAGTTGAAGCGGCCTTGTTCTATTATTTTGCTCCCCCTAAAAGCCAAGGATTCTCTGGGAAAGGCACTTGGTCTTACCTGATGTGTTATAAGTTTTGCTTTTTCTGGAATGTATACATTTCCTTTGTTACTAGTATTCGATTGGGCAAGTATATTAAAGCCACCACCAAACAGATGCATTTGCGGGGATGGTGATATGAGAATTATTGATAATCATTATTATGTGCATTGCATGATTATTAAAATCTTTGAAGCATAATGCAGTGGCCAGGAAGTGGGATGTTTACTATTAAATAAGCAGAAAAGGAAGCGGCAAACTTGTACATTATTGATTTAACCCCGTGCCTAAACGCCTTATTTTTGACTTGATATAGCTTTCCCTGGGCGCCAAACCAACATAAAACCCTTCAACAGTAGTTTCTACAGTAGAGAAAGTGATCTTCCTTTCAGGCTGGGCATGATTCCCTGGGATAGCTGTGGCTGTACTAGCCTGATAACCAGAACTGGACAAAAGCACGCAGAAAACGTTAAACCAATCAAAATAGACCTTTAGAAATTCTACAAAGTAATCTGAATCTCTGGAGACTGACATACATGACACACATTTTGTAGAATTTTCGAATGCGAACAACAGTGATAGAAAAAAGCTCTAACGAAACTCGATGAAACTTTCGGAAACTTTGGTATGAAATCGTACAAAATATTGCTCGATCCATCCCGACTCTTTTGTAAAATTGCCAAAAGATCTGCATATAAAGACTCTCGTTTTGGGATATTTTTGAAAGCTACGTTCATCACGAAAATCTAAGCAAAATAGAACAGATTACTGCTTAAACTAATCTCATGAAACATTACTGTGTTACATACAGTAGATGCTAAAAAATACTTACAGTCCATCGTGTGAACGGGATTTCAATTGGATTCTTTTGCCGAGTATGATTCGGTTTGAGGTAAATAGTTTCCGCAAATAGATGGTTCAACGAAGTAGTCCGAACACTCAAACGATATTCAGCTGAACACGCATCTTGGGAAAGTGACGACAGCGAGAAGCAGTGACGTAATTCATAGCTACAAGGTGTACAGGTACCCGACACTATTTTATCACAACAGTTGTCTCTAGTGGAGTACGATTTCTTGTGATACTCCAAGTCTACCAATTTGTAAGATATTTTTCCGCCACCAAAGACTGACTGTCAATATAGATAAAGAATTAATCATAATTATTTTGATTGAAGATTAAATTGAGAATGTTACTTGAAAGTGGCCATTTTGCAACGAAAGCTTACGAATTAAACATTTCCAAAGTTGTAATTTACAGTTTCTGATCGCATTATTCAGATACATGCCAATGCTGTGTGTTTCGATGAGGTCCGCTCTAGTCTCAGGTTCGACTTCGTTTGACGTACCATTCTGATGACAATTTGCCTATTAGTTGCAATAGTTGCACCAGCAGTTTTGTTATTCATTGATGACTTAGCCAGTTTATTCACTTACTTCCGTCGTACCTATGTTTGTGGCCTCAAATGCAGCTGCAGTTTTCGTCAATAATGCCTGTCTCCATACGGAATGAAGTATCACCCCCCCCCCCAATAAAATGTGCTACATTGTGTAATAACGTGAACAAATTAGATGCTTTGCTTTGGAAAGAAAAATTAAGTGGGTCTTTTTTTGCCTTCAGGGGGCATGGGAACCATTAAGATCTGAAAATGATATTTGTTAACCCTTATTTGAAATGGAGTCTGACATGACCAATCCAGAACGAAAGAATGGGTAACGCCAATGAAAGTTGCAGAAATGCTGCTGAAACTATGGAAGTAAATATACGAGAGCTAGCCAAATGTCGATTGTTACTTTTGTAGCCTGTGCACAGGTAATGGGGAAAAATTAGTACAAAAGTAACAAGAACCGCTCTTTTTACCAAAAGTAAAAAGAGAGTTACTTGTTACTTGTTACTTGTTACTTTTATACTAATTTCTCCCCATTACCTGTGGCCTACGTGCAGCCTCAATACAGCAGGCTACAAGTGTTGTTCCTTTTCTATATTTTTCAAATAAATGAAATTTGTTATACTCGATCTTAAATTCTTGTGAAAGCATCATCATGACACTCTTTTAGGCTTTTAGATTTTATTGCTCTTAAATATTTGAAATAACCACTTACTTTTAACATTGAACTGCAAATGATTGCCACTGCAAACCAGGTTTGGCTGAAAGACATTTTCAGTGGTCCTCTTTGCTGTAACCATCAATTTCCCTTCATTCACTGAAGATATTTTTCTTCGATGCTGTGATCAAGTCACTGTGTTCACCGTGCTTTGCTCCTTGTCCAATCAACTCTACATCTTCTTCAAGAACTTGGGACATGAGATATCACTCATCATCATGATAATGATTATACGATGTTTTTAGTAGTTTTTTTATATTTCGTTTTCTCTGTTATCTTTTATTGTGTGTGGTTCATTTTTATTAATGATTACAATAATAATCATCATCATCATCATTACTGCAAACATTTACGCCTCAGAGTAAATGTGGTTTAACTACAAGGGTTTTGTTTCCTTCCCCCCTCTCGGTCCCTTCTCCCCCTGTCACGCATCTCATACTTCCCAGCATGCATCATGCTGCGAGTCCTCCTCGTGCATCAAGACTCGATCAAAAACGAATTTCCCCTCCCTCCCTCCCCTTTTCTATACTCTTAAATCCATTGAACAGTAAGATGCTCTTTCATTCTTCAGGTTCCCCATCCCCATTGTACTGAAACTTCAGCAAAGGGTTGCCAAACTCAGCCATTCTTATGTTGTCATCAAATGTATTTTGTAGCACAGTAAGGGCCACCCCATTCTGGGTGGCATTAGGGTTGATATTATCTTAAGCTTGAGGGACAGCCTTGCCTACTCCCCAAGGAGGATGGCAGCAGTGCATTGTGCTGACCTACTCCCTTCTTGCAGGATGGCAGAACAAAGTAACACAGATGACAAGAATTGGTCTATTACCCAATTGGGGATGGGAGAATCGCCTTTGCTGACCTACTTTTTCTTGCAGGATGACAGAATTAAGTGACACAAATGACAAGAAAAAAGAAAACAAAAACAAAACAAAAAATTCCAAAGGGGGACGGCAGCATTGATTGCTGGCCTACTCTCTCTTTGCACTATGGCAGAACAAACCGCAATCCATTGAACATTTTATGGGTCGTATCATTGTAAGGGGCTGCTAAACTCGAACATTTTTTATGTTGTCATTCAATATATGTATCGTAGCGCGGTAAGGGCCACCCCATTCTGGGTGGCCTTAGGGTTTACATTATCTTAAGTCTCAGGGACTGACCTACTCCCCAAGGGGGGACGGCAGCATTGCATTTTGCTGGCCTACTCCCTCCTTGCAGGACGACACTACAAACCGCAGTTACCAAATTGTATAATCGCTTGTTTAGTTAAATGATACGACCCCACAGATCGCCAACCCAGTGTGTTTTTTCTCTCCAAGCTCTGAGTGTCCCGCAGGAGTTAAACGTATTTTTAATACGAAACCACGAATTTGGGCCAGGACTGAAAGTTTCTTAAAATTATCAGATTTTGAGTACTCAGTGTTTCTAATGAGTTTTGTAGAGGCTCCATAACAATCTTGATGTTCACTACCTGTACGCTCATGAACATTTCAAAGCAGGGTTTTTAACCCTTTACATTACTCAAGTACCTTCCCAAGTAAGATAATACAGGAAAGGACGAGTGCAGTTAAACGGGCGGCGCTAAAGGTCATATTTTAATCCTAACCCTAACTAACCCTTTTCCTAACCCTAACTTACCCTAGCTTATGACATACAACAACACAACATCCGAATGCCGCCCGCTAAACTGCACTCTTGGCCTAGACTAGCCATCATTTGTTGACAACAAGAATGAGAATAGGAGTTAGGATTGAGTTGGGGTTGGTAGAGGATGTTTCATCGATACGTTCCTGAAAGATAAAGCTGGTCAGCTGAAGAAATTTTGATCAAAGATTTTAAACACACTTACACTTCATTTGTTTGTTCCAAACATTTCCAACGTCCTTCGGCGACATTTTCCTCTTGAAATTCGGTATTTCGTTAGTTCAAGATTCTATAAATTCGCTGCATCAAATTCCATTTTTCTATCGCGTAGGAAATTCGAATAGACCTTTCAGCTGTTCTAAAACGACATTCGAATCTAATGAATCTTACAAATTTTGTGGAAGTTTCGAATGTGAACAATAGCGATAGAAGCTCTAACGCCACTCAATCGAACCCTTGCGTATAAAAATGTATAAAAACGTTTGTCATCAACATTTGTTGACATTCTATCAAGGATTTACGGTATCAAAAAGGCAGTAGTAAAGTTCCCTATCAAGCCATTCAACCCAAAGCAAAATTCTATCGCTATTTACTCCAGGATTCTCTCGAGTGCCGAATGAATGGAGGGGGTGAGAATGATGGGGAGGGGGGGGGGGTGGGAAATGGTTCAGTGTAATAATAATCGGGGTAGGTTGAAAGATTGAAAATAGTCATTGTTTTACACGCATCTTTTTATGTTTATGTTCACTAATTATGTTCACCATCAGTTCAATTTTTCAGGAATTGATAGGGGGGTTGGAATAAAATTAAAAAGGGTTGGACAATTTTTCAAACATTAACACGTGGGGGGAGAATTATTCGGTACTGGAGAGTAACTCTCCTTCGCGTCGGGCTCAAATAGAAACATTCGAGCCTCAAATTTAAGACGTCGGGCGACAAATTAGCCAAATGCCCGAAGAACCAACGTTATTGTTATATCAACAGTGTTTTATTTCGAAAATTCCATATATTTACCAAAATATTGCAACTTTGCCATCAACAAATTGAGATGCTTTAGAACAACAACTACTGTCAAATTTTCTTTAAAAAATCCCCTTAAAAATCAATCTAATCCATCAATCATCATTTTCCCAAGAGATTCACATGTAAGAATATTTACAACTTGTCCACGTTCAACGTAGCATCTACAGTCTGTTACCTTCTCTACCCCATTTTGTTAAAGCTGGCGCCACCCCTTCCGCGACCCTTTTTCGTGACACGCAAGTGGTGGGCTCGAAATGGGCTCAAATGTGCATGTGTTCGAACCCCGATCGTTCCGTAGACCCAACACATGTCTCAGTGTCTCACTTTGACTGAACCCTGAACTGATGATCGCTACCCAGGGCCATATGAAGCATCCTACAGTTATGGGCACGTCAATTCAATTGCACTTTTTCGTTATAACTGTGAGATTATGGGGGCACGTGCCCCCAGTGCCCCCGGTGCCCCCGGTCCATACGTCTCTTTAAGAAAAAGAAGTTCATTAAATGAAGAGTGTTTCTAAATGATTTGCTTCACAGTCAAGTAACAGAGTTTCGTCAGTTTTCTTTTCCTGTGAAAATACTTCTTTTGGCTCTTGGAACAATGTTTCTCGATAACCAATCTGTTTGCTTTGATGCCCATCAGATGTAGCTTTCTTTCCTGTTTTCTTTCTGGCATCAGGTAATGTCGGTTTGGCTTTATGAACTTCTAAGGAAAAATCTTTCAAGCTCGTACTTCCACCATATAGTCGATCTTGTGACAATGGCTGAATTCGTTTAATCGAACTGCAAAAGGAAGACATTTTACAAAATCTTTTGGTCCAATTCTCTTTAGCTGTACCTATTAGTTTTTTTTCTATAATCCAGAAAACAGTTGGACAAAATTTAGTTAAATACCCGCAGTAAAAACCCGCATAAAAAACCTGTGATTTTCTGTAACAAGCTGAAATAGTTATTATATAGAAGATGCATCGCAAGAAACCAGCCTTAAATAGGTTCTAAATTATATCGCTTCTTACAATGTCGTGATTTTAAGTAGACGTGATTTTGGTAACTGGATGGACCAACAAATAATACTTTTACGTTTTTGAAATTGGTTAAAATGATTATCGCTTTGCAATCTATCAATTTGCGTGTATTTTAGTGATCCTGATCCAGCACGTATACAGCTGGGTTTGCACCAATGTTTCAACCTTTTATCTTTGGTATAAGAACCTGTTTTGACTGCCAGGCTGGCCTGGTTCTTATATACTTAAGGTGCTTAATTGGCCAAAAATCAGCCTAGAGCTTCTTAATCCGGAGTTTCTTTCATGCACACAGTTTTACTGTATCAAGTTTGTGGCAAAAGAAGAAATGGAGACAGTTTAGAATTCAAAAATTTTAAGAGGGCTCCGTCCCAAATTGTAAACAAATCTGTAAACACCATTGTTTTAGGCACGTGTGCATTGCTTTCTGCAGTTTGTTTGGTGGCTTCGCCCAAGCTACCAAAAAGATACTTTCAAAATCCACTTGGATCATAGCAATCGTTAGATGTATGAGTGTTTGGTTTGTTCCTCTGTGAAGTATAGATATTTATGTTCAAAATAACGTTTTCGTTTTGAAGAAAGAGGAAAAGTCTGGTGTGATATCACCTTTCCTAAAAAACTGCAAATCAGCGCTTAGACAAAAATGTGGAGATGGATCCCCTTCAAGCAAGGATGTTAGGACACGGTTGCTTTAATTACGTATTTATTTACCTTGTTTGTATCTTCGTCTTGTTTTCTTGTCTTGTTTTCTTCTCTGTTCTGTTTCCTCTTGAACTGATGTAAATGCCTCGTGTTATTTGAATGTATCTTCCTTCTATTCCTGAAGATATATTCAAATAACACGAGGCATTTACATCAGTTCAAGAGGAAGCAGAACAGAGAAGAAAATAAGACAAGAAAACAAGACGAAGATCAAAACAAGGTAAATAAATACGTAATTAAAATATCCGTGTCCTAGCACCCTTGCTTCAAGCATTCAGATAACATACTTGTTTTTTCTCTTCCAGGTAAAGACAACAAGCAACGCACTTATCATGAAGATAGACACAGCAACCAAAGTAGCTACCATCTTGCTTGGGTCTCTTTTCGATGACTGAGCCTCCTGTTTCTTCTTCATATCAAAGCCGATTGAAAGAGACATAGAAGGACTAGCATAAGTGGTTGTAAGTAGGATTGATCTGCTTGCTTTTGTACTGTTGATGTAATTGGCCTTGATAATTGCAAACGACGTCCTTGCTTTGATGTTTTTTGAAGATTTGAGAATCGCATCTTGAAGGCATGCTGCTAAAGGGGAAGGGAAGAAAGCGAATATAATAAAGCGAAGGAAATGACGTGAACACTCTGCCTTCTTGAACTGAATGTTATGATGCCATACTTTAAGGGAAGAGACTTTCGCTGGAGGAAACTTTCGCAGGTTGGAAAAATGCGAAAATTTTAGAATTGACCTTTGCGAATTGGCTGAAATGGGAAGTTTCATGGGAATAAATTTTCGCAACTAAGGTTTTTATGCAATTTTGTAATGTCTTAAATGTTCCTCGACTCTTCTATGGCTCTTCCGAATTGTCCATCCCTATGCTTGTCATTAGCATAGTTCGAAAGGGTTGTTGCTAAACGAGATCACATTGCATTTCCTTGCTGATTATCAAGACACACAAGAAAATAACAAAGAAAAATGCTAATATTTGATTATATAAATATTTGATTGTATATTTTAAGAAATTTTCTGCAAATAAACTCTCATAAATTTCAATAAAATGGAAAACCGCAAATGATAGAATCGTGAGCAACTTCAATGAATAGTTTTATCACAATATGTTAGAAGTTTATCGAGCTTCTAAGATATATCAGAAACTCTAATTTTGAAATATTCTCTGTAATGTTGCTTTCACATCTCTGTGATCAATTTAGGAGCGTATTGTTTTGAGTATCTTCTGAAAAAGGTAAAGTTGCTAGAGCCAAAATCCCATCCTTTTGGTGCCATTCTACCAAAAGAGGTTGAGTTCGCAGACTTCAGATCACTTTTTACGAAAGCCCATTATTTTGGTCATTCTGTTTTCGGTAGACTTTCGAGATTGTTGACATTTTCTTTTGGGCTTTTCCGAAAACGGTAAACTTTCGAGGCCCCGGAAACCTTCTGTTTCTGAAGCTGGTAGACTTCCGATAGATCGGTATGTGTCTTGTTTCATGAACGAAAACATATGCAAAACATTCGCAAATGGGATTTCTCTCTACGAAATCTGTCAACTCTACCTTTCTCAGAAGACTTCAGATACCCAGAATAATACGCCCTAAGTAACAGAGCAGAAGAAATATTGTCGTCAAGCACAGTCTGAAATAGCCAGCTTATTTTCCTTACCTGTCTTGTCCTTTTCATATGTGCTTTTAAAGACAAATTGCATATTTGCTGTGAGAGTTGTCTTGTGCTTCTCAACTATCGACATCATATAATTTTTACTAGAAAGGAAGGGTGAGCATTGTGATTACAAACGTTGTATTTTGGTAACCCTTTTAAGAGGAAAAAGCAAAACTGTTTATTTCGCAAGGAATGCTGTTTGTTACTGATAGTGTGGCCAAGAGGCTAAGGCGCAGTGTTTCGAACCTTGTGGGCTCCACCCGCGTGCGGTTCTAATCCCGTCGTCGGAACTACAAATCACAACAGCCTACTCAGCTTTCCATCCTTTTGAGGTTGGTAAATGAGTACTCTTGAGGGCACAAGCCAATCTCGTCCCCAGAGTGAGTTCTTTGCGCTACCTTAGCCTGTGTGCAGACTCTGCCTGCCTGTCTGCCTGCTGGGTTTCTTGTGTGCTTGCTTGCTTGCTTGCTTGCTTGCTATGAAAACATGTGAGTATTTTATTCAATATGGTCATTGTATTGATTTCTTATGTTTACAAGCGTCATTAGCTTTTATCTTTTGAACCATCATTTTGTTGTTGCAGGTGATGATTTCCACGATTCATGCTTCTTCAAATTTCAAGCTAACTTTGATAAATGAAGTTTACTGTAAATAAGGTAAGCAAAAACTTTACTTACCCTTACTGACTTTCCTACTTACTGACTTACCTGTTATTGCTTTCACTGCATCTGATTTCAAATTTTGCGCAGAGGCCACGTATGGAATGACAAATCTCTTCCGTGATGATTTCAACAGTCTTCTCATCCCACTGAAAGAGAAATTATTTCATAATTTGATAGACCTTTTAGCTGTTGTTCCACAAATCCAAATAGTTTGTTCATTTGGTGGTAAAATTGCTTGAAAAAGTTCTGGATTTTTCTCAGTATGTTGATTTATTATATCCATTCGAAGCTGAAAGGCTTGCCCTGATATCAGGAGATACGCGGTTCGAATGCCAGCGCGGCGGAGATGAGACTTAATTTTCTCGATTTATCTCATAATTTCTTTGCTGAAATGTATGGAGATAAAATGCTACTCACCTTCTTAACGTCTCCTTTGATCACGATTTGAAAGTTGACTTCTTTAGTTTCTTCATTTGGCCTAACCAGCACTGAGTTAGGTAAACCATTCAAGCTTGTTGACTGCCGTATTGACAGGCTTTGCAACTCGAGAAAGACGCTTTCAGAAACCATGCTGTTTCTGGTTATTGGAAGTGAATTCGTGCTCAATAATTTATTCGAAGTGATCATTCTAGAAGCAGTTGAACTAGTTGTTGCTTTCGGGGAAGCATCTTTAGTGTTAGAGTGAGATAGTGTGGATGATGCCGGAACGATCTTGAAAGTATTTATTCTGTCATCCTTGATCCACGATGATATGCAAGGTGTTTCTTTAATGCTGGTTTTTGCCATGAATTTGTAGCTGTGTGCCACTGATACCACAGAAGGCTGGGAACTAACTGATGTTGTTGATGACGTCATAGCTCGGTCATTGTACTTTGGACTTGGGCTGATAGTGCTGGACTGAATAGAAATTGTGCTTGTTTTTCTCAGCATTTCTTTTGATGAAGATATTTTGATTACAAGACTCCTTGGTGTTTTAATCGATGAAGATGTTGCAGGGACTGCTGTTGTTGAGGACAGCGCAATTTCTGATTTTGTAGATTCTAGAAATGAAAGATTTATATCAAAAGTTATCCCTGGAACCTGACGGGGTGCCCACCTTGTTGGTGTAATTGTAAGCACTGGCTATGCTCAGTTACATTTCGTAGTTTCGCTTTCAGCCTGAACTGATGACGCTACAACTACGAATTTGGTTGGTAATTTGTAATTTTATCGATTTTCCTGATAATTCAAAAATGTTTCTATTTGCACCAAAAGGAGAAATCCTGGTTGCTCGCTAGCTGTTGAGTACTTATATATGATATACTTATATACGTATACTCATACATGATATAAAATGGATACTATAAGTGGGATGAAGAACGAACGAGAAATAGACAAAAATTTGATGTTTTTTAGCACACTAAGGCCTTTCAAGTCATTACTATCATCAGAGTGTGACTAACAAACTGTTTGTCAGTCATACTCTGATGACAGGCCTTAGTGTGCTAAAAAGCATCAAATTTTTGTCTATTTCTCGTTCGTTCTTCATCCGCACTTATAGTATCCACTTTATGTATGTATGTAAATAGATAAACGCGCATTTACTGAATTCGAAAGAGATATCTTTCGCTGAACTTTGCTTTAATCTGAGTCGTATCAGTGCTATCTACGAAGTAAATAGAGACTAGCATCATAACAGTTTCATTAAAATTCATCGATAAAATGCTATTTTAGTACCGTTCATACCAAAAAAGGCCATTTTATTGTACATACCCATCTTGATAGTTGTCTCACAACGTGTACCAGTAAATCCATTTGCACATGTACAGCGATACGCAGCAACCAGATCAATACATGTTCCCTGATTCTGACATGGATTTGAAATGCACTCATCAATATCTGAAGGAATAAGTATCTATCATGAGTGGACGGCTAGTTGGCTTGAATTTCACCGGACACACGTTTAATATTTTCTTGTTTTTGAATCCTCTACAAATTTTGGATTGAAAAGTAGCATCTGTACTTAAAGAGATGGAAAAATTATCGGAACCTGGAAAGGTAGATAGTTCACAGACATTTTTCAAAAGAATTTTTAGTCTTCATAGACAAGCTCTAAAATACACCATCTCTATGAAATGCGTTGCTGGATAATTGTTCATGATCAAATAATTTTTTTACAGTGGTTTTTGTGACCATCTTGTCTGCAAAGCCTCATTTCTATATGTCATCAAAATTGTGCTTTCGGAATATTTTCAGAAATCTTTTATCTTGGGATTACTATTTTGTTCCCACCGTTATATAGATACAAATAAAAAAAATTTTATCCCCAGCAAAATTTTTGCAAAAACTTTTAGTCATATCCAAGGTTCCCGGAAAGGAAAAATATCTTCCAACTCTGAGTACTTAGATCAAAAGCAGAACTGAGATTCCCTTTAATTATTAGTGAAATTCATACGTACTTTGACTGCATGTTGTACCAGTGTATCCATGATCACAAATGCATTCATAGCTATTCATTTTATCAATGCATCTGCCATGGCTGCAGGGGTTGCTCTGGCATTCGTTAAGCTCTTGAGGATCAAAAAAAGCATTTTAAATTCATCATCAAAATGATAGCAAGATACAGAAAGACGTATTCAGAAATCCTTTGCTGGGTTAATTTGATTCCCTTGAAGTAACGTGCTTTGATCACAGAGAAGATAGTTTAGTCCTGCTCAAACAAATGGATATTTCTTTCAATCTATACAGCACTATACCATCTGGTACGGTACATGCTCCAACAATAATCATAACAATAAAGACAATAACATTGAACAGAGGTAAACAATTACAAATGGAAAGTATGATAATTATATCTTATTTTTCGCATAACAAAAACAACATTATTTGCATTGGTCAATTCTCTTAATTAAAAGGCAATGTACCAATCAATTGTTTACGTTGTTGTAGCTATGTTTGGAGTTTCATGATTTCAGGACGTTGGAGGATTCTTAATGAAGCACAAATGTCAACAACAACTTTTTGACTAAACCTAGCATGCAGCACCCTCTGGTAATTGTTATTGCTAGTTTACTCACCAATTTCACAGATTTTTCCTGAATACCCTTCTTTGCACGTGCAATTAAACCCATTGATACGATCAGTACAGTTTCCAGCATTCAAACATGGATTGCTGTTGCATTCATTAATTTCTAAAAATCAGAAATGATATTATAGCCACTTTTCTGTTTGTGAACACCACCTCTAGAGTGGACACATGCAGTCCATACCTAATTAAGCATGTCCAAAAAGTCTTGAAGTGTACCGAGGGGCATTTCACTCCTTCGAAAAGCGTACGAGATTTTTTCAGAACAAAAGGATTTTTACAGATTTTTGATGGGTTTTTCTTGAAAACAAAAGGATTTTTGCCTGAGGCGTACGAGATTTTTTGGGAATGAGATGCCCCTCGAAGTGTACAGTGTAGAGCCATGAAATTAGTGAAAGTATTAGAGTTGCCATCATGATCCGTCCTTGCTCTTTGAGTAAAGGAAAACAACAAACGATACAATAATAAAACAACAAAAGAGGACACAGACAAAAGCTATTCAGAAAGTGTGCAACTTAAGCGTGCGTAAAATATTTTGCACACAACTAGCCATTTTACAAGGAAGTCATCAACTGTTTGACAGTTCAGAACTAATTTGTTCTTCGTTGTCCTTGTTAATAATAGCTTCAAAAAAACTTTCCAAAATACCTTTTGTGCACTTTGAAGTTTCATTTCTCCATCCATTAAGACATACGATATCTCCTGTAACTCGATGACATTTGTAATGTCCTATTTCATCGTCTCGTGGTACGCAATACTTCTTCTTTTTGAGGCAATTACTACCATACCATCCTTCGAGGCAGACCTTTCTTCCATTTTCATAATCACAACGATAATGTCCTGACGTATCATTCTTGAATACACAATGCTCTTCACAGGATGGGATCAGGTAATTTCTATCACAGTAAATCCTGCAAGACAGAAAAATTCTGGTTTCTTTAAATGCTGTTTGAATTTTTGAATATTTTTGGCTGAGATTTCAACAAATCTCATGTGAGGTCATCAAAGGACAAATAATATGGATATAAAGTTCATTTTTCAACTTTGATTCTTGAAATGACAACTGCTGGTAATAGACCTTTTAGCCATTCTGAAAAGAATCAGAATCGAACGATATTTTGATACATTTTGTAGAATTTTTGAATTTGCACAATAATAGTGATAGAAGCTCTAACGCCACTCGATCGAACCTCGCTTATAAACATGTATAAAAATAACGCTCGATCCAGGCTCTTTTTTAGAAAAGCTAAAAGGTCTATTGTCAGTTTACGCCGAGTTTGTATTGTTATGATTGCTATTCTAAACTCAACAATGCAAATCCATTTTACATTGCTTCTGATTGGATAATTTAATTCACTTGATAGAAATGTCGGTTGCTATAGACATACCATCCTGTCAACAGTGTTTATCCAAAGAGATTCTATCATTTCTAATAAATGTTTTAGTCTTAAAGACTATTTTCAAGTTGGCATTCTCCA
The DNA here is from genome assembly GCA_039566865.1 of Aurelia coerulea. Classification (NCBI taxonomy): domain Eukaryota; kingdom Metazoa; phylum Cnidaria; class Scyphozoa; order Semaeostomeae; family Ulmaridae; genus Aurelia; species Aurelia coerulea. The sequence continues at coordinate 1,235,596 of CM076948.1, forward strand.
AAGTTTTAAAGAAGATATAGAATGGGATTGCTGTTGGTCCGTAAACATTTCTTGACCCTGCCCAACACACGCTGCTGACAGGTGATCAATAAAGTCACGTTCATCTTACCTAATTTCAATATCAAGTGTGGAATAGGTGGTTCTAAGTTGAACCGATCTTACAGTAGACACTGCATCATTCCATGATGCTGGGACGACAACATTCTCTTCAAATCTGGCGACCAAATCGTCATTTCTCGTTAAAAACCCTCCATCTTTGTCCCATGTTTCTATTGCCACTGCAAATGATCCCTGCAACCGAAACAAGTATTATTGATAGAAATCAATCCAACCGCCGCCTTTTTTTCTACATTTAACTTGTCATTTTGAAAAAAATGATTTTTCGTATAACGTCCAGCTTACTTTTTTACTGAGACGAGATTAATTTGAATACTTATGAAATGACACGGCTTTCTTATTACAGTTGAAGAAGGCTCAACCAAATAAAACAGGCATCGGTTTTTTGTCTTTTGCACTTGTTTCATTATGGTCTTTTCTACTGACGAAGTGCTTCCTTGGTCTCTGAATTTCCTGTCGGGATGTATCATACTTTTTGATGAAAATGAGCTTGACAATGACTCCAAGCAATTATTGATAGTACTAAGAAAATTTTTTACCTCCCATTTCGGAAAATTGTAAGTGTATCGTGCATTATTCCCGAATGAGATGCTATCTTGTCCAAGGTTTTCGGTTTTCGTATTCCCAAGGCTACATCTTGAAGAGGTTGGTCTTGTTAGGCATATTTTGAAATAATTATCGCAATTATCACTACACGAAGAAACCATTGATTGATCACAACAACTTCCATCTGCTAATCTGTGCTTTGGGTTGTTAAATGTCGCTAGCTTGAACTTCAGTTTTCCAGAAGATTCTGCAATCTACAAATCATACAGTTTGATGTCAATAAAGGAAGTCTATTCAATGTTCTTTAATGAAGAAGAAATTGTCACTTATTAGTTATTTTTAATTAGCTTCACCTTGAAAGTGAATGACCTGAACGACAGTAAGTTCCTTAAATTCCTTCCTGAAGGTTCCTTAAGTTTCTAATTCCTTTCTTGACAGTCCTTCCTGGGGAAAAAACTACATCAGAATGGAATTGCTTACAAAGATCGTAGCCCTATATGTATCATTGATGATTGTCAAGAAAATCCTTTAAAATTTACGCAAAAATCTGTTAAATCTAAGATATTATTTTTTTAAGAATTTCTTATGAACTCTGCATGAATTGAAACTCTGCATGAATCTCTAGAAATTGCTTCGTATTAGTGTATATTAGTGCTCACACTATCGTAAAAAACTAACATTAAGTAAGGTATTATTATTGTTGTTATTATCATATTAAACTGACTACAAATTTTCCCTCTTTGATGTAAAAAGATCTTATGCTGCCTACAATTCTTAGTAGATTCCCTTTAATTGTTCTCATACAAACAGAGCTAAATATCTATATGAAATGGAATTTTTTCTCGAAAGAAAAGAATGATAGAAAACCCGCACATCACACAGCAAATGAGAGAGCTGAAAGTAAGTTTTATTACTTAATAGATTCATTGAGATATGATTCAGGTTCAAAGTTTTTGAAGCTATCCGTTTATTGTCACAAATGATCTACTTGGCCAGGAAAAATTCGGGAAATTTCGGCTGTAAAGAAGAACCATTATCGACCTAAACTAACTGAGAAAGATCAAACCATTAAACTATTCTTGTCTAAAGTGAAGAGATCAACAGACATTATCGATCCATTATCCTTTTAAAAGTGTGAAGATTTTGCTTCCAGAAGATTTTTAACAGCCAATCAATTCTAAAGAGCTTCCATGAAATCCTCACTTGAAGTTAAGCCATGGTAATCAGAGATTTTTGGTTGGTGCTTGATTGATGGGCTTTCAATAATCGAACTTAGAGACAGAGCAGGAAAGTGGTAACTTTGAGCCTCCCGTGATATTTTCTTCCTTAGGCCTGAAATTCTTGATGTATTGTCTCAATACCTATGTATCTGAACACTTCCTTGAGTCACAATGCACGATGATGTCATTATACGCAGTTTCTGCTCTGAGACTTCGTATCTCTTTACTTGAAAATACAGCCACCTCAAAAAATCAAATTTCGGTTTTTGATTTCTTAAAGATTTATGGAAAAAGCTTATTTTCCAGCATCAGTTTAGAGGTTCATCATCTATGAATGATCATCTCAGAGCAATCGAACTTTGATCTTATATCCAGTTTCTTGATTGGGTAAAATCTAAAGTCTGAGTACAGATTTGGAGAGAAACTGTCCTCTTATCAACTATGACCAATTTCATAAACCAAATTGCTTCCAACTATATACGGGGTGAAAAAAAAACAGCCCCCGTTTGAAAGGCCACTGCTCCCTGGATACCAAGACGATGAAATTGGCAAATCTATCATTTAATGATAAACATGTTCAAATCCATTTTAGAATTTACCTGACTGAAATCAGCCATTCTGTTCTGAAAGTTATGAAGGATTTTCTTGAGAGGGGCCGGTCAAGAAACCTTCAAAGATGCCCAATTAAAATAATATTGATTGATTGATTGTTTGTTTGTTTAATTGATTGATTGATTGATTGATTGGTTGATTGATTGATTGATTGATTGACTGATTGACTGATTTTCCCTCGCCTTGAAGAAATGTTGGAAAATGAAGGAAACGGCATTTGCTAACCCCAAAATATCACGTTTAAGAATTCAATGAAATTCTTCAAAGTATACGTTGTATCTTTCCGGTGAATCGGTTTATTTTAGAAAATTACCAAATTAGCTCTTTGCCTCAAGCATGATCTAATGTTCTAATGTCATATTTTGTAAAATTAGCTCCACCTTTAGAAATCAGCACCTTGACCTAAAATCGAGATTAATTTCAGCTAATTTTATGCTGTTGATAAGATTGGTTAGTTGATCTTGGTGTTAATATTTATATGACGTTCTAGAGTCGTCATGTTTAAAAAGAGATTCTATTTCACGAAATGTTGTCAAAGGGCATAGGTTCCGAATCTTTGAAAAGGTTGATTGACATTTTATAACCTATTTGTTTTAACTGAATGACTTCAAAGAAACTTTTGCTTTTGCTTTAATTCTACCGTTGGGCTTTTTTATATCTTCCACATTCTAAAATGAGAATATTTTCTTCTAAAAATATTCGGTTTTTAAGATACCAAACTTCTTGGATATCAATCAGTGATATAGAATTTCTTCACGTTCCAGATAACATCACCTCTAACCTTCCAAATGTAAACTTGAAACTCCGTTAAGGCCAAAACGATGTATGCAAATACTCTCGCTTGTTAGAACATCAGAACGTCTTTAACGGCTTCTTAAGGTCTATATAAGACCTACTCCGATAAAGAAATAGCTTCAGGCTCTATCTGTACTGACAGACATGATACAAATCCCAACAGCTTCCACAAAAATTAGCATTTTTCCTGCAACACCATTTCTTATTGTTTTATTGGAATCATGAAACATGTTCGTACCATAGTGTTTGTACCATGCGTGGAATTATGAACGTGCGTAAGGAAGCCTCGAAAACTTAGCCTGCGTGTAGCCTCAAATCCTCCTCAAAGGAAAAGGCCTTTTCCTTCGAGGAGGAGTTGAGGCTGCACGCAGGCTACGAAAACTTAAATGTCACATTTATTTGTTTGTAAGCCTAGACTTTGGAGATCATATTGTTTTAATGTGGAGACCAAAGTGTATGCATTTGTCCGCAAAAGGATTTTTTGTGAACACGAAGCATGATCTTTTTATCCATATCAAGTGATGTAAGTTCTCAAGTGATGTAAGTTCTTCCCATGCGCAATAAGAACATAGCAAAAATGTACTCTTTTAAAATATTATGTAAGCGTACAAGAAAGTCTTTCTTGGTGGTTTTTTGTGTCAATTTTTCTGTAAGCAATGCCCAAACCTAACAACCATGTTCTGTTTTTACTGTCGCCACAATATCTGACTGCGCATGGTGCTTCGCTGTGGACTGTCTTACCCTTTCACATATTTATTTGTTTGTAAGTCACAGGGGAACAAAAGGATTTTTTGTGAACACGAAGGGGGAAAGTGATGAAGGGAAAAGAAAGAGTGAATTTTTCTGAAGAAGAGGTCTCAAGGGGGGAAATGAAGGGAAAAGAAAGAGAGATGAAGAAGAGGTCTCAATTCTTCTTTCTTTCTTTTCCCTTCGCTTTCCCCCTTGTTCCCCTGTGGCAAAACAGTCCACTGCGAAGCACTATGCGCAGTCAAATATGGTGGTGACGACAGAACATATTGCACAGAAGAACTGACACAAAAACACACGTTCAGTTGGTGAGTACATTATATGTTTCTTATTGCGCATGGTTGTTCAGCACGATCGTCTCATCGAATTCAACTGTCCGAAAACAACTGCTGGTTCGAAAATTGCGAAATGTTCTTTCAATTAGAATCGCTCCTCCCAAACAGTTTTTTCTGGTGAGCCTAAAGGGTTAAAACGGTCGCCTATTTGTTTTTCAATAGGCCAAAATGTGATTCCTCACGAGAGGCTGAACATACTTAATATTTACCTGTGCTGCTCTGTGTGAAGGTCAACAATACTAAGCCATATTAAAGAGCTTTCTGCTCAAAGTGGTACTTTTTCCTGGTCCAATTGTCCCTGGTACTGACCTTAAGGGTACTGGGTACCAGATTATTTGGTGCCTGGTATTGCCGCTTTGGTACTTTGGTACATTTGACCTGTCACCATCTTCTAGAAACAGAAGAGATCTCGCTAACCTTGTCAATTCCCTTTAATATTTTCATTCATAGGTTTGATTTCATGCTCTAAAATCGATTCAATTCATACAGAGGAAATTTTTCATGAGCCTGAAAGTATATCTTTCCTTCAGAAACATCTGTCACACAAAGCTGTTTGCACTGTTCTTGAATGATCCTAAAACAACGTATCCCACCTTTACGCAGTCAGATTCAATGGAGTACTCACTAACTATGGATTGAGTTTATTAACAATTTCCGGCATTTCATTTCATTGTTGTTGTTGTAGATTTTCTACCAGGCCACATGGCTACATCACGCATAAATATTTGTGACAAAGGTGCATTACTACGACATGCTCTTGAGTGGAACGTGTTTTCAGAAACCAAACATTGTTAGAAAATTGGACTGTACTTTACATATCGATAGTTGTATCTTCCAACTTCAGTATTCCTGAGAAATGTTGATCTTAGTAACAGTAGAAATCTGGGTTAATTGTCAAATTATCAGGACAAGACGTACAGGGAAGCAAAAACCTTCTTTGTTTATATTTAGTTTCATGTCCATGATAATGCATTCCAATGTTTGAAATTTTTGATGAATAAAGGAGTAGAACAAGACAGAGTGCGAAAGTGCATATCTTCTTCATTGCATACAGAATCTCATTGTAATTTAATGATAAGTTCTTCTAGATTAGTATGTAAAAAGATGAAAACTTAGAGGATGAGAATTCTATGGGAGTTAAGTTCCTTTTCAATTTTTTATCTAGTTGTAGCTTTATTATGATATGCTCTAAGTTGATACATTAAATGATAATGCACAAAGATATTGCCAGGATTACAGGTCTATGGGAATATAAGTCTCCTTTCATCCAATTCATGTTTCGTTGTAACTTAGCGTTAATTCGTCGCAAATTGATATATTAAGCAGATATTAAGAGATGAGGCTTGAAAATTATCAAAAGGATAAGAATTCTATGGAAGTTAAACCCTTTTTCATTCAATTTTTATCCAGTTCAAAATTTGATACAGGAGAAGATAAAACTCGAAAAGCATCAAAAGGATGAAGAGTCTATAGAATCAAACTTCCTTCCATTCATTCTTCATCAAGTTCTGACTTTTTTAATACTTTCCAGTTTGTCGTAGTAAAAGTTAATCTCCAGATATCTTCTGCCACTTCGCATTTGCTTTGGCTTGCCAGCGGTGGAGGCGCAATCCACCGGGGCCATTCATTGCGTGTTCGCCTTTCCCCGTCTCTCTTGCGCAATGACCAAATGGCAAGTTTCATCGACATACATGTGAATGAAACATGTTTCTGGAAACACTGTGGAGCACTTTTAGAGCATTTGAAACACTTTTGGAGCATGTTTCTTGTTCAGAACGGTTCAAAAACCTTTTCGAAGGTTACTGGGAGCTAACATGAAAAGCATTTTCTGCTTCTCGCCTGCTGAAGATATTTGTCAAAAATTTTTTCTGAAGTAGCGAAACAGATACATCATGTTTTTAACAGAAAGATCTCATAATTTTACCGAGTTTTTCAAGTTTCAACGCTGTTTTAACATTGTTCATTCAACAAAGCGAAACAATGCAAAAGATTTCCGCTAGTTTCAGCTGCCGAAGGTAACAAGATTCCCTAAATCTTGAATCATCAAAGTCTTGTTGTAAGTACTTCGCGAGACAGAATTGTGTGACAAGCTCTTTAGATGAAGCGTTCCATTTACTATGCCATTAATCTTGGCTAACGATGTGGCGTAGTCTCCCTTATCCACACTTGTCAAAGGACAGAGATGGGTAGTAATACACCGCTTATAAAGAATAACATACCTGGAAGAAATAAAAAATGATGACAAGGAACACTCCAGTTTTCATCTTTCTAGACTTTCAATTTTCACCTTGCAGCATTTCGTTGATATTGCTTCAAATCAGGAGCGTATTCTTGATAAATTGAATGTTGAATCATCCAGCCATGTTGATTGTTCGACGCTTCGTTGCTGGTCGTTCAATTCTCAGTTCATCAACTGCTCGCCTATGATGCGACGCCGTTCCACTGCGATGTCCTCACTACGCAGTCAATCTTTCGACCAAATCTGATCCACTATGGAATTTCCTTGCTTTTTTCTGGTCAGGGAGGTCAACGTGTTGAAATGATTGGCCCAGGGCGCCTAGATTTTGTCAAGCCACAGGCATGGTCCAAATGTTCGCATGGATTATCCATTAGTATCCCTTTAATCAATATTGATGACTTCTGGTAATTTGGTAATATGTTCACTGGAGCTGTTCTTATTGCGTAATGAGCACTATTGATTTCATCATCATCATCATCATTAGCCGTTGAGGCCACCGCTGGCCGATATCCTCTTCTTCATCCATTTCGATCTGTTCTTTGTTTTGATTGATTTATTCTATTGATTTAAGTAACAGTTACCTGGAGCTTCTGACCACACCTCACTGTCACAACAGACCTTTTAGGCCCCTTTCGTCGTTTTGGCCATTCTACAAAAGAAGCTGGATCAAGCGATTTTTCTATACTCTTTCATATGGAAGTCGCGATTGAGTGGCTTAAAGTTTCCAAAATATTTAAAGATATCGCTCAATTCAGATTCTTTCTATAATATTTGCAAGGTCTGTTATCTCCTTATGGGATGCATATTTTGTTGATTATATTGTTACTCTCACAGAGAGTAACGCAGCATTCCCTCATCACATTTTTTTATTGGTGACTCTCAGGTTGAAAATGTAGACCGAACAACGTATCTGGGTGTGATAATCGATAGAAATTTGGATTGGGAAGAACACGTTTACAATCTCCGTACTAAGGTTTCTCGTGCAATTGGATTTTTGAAATATTCCAGGAAATTTTTACCTCAAAACACGTTGAGTGCAATGTATAGGGGTATCGTCGAGCCTCATTTTCGGTTCTGTTGTTCGGTGTGGGGGTGCTGTGGGGTGACTAAACTGCAAACCCTGCAGAAGCTGCAAAATCGAGCAGCTAGGATTGTAACTAAAAGTCGATTTGATACGCCTGCTATGGCATTAATTCGCAGTTTAAATTGGCCTACTGTAAATGACATTATCAGAAGCGAAACAGCTACCACAATGTACAAATCGCTAAATGGTCTGGTCCCGGAGTACCTTTCAGACTTGTTCGAAAAAAATTCTACTCGAAATGTCAGAAAACTGAGAAACACCGATACTGATCTCTCGTTACCATTACGAAAAACTAACAATGGGCAGAGGGCTATATCTTTTCGTGGACCTAAGCTTTGGAATCAACTTGAACCTGATGCTAAACAGGCACCCTCCCTTGCCACTTTTAAGAGAAGAATCAAAAGCTTGCCTTAACGAGAATTCTTTTATTTTTTTTGTTAACTATTATATAGTGATCTTTTGAATTAGTAAATGTTTTGCCACGGCCCCCTGAAAAGCAGTTCATATGGATTGACGGGGCTACCGTGCCTAAATAAATAAAAATGAATGAATGAATGAATGAAAGTCTAAATCTATTGTCTTTGACACCTGCGAAGCCCAAATGGAGTGGGGTCACATCGGATTGGTGCAGTTACACGAGCAAACGGAGTGGGGTCACACCGGATTGGTGCAGTTACACGAGATGGAATGCGGAGCGGAGTGCATCGGATTCATTTTCACCTCACCTCCAGAGCGGAGTGGTTTCACTCCACGAAAACGGAGTGGAGTGACACCGGATTGCTTAGAAACAGCTTTTACACTTTTCCCATGTTCTCTTTTTACATCGTTGTTTTAGACCACACCTCGTGACCACATGCCACTTTAAAGTCTAAATCCACGGACTTCAAAGCAGCTTAGCTGGGTGATCAAGTGGAGACCAAAAGTGGCATGTGACATTATTTTGTTCTTTTCTTGGACTCTGTCGATATATCTGTGCAAATTTACTTTTGATAGCAGTTTATGTTCCAGTGCTAACTCATGACAATACAACTTCAAACCAGAGACCACTTAAGCCAAATGCACCAGGCTGATTAACACTACTCCAAATACTGATTAACCATGATAAAAGATTAACCAACGGCATTTTCGATAATGACGTTTTAAAAGGTGACTGTTGTATCATAGAAGATGTATCAACGATAAGTTTGAATTTTAAACTACCACGCCCAATGACCACGCTCCATCTCGGCAAATTTCAGGCTTACACCCCCCTTTCCCGACTTCGGTCGCGACGGCGCTGTGCGCTGCATATAGTATGTTAGACCACTTGGTGTTATAGTTTTCGTTGCTCGATTTTTCAAAGAGTGGCTAATTTTTTCTGATTCAGCTGGATCCCAGTATCTGTAATCAAAGCAACAACAGCAACTTCTGTTGTGAACACAGACTCAAAATTTGGTTACGCCTCCCGTACGCCTACGGATCAACTTAGTTCATCACCTTTGATGATATTTCAATAACATCATTACCATTTTCGATTGCAACAGGCAATTCTAGACAGTTTCTCTCACTTCAATGTCAAACTTCAGCTTAAACAATCATTAACAACAGTATCATATCTTTCAATGCAAGAGGATTTGTGTTTTTTTCTCTTGCATGTGGGTGACCTTGTAATCAATGCGACAGAGGTATTGAGAATCTAACTTGATGCTCCATTATTCCTATCTTCCATTCAAAATAATTTCAATCATGCAAAATTTGGTTGTTTACAAATTCTGGTGCCGGAGTGCTTCTAAGCATGGGTAGTTAGACACTGCTGGTGTGCTTCTATGGAGGAGCGCTGGATGATATGTATCTGCGGGGGAAATAGTTTGTAGTACTGCGGAGGAGATATCGAAAGGACGAAAATATTAATTAAACTATTAAAATGAATTCTTCTCTCTCCTTCTCTCTTCGCTTCCGATCTCCTCCGCAGTACTATAAAAATTTCCCCCGCAGATATCTCCTCCGCAGTACTATAAAAAATTTCCCCCGCAGATATCTCCTCCGCAGTACTATAAAAAATGTCCCCCGCAGATACATATTATCCAGCTCTTCTCCATAGAAGCACACCAGCAGTGTCTAACTACCCATGTTCTAAGTACATAGATCACACTTGCAAAAGATAACTTCATTGGGTAAAACACCATGTCCTGACCAGTGCACAACAAAATCAGTTTCCCAAAGAGAGCAGCCATTTGTGCTTGCAATCACTAAACCAAACACAATTATTGATTTTCCCCCTAGATTGTGCTGTTTGAATCATTGCTAATATTGCAAGAAATCTGTCCACATTTCTTAGAATGTAAAGATTGTGGAGCTACCTCTTGATCGCAGTTTAGTTTCTTGCCCGAGTGATGAATTCAAAGAATGCTTAACTATGTTTTATGATTTTCCTCAATGATTGAATATACAGTCAAGCGTTTAGCAAAATGAAAATACTACAGTTTAGGCTGGAGAGCTAGATTAATTAGAGCTTTCGATTTGAAACCCTCGTTGAAAACAATAGAACAAATAGTGTTGGATTTATCCTAATTTTGCTGTAGTAGACCTTTTAGCTATTCTAAAATAGAATCTGAATTGAACAATATTTTGATACTGTTTTACTGTTTGTAGAATCTTTGATTGTGCACAAAGTAATAGGAGCTCTCCGCTCAATTGAACCTCTTGTATAAAAATTTGTAAAAATATCGTTCGATCCGGGCTCTTTGGGAGAATAGCTAAAAGGTCTATGTGACAGTTCGTCAGACTTTAATCAGCAATTTCTTGTGAATTACGTAGCCGTGTGAAATAGATGGTATCAACATTAATCTAAATACAGAAAGTATTATTTGTAGGAGATGTTCTTGTTCGTTAAAGCTATTTAAAGATTTAACTTCCCATGTAGACTTTGCCAGTGGGTCTTTCATTAACATTTTCCTCACTTTGTAGATTACGTTACGGTGCCCAGAAGGTCATATAATTGAATTACTTACCAGGGATCGTTGGAAATTTATCCTTGCTAACTTGATTCACACTAGTTAATTGGCGGCCAATGGTTTGCTCACCAGCGGCAAAGTTCTGTCTCAAGTTGTATCGTCAAAAATAGCTCTGAATATCATTTTGATTATCAAAATGTCTCTCTGAAGTATGAGTAGATTCTTGTTCAGAATAATGATCTTGCTGATTCTTGATTATATGATGTTATATTTACAGATATTAGTTTGTTAAAATCAGTTGAATGATTGCCAAAACAATTCTTACCGACTCAATGTTGGGAAATTCTTCATTTATCGTTTGAGACTAATGTATGAGATATTTGGTGAGAATGTATACTAAAAATCTGTAAGAGAGCGGAGGCAAAAAATACGACTAATATTTCAGCACACTTGGGCCTTTCTGGCTTGCATTGTCTTCGGGGTATGGCTAAGGCATGCTCAATAGATGTAAGGTCAGTTCTGATGAAGCGAAAGCGAAACGTAAATGCAAGTTCTATAGTTTTGAGAAATCTTTATTTATTTTATATAGTTATCGAGGAGGCTCATGATTTATCATCTCAATAGATGTAAGGTGTGTGCACAGAATTTGCAGCACCGTAAAAACATCTATTCTTAATATTCCTTGACAAAAGCATTGAAAAGGATTGTTGCATAAAAGAATATTAAAGAGCATTTTCCAAGCATTTATTTTTATGCTCATTAGATGTGAGCGGTGCACAAAAATACTATCAGTTTGTGGGAATAAATATCTCTACACAAGTTTTCTGACCCTCCCGGCAGGAACAAAATTGATCAAGGGAACACAGAAATTGACAAGAAAATCATCCTCAAGCGATTAGTGATTTGGTACGATAGCAGTAATATTTAAGTAGATAATTACAATCATCTAATCAAATAGTAATTATGATTGCATATAATTAGTCGATATTTTGATTAGCTAACAAACAATGTCTAATGAATTTACTTTATTTTGGCCTTACGATATTTTTGTCCATGGATGCTCTCAGTTTAATTGTCATCTTTCTCGAGATCTTTTTCTTCTATTGTTTCAATTACTTCTTTTGTTTCATCGTAGATTGGTACATTATGCGTGTCATCTGCACTCTTAGGCCTCCTCCGCATGACTATGAACATCGCAGCGGCAGTAACAGTAAGAACAGCAACACCAATTATCAATCCAATCGTCATGGATGATGGGCCACTTTTTAAAGTTCCTGTAATATGGAAGAAAATTTGTTGGAAATTTGTTTGAATGGTTGGTTTTTAAGTTGAAGGTAAGCTAAAGTGAAAAGATTCTAACTACAGTAAAACAGTAGATGAACGATTATCTGAAACAGACGATTTTTGCTGGCACTGTACCGAGAGTTTCTAAATTGATAGAAAAAATGTTGTTGTGCATGTTGTATGTCGTTTGTAGCAACAAAGATAGTAATTAATTTACAAATACGACTTTATACGCAGACAAAGATCGTTGAACGTTTCGAGCTCTGATATCTTAGTCTTTGTGCAAAATCCGTATTTTAAAATGAACATTTTAATTTCGAAATTAGTCTATTTTAGTTTGAGCCGGTCATACAACCATCTTGCATTCACCAAAACCAAAAATACGGGCTTATCTTCAGGATACAGACAGGGTACAGACGTATATGGTTATTACTTCGGTTAAGTGACGATTTTGAGGCAGGAACTCTTATTAATTTAGGACGGTGACTCAACCGCTCGGTGTTTTCAGGAAGTGTCATCTCAAGAGATTTAATTTATGAGACTAGCTTGCTAATGAACTAAAGAAGATATTTTCCTTGGGATATCTTAAAGACAAATGACGGAGATATAAGGTGATTTAAATCAGGGGCCTGGGCAATCTAAATATAACCTATTGAATACCATTGTATTTGATGATATCGAGAGATTAGCAAATCAATTAGACAAATGAAAGCACTAAGCCATCTTTTGTTCTATTTTTAAACGAGGCGCTATATATATCCGTCATTTGTCTTTTAGCTGAAGGTCATGATTAAAGGGTGTGTTTCAACCGGCATGCCTTGCGCGTGTCATCTGTTGGCTGGCAACAAGGCCAACATAGGGATGGCACGTGCAAGGCATGCTGGTCGAAGCAGACCCCTTAACTGCCGTTGAATTAAATTCATTCCCCTGAGACGATAAATATACTGTTTCCACCCCTCTAAGGATTTGAGCGAAGATTGTAACTCTTTGATAATTTATCAAGAAAATAATACAGACTTCTTGAAAGAAAAGATTCTATTTAACGGAAGCTACCTTTGCGAAAATTCAGATCTTGGCTTTGTGCGCTTTGGCGATTGTTTATTTTCCTACCGTACCCGGGGTCGTAGTTGCGTATCAATAGGCTTTCGCAGAGCACAGGGTACAAAGAGATTAAACAAATTTATTCGCACAGGTGACAAGGAAAGAAATTTTTTAGCAGCAATGATACGCAACTAGAAGAGTGGACTAAGGTGCAAAAATGACCAATCGCACAGGGACAAAGAAAGACAGTTCCTATTCGCACAGGGGACAAAAAGACCATTTTCATTTTTAACAACAACTTTTTCCTGGTTTCCCTGTGCCTTACCTTTTGATCGTTCATTTGGTTCATACACAGGATCATAATCACGTTGAATAGGCCCGATGTCCAGAAGGAAATACTTAGAATATGTTTTAGCGTGATTTCCACTGCCCAAAGCTTCATCAACATCTCTTCTCACTCTGTTTACATTATTTCCATCGCATCCTCGTGTGCATTGGGCCTCTTTGGATGACTTGCGGCACATAAACAACACACAATGAACGTAAACTTGACGACTTTTCTTGATGAATGAAAAAGCATGTAAAGTGAAACGTTGCTTCTTTGCTCCCGCTTTGACAAATTTCACAGTCTTGTCTTTAGCGCATCTACAAAATAAAAGCATTTCTTGGCTACATTGTGAAACAAAGTGGGTATTTTTCAGGGAAGGTTCCAAAGGAAGAAGACATACTGATGCCAGGTATATAAGGAAGAAGACATACTGAAGCTAAGGTATATTTCTGGCCGATTTTGCCAACTACTCGAATTACCAAATTTGTTAATATCTTTGTGAATTCGGCAGGAAGAAGGCAATGAGAAATTGGAAAATTTTGTAAGGAAATACATAAACAAAAGAGCCAGTAAAGTAACGCTGTCTGGGGAAGATATTTTGCACTTACATGAATATATAGATTACGTCGCCACACTTCACAATAATCTGGATATAAATGAACTACGCTTACAAGTATTCGCGTGTTGAGATAGCTCAGTTGGTAGAGTAACTACCTTGGAAGCAATGTGTCCCGACTTCAAACCCGGTCTCTTCACACTTTTTCCACTTTTCCATTTCTCGAAGAATTACCAAAATCAAGGTTTAAATTTCTACCAAATATCGCACTTGCAAGATGAACAAATCTGCTATTTTAGGGGGAGACGACACCTGCTTGTTTGGAATAGAGTATTTACTGGAAAGGTCTACAAACAAGGAATCGCATGCATGTGCTGTTGAATCATGATATCTGTCAATCAACAAGAATAAACAATCATTAGCAATCATTCTACGCTAAAAAAGGGACCCAATCACTGACCAATGATTTTAATCATCTTGTCATTCTTGCCTATTGTCAAGAATGTATAATTCAGAAGATTCATAAAAGAGGTTGAATTTCATCGATTAACCAAGAAGACTGAACAAGCTTTATCAGCAAATCACTTTACACAATCATCAATCAGCAAACTGCCAAATCACTAAGCAATGAATCAATTACTTAATAAAGCCTTACCCATTGTCAACTAATGTATACTACATCAAATGATTATGATCCATGGTAGGCATTGAATAAGATCAATTTACCAAGAAGACTAAAAAATTGTTATTAGCAAATCACTCTACATAATCATTATTCAGCAACAACCCAATCACTTATCAAGAAGTGAATCATTTAATAAATGCTCACCCATTATCAACAAATGTATACTTCATCAAATGATTATGATCCATGGTAGGTGTCGAATAGCATCGATCAATCAACAGAACTAGACCATCATCATTTGCAGTCGTGTTTGCTTCAAAATACATCGAATCATTCAGCTTCATTTTCACGGGGTAATTTACGATTTGTTTTTGGTAGGACGGATCCTTGTACATTTTGAAGTTGAACTGAAATGTGCCATATGCCTCTGAAAAAGGAATCAAAAACTTGAATCAAATAGCAAATTTTCAAAGGAAAATTCTAATTTTTAGGACAGGGGTGGTACAAGCCCAGCAAGCGTAGATCAGAAGCATGTCAAACCTGATACGCTGCAGACACTCTTTTTCGTGCTCTGCCATATTGCTTCACAATCTTGCCAAATCAGCTTTGTCTTGCAGAAATATAATTTCAATCTGGCTTATTTGAAAATGAGCTATAATTTTGCCAAGGTCAGCTTTGTGAAGGGCTTTAGCTCAGAGCAATTCCAAGTATATCATGTCATAACACCAAGCAGCAACCCCTCTCCCTTTATGTGTTTATTTTTGTTCATTTTCTTCATATCTGGTATAGTTGAATTGTAAATGCCAGCCATAGTGGGGACAAGATAACCCAGTGTCCTTCCCACTGTGGCTGGTATATAGAAATGTATCTATTTTGTAACTTTCAATTTTTTTTTACATCAATAGATGTAAAAAAGTTTTTGACTTGAGATCTCTTTTTAAAACAATTCCCTAAGTGCCAAGAAATATACTTCAGATATGTTGATAGTATGCAGAATGTTTTTGTGTGTTTAAGCTCATTTTCGTTGCTTTTGTTGATGTTGTTTCAGCTTATTTTTATATTACTTTTTCTTGCTCCTTAGATTGCTTAGGATGGCAACCCAATGATGACGCCGGAACAGGTGAAAGGTGCTTCAAGAACAGTTGAGAGTGGTAAGTTATTGGTGATTAGACATTGCAGTTATGTTTCAGCTTGTATCCTTCGTGGAAGAAAATTTATATTGTTCTGCGGAGAAAGTTTCAAAATTTCGCTAGCTCCTCTGTAGCAGTGTGGAAATTATTTTTCCTCCGCAAGAGCATAAAGCTGCGGTAATCAAGCACAACTGTGGTGTCTAATCACCCATGGTAAATCAATGCAATTCTGATTAATTGACTGACTGACTGATTGACTGATTGATTGATTGACTGATATTGATTGACTGCTAGACTTACTTCGTCCATATTCGGATATCTTAGCACCTTCTTCAATCCACATGAGTCCAGCAGCACCTGAATTGAATAGAAGATTTAATTGATTGATTGATTGATTGATTGATTGATTGATTGATTGATTGATTGATGATTGAGTTACCGAAAATAAATTACTTAAAACGAATAAGGCAAATACAATAGACATTTTAGCTATCCTTAAAGAGAATCGACATAGTTAAAAGCTGGCCTGGGCCAGGTCGAAAATATATTCCATTATAATCGACGACTTTGACGCATCCAGTCTCATTGTGTAGCTGAAAAAACAACGAGTTTGTGGGCGTTTCCTCAGCCTATTTATAGCGGCTACGAGATATAGCTATGTCTATTCCCTTTAATCTGAATCGAATGATGTTTTGATGTTTTGATGCATTCGAAGGATTTTCGAATGTGCATAATAGTGATGGAAGCTCTAACGCCAATGAAAACGTATAAAAATAATGCTCGATCCATCCAGGCTCTTCTGTAGAATGGCTAAATGGTCTGTTGTGGCTAGAAAGAGCAGAAGCATTAAAGGGCAGATGTCATGAAGCTGATCGGTTCATGCAGTACAATTATCTCTATTGTTTATTACAAAGCACAGGATCGAGGCTGAATTTTCATTGCAATAAAAATTCATGAAACAGAAATAAAAAGTCACGAAACAATGGAATTCCACTCCAAACTTGTTTGTTGTATTAACGAATTGCTAATGTGACATATGTGCTTTAATGACAGAACAAATAAATAAATTACTTTATCTCCCTGGAACAAACGATGCAACAAGATGCTACGTGTTTTAACGTACCATATTTGACTGTGGCTGTTGAAAGTGGCTTATATGCTTCCAAACTAACGAGGCCAGTTTTATTGTATGTACATGAGAACGAGACTCTGACGTCATGTTCCCTTGTTATGAGTGCATCAGTTGGTGTCGCTTTCATGTAAACCTGGTTTCGATAAATGAAGGAATCCTTTGTTTCCTCTTTCTTTGATCCACATTTGAAGGGTGCGCTGTCAAGGACAATTTGGGTATCGGATATCGTTGCTTTGCACGTTCGATCGAGCAGGGTGATAGCTGAGTACTTTGAAGGATCGAAGTAGTTTCTGTCAATGTCAATGCGCATGTAATTCTCGGTGCAGGACACGTCAGATCTTACATCTGTGAAGAAATTCAAAGAGAATTATTGAAGTAATGTTTATGTGTCGTTCTTGAAAAATGGGGGAAAAGATGTAACATCTATGATACATCTTTTTTTTGTACATCATTTAATAACTTACAATACATATTACTTTCAACATTACTAACAAAATAACATACCCTACTACTAATACAATACTAATTGGAACGAAAACTACGTCTACCTCACGGCAACACAAAACAGGAAATACGAACATACCACTCACGTAACTACTAGAGAGAAAAATAATTGCTAAAACTACTCGTAACTACAAAAAAAAATATTTACCTTAAAGGGGACCTGCATAAAACTACACTTAACTGCTACTACAAATAAAAGGAATGTTTAAAATACAAACGGAAAACTAAGGTACAAGCGAAGGAAGCTTGAAATCAAGTACGGTAATTGCAAGTGTAGGTTTGAAAGTTAGAGCCAAACATGGTGAATTTGCATATTCGATTTTTGATTGCAAGCTGCCTGAAGACATTACATAATTACAAACGAAGAGAACTGCTAAAAAACAAACACATACCGCTAGGGTACATCTAGGTCAACATGGCATCTTTTAAGGAACTGCCAACCTTTCCACAGTGTTTTATCACAAATATACACAACTAAACTACAATTGCATATGAATATTCTATGGCTGCCATAGCTGGAAAGGACATGATGTCATCGAGTTCCAACTGCGGTTGAGAAGAACTTTAAAATTCATCGCAAGAGCTGAATTATAAATGAAACACGACTGCCTGGAAGAGCAGCAAATAGGGCATCACAGCTCCAAACTTGTTTTTTCTGTTCCCATATATACATATAAAATAGGATTTAACATTAAATATGAACTATAAGAAATTTCCACTGGGAGACAATCGATAAAAGCTAGCAGTTTAAAAAAATATCTGACTACTGCATGTTTGAACATTAATAAATTTATGTTAAAAGTGCTCATGCTAATCTATACTAATTCCCTGAAGGTCAAGCCTTTTTCGGTTGACTAATGCATGCTAATTCCCTAATGCGTCAAGGTTCAATGGATCGACTGAAAGACTGTTAGGTAAAGAGGCAGAAGATCGATGGTTATTTCAAGACGCAGAGCTTATTTCAGAAGACATAGCTTCTATGATACAGAGCTATTAATGGGAATACAGTGATGGAACTTCGAAGATAAATTTCAGAATTATTTCAGAAGACATAGCTTCTATGATACAGAGCTATTAATGGGAATACAGTGATGGAACTTCGAAGATAAATTTTGTTGCTCGTGCGTCAGACATATAGCTTTCTTAATATTTACTATTTTTTAATGAAGATTCAAAGCTCTGCTTCCCAAGCTACACAATTTTTTTGATAAGATCTTATTGCTTTGGATGGTTAAGAGTTAAACAAATCAATACTGTTGCGTATTTTGAGATGCATACCACTTAAGCATTTTCTTTTCACATCTTCCCACCCTGGTAAGCATTTGATTTGGCCAGTTATCATATCACAGCTGTAGTGCCCCTTGTCATCGTCACGGGGGATGCATTTTGGCCCTTGGCAATCCCACCTTCCAGCAGAACTCAGAATTGGCTTGCAGTTCTTTGAGCAAAAAGGAGGCTTTGGTCCATCCACACATAATAACCTGGAATGAAAATGACTGTCTGTTGAAATCATGATTAATAAAATTTGGTTTTTCTTTTTTGTGTTGTTTTGCATTTTGATTTAGTGTTTGATCGAAGCTTGGATAATCTATTTGGTAAATTTGTTCTTCTGTTCAGCGCCCTAATGTTCTGAATCATGTTTCTGTGACTAGCTGACTCTGCTTTCCGCTCTGGTGAGCACGGACAGCTCCTCCTTAGTTCCTCCTTAGCTCCTCCTTAGCTGCTCTGCTCAACAATCCTAAAGTGTTTAGGATTGTTGAGGTTGCACGCAGGCTCCTCCTCCTGGGTTTATCAGGTTGCACCCTTGCAAAATAATGCGTATTATTATATGGCGTTCGAAAATACGGCTCCTCGGACCGGCAACGCAGCAATTCGATTGGTTCTTGATCGGTCCGTAAAAGCCGTATTTTTCGTTCGAAGCCGTATTGGACCGGGCGTTGCCTTAAAAATCAACAACAAGGGAGGAGCTTCTTGTGTAGGCTTAGGCCGTAAGAAGTGTCAGCCAAAGTTTAGCTTATTCATCGAAGATTTCTTTTCTGTAAACTTTGAAGACGAGCTTGCAATTATACAGGAAGAAAATGCCAATGTAGTTAACGTTGCAACGAGCAACTACAGTGATGCACAGGATCAAAGACACAACAGAAAAGTACGATACTATAAACAACGTTCTCAAAAGGTTCTGACATATAATAAAGCCTTTATTAAACGATTACTCGATCCATGCTGGAAAATATTTGGACCTTAGTTCATTGTACGTCAAACTGCGGTCCAAATATTTTCCAGCATGGACCTCGTAATTGTTTAATAACCGCATAATTGATCGAATATAGCTCTGATTTTAAACTGTAAAAATCTGCCAATCGGACAAAATCTGGGCTTTCAAAGATACTTGATTTGAGAGCATTTAGAAATTCGTTTCACTACAACCAGGAAAGTGTACTTTCCATACCTTTCAGGAAAGGCAAATTATCCTGAAAATCACCCGAAAAGTTGAGAGAAAAAAATTTCCTTTGCCAGGGTAGAGAGCCATAGTTGCTCTCTAATATACAATGGAGCATCGATATTGCTAGGGCTACTCTTCGCAACGAATTTTTTCCAGATTAAGATTGCTTACAGTTTGCATCTAGAATAGACCAGAGGCTGGAGGGGGAGCATGGTCACCAAGAGAGGGAATTTATGGGACATAGTTTTTCTAGATCACTTTTTTGCGTAGATTATGAATCCGGGTGTTGATCGGGCGGTTGAGGGGGCTCTTCGGAGATACAAGGGGGGAGCCAGGGCCAAAAATATGCCATATAGATTAACATCAAGAATATGAAATTCTAAGAGGAGCAGAGTTCACGGAGTAGCCTTTTTTAGATCAAGTTTGTCCATAGATTATGAATATTAATGTAGGTTGGGTGGTCGAAGTGGTTTTTTCCAGGATTAGGGGTTCCGAAGACATAAAAGCTACGCTGACACTAGTATAGAGACAAGGGAAATGAAATTGAGTTGGTATTTCATGGGAGCATCTGATTTACATGTGTTCTATGTGTAGATTAAGAATCTAAACCTTGATTAGGAGGTTAGGGGGCTTTTCCGAGATACAGGGGGAGAAGGCCTAAAAAATTCCTCACACACCAAATATGTAGACTATGAAAACGCAAGAGTTGGCTTTTTTCTTCAAAAAGAGCATCTGATTTACACATATTTTTCGCGTAGATTACGAGACTTACGAAGCTCGCGTAGATTAATCGAGAGGTCCGGGGGACTTTCCTGAGATACAGGGAGGTGAAGTCCAAGGTTTTTCTAAGGAAGTGACCCTCCTCTAAGTTAGTTAGAGGTCCAGTTTGGGGAGAATGGCCTTAAAGATAACTCTTTATCCTGCAAGAAATTAGTATATGTAAGTCAAACCCTGTCTGGCTGCATAAACTTTGCTTTGATTATGCTATTCGATGCATGAAGTGTTGCTGAAGTGGTAATATTAAATATATACAAATTTTATCTATAATACACATACAGCTTATTGTCCTAATAATCAGTCCAATTCACGTACTCCGGGTCTGAAATTTCATTGCCACTTGCATTGTTCCCTCTATCGATCAAGAGCTCTGCAGCTCTTTCTGAATAAGATTCAGTATCCCAGTCGACAGGGCAATCTTCATTCCATCCATGATTGCTTGGATCCTCGATTGGGTTTTGTGCTTGTCGCCAAATTCTTCTCGGAACGTAGTTTGCGCGAAGGAGGTGCTTTTCAAGGCTACTCTTGCATAGAGACAAATCAGTGACCTTTCCATCACGCTAGAAGTTTTTGTAGATCATTCCTTTTCGTGCTTCATTTACACATTTGAGGTGATTCTCTCCATATAAGTGGCAAATAAGTCCTTTAATACAGAATCAACTAATTACTGAGACAGACGGTTTTCCGTCCCCAAATTGCCGAGTAAAGTTAAGAATTTTTCATCATCCTTGACTATCTTCCAAAATTCTTTCTTTCCTATGCGCATAAAAGAAAAAACATAGTCGTTTCCAGAGAAAGATTGCAACCCGAGAAGAACCTTTTTCTGGGCTTGTGACAGCTGGCAGGATGGTAGGAACAAAACTTGTCTGTTCTTTCCGGTGCCATTATCGATATAAACGTTAAGGTTGGGTCTTTCATTGGCCGAGAAATGGGACAAGAACTGTAAGTTTAGCCTACTGTATGTTGGTGTCTGCTTCTTCATGATTCTTCTTTCCAGACCTCTTCTTTAAAGAGGCTCTTCTCGGGTTGCACGCTTTCTCTGGAAACGACTATGTTTCTTCTTTAATGCGCAAAGGAAAGAAAGTTTGTGACATAGACAATTCTTAACTTTACTCGGCAATTTGGGGACGGAAACCGTCCGTCTCAGCAATTAGTTGATTCTGTATTGAAGAACTTGTTTGCTGTTTATATGGAGAGAAGCACCTCAAGAATGTAAATGAAGCATTAAAAAGAATGTTCTAGAAAAACTTCGAGCGTAATTAAATGGTCATTGAGTTGTCTTTACTACTCCCATGCAAGAGAAGTCTTGAAAAGCACCTCCTTCGTGCAAACTACGTTGCGAAAAAAAGTTGGCGACAAGCACGAAACCCAGTGGTGGAAATCAAGGATCCAAGCAATCATGGGTGGAATGAAGATTGCCCTGTCGACTGGGATACTGAATCTTATTCAGAAAGAGCTGCAGAGCTCTTGATCGATAGAGGGAACAATGCAAGTGGCAATGAAATTTCAGACCCCGAGTACGTGAATTGGACTGATTATTCGGGACAATAATCTGTAAGTATATCATAGATAAAACTTGTATATATTGCCACTTCAGCAGCACTTCATGCATCGAATAGCATAATCAAAGCAAAGTTTATGGAGCCAGACAGGGTTTGACTTACATATACTAATTTCTTGCAGGATAAAGAGTTATCTTTAAGGCCATTTTCCCCAAACTGGACCTCTAACTAACTTAGAGGAGGGTCACTTCCTTAGAAAAACCTTGGACTTCACCTCCCTGTATCTCAGGAAAGTCCCCCTGACCTCTCGATTAATCTACGCGAGCTTCGTAAGTCTCGTAATCTACGCGAAAAATATGTGTAAATCAGATGCTCTTTTTGAAGAAAAAAGCCAACTCTTGCGTTTTCATAGTCTACATATTTGGTGTGTGAGGAATTTTTTAGGCCTTCTCCCCCCATGTATCTCGGAAAAGCCCCCTAACCTCCTAATCAAGGTTTAGATTCTTAATCTACACATAGAACACATGTAAATCAGATGCTCCCATGAAATACCAACTCAATTTCATTTCCCTTGTCTCTATACTAGTGTCAGCGTAGCTTTTATGTCTTCGGAACCCCTAATCCTGGAAAAAACCACTTCGACCACCCAACCTACATTAATATTCATAATCTATGGACAAACTTAATCTAAAAAAGGCTACTCCGTGAACTCTGCTCCTCTTAGAATTTCATATTCTTGATGTTAATCTATATGGCATATTTTTGGCCCTGGCCCCCCCTTGTATCTCCGAAAAGCCCCCTCAACCGCCCGATCAACACCCGGATTCATAATCTACGCAAAAAAGTGATCTAGAAAAACTATGTCCCATAAATTCCCTCTCTTGGTGACCATGCTCCCCCAGCCTCTGGTCTAGAATACATGGTGGTTTGCAAACTCTCCTCTTTCGTTTCACTTTTAATATTTAACCATGATAGCCCCGTCAGTCTGCTTTATAGAAGGATGTGCAAAAAGACTACAAAGTGGAAGCATTATTTACAAAGTCCGTTATCTAAATTAGTTGGCAATAATTATAGATAAAATGTCCATTATCAGATTCAAGCGAAATTAAATCAATAGAAAACAACTAACAACCCTCTACTCTCTCTCGTGCAACCTGGTTTTGAGGCAGGAAGAGAAATTGTATGCTTAACATTCAAATCCATTAGTTCTATTGCTTAGGCCTACGAAATGAAATAGACCTCAGCTCACTTGACGTTTTCCCTTCTTCTCTTGCCCGTTTGCCCTTCTGCTTTGCTCAAAATCTGTGAGACCGCTCATCTTTTCGATGCACAATTTTCTGGTTGGTCTGGAACCAAAGTAAATGAAATCATGAGAACGTTTGATGATCATGAGGAGATTCTTACCTCAGTCTGATTGAAATTGTAGCTATGTTATAGGTCCCTGTTATTGTCAGAATTCTGTCACGGCGAATGTTTCCATTTTTATCAGGACGAAATGTTTCTCTATGTTTGAATCTGTCAATAGGAGCATCGAACAAACCATCTTCGTCACGCGCATCTATTTTGAAACCAATTGATCCCTAAATAGATATTAAATAGATACCCAAATGTAATAAGTAATGAATAAAGAGATTTGAATGCATGTTTGATGTAGGGACACCAGAGGTATTTAGCAAAGTAAGCGAAAGAAAAATGATAACAAATAGAGAGCTGCGAAAGAAATTGTGAAAAAATTGAAGAGGAACTGCGAGCAAGTGCAACTGCGAGGGAAAGTACTGAAAAAGCGACTACTCAGGCTCTCTCCCTCACAGTTCGGTTTTTTACAATTTGCTGTTCAGTTCTTTCACAGTTTCCTTTGTAGCTATTTATTCATTATCATTTTGTTATTTTTGTTAGTTTGGTAAGTATTCTTTGTCTCCCTCTGTTTCATCTTCCGTTTCTGTCATCAATGTATTCGACACTTTTTGCTTTATCTTTTTCAGCATCAACTGCAAACAAGGCTCGAGCCATATGAAACCAAATGAAAACAAGTTGCTGTTGTCAAGTTTATGCAAGCTAGTTGGTCTCAAGAAGAGAAACTGTTGCTTTACAGCTAAAGGTTTGTTGGATTTTGGATCTGAGGCGATTTTAGCATTTCCTGGTAGGGTATTTTGGGTACTGGGGACGTTCCAAGTCACAGAGACAATTGAAATAAACAATTGACAAAGAAATAGCTAGAAGAATGAAATAGACAATAAAGAACAATGAAATAATGTAATGAACAACCTTCCATTCGTTGAAATGAAACAGCAAAGGATTCTTTCGACTTTTACGCTGGTCTAAAAAAGAACCCGGTGGAAAAGTAATCGTGTCCTGGTTGCGCCATATTCTGGACCACATGCAGGATGAGTGACCTTGGGGACGGGGTGACACACAAATTTGAAAGAAGTGGTCACAAGCCACTTCTTCTCCAGGAAATTGTCGATCACAGGCCTGCCCTAACGTCGTGACACCTCTCGGATTGCTGTAGTTGAGAAACTCCACGCTTACGATTGCAGCACATTTTATGGCCTAAATAAAATAAGAAAGCTGTTTGAAATCAGAGAATGAGAGAGAAGAGAAAGGGTCATGAAGTCACAAGTCAGTCATTAAATGCCCCCACCCCTAAAATGAGCTTATGAATTTACAATAGTTCTCATACGCTATGTGCCAATGAATAAGACTCCAGCTCCCAGGGTAGAATTAAACTGAAACCTAGGGTTAAAATTTTAACTCCTTATGGAAGAAGTTCCTGCAGGAACATAGGCCATTTTACTCAAGGAGAGATTTAGCCATTTACAGTACGTGATCTTTTTTAAAGCTCCGAAGCCTTTGCTGGACCGTCTCTGCTCCCATAGAAGCTATTCTAACAAAGAATTTGGATCGAACAATATTTTTATTCATTGTATAAAATTCTCGAATGTGCACAAAAGTGCTTGAAGCTCTTTGCCACTCAGTCCAATCATAGTCCTGGTCCAATCATTGGTATCAACATAAAACTGTGTAAAAACATCGCTCGATCCAGACTCTTTTGTAGAATAGCTAAATGGTCCATTAACAGTATTGAAAAACTTTGCAAATGTCCTTGTGTCCTTTGTGAGTATACTCCTTCGTTGTGCCTCTTGCTCTAAAATGTATATGCTCCGCAGCTGTTGCCCTTCTTGCTGTATCACACCCTGCTCTTCCCTTCAACACTAAACGGGTAATTTTTTTTACATTCCATCAAAAGCTTACAAAACGAATTACTAATTACACTACTTACAAAATACTATACCCTACTACTAAAACAATACCATTAGGAGCAGGGACCGCGCAGCCATTGGGCTAGGGGGGGCTAAAGCCCCCCCACTTTTTTCAAAGATAGGTCTAAAATATTTCAATAATATGGAATTTTCAATATTTTCATACACGCAACTGCTGCATTTGCTGAGAAACCTTCTCAATGGCTAGCTAGATGTCTCAAAATCTGACTTCATTCAAATATGAAGCAGTCAAATTTCAACAATCTAGCGATATTGAACTTTCATAAACAACGAGCAACGCGATGTCCCTCTTGGATATTGCTGACGATGTTGTTAAAAATTAGAATGGGCATCGCAACTTTGGCACGTTTGCTTTGACAGATCTTCAGTGGTAATAGTTATGAGAAAAAACGCTTTGCTGTTAATTTTGTTGGTTGTAACAATATGTCTCTTTACATAGTAATTTAAATCATTTTTGAACCAAACTGACTGTATGTAAATATGGACGTAAATAGTCAAGTCTTTTTTTTGAAAAGGGCGTTTTCCGACGTTCTAAAGGGCGTGGTCTCAAAAAATTTTCCGGGGGCAAGCCCCCGGTCCCCCATTTTTGCTCGCTTCGCTCGCCGTTTAGCCCCCCCACTTTAAAACCGCTGCGCGGTCCCTGATTAGGAGCGAAAAACAATGTCTACCTCATAGCAACATAGAACAGAAGATACGAACATAACACTATACGTAACAACCAAAGAAAGAAAAAATAGCACTTATTAAAAGAGAGATGGTGTAAATCCACGTGCAGAGTAACTGGAAAACACCAGAGCCGCTGTGGCAGAATTGCCCTCAATATTGAGGAGAGTAATGACCTTTGTTTCAAGACAATAAGAATGAACAATGCTTACAACTTAAACGATTGCCTTGCCCTCAATATTTTGTAAAGTATCCGCCATTGAGAGCTCATTGTAGTATCTCTCTGCATACGATAATTTATGGTAATCAATGCTAGTAAGGGCTGCTGGGAGGGATGAAGCAATTGCCCTCTGGCCCCCCTTATTCCATCCACATGCTACGTACTTAAACACTCCCATTAAACTTGACCTATTGACCCTGGTTAACACTGCCGATAAGATACTGTAAAAGGTTCAGAAAATAAAGAAAACATTTTAAAAATTGTTAATTTTTATACAACATGGACTCACCTGGATAAACGCAAAAGCAATAAGCAAACGCAAGAAGACTTTCATGTCCCTTCTCTTCGTCCACTATCCCAGATGCGTCTACTTTTGCCCAAACTTTGGACCATCTGCAAAGTTTCTTCTATCAAATTGTTATTGAGACGTATCGCCTGATTCCATCACGACCGGCAATCCTGAGGGCCAGCGGAGAGACATCATTCATGCGCGAAAACCACACGACACATCATTTCTGTAACACATAAGACCTTTGTTCTTTGTGATATGATGAATGAAACATAATTTAAGATCTGGCATCTTTGTGTAGCCCAAATGCGATAATCTTGATGGTACTTTTGTGACGATGGGTGACATTTTCAAGACACCTCAGAAATGCTCATTATTTACTTACGCCAAAGGAATAATCATTATCCTTGAAAATTATCATTATTTTTATACAGATTTATTTCATCTTACCCTTTCCCATGACAAGATTAGCCCCCTCAGTTTTCTTTCTTTTAATTAAACCTACTGTTCTCTCATCAGTGATCCGAGCAAGATTGACTTGCCAGTTTAACTTAAGCGGATTTATTTGGTTAAGTTTGACTTTATGCAATTTTAGTGTCTCTTTATCCTTCGAGTTCAATTCAGAAATTAAAAGAGCAAGCAAAAAGAAACGTTTTGTTTTTCACACAAGAAAATCACACTAATCAATAAGAAAGAATAAGGCTGTCTCGCTTACTATCGCGGTTTTGAAATAGATACGGTGCGAAGCTTTGAATGACACTCGCGCGTTTACGTACACTGTCTCTCAACCGCGCGGTTTAGATTTCGTATGTCACGTGTTATGCAATCTCTTATCTCCTTATCAAAAGTTGTTTCAAGATGGATATGGCTGAACAGTTTAGAAATGTAGGATGTTCTCGCGTTCATTCGCATATCAAAACCTCTCAGGCTACTTTGCAGTGAATCAACAGGCCTTGCTCCGCGAAATTTGATTATTTTGCAGATGCCTAGTTTTGTGCCTGTTTAGAATTGTGACGCTTTTGCTTTCACTAGAGGTGTCTTAGGACAACAGCTACTAGTTGCATTACATCAAGCTCGCTGCATGTTGTTCGTTGCGTCACTTTCTACACAACGTTCTTGGCAAAAGTGACCTTTGACTTCAACTTGCACTCTAGAAATACAAGAGTTCAATAGTTAACTTGCAATGAGCGGTCTACTTTCTAATGCATCTAACACATTTGTGTCTGTAATATGTGCCCGTATTTTTGGTACAGCATTGACTTATCAAAAAATCTTTCTTTCTACTCTTGCTGCTGTCTGTTCAGAAACCTTTCTTCAACTAAATGATCGAGTCTTTCTTTTAAAATGCTTCTAAGCAGTCTTTGTTGAATTTATTTGTCAAACTTTGTGCCACCCGAAAACCAAATGATCAGCCGTATTTCCCCCAAAATTTAAGCTCGATAAAAAGTGATTAGTCTGTGCGCAGGCTAGAAAGTGATATATCCACGATGCCTCAGCGAAACAGAATGTGCCAAGGATATGCATTATGATGCTTGGTTGCACCCTCATTGGCTTCATCCATTCACCCTTTCACCCCCGTCACCCTTGTATGAATTGACTTAGGATTGAATCATTGATGGGAATGCACTTTCAGAATAAGTTTCTAGTCCTTCCTTTTTAAGATAAATGAATGTGTAAATTAGGGAATAAGTGAATGAATAAATAGATGAATTAATTGATTAATTAATTAATAAATTGAGGAATAAACGAATGAATAAACGAATGAATGAATGAATGAATGAATGAATGAGCGAATGAATGAATGATCAAAGGCACGATTTCATTCTTATGTTGTGTGTTCTGAATAGTTCAAAACGTTTGGTTCTAGGGACATAACCTACGAGGCTTGAGAGGAGTGTTCTAGGGAATTTGTGGCAAGCGGTGGCTGCTGTCTCGTCAGACATTGTGACCCTCGCATATTCTTTGGCATGTATATGTCTAACTCACAAATTGTACATTATGAAAATGTTAGTCTCTCATATAAATAACTACTGCTCCAGTTTCCCTTCCCGGTGTCACTGTGCAGGCTGCAACGTCTAGATTGGATAACGCCCATTTTCTCCGCGGATGGCTTATAGTTGTGGTTATCGACCGCTTCACAGTACCCTAGAGGCGCGTTCCGCAACCGGATATTGTCTCGCGAAGCACATAATATAATTAGGACCTCAAAGGGGCTT
The DNA here is from genome assembly GCA_039566865.1 of Aurelia coerulea. Taxonomy (NCBI): domain Eukaryota; kingdom Metazoa; phylum Cnidaria; class Scyphozoa; order Semaeostomeae; family Ulmaridae; genus Aurelia; species Aurelia coerulea. The sequence goes on from CM076948.1 coordinate 1,264,215, forward strand.
GTCAACTCACTCTTCTCCTGGGACAGACAAAGACAGAAGAGGTCACTGGCGCAAAAGAGGTTCCTTTTGGCAAAGAGGGCATCAAAATGAAGTTGCTTGTCTCCATTGTTATTTTGCTTTCATCTTTCGAGGTATATTACAAATGCTTGCATTAATTTTTAAGAGTTTTAGTCAGCTTATCGTGTAATATCATATTCTTTTAGTTTGTGACTTTGCTGCAGCCATGCTTTAAATGTTCAGTAACATTCTGTGTTTTGATACAAATATTTGTTCATAAAAAGAATTGTTGAATTACAGAAGACTTATTTCAAGCGCTCACATTTGATATTTGTTAATGAATTCATATTTGCAGCGGCTTCTTATCATGTAGTAAGCCTGAATTAGATAATTTAGAAGCACAAGAGTTGCGCAGAGTACATCTGCAAGAGAGAAATTTCCAGTTATAAGCATCATACATTATTCTTTACCAGAAATTGATCAATTTTTAGATCAAGAAAATGGGTATTGAGTTATTTGTTAGACTTAGTTGCCATTTGCTGCATGTAATGTTTAGATATCTTGAACCACGTGTCTTGAACTCTGCCTCTGACCAGTAGACCCATCATACATGCAGACATAGTAGTACTTACAAAATAGTAGACTTACTATTCGGTGTCTAGTTTAGTTTTGCATTACAGTTGTACAATAAAACATAGACCCTATCAATATTTACGTTGTGTAAATTGTCATAGACCTGATTCCTGATGTCTTTGAAAATTGAAAAAGCTTTTTTCTGTCGTTCTGTTACAAGTTCAAGCTAAATATTCTGTAAATGTAGAGAGGGTGGGTTAGTTGTTGCACATGCAGAGGAACACCTCTATAGGGCGAAGCGAGTGGACACATCATCAAAAATCTCCCCGCATGGTACATCAATGAGTAAATGATGGAGATTTTTTTAATTTGAAACGTTGAACCAATCTCTAAGTAGACAGTGGACAGGCTTCGAAGCTCCCAGATAAGGCCAGTTCACAGGCTAAATCTCTGAGACATTTGTGTGTAAAATTTGTGAGGGGGAAGGAAAGTCTTGCCTCAGGGCAGGGACGTAGGAACACTTCTCACTTAGAGGGGCAAATCTCTCAGAAGGGCTTCATCCCAGAACGGGAGGGGCACTTTGAATTTAAGAAGCTATGAGAAATGTAAGACCAATAAATTTCAGACCAATTTTAATACATCTTGAATTCTATATCAAGAAAAAGCTATCTTTTATGTGATGCAAGATCCACCAGAATTGGATATAAACTATCGTTTCTAAAATCTATTCCCTATACTTCATGCAAACTCTGATGATAATAGCTCTACGTGTAAGCATGGGTGGTCAGACACCGCATTATACTTTTGTGGAGGAAACATTTCTTTACTGCTATGGAGGAGCTCGAAAGCTCTTCCGCAACACGATATGAATATTACTCCGCAAAGGCATAAAAACCGAAGCAATAAAGCACAACTTCGGTGTCTAACCACCCATGCTTAAATGGGGAATTATCATCAGTGGAGTTTGCATAAAGTATAGGGTGTCTAGCCACCCATGATGTAAGTCTGAGATTTGAAATTGAATTTTCTTTGGCAGATCTCCTTGCAACAACAGGTTGGTAAAGCATGCGTGGCCCGAGATGATGCACAGGGGCATTATACATGTAATGATGATGGAACCAAAAAATGTATGCCAGGCTGGTCAGACCCAAGCAACAACTGTTTACAAGGTAACCTTTTGCCCATGCACTGTCTTGAATACTTAATTTTATTTTAAAAACCAAGGCATTTGGCCTATTAAATAGTAAATCTATCAAACAGATTAGGCATCAATCGAGAGATCTTGAAGAATGGATTTGAAATATTGCTTTCTTTCTTAACTCCTACAATATTATTTGATGTGATCATGAGCGATATGACATCAAGTGTGTATTAGTGTGAATTTTTTATCAGTAGCAAGCCACCTTAACCTATTGTTTTTGTGTGTTTTGAACTCATTCTTACTTCATAGTTAGCTATCTTATTGCTTGTCCGTGAATTATATACTAGATTCGAGATCAGAAGTATCCTGTGGAATAAACTTCATGAGGATTGAGATCGACAGAAAGTACTTCGACCCAACTAAATATTCCCGCATCAGCTTGAAGGACGAAAGTTGTAAGTCTTCTCTCTCGGAGACAAAAATCGTCTTGGATTCAGCACCACAGAAATGTGGATCAACAAAGATTGAAAACGAGAATTATATCATCTACCAAAACGAGGTTTACATGAAAGCAATCCCAACTGGTAAAATTGTTACAAGGGAACATGACATCAGGGTCACGTTTTCATGTTCATACAACAAATCTGGCATGGTCAGCATTCAAGCTTTCACTCCAATAACTATTGTTGATGTCAAAGAAGGTATTTATCAAGTTCGATGGGCCAGTCACTCCAAAAATCTCGTACTTTTGTAAAAAGTCCTAAGAATCTTCGAAAATCCCAAAGATCTAAACAAATCTTGAAATGTCACAAATCTTAACAGTTTCTTAGAAATCCCATAGGAAATCCTAAGAATCATCGAAATTAAAAAAGTCCATGAGATCTCCCCAACAAATGATACAGATTCTCGAAAAAATCTTTCTAGAATTCTTTGAAAATCTCAAAATCGTCCTAATCCGCAACAGTTTTGTAAAATCTTGAAAAATCTGGAAATCTCAAAAATCTTGGAAAAGTCAGAGATGTTATTAAAATTCCAAATTTCGTATGCTATTTCTAGAGTGATTTGCCCTTCGTTCAAAATTGTGTCTTCTCCTTTCTTAAATCTTCTGATTTATTTTCTTTTTCATCACGATTTCTTCTCTTTCACATTTCAACAATGTTTTGATTCTCACAGATAGATTTTCATTCCAGGAGATTGTTCAAAATTTTTAATAATGGCCTTTTAGCTATTCTAAAGAGAATGTGGATTGAGCTGCATAGCCTCTTGGTTGAAATTAGAACTTGCATGTTTGAAAAAATTCATCAGAGTTCCACAAAATGTGAAAGAATATTGTTCAATACAGATACAGACTCTTTTTTAGATAAGCAAAATGTCTATTAGAAAGTGTCTATTAAAAAGTTGTATCAAATATAAGTTGTTTGTTTGCACGTGCGGCTACAATAATCGATAAATAAACAAAATATCTTAAAATGAATGAATAACCTTGAGCTTAATTTGCTAAACGTTTCGGGCTTAACCCTTCATCAGTACTGGAAAACGACTGGTTGACTACTGATGAAGGGTTAAGACCGAAACGTTTAGAAAATTAAGCTCTAGGTTATTCATTCATTTTAAGATATTTTGTCTATTAAAAGTGTCTATTAAAAAGTGTCTATTATGCAAGTTGGTCACTTATAACTGAAATTGAAATTGTAAGTTAGTTCTTGCGAACTTAAACATTGAAGCAAATGTTTTAAGGCTTATTCACATGAGTCAAATAACAATGGCATAAATGACAGCTTTTTGGTTTCTGATATTCTCCGGAATCACCATATAATTTACAAGTCAAATACACGGATTCGACACAGTTTTTATCCCAAACCGTACAAAAATTAGCATGCAGACGTGTTTAGCTAAATATATGGAAAATCTTTGGTAACCTCTGGCACTTGATGTAAATGTGGGGGGGGGGGGTTAATAGAGAGAGGGGCTTTTTATTTTGGCTTAGAAGGGAGGGGCTTATTAGAGAGGGGCTTAATAGAGAAGGGGTTAAATGGAGAGGGGGCTAAACATAGCTTTACGCCAGATGAAACTCGAAATGGCCAAAGGAATGAACTCTTCCCTTTGTTCTTTAGATGGCTTTGGTGAATTCCAGTTTCATTTCAAAATGTTCACTGACAGCACCTACAGCAGCGCACATACGAAATACCCAATCGAAGCGAGATTGACTGACAATTTGTACTTTGAAGCAAACACGACTGCAAATGATAATGATTTGGTGATTTTGATAGATCAGTGTTATGCAACACCTACCATGGATCGTAACAATGCTCTCAAATACACTTTCATTGAGAACAGGTGAGTCTTAGTAATGACAGATCCTACTTACTGAATAATTAGAAATTCTTCATGCAATCCTTGTCATTCAGCAAGAATGATTTTCAGGGGGCCATGCCAAACATTTTACAAAACGAGCATCTACTATCTGATAAAAGGAAATTGATCACAGTCATAATTACGCTTATTTTCTAATTCATTACATTCAACCGAAAATAACTTTATTTGAGGTCAGTCTAGCAAGATTGTGTGCCAAATAGAGCAAACACGGAAAACACATTATTCCTATCGCTCGTACATTCATTTGATACATGTAACCTGAATCTCTGAAAACAGGGAGGGGATGGGCGGTAGGGATCCTATCTTTCATAAAAGTAGTTGCTATCGACCTGTGATTCTCCAAGCCCTGAAGAGCTTTTTATATCTGCCTACTAAGCACGCCTCCACGAAGATCGTGCAACAGTATTCCCTTAAGAAACTAAACAATGCAACTACAAAATTGTTTCCTATTGTACTGTTAATAAATTCATTTCCTGTAACATGTTCGTAAAAGAAGATAAAGAGGATAATCCTTGGCCTAGCAGCTAAGTTCTAGACTCATTCCAAAATCAATCACTGCAAACAATCAATCACTGCAAACAATCAAACACTGCAAACAATCAATCACTGCATACAATCAAACACTGCAAACAATCAAACACTGCAAACAATCAAACACTGCAAACAATCAATCACTGCAAACAATCAATCACTGCAAACAATCAATCACTGCAAACAATCAATCACTGCAAACAATCAATCACTGCAAACAATCAAACACTGCAAACAATCAATCACTGCAAACAATCAATCACTGCAAACAATCAAACACTGCAAACAATCAAACACTGCAAACAATCAATGCAAACAAGCAAACACTGCAAACAATCAATCACTGCAAACAATCAATCACTGCAAACAAAACAACTCAAACACTGCAAACAATCAATCACTGCACAATCAAACTGCAAACAATCAAACACTGCAAACAATCAAACACTGCAAACAATCAAACACTGCAAACAATCAATCACTGCAAACAATCAAACACTGCAAACAATCAAACACTGCAAACAATCAAACACTGCAAACAATCAATCACTGCAAACAATCAAACACTGCAAACAATCAATCACTGCAAACAATCAAACACTGCAAACAATCAAACACTGCAAACAATCAAACACTGCAAACAATCAATCACTGCAAACAATCAAACACTGCAAACAATCAAACACTGCAAACAATCAATCACTGCAAACAATCAAACACTGCAAACAATCAATCACTGCAAACAATCAATCACTGCAAACAATCAAACACTGCAAACAATCAAACACTGCAAACAATCAATCACTGCAAACAATCAAACACTGCAAACAATCAAACACTGCAAACAATCAAACACTGCAAACAATCAATCACTGCAAACAATCAAACACTGCAAACAATCAAACACTGCAAACAATCAATCACTGCAAACAATCAAACACTGCAAACAATCAATCACTGCAAACAATCAATCACTGCAAACAATCAAACACTGCAAACAATCAAACACTACAAACAATCAATCACTGCAAACAATCAAACACTGCAAACAATCAAACACTGCAAACAATCAAACACTGCAAACAATCAATCACTGCAAACAATCAAACACTGCAAACAATCAATCACTGCAAACAATCAATCACTGCAAACAATCAATCACTGCAAAGATGATAGCCTACAAAATTGCAGTATTTTTACTACCATAGTTGTTTGCATCCCAGAAAAAGAGAATTTTCATGTCAATAGATATGTGATTATATGATCGTGATATTTTGTTCAGCTCTGCTTTTTTTTGGTGTCGATGAAGAATGAAAGAATGAATAAATAAATATATCAATCAATGAATCGACTCAGAGATGAAATCTTTAAATTCATAGTAAATACTTTGTTACAGAAGAATGTATAGGAGAAACTTTCGCGGGAGAAACTTAGGAGAAAAAGCGAAATGTTTGGAATTATCTTTCATGAGAATAGGAGATTTCGCGGTCAGTAGCATAGCTCGAAAGGGCTGTTGTTAAACAAGATCGCAGTGAATTTCCTTTCATTTTACCATGATTTTACCAAGATTTTTACAGGGACGTAGGAAGCATTCAAACTTGGAGGGGCACGACACTTGCACTTATTTTATTAAGCTAAAGAGGCACTTCCTGAAAATAAAAAGGGCACTTCTTTGTTTATTCCAAGATCTTGGGGGGGCACGTGTGCCCAGTGCCCCCCCGGTTTACGTCTCTGGATTTTTACTAAGCCTTTAATTTTACTAACAAAATGATGAGAAGAGGAATCTCAATATTGACTATATATTTTAGGAAATTTCACAAGAATAAATTTTCATGAATTTCTCACTTTAGGAAATTTGCAGATTGGCCAAAAGTGCGCAAAACGCGAAGGATTCTTCCTGCGAAAATGTCTCCCATTTTTGTACCGTATCTAATAAGATATTCTAATCTTTTCTAGATGTGCTTTGGAGGACAATGTCAAATTCGTGAAAGCAGAACGCAAGAAGCAAAGATTCAGCATGCAAGCATTCACATTCATCCAAGAAATTTCAACAGTCTATGTTCATTGTGTCGTATTCATGTGCAGAAAATCGGCGACATCAGGACAGTGTGTGAGTGGATGTGAAGGAAATAATATCAACAGGGCTCGTAGGGATCTTTCAAGCTACGGTAGTGCTGATAAGAAATCTTATTCCAAATACAAGTTGTTGGATATTGGACCAATTCACAGGAGAAAACGTAGCATTGGTAAGTAGGGAAATTTCTAATCAAGAACAATCATCACTTTTTTCTATCAAATTTACAAGAATTAAACTTCAAAGATTAAAGTTTGAATGTGCCCATCATGGCGGGAAAAGACACAAGGTCGTCAAGTTTCCACTGTGACTGGCATTTATAATAAGCAAACACAAATATGAATGTCTTTGCGAAAGATAAATCATCATCATCATCATCATCATCATCATCATCATCATCATCATCATCATCATCATCATCATCATCATCATCATCATCATCATCATCATCATCATCATCATCATCATCATCATCATCATTACCTTTACATAATTTTTAGCAGGCTGGAGGGATATATTGCTATGTTACAGCTAACTTAAGCCTTCTATGAGCAGTGCATTCCGCATTTAATGTCTCTCGAGAGTTCTGAAAATGAATTTTCCAACAAACACTTGGTTAAAGATGTTCGATCCAATGGCAATAGATGTGCAGACACCCTCCGATAACAAGGGCAGATATTGTTTTCAATAGATTAGCGGGTTTGTTTACATTTGTGAAATTAACCAATCACCACGTATTCTAACATCACGTGACGTACCGTGATTTGTGGAAATTCAGAAACTGTGGGGATGAATACAAAAATACCTTCCCCCCAAAAACTGGCGATGTGCAAATGGATTTTTGATGAATAAGACATGTTTTTACATTTTCTGTTAGACTATAGGCTTGCCGACAATTCTACCATTTCGGATTTTGACATTCAACTCAGATCGAGAGAAATCTTTGTTTGAACAAAGCCCTAAAATTAAGGCAACGACTAATGTTTTAGGTTAAGCAGAAAGATATTCCTTGAAGGAGTACTTCAGTCTGTTATTCGTAGACCACATTGAACCTGTCTCCATGAAATTTTCGGTTGCATAACATTCAAAGGGGCAGTATCTCAAAACAACTTCAATCTTTTTGCTATCATCCAAAATTCGATACATTCAAATCCATCCAGTACTCACAAGCAATACGATATTTTAAATGTCTGAATTTAGTTTGGTGCACCCGGTATTCTCCACATGAGAGGCAAAGTAGATGTGCTTTTTGAATCTTCCTTTACAGAGCAGATTCAACAAGGCTAACCACCTATGTTTTCAATATTCAAAATAGAATCTTATCTTCATTGGATTGTGTTTTCTTTGCATGTCAAAATCCTTGAATAATCTTCTTTTATTTTTCAGGTTCTGGAAACAGTGGTGCACCAAAAAGCAGTCCTTTGTTCAAGAGCTGGACAATCGTCGGTTTGGTGACCGGTGTTGCTGTCCTTGGTTTGGTCATTGCAGGAATGGTTCTAAAAATGAGAAGATCCAGACGTGGAAATAATATTCCAATCCATGAAATCGTTGCTGAGCCACAAGAAAAATCTGATAATCAAAATCTGATTTAGTCAAGAGACGAATCATTATTAATCACCATGAAACATTTATTTGTTGATTTATCAAAGATCATCATAAATAATTGAATGCTGATTTCATAACAATCACAATCCCTTTTATTTCTAATGGATCCTCCCGTTGGATGGGCGTGAAAACTATCCAGAAGAGTTATTGTTACTTTTTAATTTTCTGTTTCTTCTTTCAAATATCATTGCTCTGTTAATCTATCTGTATTATTTTCTGTGTCTGGAACTCTGCACACTTACAAGAACCTATAAGAGTTTGCTTGCTGCTAAGGCCGTGTGTTCAGTAATGTTATTGATAGCATATTGGTTAGCTGTCCTGTCTTTTGAGCCGGACGTCTCCAGAGCTCGGGCCCTTAAGGGAAGCAGACTTAACGCTACCGATCCAAATAATGGGAATAATTCGTAGAATAGCCAAATGGTCTGTTAAGGGATTTATCTGGTTTGGTTTCATTGAAATCATGAATGCTTAAGCGCCTCGAATAAACCTAAGGCATCCTTGTGTTTTTTTTATACATTCTGCTAAAAATTTACCATACATATTTACTTAATTACTATACTTACAAACTACTCTACTCTACTACAAGGACAAGACCACGGGGAGCAATAACTATGTCCGAGACTATGTCTATCCTTGTGTTTTGACCATATTTATGTCTAAAATTGCTTGTGTCAAATTAAACACTCTCTTTTCTCTCCTTGGCATATAGATATTTTCTGGTTTCACTTCTCTCTGCACTCAATGACTAACCAAAAAGTGGTTTCTGTAATCCTCACACCCTCTCTATATGACACGGAAGCTTAGCAGCTTTCGAGCCGAGAACGGTAAGGCCAATTGATGACGCCATAGCAGAGAGATCAGTGAACATTTAAAGAGGTGTTCGGAAGCTGCATTTTAGGCCTTTCTGAAGAAATATATCACAAGATACTGTTTTGATGAAAAACCCAAGCATCAGAAATCTGGAAGTGTACTGCAATCTTCATGCGCATCAACATATGAACATAATCAGCCTCGATTCTATATCTCAAAAGGAGTATTGCCATATTGCCATGCTATTGCCACTGCAAGGATACAGGGTGGGTAACCATGGGGGTAACAGCGGTGGTGGAACCACATTATTTGTAAACAACCTATTGTGATCAAGCAATCATGGAACGTCAAATTAATCAAACGCATTAGTAGCCTGTCTCCCGGGGGGGGGGGTACTTAGTCCGACGGGGATGTGCTGTTTTTAAGGGTATCGTTTTCACCAATTTTTTCTAGCACAGGGTATCAAAATGATAACCTGTTCTAGGAAAAATATAAGGGTATAAGGGTTTACCCTTATTAGGTATACCCTCATTAGGTATAAGGTATTGGGTATTGGGTATTAGGTATTGGGTATTGTATTAGGTATTGGGTGTACCCTCATTGGGTATAAGGGTATTGTTTTTGTCGTGCTGCGGTGTTTCTGCCTAGACTGATTGCAAGTTCGTAGTTATTGCTATTGATAGGCTGATGGACGCTATAACTACAATCTACAATCCAGTTTGAGCAAAAATATATATTGTTGTTGTTGTTGTCATTGCTGTTGCTGTTGTTGTTGCGATAACTGGGACTATTTCGTGAGTCTAGTTTCTGCCTTTAAGTTTATTCATTTTTTCGTCATCGCAAGCATCTTCGGATCCGGCAATCGACGTCGGTATCGTGGCCTTTACGTTTTCAAATTATTTTATCAAAATGAGGCAATTTTTCTAGAGCAGGTTGTCAAAACATGTCAAAGGGGAATATTCTGCTAGATCGGGTCGTTTTTTGGTCAAATTTCATGTTTTTGAGTATACTTTTCACCAATTTTTCCTAGAACAGGTTATCATTTTGAGCGAAAAATTCTGGAGCAGGGTAAAAAAATATTTTCTGGGCACACCCCCGTACAAATTTAAGTCAAGTACCCCCCCCCCCCTCCGGGCCTGTCTCTTGTTTTGCAACACGACGATTGGCTTTCATGGGTGATTAAAAGTTGTATGAACAATCATGACAGTAGAGCTGAATGTTTTTGAAACGGGGGGAGACATGTGCTGATCGTTTGATCTAAACAAACTGACTGCAAGGACAAGAGGTTCATACTAAGTTTTTGAGCTGCAGTGTTGAGTGTTTTGCCTCGCAAATCATAAAAATCAATACAATAGACAACCACCGTAATCAGCGAATCAGGAATCGTGTGATTGCATAATTATCGCTCGCAAGTTCAAAGTTCAATTGAGGCTATTTGAAAACGAGGTAAGAACAGGGCTTCCTCGAAGCTTCCTAATCAAGATGACGGCCGTAGAAAAGAAGTGTTACACTTTAGAAGAAATTAAAGAGCACAATGATGGCAAGTCAACCTGGCTCATTATTCACGATAAGGTGTACGATGTTACAAGATTTTTAGAAGAGGTATTCAATATTGTTTTGTGCCAGTTATCTGGTTATGCTTAAAGGAAGCCGATCAGGCCTTTTTTTGCTGACGACAGGGCCTAGGCCTAATATTTAATAGTAATAACGGAACACCAAGCAAGCCTATTACTTTTTCCTTGCTACATAGTATGTAGAACAAGGATGGCATTTGATTCCCATGTGCAGCGTTCTCATTTTCATCAGATTACATCAATTAAACTTTCCAGTTAGCTCAAACGCATGTGCATGATCCAGACTGCAGAGTACGGCAAGTGCACACCCGAGATTTTTTTCCTGAAATCTCACTGCACACCTTAGAAAGGGTGTAGCACAATGTGATTTGGGTGTGGCTCTATTGTTTGATGCTTTTATTGGGGTTTTATTGTGCCACACTGACGACTGAAGAGCTTCAGATGAAAACTACGACAGAAATTTCTGATATATTTGCAGACTAACTACAACTGTTGTGGTTATCACTGTTAGCAGTCTCATTCATGGTCACATTTTCATAAATGGGGCAACTGGGATTCATTGTAGTAAGTCTACACAATTCCGTTTTTAGGCCCAAAACTCATCTTCACCCAAATGGGGACAGAAAAGCCATGATGGGTGCCATCATTGCCATGCATCATGTTGGGTGGGTAGGGTGGGTCGGATTCTGTGCGCCCTCATGCTCAGGTGCAGGGAGGAATTGTGGCATTAATAGTTGATGTATTTTTCTTTACTTATGTTTTATATCTTATTGTATTTTAGTTTTAGGTTATGTTGCAATTGTTGCGAGATATTAAATTGTAGATTTTTTGTCATGGCCCAGTCCAGGTGTGCAGAGTATGGCATTTGCACACTGGAAATTTTCAATAGGCTATTCAAATTAGACAATAGAGAACAGTTGCACACCGGAGATCTCGTCGAAAATTGCCATACTCTGCAGTGCAGACTGGGCCCAGTCTGCAGAGTATGGCAGTTCTTGATGAGATCTTGCACATGTGCAGACCAATGAAGCAGTGGCGTGCTTGTGTGCAAGGGCTTTGATTCCTTTCTTTTCAAAATATTAAACAAAAGATCTCGTTCAAATCAGCGTGCAAATAAAAATTTTGAAAAATTCTTGTGCGTGCTGTTGCCACACTCTGCAGACCGGGTCATGGCCACTTGAAAACCAACCTTAGCTGATATGATGGGGTACCATGTGTAAAGAATGAAAAATGAAAATAAGCCAATTTTTGTAGCCCAACCTTTTTTATGCTTGTTTGTGCAATAACATTGGGATGTGTCCCAAATTTTTATGCAAAGGTCTGGCTACAAATTGGTACGATGATGCACCCATGCAAATGCCCTTTTGGCACATGAAATAGGTATGGACAAACTCCTGGTTAGCTCTTTCCTATCTGAAAATGATAAATGAGGAATTTTTAGATCAAAATTATAGGGAATCAACATGGTTAAAAGGTGGCCCAGGCCAAGTTGAAAATACACCCTACTGTCCATTTATGGGAACCTGTCAATTTATGGGAACCTATATTTGGTGCTGTATTTGGTGCACCTTGTGATGAAACATGTTTTTTAAATTTTTGTATTATTTATGTTTTCTTCCCTCAGCACCCTGGTGGAGAAGAAGTTTTGTTAGAGCAAGCAGGTAACTTTCAAATCAATCAATCAAAACTTTATTAATATGTCAAAATATCCAAGAAAGCTTGATACACTCATGCTCCCATGCAAGACAGTTCTCCTTGTAGCAAAGAATGATATTCAGTTGGAGTCAACAAAAATTGACAGCATTGATTCAAAGCGTACAATTGATAATGATTAATTGTGATTTAGTTAAACCTTGAAATTTAGATCCACTGTTAGCTGTTTTCTGACATACTGTAATAGATGCTAATCTGCTCTTGATTTACAAAAAAGTGCCATAGTGTTCACAACATTATCTTCAACACAGGATAGAAATTTTGCTATTTGAAAAGAAAAATCTGATGGGTATACACTGTGCATTGCTTTTGCATTGAGCTATTCTCATGAAGTTAGTGAATACTTAATCTATTATATTTTCTTTAACTAAGAATATCTACAGTAGATCCTTTTTCAATCTGTTTACTGCAGTTGTGAAAGCTTGTATTTATCAGCCTTGATTTGACAGTTTAAATTTATTCCAGGTACTGATGCAACAGAGTCTTTTGAAGATGTCGGCCATTCAACTGATGCTAGAGAAATTATGGAACAATATTATGTAGGAGAACTTGCTGAGGTATAAAGTTATTAACTGTTTTTTTTTTTGCAAAAAGATGATGGCGCTAAAGATGAAAGTGAGGAACTTTAACGGGGTTGCATTCCATTGATAATAAGTCTTTTATGATTCACTTTTTCTTAGAATGCAATGCAGGCCTATCCATTTGAGGAGAATCTTGATCACCCTCCTCCAGTTCCTTCCAACAAATTCCTTGATTGATAGCATCAATTTAAGTCTGGTTGGATTAATTTTTTTTTTTTTATATATTCATAAAATGTTACATTACATGTTACCTACTATACTTTCTAATTACTATACTACAATACAACACTACAGGTACAATACCACAGACAGCAAAAGACAATGACTACGCCCGTGGCCATTAACATAAAGACATGCAAATAAATGAGATTAAGTAAAACAACTACAAAAAGCTACGCATACAATACAATTAATTACTGACAAATACTGGGAACTGTTTCACATTTGATGTAAGGCCAGCATAGGCGCATGATACCGAATGATAGGAACCCCGGACGACAGAACAGGGCTACTGGTTTTCAATGTAGTCCTTTTGAAATACTCAGATTTTGTGTAGATGAACTTTGGTTCATACATCGTTTACCGAACATCAAGTGTGAAACAGACGTAACAAACGGGGAGCAAATAAAACACTTTGTGGCTGTGTGGCGTATAATAAAAATTGAGTTCAGCCAAACCGACCAGTTTTGTGGATAAAATTTAAGGTCATTTCTAGTATATTCTTATTTATGTCATCAGAAAGGTCTTTATCACCATACAATAAATATTGTACTAGAACGTTGTTTGGAAGGCTGTTGATGTGAACAAATGGTTGTAATAATTCCGAAACTCCAGCGAGAAGATCTCGTCGGTGGATGCCGAATGAAGGGCAAAGCAACAAAAAGTGTTCTGTATCTTCAATCCCATCGTTCGTTGGGCACATTGGGTTCACCGTATCTCTGAAATTATGCTTGAATTTATGAAAGTTCAATTTACTCAGACCAACCCTCATTTGGAAAAGATAAGCTAGGCCTATTGGGTCGTGAATGCCAAAAACAGATTTTGCAGGGGGCGAATTATTGATAGAAGTTTTTTCTTAAAAACAGCAACAGACGGAGCGAGCCTTATTTCAGGATTAAGTTCATTCCATTCAGATAGGCAGTTTGGATAGAAGGTAGAATATTTGGATAGAAGATTAAATTTGAGTTGATAGCTAAAAATGTTGTTTGAAAAGATATGTACAACCTACATATGTTGAGTTTTGCCAGGTATAAAGCATTTTATTAACCCCTCCCATCCTCCCATGCTTATGAAATTGTTAATTTTTTTCTTATTTTTTATTTCTAGGAGGCCAAATCACAGAAAAAAGTAAAAAAGTCAACGGTAAGATTACCATTAACTAATTGTGTATCACTCCATGGAACGTTGTGTTTCTTGCCATTGTTCAGCATTACTGTAACTATGGTAATGTGATTTGAATTACAGATTCAATTTAAACATGGTGTTGGATCTCTAATATCACACCTTGCTGGCAAGCACATGCTTGACAACTATTTTGTTCAACCATTACTACAAGGAAACCAACAAAATTTATATAAATAGGATGGACCACTCATTAGATTAGACAAATATATCTTCTCCCTTATGAAGTGTTTCATTTTGTTTCTACCCATTATCAAACGGTAGTTTTGAGGAACATGAGAAGCTAAGCTTATCAAAGCAGTGTCCTGTTCCTATCTCTTGAAGCATAGGCTCCAAATCTTTAACTCGGCGTAAAAAGGTGGATGTAAAATTCAATGACCTATTTCTTCAGATTGAATGGCTTGAAAGAAACTTTTGATAAATATCTATAATTCTGCCATTGGAATTTCCGGAAATTTTGAATATTTCTCTAAGTTACAGCGTATCTTACATTTCAACTCATTTGAGGATGTGACGTCATCAAATTTCTAAATCATAAACCAGAAAAGTGACAGACTTTTGCTTGATACCATATTGTAGGCATTCATAAACTATGGTTTCCTTCGAAATTACTTCATGTTGCACCAAACGGTTTAGAAATTATGATGGTTTTAAGTTTTTTTAAATTTTTTGTTGAATTCTTGAAAAAGAAGAAAAAAATTCTAACTCTGAAAATATTAAAGATTTCAGAAAATTCCAATGGTAGAAACATAGAGAATTAGTTAAAGTTTCTTTGAAGTAATTCAGTTCAAAGAAATAGGTCACTCGATTTTACACCAGCCTTTTTAAAGATTTGGAACCTATGCTATCTCTTGATGTGACCAACCTCATGATTCCTTTAGCCTGGAATTAAAAAGAGTTAGTGATTCCCTCGCTCAACCGGGTGAGTAAAGTAATCCCTGTTCGAAAGGCCAGTGCACCTTCTATTTTATGATATTTAACTTTCTAGACAGGAGTGTACGCTGATGTAGACGAATCTTCAAAGTAAGTGTGAAATATCTTCCTTCCATGTGTCTTAGGATGCTGCTAAATAGTTTATTTTTGAAAGCTATAATCTTA
Organism: Aurelia coerulea; assembly: GCA_039566865.1. NCBI lineage: Eukaryota > Metazoa > Cnidaria > Scyphozoa > Semaeostomeae > Ulmaridae > Aurelia > Aurelia coerulea. Next base: position 1,279,689 of record CM076948.1, read on the forward strand.
GGTTGATAATCAAACCAAAAGTTTTTCATATGACAAAAAAAGAGAATTGCAGATACTTGGTTGGCCACAAATACCTCTGCTTGACATAACTCAATCATGCTAATTATTTAGAAGAATCTTCTAAATGGCAACGCTAGCAAATTAAAAAATGTGATAAATCCATTTGATTTGATTTTTATTATATTTCATTACCCCTTTGAATCCTGTGATGAAAAATTTGTTATCAATTTGAGACTTTGAAGAATGACTGCTATGCCTTAATTTGTCATGAACAAAGTTATTCTTGTTGACTGTGAGTTCTGTATCTCATTTTCAAGATTGTCCTATTTGCCTGATTTCAATTCATTTTTTTCTTCATATCCCATTAATTCTCTGTGATAACATATCAATCAAATGTTTTCTTTATTTTCTTGCAGCAGCCCCTTGATATTTGTCGCTGTGTCAGTCATTATTGGGATCTGTGCAATTGCTTTTCTTTACCTGAAGTAGTAACCTTTAAATGAATCGTCAGATGCTGGCTTCATGAACATAAACACACGATCTGTCTGCCCAATCCTTTGCAATCTGCGATATGAGGTGTATAATTATTTTGTATCTTTCAGCTGTCTTTACTGTAGTATTAAGTGCCATTTATGAGAGTATCATAATCATATCACAGTAATATCATTAAAATTGTTTAGGTGTCTCATCTTAAATATATTTTAAGTCATACTACCCAAGCCTCCCTAAAAATTGACGTTTCTAGCTGGGGTTAATATCCCTTCATCGAGTGTTTAAAATTTTCCTCTGGTGGTCTTAAAATTGGTCCTCACAAAGAAAAGATGAAAGTTTCAACTTTTAAACAGCATAAAATCACAGTTGGTAGGGTATCATAAACTTTCTTTGGCTTTGTGGAGAGTCTTAATGGTGAGTAAACTGCAGAAAAACACATTTTGCTGCCTGCATGCTTTGCTGTTTTGCTTTAATACACACTTATAAGGTTCCTTTCTTTCCTCGGGCTTTCATGTCCATCCTTAAATCCCTCTTTCCTTCCTTTTCTATCTACTCATGCCCTAATTTTTACCTCAAGTTGGTCCTCACCAATTAAAAAGGTTTCTTCGATTAAAATGGAAGAATATGTATCCCTGGTTTCTGGTTTTTACTACGAAAGAATCTTATGTTTTCTGACTTCTGATAGCAGTATGAAAGGCACAAGATTAGACAAGATACCAACCACCCTCCACAACTACCACTTGCATTGCACCCGACCAGTCTATCTGAAATGTTGTTCTTTGATAGTGCTTGTTTGATCTTGTGAATGACTGTTGAATGAACATCCATCCTTGTTGTAGTACTTCCATTCCCAAGCGAAAGTAACAACTTTCTGTCTTTAAGATGAATGAAGTTTGAGACACATTTATAATTGTCAAAATGGTAATTGTGGTATACTGAAGAGACTCGAGCTTTTTCCATGCCGTTAATGATTTGGTAGGACTATCTTTTCGTAGCTTAATTAATCTCAGTTAGAATATCATTATTTAGATACTTAGGTATTGAAATTATATCATAAGACTATATTGCTTAGTTTATTGCTTTCGTAACGATTTGCAGAATAGACATCTGATGTATAAATTCTGATTACTTTGGTGCACTCCCAGTGGTATACACAGTTTCTTTTATAAGAACTCAATTGCGAGAAACAACTCTTTGATGTCCTTAGACGTATGGCATTGTCGTTGTTTCGCTTCTTGCCTGAACAACTCCGACTTTTTCATCAATACCGCTACAACAACAGTAAAAACCTGCCTATAAGAACCAGGCTGAAATTGTCAAATTGTTCATTGTTTTATAAGAACCAATCTATTGTGTTGATTGTTTAAGAACCCAGGCTGATTTGCAAAATTGTAAGTTCTTATACGTGGGTGTTTACTGCATGACTCATGATCTAACTGTATGTTGAGAAGACCCCGTAGATGACATCAGCTGCAGTAAAAACCCGCGTATAAGAACCTACAAGTTTGCAAGTCAGTCTAACTAGGTTCTTATGTTTTTGGGTATTTAGTGGGAAATTAGGCTGTTCAGGTTCTTAAATGGGTTCTTATTTATTCAGGGCTTTCAGGAATTTCTTTTCTTCAAATTCAAACTTCAGGTCTATTATTTACTGTCAGTTCACATTACTTGAGTTTGAGGTATTGTTCACAACAGAAATTTGTGGAAAAATCAGAAGTGTTTATATAATCTAGAGAAAAGCTTTCAAAAGCTTCTCATCGGATAGTATAAAAATTTTTTATTCTTCCACAAACTTCTCTTGTGAATAAGACCCCATGATCTCTAGAAATAAGAACGTGTTTCAAATTCCAGGCTGGATTGGTTCTTACACCATGGGGGTCTGATTGCAAAATTTCAGGCTGCAGGTTCTTAATCCAGAGGGTTCTTTACTGTATCTGATCAGATCAGAAAAGCCGACGCTGCAGCACTTCAAGTTCGGGATTCCAGGAATTTAGAAGACTATTTCTTTGATCCAAAACTTGTGCTATTCTTGCAATCATCTCCCTGTAACAAATCAAATCCGTTAAATCTGCTCAAAAGTGTGAGAGTCCACGATTATAAGTTGGTGCTGACCACGAGTTTTAATAGCGCCCTTTCTATTATGCAAGGAATAAAATTTGAGCATGTATAATTACTACTATATGTTTGAGAAGAGCGAAGAAAAAGAATGTGCTTAAGAACTAAATTCAAACCTTTTCATGAACTGTTTCACATTAATATGAAATAGAACTTGGAAACTTTAAAACTCTTTTTGTTGTACTTGTCAAAAGCTTGACAACTATGTAAATCGTACTTTTGACAACACAAAAATAAGACTAAATAAGAAGCATATTACACATAGTACAAGAATAGAGAATTTGTTATTTGGAATCAATACAAGTTTGAAAAGTTTGGTCCAAAAGCTGAATACAACCAGGGGCGGGCAAGTACTGTAAAATATTTGACCCCATGTTTGTCCAGAGGAATTGGAAAAAATAACCGGTTCTTTTGTCACATAGTACGACTTTCCTGCCCAAAAACAACCAGTTTTGGGACAAAGGTGAAATTGGAATATCAATCTTCCTATTCCATCAGTTTGTCACAAATATCAAGTTTTCTAACCCTCCTATCTGATCAAAATCCTGAAGTTTACCTGTAAGCTGGTTCTCCCTTTGTCCGCCAAATTTAAGCAGAAAAGACCAGTATTTCGAATTTTCACGTGAGCGGTTCTACCTTTGTCCACCAAATTTACGGAAAAAAGACCAGAAATTCCAATTTTTTACCAATTTTTCCGGCAAACTTCCGAAAAAAAGGCCAGAATTTCAAAATGTTCACCAAAGCGGCTCTACCATTGTCCGGCAACCGGTTTTGGGACACTTGTACTTTCATATCTATGATTACTACTTGCTTTCGAAAAACAGTATTTGGTCGAAACTACCATTTTTTGGGACAAACATCGTCAATGATAAATCATGTTGAAATTGTCCGCCAAATTGAAAAAAATAACTGCCTAAATTTGCCATCAAAAACTACCAGTTTTTGGGACGAAGGTGGTGCAAAATTTTTTCGTTAACTACCGGTTTTCGGACAAAGGTAGGACCATCGTTCCCAGTGTGACATGCCCGCCCTTCTCGACACACCGTCGAAAAGCACCGCGCAAAGCGAGCAATGTCCCTCAATCTCGGTTTCAAATTGAGGTTAAGATTAAATTTTGTGTGAACCATTTTTTTCAAAATGGCGCTCAACAGCAACATTTCAAGACTTTTCGGTCACACTAAGAGAAGGCTTCCTGCACTGTATTCTTGCATAAATTGCTGCAAATATGCTTCATCCATGACTGGTATGTATAAGCTTTGGTAGAAATCCAACACACATTATGGAGAGTCTATTTTGAACCTGGCATTTTAAGTAAGGTGCAAAAATTGTATGGTCTGGACATACATAGAGTACAGGTTGGTCTAGGCCCAAATTCATCTTCTTGCAGGAAAAGGTAGCGATAAAAGTTTGCACAAAAAATTAAATTTTTTCTTAAACATTTGCAAAAACGATGAAAAATGCAAATAAATGGTTCACTTCCCAGCATAGCATGTTCAGAGTATATGCCAGTTTCAACAATAAAATCACCTGGATGGAGTCATTCATGTGAATAGTTTGGCGTTTCTTTGTGATTGACGTAAGAAAGAAACAGAAGAAATCTTTCAGAACTGTGTGCACAAAATTCCTTTAAAACCAGTTTGTTGCTACAATCGATGATAACCATTCAGTTTTCAGGTTTTTGGTAATAACCAGCTGGGGATCTTTTGTTAGCTGTAATTCTTTTGTAAATCACCAATTTGCTATTATTGATGAAAGGGTTTCTTGAAATGATCATTTTTCTCAACCACCCGCAAGATAAAGCTCTTTCTGATCAAATTTTGAAGAAGGAACAGAATCTCCAACTTGGGAACTGAAGTTTAATTACCTTGCAGGTAATGAGGTTTCAATTGATGAACATCTGCAAAAGCTTGAAGTGGCAAAAACAGGAAAAGAGATCCGTCAACATAGAAAAGCCATTCTTAAAATAGTAAGGACAGATGCTTTGGTTGAAAAGTCTGCAAGAGAACAGCAATGTAATCCACGGGTCACTATATTTGCGGCTGGTGGCCAAGCGGCTATAGCTACGAGCATTCTTGCATAAGTGTAAGATCAAGGTGGCATCGCTCTTTCTTTTTCTAATGCCCACGCATATAAACAAAAGTCTAATATCAAAAATATATGAATTGTCAATATATTGCTAAAGTCAAATATAAATATGGGACAAAAGTTGATATCAAAAATTTGAAATATTTCAAATATATAAGGTCTAAACTTTGTTTGCAAATATATAAGGTCTAAACTTTGTTTGCAAATATATAAGGTCTGAACTTTGTTTGCAAATATATATGGTTGAACTTTGTTTGCAAATATAAGGTCTAAGCGCGAACGAAATGCGCAGTAACATTTCCCGCCAAATTTGTCTTGTTTTTAACACATACGCAACATTGCCTTTACACAAAATGGCTTCTCGAGGAACGACTACTTGACGAGTTGGTTGGGAATATTATTTCCCATCCTTCTTTTCAGGAAACCCTCAATACTGTAAGGGCTTTGCCTTCCACTGGTACCACTGATGAAGTAGCAACAGTTCGTCCACTTCTAGCCCAACGGGCAGGGCACAACAAGACCCATTCAAATTAGCAACACTATAATGTCGACAGAACAACATTCAGATTCAGCTCCAGAACAAGATTCAGATTCAGAACAAGATTCGCAATTATCTAACAAATCATCTAATAAAGTTTTAACGCAAACACATATTAGAAAAATGATCATAGATTTGATAAAGCTCTATTTAATGGTGATTTTTGCCAATTTTTATCGTGCGGGGAATAGGCTGAAAAACGAGGAATAGGCCGGGCGGGCCTGGTCAAAGTCAGCAAAAGTCAATATTCACGCTGTTTTTATGTTAGAGAGGCTGGTACCCAGGGTATATATTTGCAAACAAAGTTTAGACCTTATATATTTGAAATATTTCAAATTTTTGATATCAGACTTTTGTCCCATATTTATATTTGACTTTAGCAATATATTGACAATCACATCATATATTTTTGATATTAGACTTTTGTCCCATATGGCGGGGCATACACGCATGATGCTCTTTGAAAGAATTTAAAGAATTCATGCAAGTCGTTAGAGACCAAGGTTAGAAACCATTAATTGATACCAAGGCAGATAATAGACTTTTTCCATGTGTCACACTGCATGAGATTGGAATTTGACCTTGAGTTATTGAGTAAGACAAAAAGAAGCAAATCTATTATCATCCAAGTCTGAAACACATGAAACACTGAAAGCAAATATCTCTTTTGAATGTCCTGTGCATTATACTAGTACTAGTTAATCTAGTTACCGCTGATTTATGAAGTTATCTGTGTCGGCCTCCTTTGTTTCGAATTGAAAGAACTGCTCGGTCCAAATCACAGTGTTCGTAATCGTAAATCGTACGAGATTTTTTGAGAGCAAAGGATTTTTACAGATTTGTGATGATTTTTCTAGAAAATAAAAGAATTTTTTCCAAAGGTGTACGATATTTTTTGGGAATGAAATGCCCCTCGAGGGAAACATCACAGTACTACCTTTATCAAGGCCAAACATTTTTTGTTTTGGTTGAGAGACTTGCAAGTTGTTTATGAAAGAAAATAGCGAATCATGACTCACCTTATTGCCCCATTCGGCACCATGTTTCTTTCCAACGACAACGGCAATTTTGCAATTGACGACGTTTGTTTCTTGTTTTAAACAACAGTACCTTTTACTTCCTCTATGCTTTTACGGACCAGTTTGTGTAGGAATGCTCGCAGCTATAGCCGCTCGGCCAGACCGCAAATTTGATCTAACGTGACCCGCCGATTACATGACCTGGTGACCCGTGGATTACAGTTGTCGCTTTTTTGCTTGAATTTTAAAATTGCTTACTTTTGCTTAACTCAGCCATTTGCTACTTTGTGAATATCAAAACAATTGTTTACCTACTTTGTGAATACCAAAACAATTGTTGTACCTCTCCATATTCTTGCCCACAAAAGATTTGTTATAATTCTTATCATGTTAATGTGCACAAGCCCTGTACTGCAGTACCAAGCAAATGGAAGTTTAAGTGCATGAAATTGCAGTTATATTTTGATATTAGGATTTTTTTATCTGTAAAAATTATTTTTCCAGTTCTCATTTAAAAAGATATCAAGGACTTTTTTGTTACAAGTTTGCTACAAAACTTTTTGTTCAAAAGCCAATCTATTTTGTCACAGTTAACCCTGCTGGTTACATTGCAACTGGTACAAATTTTGCCAAACATTTATAAGAGTAAAGAAACGGCAAAAGGACAATCATTGAATTTGCTACGTGTATAAAAGATTGATGTGTGAATAATTTGAAAACTGAAAATAATGTACTGTAGATATTAAAGATGACCACTGGCCATAACATCTTTTAAGATTGGTATGTTTGTCAAACAGATGAATACTAAAACTGTAAATTTATGAAAGGTTTGCAAAGAGCAATAGGTCGGACATTTTTTCACTGTTTCATGTCAATACCCAACATCCAGAATGATCAGAGCCATAACAATAAGTCACATCAGACTAAAATATTTTTAATTATCCCTTGTATTTTAGTATGTGTTCCATTAGATGCTGTAAGAGAAGAGTGGTCAAAAACAAGAGGATTGAAAGAAGTTGCATTTCTTGCTAAATATTATGAACTATTCAGAGATATATTTGATGGGACAGAATTCATGCCAAAAGTCTGGCTAGATGTTAATTTTGAGAATAAAGGTGTTTTCAGGGGAAACTTGATAGCCCCCTCTGAGGTATAGTAATCTTTTTGTTTCATTATTTTCAATGTCAGATTGCATCTTTGTCAGAATCCCATTTGAAAATTTTTTATGGTTGATGCACAAGGCTCCACTTGTATTTAAAAGTCTGTCATTTATTTACCAGAATATGTTTTTACTGAGTACAACAGTCAGTTACCTACTAAATACAGTAGCTGTCTGAAGGTTTGGTTGGGAAGTTAAAACTCACAGGCTAAACATTGACTTTCAAAGGTGCCGTCCTCTGTAACAAATAGTTCCTCTATTCCTCATAAAAAGTTTAGATTTCAAGTGCTGAAAGAGTCAAACTATTATAAAAAATTGAGGCCATTAGAAAAAGAAATATAAAGGAAGTTTTTTGTGTGTGTTTGTGTGTGCTATGTCAATTTGAAGAAGGTTTGAAAAATGGCACAGACTGTGGAGTAACAATAAAGCAACAGAGACTGGGTCAAAGTTACCAAGAAATTTAGACAAGTTGAATTGTATTAATTGGTAGGCAATTTCATTTTGCAGTGTCTCAAGAAACCGCAAATCAAATTCACATCTGATAAAGAGAAATACAATTCACTTGTTTTGGTGAATCCAGAAGGATGTTATCCAAGTAAAAATGCAGAAATCTTGCACTGGATGGTGTGAGTTTCATTTTATTTCTTTAGCTACGTAGAATATTGTAATTGCAACCAGATGCATTGCTGTTTTTCTCCTTCATTAATGTTTTCACAAAGGCAATTGTATTTTTATTTTGAAACGTTTTTATTTGTGTTTTATATTTTATGTTTTGTTTATTCTGGATGGGTTCACATGCTTTTACAAAGATTACCAGGGATTAAGAGCCTTGTCACTGGGAAAGCCAAGCTAAAAAATTGACTCATTTTGTTCAGTGATGGTAAATTGAGGTAATGGTCTTCTTGTGTGTTTTTTTTAACTTTCCCATTGTTAATCACTGAGAAATAGTCTCCTGAAAAATTGATCACAGCTTTTATACTGGAATATTCAGATCTTCATAGTTCAAGGGATAAATATCAAGTTAGACGAGTTAAAGATTTGGAAATATGGGCCGTAGGAATTGCTGCCTCTTGCTAGGTTGCTTGCTGAAATCGAACATGAAGATTTTACCAGAAATTCTATTCCTTACATCATTGTAATCCAAGCTACAGCCCACGTTACATCACCTAAGTTTTTCTTCTTGCAACTGAGAAGTACTGTAGGACTTAAGTAAATGTTTAAGTATTTTAAAGGTAGCATTACTACTGTACAGTAATTATATGCTTTTCAAACACACCAATGATTGCTACTGTTTACTTCTACAGCATCAACATTCCTGATAACAAAGTCAACCAAGGAAAAGAGCTGAGTTATATGCCTCCTTTACCTTGGAAAGGAAGTGGATTTCATCGATTTTGCTTTGCACTTTTTGAACACAGTGATATCATTGATGAGAAAATTCTTGAAATGGCCCAAGAAAAGAGGTATTCATGAAAAATCGTATGTTGTACTGCGTATCCCAAAAAGTACTCCTGTTTGAAAAATCACTAACATTTTATTACAACTCACATCTTCAATTTTCTTTTTTTTTTGGCAAGTAGATCAAATACCAAATTATTTGATTCAAGTAGTAAATTAAAGAGGAAGTAAATAAAAGACCAAATTATGCATGGCTGATCTTCTGAATCGGTTAGCTGATTTTACTGAAGTAGTAAATTTAGTTCTTTTTATGGCTGTCTGGTTTTGAAGCATGCTGCAAAATTCACTGATGATTACTACAGGGTGCCTAAAAAATTGTGCCCCATTTGCCTGAAGATTGCAACAAAGCGACAAACCATACTTTTAGACTTGAGGGATGATGAAAAAATCTCAATATAAAGGCTCTTAGGCAAGATATGTTGCTTAAAGGTTATATCTCAGAATGAGTGTTTTGATGCGTTAGTTCATACCCTTTATGTAATGAAAATAAACATTTGATCATCTTTGATTATATTCTACTCCCCCAGTAAGGACCCCGCTGAAAAGGATGACCCACCACGAAAATTTGTTTCCCCGCTATATTTGAGTTTAAGCATTTTCCTTGCCTTGTTTCTGTTATTTTCCCTGTTGAAAACTTTTGTTTCCCCGTCAAGAATTATGCAAGCTCCATTGCCAAAATGTTTCCTTTCCCTGTTGAATATTTATAATTTCAAAATTCGCCCCACTGCATTTTAATGTCCGACTGGGTCGTTACTGGGAAGTATTATTCTGATTATCAACAAAAGAGTTCAAAGGGAAGTTTTATGATGGGTTTGATGATCAAGTTTTGGTGATTTGCCAAATGGGAGTACTTTTTATTGGGAAACCCTATATTTCCTTTTGCATTTTGTTTTGAGTCACTGAAATTATTATTAATCAGCAATCCAGTATAAGGATGACGAGACTGGCTGATATTGCAAAAACCAGAAGATTCAGTGCTGACGCACACATTACTTGCATTTACCAGCTGAATGAGAAAATATATCCCACAGTTTGAAAAATAGTACCGCATAAACCATCTTCGAAACCTTTCCAATGGTAAAAAAATTTATTGGTACGAATAAAGTGCAGTAGAGATTGAGTCCTCCGGTAAAATGTGGTATAAATTTTATGACATTATCTCACCCTCAACAATTTTATTCTCATTTCTGTAGAATGGAGTTCAAAACTGCAGACTTTGCAAAAGAAATGGAGCAAGAATTAAACCCTGTTGGACTTGGTTGGTTTCAAACACAATGGGATCAATCAGTTTCAGAAACAGCAAAAGCGTTAGGTATTTTGAAAGCTTCGTTTTAAGCATGAATTGATTGAATGATCTTTCTGGCAGTTTCATAAAGCGAAGAATCGCCCTGTTGACAGAAAAATGATATTAATTGCTCTGATTTTGTCAAAGGACCCCTTGTCCATCATGATCCTTTGTATGCCAAATAAAAGGGAAGACAAATATCACCTAGCCACATCAAAGCAAGTGGGAATTACGTGTCACTTTCCCCAACTTTTTGGAAGATCAAGATTCAAGAAAACGAGTGACAATTCCTGGATTATTAATTTGATACACTTTGAACTTGATATCCAATCTTTTAAATATTTAGAAAATGTTACCACCAAAAAAATAATTGAAAATCTTTTTCTATATTTTAACATGAACATTTAAGTAGATCGAATGTTTTCCTTTAGAATGATTTCAAGTTGAACTGTGAGATGAAGGATTGTTCTTCCAGCTATTTAGATATACACATTTTCCTTTGCAGATATATTTGAGCCAATTTTTGAATGGGAAAAGTTTAAATCTCCTAAAGAACTTCGATTGGAAACCAAACGCAAATTAAGAAGCAACAAACTTCGAATTAAATTTACAGATAATGATATTTTAAGCAGCTAATATTTTTTACATTTTCACATTTGTTAATAATTTGTATTTTTGTGTTCATCACATTTCTTTCTTTGTTGTCAACTGAATATAAAAAAAGATTGATTTTGAAGTGCTTATTTTCACCACAAATTGTGAAACTATAGCCTTGCCTTTTCTTTCAATCAGCTGATTTTAAAATCCTTATTTTTGGCCAAAAAAGTTAGGAGCGGGCTTTGCTTTTTAGGTAAAATTGGCCGCTTTTAAAATGCCTGCTATAAAGGCTTTGCTATTTTGCAAAAATCAGCTGGTTCTGAAAATCCCGATTTTTGGGCAAAAAGTAAGGCTATAGCCTTTGCTTTTTTGCAAAAATAGGCCCATCTTGAAAATACCGATTTTTGGCCAAAAAGTAAGACCATAACCTTTGCTTTTTTGCAAAAATAGGCCCATCTTGAAAATACCGATTTTTGGGCAAAAAGTAAGGCTATAGCCTTTGCTTTTTTGCAAAAATAGGCCCATCTTGAAAATACCGATTTTGGGCAAAAAGTAAGGCTATAGCCTTTGCTTTTTTGCAAAAATAGGCCCATCTTGAAAATACCGATTTTTGGCCAAAAAGGAAGGCTATAGCCTTTGCGTTTTTGCAAAAATAGGCCCATCTTCAAAATACCGATTTTGGGGCAAAAAGTTAGGCTATAGCCTATGCTTTTTTGCAAAAATAGGCCCATCTTGAAAATACCGATTTTTGGGCAAAAAGTAAGGCTATAGCCTTTGCTTTTATGCAAAAATAGGCCCATCTTGAAAATACCTATTTTGGGGCAAAAGGTAAGGCTATAGCCTTTGCTTTTTTGCAAAAATAGGCCCATCTTGAAAATACCGATTTTTGGGCAAAAAAGAAGGCTATAGCCTTTGCTTTTTTGCAAAAATCGGCCCATCTTGAAAATACCGATTTTTGGGCAAAAAGTAAGGCTATAGCCTTTGCTTTTTTTGCAAAAATAGGCCCATCTTCAAAATACGGATTTTGGGGTGAAAAGTTAGGCTACAGCCTTTGCTTTTTTGCAAAAATAGGCCCATCTTCAAAATTTGGGCAAAAAGTAAGGCTATAGCCTTTGCTTTTTTGAAAAATAGGCCCATCTTCAAAATACCGATTTTGGGGCAAAAAGTTGGCTATATATAGCCTTTGCTTTTTTGCAAAAATAGGCCCATCTTCAAAATACCGATTTTTAGGCAAAAAGTAAGGCTACAGCCTTTGCTTTTTTGCAAAAATAGGCCCATCTTAAAAATACCGATTTTTGGGCAAAAAGTAAGGCTACAGCCTTTGCTTTTTTGCAAAGATAGGCCCATCTTCAAAATACCGATTTTTGGGCAAAAAGTAAGACTATAGCCTTTGCTTTTTTGCAATAATAGGCCCATCTTGAAAAGGCTATAGCCTTTGCTTTTTTGCAAAAATAGGCCCATCTTGAAAATACCGATTTTTGGGCAAAAACTAAGACTATAGCCTTTGCTTTTTTGCAAAAATAGGCCCATCTTCAAAATACCGATTTTGGGGCAAAAAGTAAGGCTATAGCCTTTGCTTTTTTGCAAAAATAGGCCCATATTTAAAATACCGATTTTTGGGCAAAAAGTAAGGCTATAGCCTTTGCTTTTTTGCAAAAATAGGCCCATCTTCAAAATACCTATTTTGGGGCAAAAGGTAAGGCTATAGCCTTTGCTTTTTTGCAAAAATTGGCCCATCTTGAAAATACCGATTTTTGGGCAAAAAGTAAGGCTATAGCCTTTGCTTTTTTGCAAAAATAGGCCCATCTTGAAAATACCTATTTTGGGGCAAAAAGTAAGGCTATAGCCTTTGCTTTTTTGCAAAAATAGGCCCATCTTGAAAATACCGATTTTGGGCAAAAAGTAAGGCTATAGCCTTTCCTTTTTTGCAAAAATAGGCCCATCTTGAAAATACCGATTTTGGGGCAAAAAGTAAGGCTATAGCCTTTGCTTTTTTGCAAAAATAGGCCCATCTTGAAAATACCGATTTTTGGGCAAAAACTAAGACTATAGCCTTTGCTTTTTTGCAAAAATAGGCCCATCCTCAAAATACCGATTTTGGGGCAAAAAGTAAGGCTATAGCCTTTGCGTTTTTGCAAAAATAGGCCCATCTTGAAAACACAGATTTTTGGGCAAAAAAGTAAGGCTATAGCCTTTGCTTTTTTTGCAAAAATAGGCCCATCTTGAAAATACCAATTTTTGGGCAAAAAGTAAGGCTATAGCCTTTGCTTTTGTGCAAAAATAGGCCCATCTTGAAAATACCGATTTTTGGGCAAAAAGTAAGGCTATAGCCTTTGCTTTTTTGAAAAAATAGGCCCATCTTGAAAATACCTATTTTGGGGCAAAAGGTAAGGCTATAGCCTTTGCTTTTTTGCAAAAATAGGCCCATCTTGAAAATACCAATTTTTGGGCAAAAAGTAAGACTATAGCCTTTGCTTTTTTGCAAAAATAGGCCCATCTTGAAAATACTGATTTTGGGCAAAAAGTAAGGCTATAGCCTTTGCTTTTTTGCAAAAATAGGCCCATCTTCAAAATACCGATTTTGGGGCAAAAAGTTAGGCTATAGCAAAAAGTAAGGATATGCTTTTTTGCAAAAATAGGCCCATCTTGAAAATACCAATTTTTGGGCAAAAAGTTAGGCTATAGCCTTTGCTTTTTGCAAAAATAGGCCCATCTTGAAAATACCGATTTTTGGCCAAAAAGTAAGACTATAGCCTTTGCTTTTTTGCAAAAATAGGCCTATCCTGAAAATACCGATTTTGTGGCAAAAAGTAAGGCTATAGCCTTTGCTTTTTTGCAAAAATAGGCCCATCTTGAAAATACCGAGGCTTTTTGCTTTTTTGGGCAAAAACTAAGACTATAGCCTTTGCTTTTTTGCAAAAATAGGCCCATCTTCAAAATACCGATTTTTGGGCAAAAAGTAAGACTATAGCCTTTGCTTTTTTGCAAATAGGCCCATCTTGAAAATACCGATTTTGGGGCTAAGGCTATAGCCTTTGCTTTTTTGCAAAAATAGGCCCATCTTCAAAATACCGATTTTGGGGCAAAAAGTAAGGCTATAGCCTTTGCTTTTTTGCAAAAATAGGCCCATCTTGAAAATACAGATTTTTGGGCAAAAAGTAAGGCTATAGCCTTTGCTTTTTTGCAAAAATAGGCCCATCTTGAAAATACCGATTTTTGGGCAAAAAGTAAGGCTATAGCCTTTGCTTTTTTGCAAAAATAGGCCCATCTTGAAAATACCGATTTTTGGCCAAAAAGGAAGGCTATAGCCTTTGCGTTTTTGCAAAAATAGGCCCATCTTCATTCAAAATACCGATTTTTGGGCAAAAAGTAAGGCTACAGCCTTTGCTTTTTTGCAAAAATAGGCCCATCTTGAAAATACCAATTTTTGGGCAAAAAGTAAGGCTATAGCCTTTGCTTTTTTGCAAAAATAGGCCCATCTTGAAAATACCGATTTTTGGGCAAAAAGTAAGGCTATAGCCTTTGCTTTTTTGCAAAAATAGGCCCATCTTCAAAATACCGATTTTGGGGCAAAAAGTAAGGCTATAGCCTTTGCTTTTTTGCAAAAATAGGCCCATCTTGAAAATACCGATTTTTGGGCAAAAAGTAAGGCTATAGCCTTTGCTTTTTTGCAAAAATAGGCCCATCTTGAAAATACCGATTTTTCGGCAAAAAGTAAGGCTATAACCTTTGCTTTTTTGCAAAGATAGGCCCATCTTGAAAATACCGATTTTTGGGCAGAAAAGTAAGGCTATAGCCTTTGCTTTTTTGCAAAAATAGGCCCATCTTGAAAATAACGATTTTTGGGGCAAAAAGTAAGGCTATAGCCTTTGCTTTTTTTGCAAAAATAGGCCCATCTTGAAAATACCGATTTTTGGGCAAAAAGTAAGGCTATAGCCTTTGCTTTTTTGCAAAAATAGGCCCATCTTGAAAATACCGATTTTTGGGCAGAAAAGTAAGGCTATAGCCTTTGCTTTTTTGCAAAAATAGGCCCATCTTCAAAATACCGATTTTTGGGCAAAAAGTAAGACTATAGCCTTTGCTTTTTTGCAAAAATAGGCCCATCTTGAAAATACCGATTTTGGGGCAAAAAGTAAGGCTATAGCCTTTGCTTTTTTGCAAAAATAGGCCCATCTTGAAAATACCGATTTTTGGGCAAAAAGTAAGGCTATAGCCTTTGCTTTATTGCAAAAATAGGCCCATCTTCAAAATACCGATTTTTGGGCAAAAAGTAAGGCTATAGCCTTTGCTTTTTTGCAAAAATAGGCCCATCTTCAAAATACCGATTTTGGGGCAAAAAGTAAGGCTATAGCCTTTGCTTTTTTGCAAAAATAGGCCCATCTTGAAAATACCGATTTTGGGCAAAAAGTAAGGCTATAGCCTTTGCTTTTTTTGCAAAAATAGGCCCATCTTGAAAATACCGATTTTGGGGCAAAAAGTAAGGCTATAGCCTTTGCTTTTTTGCAAAAATAGGCCCATCTTGAAAATACCGATTTTTGGGCAAAAAGTAAGGCTATAGCCTTTGCTTTTTTTGCAAAAATAGGCCCATCTTGAAAATACCAATTTTTGGGCAAAAAGTAAGGCTATAGCCTTTGCTTTTTTGCAAAAATAGGCCCATCTTGAAAATACCGATTTTTGGGCAAAAAGTAAGGCTATAGCCTTTGCTTTTTTGCAAAAATAGGCCCATCTTCAAAATACCGATTTTTGGGCAAAAAGTAAGGCTATAGCCTTTGCTTTTTTGCAAAAATAGGCCCATCTTGAAAATACCGATTTTGGGCAAAAAGTAAGACTATAGCCTTTGCTTTTTTGCAAAAATAGGCCCATCTTCAAAATACCGATTTTGGGGCAAAAAGTAAGGCTACAGCCTTTGCTTTTTTGCAAAAATAGGCCCATTTTGAAAATACCGATTTTTGGGCAAAAAGTAAGGCTATAGCCTTTGCTTTTTTGCAAAAATAGGCCCATCTTGAAAATACCGATTTTGGGCAAAAAGTAAGGCTATAGCCTTTGCTTTTTTGCAAAAATAGGCCCATCTTGAAAATACCGATTTTTGGGCAAAAAGTAAGGCTATAGCCTTTGCTTTTTTGCAAAAATAGGCCCATCTTGAAAATACCGATTTTTTGGGCAAAAAGTAAGGCTATAGCCTTTGCTTTTTTGCAAAAATAGGCCCATCTTGAAAATACCGATTTTGGGGCAAAAAGTAAGGCTATAGCCTTTGCTTTTTTGCAAAAATAGGCCCATCTTGAAAATACCTATTTTGGGGCAAAAAGTAAGGCTGTAGCCTTTGCTTTTTTGCAAAAATAGGCCCATTTTGAAAATACCTATTTTGGGTAAAAAGTAAGGCTATAGCCTTTGCTTTTTTGCAAAAATAGGCCCATCTTGAAAACACCGATTTTCGGCAAAAAGTAAGGCTATAGCCTTTGCTTTTTTTGCAAAAATAGGCCCATCTTCAAAATACGGATTTTGGGGTGAAAAGTTAGGCTACAGCCTTTGCTTTTTTGCAAAAATAGGCCCATCTTCAAAATACCGATTTTTTGGGCAAAAAGTAAGACTATAGCCTTTGCTTTTTTGCAAAGATAGGCCCATCTTGAAAATACCGATCTTTATGCAAAAAGTAAGACTATAGCCTTTGCTTTTTTGCAAAAATAGGCCCATCTTGAAAATACCAATTGTTGGGCAAAAAGTAAGGCTATAGCCTTCGCTTTTTTTGCAAAAATAGGCCCATCTTCAAAATACCGATTTTGGGGCGAAAAGTTAGGCTATATATAGCCTTTGCTTTTTTGCAAAAATAGGCCCATCTTCAAAATACCGATTTTTGGGCAAAAAGTAAGGCTATAGCCTTTGCTTTTTTTGCAAAAATAGGCCCATCTTGAAAATACCGATTTTTGGGCAAAAAGTAAGGCTATAGCCTTTGATTTTTTGCAAAAATAGGCCCATCTTGAAAATACCGATTTTTGGGCAAAAAGTAAGACTATAGCCTTTGCTTTTTTGCAAAGATAGGCCCATCTTCAAAATACCGATTTTTGGGCAAAAAGTAAGGCTATAGCCTTTGCTTTTTTGCAATAATAGGCCCATCTTGAAAATACCGATTTTTGGGCAAAAAGTAAGACTATAGCCTTTGCTTTTTTGCAAAAATAGGCCCATCTTGAAAATACCGATTTTGGGGCAAAAAGTTAAGGCTATAGCCTTTGCTTTTTTGCAAAAATAGGCCCATCTTGAAAATACCGATTTTGGGGCAAAAAGTAAGGCTATAGCCTTTGCTTTTTTGCAAAAATAGGCCCATCTTGAAAATACCGATTTTGGGCAAAAAGTAAGGCTATAGCCTTTGCTTTTTTGCAAAAATAGGCCCATCTTGAAAATACCGATTTTTGGGCAAAAAGTAAGACTATAGCCTTTGCTTTTTTGCAAAAATAGGCCCATCTTGAAAATACCGATTTTTGGGCAAAAAGTAAGGCTATAGCCTTTGCTTTTTTGCAAAAATAGGCCCATCTTGAAAATACCGATTTTGGGCAAAAAGTAAGGCTATAGCCTTTGCTTTTTTGCAAAAATAGGCCCATCTTGAAAATACCGATTTTTTGGGCAAAAAGTAAGGCTATAGCCTTTGCTTTTTTGCAAAAATAGGCCCATCTTGAAAATACCGATTTTTGGGCAAAAAGTAAGGCTATAGCCTTTGCTTTTTTGCAAAAATAGGCCCATCTTGAAAATACCGATTTTGGGGCAAAAAGTAAGGCTATAGCCTTTGCTTTTTTGCAAAAATAGGCCCATCTTGAAAATACCGACTTTGGGCAAAAAGTAAGGCTATAGCCTTTGCTTTTTTGCAAAAATAGGCCCATCTTGAAAACACCGATTTTGGGCAAAAAGTAAGGCTATAGCCTTTGCTTTTTTTGCAAAAATAGGCCCATCTTCAAAATACGGATTTTGGGGTGAAAAGTTAGGCTACAGCCTTTGCTTTTTTGCAAAAATAGGCCCATCTTCAAAATACCGATTTTTTGGGCAAAAAGTAAGACTATAGCCTTTGCTTTTTTGCAAAGATAGGCCCATCTTGAAAATACCGATCTTTGTGCAAAAAGTAAGACTATAGCCTTTGCTTTTTTGCAAAAATAGGCCCATCTTGAAAATACCAATTGTTGGGCAAAAAGTAAGGCTATAGCCTTCGCTTTTTTTGCAAAAATAGGCCCATCTTCAAAATACCGATTTTGGGGCGAAAAGTTAGGCTATATATAGCCTTTGCTTTTTTGCAAAAATAGGCCCATCTTCAAAATACCGATTTTTAGGCAAAAAGTAAGGCTACAGCCTTTGCTTTTTTTGCAAAAATAGGCCCATCTTAAAAATACCGATTTTTGGGCAAAAAGTAAGGCTACAGCCTTTGCTTTTTTGCAAAGATAGGCCCATCTTCAAAATACCGATTTTTGGGCAAAAAGTAAGACTATAGCCTTTGCTTTTTTGCAATAATAGGCCCATCTTGAAAATACCTATTTTGGCGCAAAAAGTAAGGCTATAGCCTTTGCTTTTTTGCAAAATAGGCCCATCTTCAAAATACTGATTTTGGGCAAAAAGTAAGGCTATAGCCTTTGCTTTTTTGCAAAAATAGGCCCATCTTGAAAATACCGATTTTTGGGCAAAAAGTAAGACTATAGCCTTTGCTTTTTTGCATAAATAGGCCCATCTTGAAAATACCGATTTTGGGGCAAAAGTTAAGGCTATAGCCTTTGCTTTTTTGCAAAAATAGGCCCATCTTTAAAATACCGATTTTGGGGCAAAAAGTAAGGCTATAGCCTTTGCTTTTTTGCAAAATAGGCCCATCTTCAAAATACTGATTTTGGGCAAAAAGTAAGGCTATAGCCTTTGCTTTTTTGCAAAAATAGGCCCATCTTGAAAATACCGATTTTTGGGCAAAAAGTAAGACTATAGCCTTTGCTTTTTTGCAAAAATAGGCCCATCTTGAAAATACCGATTTTTGGGCAAAAAGTAAGGCTATAGCCTTTGCTTTTTTTGCAAAAATAGGCCCATCTTCAAAATACCGATTTTGGGGCGAAAAGTTAGGCTATATATAGCCTTTGCTTTTTTGCAAAAATAGGCCCATCGTGAAAATACCGATTTTTGGGCAAAAAGTAAGGCTATAGCCTTTGCTTTTTTGCAAAAAGAGGCCCATCCTGAAAATACCAATTTTTCGGCAAAAAGTAAGGCTACAGCCTTTGCTTTTTTGCAAAAATAGGCCCATCTTGAAAATACCGATTTTTGGGCAAAAAGTAAGACTATAGCCTTTGCTTTTTTGCAAAGATAGGCCCATCTTCAAAATACCGATTTTTAGGCAAAAAGTAAGACTATAGCCTTTGCTTTTTTGCAATAATAGGCCCATCTTGAAAATACCGATTTTTGGGCAAAAAGTAAGACTATAGCCTTTGCTTTTTTGCAAAGATAGGCCCATCTTCAAAATACCGATTTTTGGGCAAAAAGTAAGACTATAGCCTTTGCTTTTTTGCAATAATAGGCCCATCTTGAAAATACCGATTTTTGGGCAAAAAGTAAGACTATAGCCTTTGCTTTTTTGCAAAAATAGGCCCATCTTGAAAATACCGATTTTGGGGCAAAAGTTAAGGCTATAGCCTTTGCTTTTTTGCAAAAATAGGCCCATCTTTAAAATACCGATTTTGGGGCAAAAAGTAAGGCTATAGCCTTTGCTTTTTTTGCAAAATAGGCCCATCTTCAAAATACTGATTTTGGGCAAAACGTAAGGCTATAGCCTTTGCTTTTTTGCAAAAATAGGCCCATCTTGAAAATACCGATTTTTGGGCAAAAATTAAGACTATAGCCTTTGCTTTTTTGCAAAAATAGGCCCATCTTGAAAATACCGATTTTTTGGGCAAAAAGTAAGGCTATAGCCTTTGCTTTTTTGCAAAAATAGGCCCATCTTGAAAATACCATTTTAAGGGCAAAAAGTAAGGCTATAGCCTTTGCTTTTTTGCAAAAATAGGCCCATCTTGAAAATACCGATTTTTCGGCAAAAAGTAAGGCAATAGCCTCTGCTTTTCTGCAAAAATAGGCCCATCTTGAAAATGCCGATTTTGGAGCAAAAAAGTAAAGCCTTTGCCTTTTTGCAAAAATAGGCCCATCTTGAAAATACCGATTTTTGGGCAAAAAGTAAGGCTATAGCCTTTGCTTTTTTGCAAAAATAGGCCCATCTTCAAAATACCGATTTTGGGCAAAAAAGTTAGGCTATAGCCTTTGCTTTTTTGCAAAAGTAGGCCCATCTTGAAAATACCTATTTTGGGGCAAAAAGTAAGGCTGTAGCCTTTACTTTTTTGCAAAAATAGGCCCATCTTGAAAATACATATTTTGGGGCAAAAAGTAAGGCTATAGCCTTTGCTTTTTTGCAAAAATAGGCCCATCTTGAAAATACCGATTTTTGGGCAAAAAGTAAGGCTATAGCCTTTGCTTTTTTGCAAAAATAGGCCCATCTTCAAAATACCGATTTTTGGGCAAAAAGTAAGGCTATAGCCTTTGCTTTTTTGCAAAATAGGCCTATCTTGAAAATACCGATTTTTGGGCAGAAAAGTAAGGCTATAGCCTTTGCTTTTTTGCAAAAATAGGCCCATCTTGAAAATACCGATTTTTGGGCAAAAAGTAAGGCTATAGCCTTTGCTTTTTTTGCAAAAATAGGCCCATCTTGAAAAAACCATTTTAAGGGCAAAAAGTAAGGCTATAGCCTTTGCTTTTTTGCAAAATATGCCCATCTTGAAAATACCGATTTTTGGGCAAAAAGTAAGGCAATAGCCTCTGCTTTTTTTCAAAAATAGGCCCATCTTGAAAATGCCGATTTTGGAGCAAAAAAGTAAGGCTATAGCCTTTGCCTTTTTGCAAAAATAGGCCCATCTTGAAAATACCGATTTTTGGGCAAAAAGTAAGGCTATAGCCTTTGCTTTTTTGCAAAAATAGGCCCATCTTCAAAATACCGATTTTGGGGCAAAAAAGTTGGGCTATAGCCTTTGCTTTTTTGCAAAAATAGGCCCATCTTGAAAATACCTATTTTTGGGGCAAAAAGTAAGGCTGTAGCCTTTACTTTTTTGCAAAAATAGGCCCATCTTGAAAATACCTATTTTGGGGCAAAAAGTAAGGCTATAGCCTTTGCTTTTTTGCAAAAATAGGCCCATCTTGAAAATACCGATTTTCGGGCAAAAAGTAAGGCTATAGCCTTTGCTTTTTTGCAAAAATAGGCCCATCTTCAAAATACCGATTTTGGGGCAAAAAGTTAGGCTATAGCCTTTGCTTTTTTGCAAAAATAGGCCCATCTTGAAAATACCTATTTTGTGGCAAAAAGTAAGGCTGTAGCCTTTACTTTTTTGCAAAAATAGGC
The DNA here is from genome assembly GCA_039566865.1 of Aurelia coerulea. Lineage (NCBI taxonomy): Eukaryota > Metazoa > Cnidaria > Scyphozoa > Semaeostomeae > Ulmaridae > Aurelia > Aurelia coerulea. The sequence goes on from CM076948.1 coordinate 1,300,824, forward strand.
CCATCTTGAAAATACCTATTTTGGGGCAAAAAGTAAGGCTATAGCCTTTGCTTTTTTGCAAAAATAGGCCCATCTTGAAAATACCGATTTTCGGGCAAAAAGTAAGGCTATAGCCTTTGCTTTTTTGCAAAAATAGGCCCATCTTCAAAATACCGATTTTGGGGCAAAAAAGTTAGGCTATAGCCTTTGCTTTTTTGCAAAAATAGGCCCATCTTGAAAATACCTATTTTGTGGCAAAAAGTAAGGCTGTAGCCTTTACTTTTTTGCAAAAATAGGGCCCATCTTGAAAATACCTATTTTGGGGCAAAAAGTAAGGCTATAGCCTTTGCTTTTTTGCAAAAATAGGTCCATCTTGAAAATACCGATTTTGGGGCAAAAAGTAAGGCTATAGCCTTTGCTTTTTTGCAAAAATAGGCCCATCTTCAAAATACCGATTTTGGGGCAAAAAGTAAGGCTATAGCCTTTGCTTTTTTGCAAAGATAAGCCCATCTTGAAAATACCGATTTTTGGGCAGAAAAGTAAGGCTATAGCCTTTGCTTTTTTGCAAAAATAGGCCCATCTTGAAAATACCGATTTTTGGGCAAAAAGTAAGGCTATAGCCTTTGCTTTTTTGCAAAAATAGGCCCATCTTGAAAATACCGATTTTTGGGCAGAAAAGTAAGGCTATAGCCTTTGCTTTTTTGCAAAAATAGGCCCATCTTGAAAATACCAATTTTTGGGCAAAAAGTAAGGCTATAGCCTTTGCTTTTTTGCAAAAATAGGCCCATTTTGAAAATACCGATTTTTGGGCAAAAAGTAAGGTTAACCCCGTGCGGCACAATAGAGAACACTAAGGAAAACGAGGCATGTGGCAGTACTTGGGGTTGTATCTTTCACGAAATATCATTGTAAACTTTCAGCAAACAAACGAAACTATTGATGAACGAAAGTGATCATAAAGGTAAATACATACGCAAGACGCCCTAACGTTGCAACACTTCTTGGCTGCAGAGTGAAAGGGGTCGGTAATGGGCGGACACTTTTACCGAGCGGACACTTTTACCGGAGACCCTAACGTTGCAAGACTTCTTGGTTGCAGAGTGAAAGGGGTCGGTAACGGGCGGACACTTTTACCGACCGGACACTTATACCGGAGGCCCTAACGTTGCAACAATTCTTGGTTGCAGAGTGAAAGGGTTCGGTAATGGGCGGAACAGAACCATTGGCTTGAGTACTGAATCCAATCTGGAATTCAGTAAATAATGTAAGTGCCACCTGAAGGTGGCCATGACCGTACCTTACCAATGCATACTTTGTGGGAGATTTAGATACAACCCAAGAAGGAAATAAGAGACAAATTGTTAAGGGTAGGGAGGGTGGGGAAAATGGTCTTTAGTAGGAGCTCTTTGGCTAGGATATGAACCCAGCTCAACCACACGACGAACGATGAGTCAGGAAGTAATGCATGATTGACTTTTGACAAAACATTGTGCCTGCTGCGTTAACCACAGTTACTGACGTAACTGCTCGATTAACCCCGTGCGGCACAATAGAGAACACTAAGGAAAACGAGGCATGTGGCAGTACTTGGGGTTGTATCTTTCACGAAATATCATTGTAAACTTTCAGCAAACAAACGAAACTATTGATGAACGAAAGTGATCATAAAGGTAAATACATACGCAAGACGCCCTAACGTTGCAACACTTCTTGGCTGCAGAGTGAAAGGGGTCGGTAATGGGCGGACACTTTTACCGAGCGGACACTTTTACCGGAGACCCTAACGTTGCAAGACTTCTTGGTTGCAGAGTGAAAGGGGTCGGTAACGGGCGGACACTTTTACCGACCGGACACTTATACCGGAGGCCCTAACGTTGCAACAATTCTTGGTTGCAGAGTGAAAGGGTTCGGTAATGGGCGGAACAGAACCATTGGCTTGAGTACTGAATCCAATCTGGAATTCAGTAAATAATGTAAGTGCCACCTGAAGGTGGCCATGACCGCCAAAGTTCGCCAAAGTTCGCCCAAGTCTACCACATGCAATTAATTATTTCCTGGGACTGCCAACCATTGGGGCGGACATAGATCGCACTGGACCTTGTATGAGATACATTATCTTTGTCACAGTAGGTTTCCCTATTTAATGCGGCAAGCTCAACACTGGACCAGCAATTCAAAACCACCATAAAATGGTATGGGAGCTCTGACACTGCTGATTCACTGTGGCACCAAGCTTATAGCCACCTGCAATGTTGAAATGTTTTTGTTAGATGTTTGCGATACAGTGTATGCCTGAACATGTTACAAGTGAATTTCTGGGTGGAGAGCTTGAATTTTGCTATTATCTATTCACTGTTCATTTACCATTTGTGCAGACCCCATGTCTCTTTTGTGTGATAGCATTAACGTGTTATCTCCAAATTATCAGCAACTTTTTTATTTTTTGATATATATATATTTAGATGAGGCTAGCTAGATTTGCTAAGTGCGATACCAATTTGTATGGATCCCTTTTATTTTATGGTTAGGAGATGCTTTGCTTTCTTGTCCCTTTTCTTTGGTTGGGAATTTTTATATATCAGAAGACTTTCCCTCACCTTTCCATTCCAGAACATGATCAACCTATTGGTGACATTTTATTGAATCCTTTCACCTGATAACTAATAAGTGCGTCATGTATACGGTATGTCCTTGTATAGTCCCTTTTCCCTTGTTGCATCTTGATGGAATGACTGACACAGGCGGTTGTATATGGTCCTTCTTTTGAGCTGCGTGTATCTTGCAACTCGGTAGACCTGTTGAAAGGAGAAGAAAGGCAAGCATATGCTGGTCTAAGAACAACTTTCGGCTTTAGTCAAGGGACATGAGCTGCAAAAAAGAAGAAATTAGAGAAGAATGGGACAAAACGGGTGTTTATATTGATCAGCTTTGACTGTGTGAGGCTGATTTTGCTTCTCTTTCTTTTGATAACAATTTCATCCTGTTGTAGTTCTGTGACATTTTGTGGTGAATATTTCCAGCAATTAAGTCCATATTTATTGTTGCCTGAAAGGCTTTGTATAGAGCTGATGACCGTTGGACCTGCAAATAAACAAACACACAAAGGAGCACAAAGAGGAGGGGGTGGTGACTTGGGGTTATTAGCCAATAACTTTCCAGCATTGAAGTTGTGAACCTACTTGCCCTGCAAGAAACAAAGGAAGAAGGGGTGGAGGGGGTGGATATTTGGCTTGCACATCATGAATTTTTAATACTTCTTTGTACCTGACACACAACTGACAAGTACACGATGAATTCCTTTTGTGTGAACCTGCAGATAACAAAAGAGAGTTGGGTGGGAATTGCTGAGTAGGGGCTGGGGTGTGATACACCTTGCTGTATATTGGAGCACCCTTTGTACTACTGTTGTAGCTTCGTAGTTTTTTAATATATAATCTTTGACTATACTATTCATACATCTAGTTCAGGCTTAAACATCTATATATCCATCATGGATCAAGGTTATAGAGCTAACCATTAAGAAACCTGTGCGTAATAACAATATATTTGGTTATTGTACATTAATCGTATAGATAGATCAATACAGAGATCTCCTTCCTTGTAAAGTGATACAATCTTTGGTGTCGTCTGAGACTACGCATAATTGTTGGAAGTAGACTGTATCTGCAAAAAAAAAACAAAGAAGGGGTGGCGGTAGGTGAAGGGGCGGGGGTGGATTGTCAAATGTCAAAGATGTCAAAAAACTGGTAATTGTTGCTGTTTTACATAACATATTTCTTGTGGGTCTCTGAGAGCAAATCAGATTCAAGGTTGTGAAAGTGACACACTGGACAGACTAAGTTGGGGCTACAAATAGAAAGGGTTTGCTTTCACATTACAAAAGTGCAGGAAGATTATATGGTTTCCTACTGCACATAATTCTGACACATTCTGCGTTGGGGTTTGGTGCAGCTGATAAGATGAACTTGATTTACAGATTGTACAGTGAGCCAACTGTCAGTTCTTGAATATTCCGCTGTAACAACTAAAACACGAGAAAGTTGAAATCCCTGGGATACTGCATGTCATTTGCAGTATGTCTGTTGTTCTTCCATTTGCAAATGCTATGATATTAATCAACCACAAAGGGATGGTTGCTGTGTTGATGACAAACAAACAGGGCAAATAAATTACAATGAAGCAATAAAATGTAGGCTTTGCTAAAACTATAAAGGCTGAATGAATATAACATGGCCATAAATCTAGAGAAGACAGTATAAAGATAAAGGGACTTTGCCATCATGTCTAACTTCTTTTGTTATCCATTGTAAATTAAACAATACATAACTGTAAGTAATTGGCAGGACAATAACGGGTGGACATGACTCATCACAAGAAGCATAACCAGACGCTTTAAATTGTATTGAAAACACAATGTAATAAGTATAGCTGGAAGGGGGGGGGGGGTGGAGGGTGAAAATTCAGCATATTGCGCACTACAAGAAACCCTAACTTCACAATCATAAAACTTTTCAAATTAAACGGGGTATTAGCACTGAATCCTTCATCTTGGCTTTGTGAAATGTATGCAGGTATGCCCGTATTAATACTACTCATGATAAAAAGTTTTACCATTTGTAAACCAACCGACCTGCTGAAAGAGAAGAAATAGGGGCCCTGTGGCTTTAAATTCAAACCTCCAAATGCCCGGCTGCAGTAAGTGAAAAGACAAGAACTTTTATTTTATTATTTTATTTTGCATTCAATGCATTACCTTTATATTTCCAATTCTTCATCTTATGGGGCCATATGTTGCCACTTGTATTCATTTAATGCCATACAGTATTGTTAATATGGTGATAGCTGGGAGTAGCAATGCTGAAGAGTGCCCAAGCACAGAGTTAATTTACTCAGGACTGTATCCATGCTTTACGTCTCTGTGGAGCTGCATTGACTGGGTCGATTTCATCTGGTTTCATTTGTATTTGTTTACTTCCACTCAGCTCAGATAATAAGATTTTGGTGACGCAGACATTGAAGAGCAATTCATGTGTGTTTGTAGAAGGGAGTATCAACGGCCTTCCATGTAGTGTTACTTCTTCCTTTTCTACTTGAAAGTCCCACGTTTGATCCTGAGAATCGCCATTAAATTGTGAAGCAGTTTTATTTTCTTGAAATTTTGGACCATGTGGTCAACAACAAATGGAACGCCTCTTTCAATTTACGTCCGTGAATGAGAATGGCGCCAGATGATGTTGGGAATAACGTTTAAGCTAGATTTCTTTGCAGCTTCAGAGTTATAGCCCTCTACAGGCATCATCGATCTCCAGGAATTGAAAAGCAGTACAAGTTGATATGAAAATGCAATGAATGGAATCAGGAAAAAATGATGGATCACACGATGTTCTTGATAGAATATGAGACGCAAATGGCGTAGGCCACGGAGGGCGTGCCAAGAACACAAACTACGATGCTATTTCATGCCGACATGGATGCACAACGAGATAAAATGATCTTCAAAATGGAGCCTCGTTACCTGAGCCATTATTCTGATACCAAATTATAGCTTCAGATATTATCTTGGACTTTGAAAATGGTCTTTAGTAGGAGCTCTTTGGCTAGGATATGAACCCAGCTCAACCACACGACGAACGATGAGTCAGGAAGTAATGCATGATTGACTTTTGACAAAACATTGTGCCTGCTGCGTTAACCACAGTTACTGACGTAACTGCTCGACTATAGCCTTTGCTTTTTTGCAAAAATAGGCCCATCTTGAAAATACCGATTTTGGGGCAAAAAGTTAAGGCTATAGCCTTTGCTTTTTTTGCAAAAATAGGCCCATCTTCAAAATACCGATTATGGGGCAAAAAGTAAGGCTATAGCCTTTGCTTTTTTGCAAAAATAGGCCCATCTTGAAAATACTGATTTTGGGCTAAAAGTAAGGCTATAGCCTTTGCTTTTTTTGCAAAAATAGGCCCATCTTGAAAATACCGATTTTTGGGCAAAAAGTAAGGCTATAGCCTTTGCTTTTTTGCAAAATAGGCCCATCTTGAAAATACCGATTTTGGGCAAAAAGTAAGGCTATAGCCTTTGCTTTTTTGCAAAAATAGGCCCATCTTGAAAATACCGATTTTTGGGCAAAAAGTAAGACTATAGCCTTTGCTTTTTTGCAAAAATAGGCCCATCTTGAAAATACCGATTTTTGGGCAAAAAGTAAGGCTATAGCCTTTGCTTTTTTTGCAAAAATAGGCCCATCTTCAAAATACCGATTTTGGGGCGAAAAGTTAGGCTATAGGCTATAGCCTTTGCTTTTTTGCAAAAATAGGCCCATCTTCAAAATACCGATTTTTCGGCAAAAAGTAAGGCTATAGCCTTTGCTTTTTTGCAAAAATAGGCCCATCTTCATTCAAAATACCGATTTTTGGGCAAAAAGTAAGGCTACAGCCTTTGCTTTTTTGCAAAAATAGGCCCATCTTCAAAATACCGATTTTTGGGCAAAAAGTAAGGCTATAGCCTTTGCTTTTTTGCAATAATAGGCCCATCTTGAAAATACCGATTTTTGGGCAAAAAGTAAGACTATAGCCTTTGCTTTTTTGCAAAAATAGGCCCATCTTGAAAATACCGATTTTGGGGCAAAAAGTTAAGTCTATAGCCTTTGCTTTTTTGCAAAAATAGGCCCATCTTTAAAATACCGATTTTGGGGCAAAAAGTAAGGCTATAGCCTTTGCTTTTTTGCAAAAATAGGCCCATCTTCAAAATACCGATTTTGGGCAAAAAGTAAGGCTATAGCCTTTGCTTTTTTGCAAAAATAGGCCCATCTTGAAAATACCGATTTTTGGGCAAAAAGTAAGGCTATAGCCTTTGCTTTTTTGCAAAAATAGGCCCATCTTGAAAATACCGATTTTTGGGCAAAAAGTAAGGCTATAGCCTTTGCTTTTTTGCAAAAATAGGCCCATCTTGAAAATACCGATTTTTGGGCAAAAAGTAAGGCTATAGCCTTTGCTTTTTTGCAAAAATAGGCCCATCTTGAAAATACCGATTTTGGGGCAAAAAGTAAGGCTATAGCCTTTGCTTTTTTGCAAAAATAGGCCCATCTTGAAAATACCGATTTTGGGGCAAAAAGTAAGGCTATAGCCTTTGCTTTTTTGCAAAAATAGGCCCATCTTGAAAATACCTATTTTGGGTAAAAAGTAAGGCTATAGCCTTTGCTTTTTGCAAAAATAGGCAAAAAGTAAGGCTATAGCCTTTGCTTTTTTGCAAAAATAGGCCCATCTTCAAAATACCGATTTTGTGGCAAAAAGTAAGGCTATAGCCTTTGCTTTTTTGCAAAATAGGCCTATCTTGAAAATACCGATTTTTGGGCAGAAAAGTAAGGCTATAGCCTTTGCTTTTTTGCAAAAATAGGCCCATCTTGAAAATACCGATTTTTGGGCAAAAAGTAAGGCTATAGCCTTTGCTTTTTTTGCAAAAATAGGCCCATCTTGAAAAATACCATTTTAAGGGCAAAAAGTAAGGCTATAGCCTTTGCTTTTTTGCAAAAATAGGCCCATCTTGAAAATACCGATTTTTGGGCAAAAAGTAAGGCTATAGCCTTTGCTTTTTTGCAAAAATAGGCCCATCTTGAAAATACCGATTTTGGGGCAAAAAGTAAGGCTATAGCCTTTGCTTTTTTGCAAAAATAGGCCCATCTTGAAAATACCGATTTTTGGGCAAAAAGTAAGGCTATAGCCTTTGCTTTTTTGCAAAAATAGGCCCATCTTCAAAATACCGATTTTGGGCAAAAAAGTTAGGCTATAGCCTTTGCTTTTTTGCAAAAATAGGCCCATCTTGAAAATACCTATTTTGGGGCAAAAAGTAAGGCTATAGCCTTTGCTTTTTTGCAAAAATAGGCCCATCTTGAAAATACCTATTTTGGGGCAAAAAGTAAGGCTATAGCCTTTGCTTTTTTGCAAAAATAGGCCCATCTTGAAAATACCGATTTTCGGGCAAAAAGTAAGGCTATAGCCTTTGCTTTTTTGCAAAAATAGGCCCATCTTGAAAATGCCGATTTTTGAGCAAAAAAGTAAGGCTATAGCCTTTGCTTTTTTGCAAAAATAGGCCCATCTTCATTCAAAATACCGATTTTTGGGCAAAAAGTAAGGCTACAGCCTTTGCTTTTTTGCAAAAATAGACCGATTTTGAGAATACCAAATTTTTTGGCAAAAAGTAAGGCTATAGCCTTTGCTTTTTTGCAAAAATAGACCGATTTTGAGAAACCCAATTTTTGGCAAAAAGTAAGGCTATAGGCTTTGCATTTTTGCAAAAATAGGCCGGTTTTGAGAAACCCAATTTTTTGGCAAAAAGTAAGGCTATAGCCTTTGCTTTTTTGCAAAAATAGGCCGGTTTTGAGAAACCCAATTTTTTGGCAAAAAGTAAGGCTATAGGCTTTGCTTTTTTGCAAAAATCAGCTGATTCTTAAAGTCCCTATTTTGGGGAAAAAATAAGGCTATAGGCTTTGCTTTTTTGGAAAAATATGCCGGTCTTGAAAATGCATATTTTTACCGAAAAAGTAAGCCTATAGGCTTTGCATTGTTGGTAAAATATGTGGGTCTTGAAAATGTCTATATTTTGATTGACTACTATCAGATTTCGTAAGGTCCTACAGGTTAAGTAAAGTGATTTTCTGGTGTCAAGAAGTTCTAATTCGTTAAAAAGAAAGTGCAATGAAACACAAAGCAGTTGATGACCTCGATTCAGAACCATGTACGAAAAGTCAAGAGTTTGGCACAGTTTTCAGACAGTTTCAGGCAGTCGGTGAAGTTGACATCAATTGAATATTTCCATTGTCAGTGTCAATGGTCAGGAAAACTGTGAAATATTTCAAACCTATACAGGTGTTAAAGGGCAATTGTAATCCAGGGTTCTAAATGGAAACTGAAACTATTGGGTTCTAAATCATATTTGGCCTAAAAATGGAAACTATAGATCCACATTAAAGTAGTTAAATTGATAGAACAGTTCAACTAAAGTCAAACTATGGTTTCCGTTAGACAAAATTTGATTTTCAGACGGTCTGAAATTGCAACGTGCCTGCAAAGTACCCTGGGTAGTATTGGCTCTTTAATGTGTTTTCAAGCCTCCTTTGTTTCCAAAAAATGTTCGAATCGAAATCTTTTATCACGCGCATGACAAGTAAGACTTGTAAACTGATGGATTGCTATCCATCTTCTTCAAGAGAAAGTTTAAGCAAAATAACCTGGTTTACACGCTTACATGCAAGACCCATTTTCATTTACCCGGTTTACGTGCAAGACCCATTTATTTTCCCTTGGGCTTTATTTGGTTCTGGCACCTAGAGGGTAAAACTAGTTATGTTGCCTCTATTTTGCACTGTTTTGGGCATGATTTGGCTATCTCATGGGTAGTTGGACGCCGCAGTTGTGCTTGATTTCCACAGCTTTGCTCTTTTGCGGAGGAAACATTATTTACTACTGCGAAGGAGCTAGCGTAAGATATCTGGAGAAAGAAGCCGGAGTTGTGCTTGATTCCCACATCTTTTGAATAATTGGAACTCTTCTCCATAGAAGCACACCAGCAGTGTCTTGTTACCCATGGCTATATTACTAGGAGTAACGCAAACAGATTTGGCCTTTCGGTGTACCCTTCAGAGCAGTGGCGGACACTGGGGGGGGGGGGAGGGGGTACGATCGCCCCCAATGTTGGCTAGACCAAAGGTATTTTGTTCGAAAACAACAGAAACAAACAATGCCTCTTAACTAAAACAATAGCTTCCCCCCAATATTTGGCAAGTGTCCGCCACTGCTTCAGAGCCCAATTCGCAGAAATCAATACGAAGAAAGCAGATAGGATGGCCACGGTTCTCTTGCTTGGTAGCAGTGAGGTAGCAGTTACCTTTTAAGAATTGCTTGAACTGAATGCCAAAGGTAAAATATTTGGTAACGGAATCTGTTTTCAGAAACGGCGAGATTTCAATATAAGTTAATATAAATCGTTCTTTACTTCTTTTGAAAGCCGCTATTGCTTTTCATGTAAATCCAAACTAAATCAAGAAGTTTAATTGTGGATCTATCTAATAAGTTTTGCGACATGTACAGACCTATCTGAAACTTGAAAAAGACCGAAGCAAAAGAGTGAATTTTGATAAAGGTTATTAGCTATGACGAAGTTAGCTTGCGTGCAGACTTTACTTTCCACTGCGAAGGAGAGCCACGGCGGATGAGTGCGGGTAATGGTGTGTTGGTACCCTTAGCTTTATAGACATGTGTCAGCCAGTGGGGTTCTTGAATCACTGGTGAGCCGTTCATACCTATTACCTCTGCAGTCTCTGCAGTTTGCAGGCTCTGATGAAGCTGTGTGGGTGGGATGGGATTCTCTTCGCATGGTAGGGACTATAGGTGTCAATTTATTGCGTAAGATTGAGCTCCCTTTCGCACGAGAAACTTTTTATTCAGAACACGATAATGGACGCTAATTCGCAGACTTTAGGCCTACAAGATGCTCATAGGCTCTCCTTCGCAAAAGCAAAGTCTGCACGCAGGCTATGGCGTAGTGGATCGGCGGAATGTCCACACGACAACCCCACAGTTGTTAGGGGCGGAGTGTGCTCAAGCTATGTAAAAATAAGAGATGTACACAAATTAGCACAGAACTAGAGCCGAGGGGCAAATCACTGATTTTTTTTCGTACACCTTCCTTAAAATCACAAAAAAATCACATACAAAAATCACATCCAAAAATCACAAGATCACAAAATCACCATACAAAAATCACAAAATCATAGAAAAATCACAAGAAAAAAAATCACAAAAAAATCACAGAAAAAAATCGTGTGATTTTAAAATCACAAAAATCACGTACGCTATTTTGAGAAGTGATTTGCCCCTCGACTAGAGCCACCTATTTCATTCAGGTCTCAAAGGATGAAAGCACATGACCGATCCACGAAATAGCTATTGCGGAGGAGCAGCAGAGTGCTTCCCAATGAAATGTATGAATGTTTCCGAGTTTGAGTCATCAACACATTTGCCTCAAAAGCGGAAGTAGGATGCAACAGCTGTTCCACCTGAAACAATTAAGGTGCAAATCGGCTCCTGTCTGCAAAAGCGCGACAAGACGAAAGAAATACCGAATAACACACGTCGTGTTGACAGTCTACGACGAGAACTCTGCAGCCCAAGTTGAACGTTGAACGTTAGAACAACCGCTGTTTTCCTTACCTCGATATTTAAAGAATTAGCAGATCCATTCGCAAACAGCCACAACCATATCAAAACAAAGTTGATTAGATATAAAGAAAGGCACAGACAATTCCGTGGTTAAGCCGCTGAATCCAAAAACAACACACAAAGATATCGACACGACACTGAAAGCAGAATGCCAAGGATAGAATTTGGAGCTGTTGAAATGACACCGATTGCCATAAACACGAAAGAAACTGAAATAAACAATCAAGAAATGGCATCAGACAACGATGATACATCAGTTCATAATTTGAGTCGTGAAATCACAAATGCAGAAGCGATAATGCCCGATGCAGATGAACCTACGAAACTTGAAAATATACCCTTGATGATGGCAGATGAGACGAGCAAAAGATGGGTGAAAGCCACAAGAATTGTTGGAATTAATAAAGTACAATTTACTTCGGGATCTGCACCACGTTTCATGTTTATTGTCGAGTTGAAATGGAGCGATGACAATGTGTCGTACATTAGTCGAGATCACGATGATTTTTTCAGATATCATTGTTGGATTTTAGATACTTTTAAAAAGGAAGCAGGTTTATCATCTAATCACCCAAGAATAATCCCTTATCTTCCAGGTTCGTATACTTGGTTTTCGTCTTTTGATGTGATTTTGGCTGCCAAAGTCTGCAAACAGCAATTTTTGAAATCACTGAAATCAAACAAAATATTTGTTTTCAGCATGTGACTACAAACTATGAGCATTGATCTTTGCTCACGGTGTCAATCATAATTATCCTTGAACAAATATTGTTGTAAATTAAATATTAACAAACTGACATGATGACAGGGCAGAAAATAGTACGGCGAGAGTGGAGAAAGTAGGTACATTGAACGGAAGGGTCATTTCACTCCCAGCAAATCTCGTACACCTTTCGTTGGCAAAGACCCTTTCGTTTTCAAGAAAAATCCATCAAAAATCAGTAAAAATCCTTCTACATCCCTTTGTTCCGAACAAATCTCGTACGCTTTTCGAGTGAGTGAAATGCCCCTCGCATTGAAGCAGGATTGAACATGGAACTGTTCCGGAACTGTTTGCCCGTGCCGTGAAGCGTGGATTTTGACCGTAAATGATGGCTTCAATGAGTTAAAACAGGTTAAAACTGCCAGCATGGAGCCTGAAATGCGATTAATTTTCCTTGATTAGAGAGGGACTCCCCCTATCCCCCTGCCTCCGAAGCCTATGTGTTGGTAATGCCAAAAGATCTTGCTACACATATTTCCTATTACGAATTACGCATTTTTAACATTGCCTCTGCACTCTCATTCATCTTATATTTCTGCTCACCAAAAAAGAGGTCATAAAGTTAGCAGGAAGGTATTTTCCCACATCACAAATCAGGATTAACCTCACTGCTTCTTTTTGCGGGAAATGATGCATGCAGTCGGGAAATCGTGACCCCGACGGGGCTCCCTTCTTTTCGAATCTCAAAAATCATATCTCAGTTTCAAACGTATCTTTTAGGATTTCCCAAGGAATTTCCACCCTTGATGAACATATGGTCGTAGGAAGCATCTTAAACTTGGGGGCACGACACTTTAAGGACACCTTTTCATCAGCTAAACGGGCACTTCCTGACACAAAGAGGGTAATTTTTCGTTACAATTGTAAAATATAGTGGGGAATGTGCCCCCAGTGCCCCTATCGGTTCCTATGTCTAATTGGATAACAACATAGATTTCCGAGGGGTATTTCACTCACAAAAATCTCGTACACCTAAGACAAAAATCCTTTTCTTTTCAATAAAATCCACCAAAAATCCGTGAAAATCACTTTGTTCTGGAAAAATCTCGTACTCTTTTTCGAAAGAGTGAAATCCCATGAAATGCCCCTCGTAGATTTTTATGACTATCTTGTAATCCACAAGTTCTTCTATAATTCTTATCCCTTCGCAGGTAAAAAATGGTTTCGTAATAATCAACAACTCGCAGAAGAAAGAAGGCCTTCGATGGAAGCATATCTGAACAAACTCGTGAAAATCGAAACCGTATTAAAAAGTGAAAGAGCACAAGCATTTTTTGGACAAAGACCTGGAGACCCAAAGCGAGATGACCCCATTTTACGGGGGGCTCTACTTGAGCTAGAAAATGGCAACGAATCACCGTGGACGAGGGAAAATACCAAACTAGTTATCAATGGGACTAATGGAGTGGGATCAACACAAGGTTTGTTCAAATTCATGGTTGCTTTGTTGTTTGTTTGCGTTCGTTAATGAGACACTCTTTGCGTCAGGGACACACAACCAGACTTAAGGGAGACACTGTTTCTTTACGAATCTCTTTTCTGCTAATCCGGTGCAGTAGTGACTCGATTAATCCGCTCTTTTGGGTCTTTCTATTGCTTGTTTAGTTATCACACGTTTGTTTCTTCAACTCCCGCGAGACAGACACCTCCGCCGACAAACTTCGCCGACTTTTGTCTTTATCCCGCTTGGGCAATTGGTTTTCGTTGTTTATGTCTTTTGAGATTGATAATTAACTCTCTATTTGTCTATTTTATTTGAAAGGGTCATACACGTTTTTTCTTTTATAAGAAACTTGGATAAGCCCATAGTACTAAAAGTTTCTTAATTTTACGTGAAAATTTCAGTTTGTTATAGTACTAGAAGTTTCTTAATGTGTTTCTTGTTTTTTGGATGCACACATGTAGTTTCTACCACTGCCAAGTACTCGTTTCTGCCCAATTTCTGCACAAGACAGCACAATTTTTAGCGAGAAGGAGAGTTCTATTTGATTCAAAACATAAATCTATCATGAGTATTACTAAAATATAAAGGCTCAACGACAATTTTCTCATGATTTCCTTGTGTTTGGCTTTAAAAGTTTCTTAGCAATTCTCAAGCATAGTACTAGAGTTTCTTAATTTTTTCGCCGTCCTAGTACTAGTTTCTTATAAACCAGTTTCTTATAAAAGAAAAAACGTGTATGCCGGTGAAGGTTTACGCCGAAACGTACCGAACGAGGGGATCACTCTTCCGAAAAGCGTACAAGGTTTTCTAAAATAATAGGATTTTCAGGAATTTGTCAGAATGTTTCTTGAAATTTTTGCGAAAGGTGCACCGGAGTAATACGCTCCTCGGTTTATATTGTGGCGCGTTTTAGTTGCTAATTACAGGTATCTCCGCTCTCCTGCCTTCCCAGAATTTCTGACCTCCCCCCCCCCCAGCTAAACTTTAACGCAGGGGCTGCGTCATAAAACATTCCAGGGTCAATTTCTTGTCACTGAACGCAGGTTTTGTGCTTCAGACACAGGTTTTGTGCTGAGAGAAGTCATCTCTATCGAGGGGGTATCACTCTGTAAAAATATTGGCAAAATCCTCTTGTTTTCAAGAAATATCCGGGAAAAATCTGTAAAAATCCTAAACGTTGCAGAAAAATCTTGTACACCTTTTCGGAAGACTGATACACCCCTCGATCTATATTGATAAACTCGCTATACCTAACGAAATTCTCTTTCAGATCGAATCAGAGGCAGTCATGATAACGAGACTTTTGAACCTGAACCTGACGACGTTGTTGCTATGGAAAATGATGTGTTCACAATCCAAAGCAAAAGTGAATCAAAAACCGAAAAGTTAAGAATACAGCCGACAGTTTTGGATATGAACGTTGCTTCAATTTAGATTCTTGTCTCACATTAGATGTGAGGGGAATTTTACGATGACGCAAAATTACCAATGGAAAGATCTTTTGTTGTTTTTATTCGCGGATTAATTCGCCTGAGATTTAAGTTGAGATAAAATTTAGATTGTTTTAAAGGAAAGTATGATTACTGTACTAGCGTAAAAATATCGATGGGGGGGGGTATGTGATTAGAAGATATTTGACACACGATTACCTGAAGAAGTATTGTAGATATTACATTATTAACGATTTGAAATATTTGGTTTAATTGCCACTCAAGCTGCAGAAATTTCTCTTAATGTTTGCATACGAATTTGTAGCTGTATTCGCAGGATTTGACAATGAAGTATATGGGAATTTTGTCCCTCAAATACTCTCCGCAGATAAAAGTTCTGATAACAACTGCAAGATGAAACATTAACTTATACCTGTTTGTATTTTGAAATGAAATGAATTGTTTGAAATGTTTATAAGTCAACCAACAACTAGATGGTCGGGAAATGTCACCCAGCGTCCTTTGCGGGCATGCTGAAATTTCAGGATATCTCAAAGTCAAATTTTGTCTAAGCCTAAACAATGGATCTACACTACAGTAGTTGAACGGCACAAAATGTTTGTCTCGTTTAACTATTTTATCCGATCAACTACTGCATTGTGGATCTCAGCATAGCTTTCAAATCTTTAACTCGGCGTAAAAAGGTGGGTGTAAAATTCTGTGATCTTTTTCTTCTGACTGAGTGGCTTGAAACAAACTTTAGTTACTTATCTTTAATTCTACCGTTGGACTTTTCAGAAATTTTCAATATTTTTCGAAATTTCAGCGTACTTTACATTTTAACTCATTTGAGGGTGTGACGTCATCAAATTTCTAAATCATAAACCAGATAAGTGACAGGCTTTTGCTTGCTACCATATTGTAGACATCCATAAACTATTGTTTTCTTCGAAATTATTTCATGTTGCTTCAAACAGTTTAGAAATTACGATGGTTTTAAGTTTTTTTGAAAATTTTTCTTGAAGTCTTGAAAAAGTAGAAAAACACTCTATTTCTAAAAATATTGAAGATTTCAGAAAAATTCAACGGTAAAATTATAGAGAAATAGCTGAAGTTTCTTTGAAGTAATTCAGTTCAAAGAAATAAGTAACTGAATTTACACCAGCCTTTCTAAAGATTTGGAACCTATGCTTGTGGATCTATAGTTTCCAGCTAGGCCAAATTTGATCTTCAGGTAGTTTAAAATTGTAGCGTGCCTGCAAAGGACCCTGGGTGACAATAGCTCTTTCAGAAGAACCGAGAATCATTGAACATGCAACTATTACATCAGAAAGTAGAAATATTAAACACACGTAAATCTTTGGAGAAAGCTCGTTATTAATTACTTCACTAACATCACTATCAAATCATATTTATATATACACAACCAAATTTGAAATCATGCATCTCGATATATTGGAACGTTTGAAGCCTAAATCCACAAATTTCAACAGTGCCCGTTTACAACTAAACCAGAAGAGAAAAACAGAAGATAATTAATTACAGCATGAACCTACATATATGAAGGAGCTGATTTCAACAATTAACAGCCTCAAATTTTGGTTTATACTGTTGTCAGACTGCTGAACTCGCTAAAATTCGTTCAGACTCAGGCCAAGCAAGTCCATTAGAGAATCTGTGATCAATGTTTTATAATTTCTAACAACGTTTGGCATGAGGCAGTCTGACTGGCCCGGAGACTTGTGATTGCACCCAAGCTTTAATTCACTTTGTTTTTTCTGAGTGACCCAACAAAGTTTACATTTGAAACCTTTATGAAAGGTGCTGCTAAAATTTTTACATCCTTTTTAGGATTTTTGATCAGTTCAAAACACAGGGAGCCCACATAAAAAGTAGTAAGAAAGCAAACGAAATGCGGCTTCTGCGAGTGAGATACGGCAAAAGCAGCATCTGTGGAGGAGCAATGTGCGCTCCTCCACAGATGCTGCTTTTGCCGTATCTCACTCGCAGAAGCCGCATTTCGTTTGCTTTCTTACTACTTTTTATGTGGGCTCCCTGTGTTCAAAACTGGGGAAAATATATTTTATTTCTTGATTGAAAAACAGTTGAATCATACAAAGTTGAATTATGGAGTGCCATGCCAAGTACAATGCTCTCTGGATAATGCGTTTACAAGGTCATTACAGGTTTATAAAGATATGGACATTACTTTTGAATTTTCTGTGTCTCATTTACGTGTCTATTTCCTGTTTAGAAGGTTTAGACAGTACAGAGCCTGATTTCCAGTCCGTGGAATTCTCGGAGCGGGCGAAAATTCTTTTGTTTACGAGTTTAAGTGTCGCTCTGAATTGAATAGAAAGTTACGGCTGAGCGACATTTGATTGTCTGAAATTCCACCCGCTTGGAAAATTTCACTGATTGGAAATCACGCGTAAGAGCCAAACTAGGCTGTCCCGAAAATGTCGCTTCTTTGTATATGCGGGTTTAAAAAGTATAAATATTTACAAGAGCATACAACCAGAAGAGTCCCACATAAATAAAAAAATGTTCTGCATTTCAACTGAACCCCAAAAGAACAAATTTAGGCACATAACATCGAGGCCTCGTCAAACTGTCCATTTTACATACAACCCCACACCTAGACTTATGACGATGAGTCCCTTGTATCCCTGCGGTACCTTGCTCACAGGGACTGTTGACTGAAGCGCCATCTTGAAGTCAAAGGGCACAGGGAAACAAGAGACTCATCGTCATAAGTCTACCCCACAACTTGATTGGTACTATACAACGAAAAACATATAACAAACGATATCATACAAACAGCTAGCAAAGGCATCAATTCTTGAAAAAGATCACGCGGATGGTTGTCACATCTGCCCTTTAATTTAATGGCTTTTCAGGAACTTTAAAGGTATTTGCTACTAATGCTCTTTGGAGATTTTTGATATCTTGATAATTTTCAGCATTACAGCATCTTTTATGATTGAAAAATTCACGGGATATTTTGACAAAATCAAAATCATCGCAAATCCTAAATTTAAAGGGCTCCACGGCCACACTATAAACAAATCTGTAAACACCGCACGTGTCCATTATTCTCCATTGTTTTCTGCAGTTTGTTTGGTGGCTTCACCCAAGCCACCAAAAAGTGCTCGTTAAAAATCCACTTATATCCAAGCAATCGTAAAAGATATGCATGTTTGGTTTTTTCCTCTGTAAAGTACAAAGATTTATCTTCAAAATGATGCTTTCATTTTCGAAAAAACAGGGAAACTTCTGTGTGAAAATGCCCCAAAAACTTTAAAATTGCACCGTTTCGATAGAAATTTGGAGATGGAGCCTCTTTAATGAAGGAAAACCGGTACAATCATCAAGAGAACCAATATATATATCGAAGTGTGCAATATGCCACACAGCAGAAATATGTAGCTTTTCTGGTTTCTAATTTAGCAATTTGATGACGCCACAACTTAAAGAACTGGCGTCAAAACAAAAGACGCTGTATTCTAAATAAAGATCTAAAAGTCTCCAATGACTGATAATAGCAAAATCCCTAAAGTTCCTTTTAAGCCATTAAATCAAGGCAATGTGTCCATGTAAGTACAGCCGCGTATACAAATTTGCTGACACGATGCTGACGAAGAGCCCTAGGAGCGCACTGTGATTGGTAGAATTTAACTGAACACATGCAAAACTAGAAGGGTCACGTAACCGTAAACAAATCTGTTATCTTTATAATCTATATTGTTGCCCGCACGCGCCGGCACGCGCCCATTGTGTTCTGCACAGATTTTGGTGGATGGGGTGAATCCACAATAAAGTTACTTCTAAAAATCCACCAATATCTTTGCAATCTTACAACATATGGTTGTTTCGTTTGTTTCTCTCTGAAGTTCAAGAGTTCATCTTCAAAATAGCACTTTCATTTTGAGAAAAATAGTGGAAAATCTGTGTGATATGGCCTGTCGAAAAAACTGCAAAATCGTCGTTTCGAAAGAAGTTTGTTTACTTTACGTGACCCAGCCCCTTTAAATTTCACAACGAGGCTGCCTGCTGTGAGACTTCGGGTTCAGTTCTGGAATCGCAGCCGCAAGTCAGTCATGAGTCTGCTGATATTAGAGCTGGCTATCTTTCTAAATCTATGGTAAAGTGATCACATGAAATATCACGTGAAAATAGCAAAGTCGCTGTTCTTACATGGACACAATACCTTTAAATCAAATGGCTGATGCAATTTTTTTCAATAAAATCATTTTTCAAGAATTGATGCATTTGCTCAAACAGCTATGGAATAGGGTGGCAACGTCAAACCGGACGAATCAAATAATGAACCCATTGTTTGATATCTTGCCATGCGTCGTAGTTTTCATTAGCTCTTCTCAAATAGAATCTGAATCGAACGATATCTCTCTACATTTTGTAGAATTTTCGAATGTGCACAAAAGTGATAGAAGCTCTATCGCCACTCGATCGAACGTCGCATATAAAAATGTATAAAAATAACGTTCGATCCAGGCTCTTTTATAGAATAGCTAAAAGGTCTATTGGAAAATCAGCGCTGAAGAAACCTTCGTGGTATGATTTTCAAACGAGGTAATCGTTTTTGTCTCACCGAATATTTGTATTGACACAGTTATACTGCATATGATTCAAATGGTTAAAAACAATGTTACCTTTTTGTATTAGCAGCAACGCAGTGTCATTGACTTATATCTTGTGACATCAAGCTAAAAAGTGAAAAGATATTCTTTTATTACAGTTGTTTATATCTTATTTTTCTGAATACCACAAAATGAAATTTAGACAAAGAAGTGACACTAGCAATGAAAGTTCATTCCAGAATGAAACAGAGGGGGGAGAATGAATAAAAATACTGTAATTCAGAGTACCTATGTGGGTAAAATGCAAGAATTCGGTATTCATTGATTTTCATTACAAAGTAAAACGTTGCTGCGACAAGCTTTGGTCAAGTCTCTGCTTTTTCATAAAATTCGACCATAGATTCGATAGAAAACCACCAACTTTAAACCAGTTTTTATATGGAGATCATATTTTTCCCTTCAAAGGAGACTCTGGCAATGCGCTTTACAATAAATATAAAATTGACATTTTCGGTGACTCTTATTCGTCATGCCCTCTCTGACTTTTCGCATGGGGTATTTTTGCAGCCCAAACCTTCATACTAATTTCATTTTAGACAGTATTCAAAGGAAGCTTCATCAATACATTCGAAATAAAAGATGCGATCTATTTTCATTCAATTGAAAAAGCTTTAAAAAACGCACCTTTCGATCAGCTTTCTGTCCTTCGAGTCACAATATTGCAACTCATGAGCAAATAGAGAATCTGCAGAAAAAAATAACATTAAATTAGCATTCCAAACAGAATTTATTTGGAATATACAAAAACAAATTTGCCTGTTTTAGAAGAACTAAATGTTAGACCAAATAAATGTTAGAGCTTCTCAAATCTTCTTCATCCATTTCTCAAGAATTTCTCCCACACACCCATTTCAACCATTTCATTTATACTTTGGCATTAAAATAAAGATTAAATAAATGAAATTCTTACGATTGGATTTTCCAGTGCCCATCGCTGCTTTCAAATTATTCAAAAACGCCACAAACGCAGCTTTCATCTGTGATGAATCCTACAACGAAAGAAATAATATTTGAGCTGATTTGTTCTTATTCCAGGAACAAATAAACATGGTATACCGCAAAAGCTCTATTTAGCCCCCCTCTCTATTAAGCCCCCTCTCTAATAAGTCCCTCCCCACTGAGCCAAACTTTTAAATGAGCCCCCCTCTCTATTAAGTCCCCTACCCACTTATATCAAATTCCAGAGGTTACCAAAGACTTTCCATTTATTGAAGTTTGTATGTTGATTTTGTTATGGTTCGAGATAAAACTGTGTCGAATTTATGTAAATCACTTGTAAAATTGTATGTTGAATCCACAAAATATGGTTTAAAAGAACTAAAAAGCTATCACATATATCCTTGCCATTTGATTTTGTGAATAAGCCCCTTCTCTAATAAACCCCTCTCGTTTAAGCCTCCCTCTGGAGTGTCCGAAACTAAATAAGCCACCCGGGGGCTTAATAGAGCTTTTACGGCATTCTGAATTTTTACAAAAAAATACCGGCTGGACAAAAAGAGAAATTAAACTGTTTGAGAATTCGTTATGCGGTGAATACTTCAGGTACTAGACTGAATCGAACTTTCCGAAAGGCTGAAATATTTCTGTGATTTTTGTTCAATTTTCCTGAGCATTAAAAACATAGGGAAAATTTAGTTTACAAAAGATCGTCAACTTCAATGTGCGTAAAAAGAGACCTGAAACCTTCGATCAAAATAGTAAAGAATCTCCTCATTTAAACACACTTCACTTAGTGAAACAATCTCCTCATTCAAACACAATTCGTTCCTCTCAAGAGTTAGAAATCAAACCTTTATAAAAGCAACAGGGTATAAGATCTGATACTTTAGCCAAAATAACTTTTTAAACCTTGAGGGAAATGTATTTGCATGTGACTCCGAGTAAGGAGATCACTTACCCCCTTTTCACAAATTTCGAAGTACAGGAATTTCATAAATCCACTTCTACCTGTATTTACAACACTCGGAAAAATAAAAGAAAAACCGCAAACAATTCTTCAGACTTTTAGCTATCAGTCAAATCTTGATTCATCCAATGCCTCAACTATTCTTCGCATGACAAATTTTCAAAACAGTTTAACTTATTTCTCGTCCAACCGCTGTGTAATCCACGAAGTTTAAACCAAAACAACAAAACAAACCTCGGTTTCTTCCTCCCAGCTATCCCAATCAGAATCATAATCATCTTTCTCAGGTGAATCAACTCTCTCCAATGGTGATGTACTCCTTCGTGGATCCCCTTTCTCATAATTGCTATTCAGATCTAAACCTTTGCTTAATGCTTGTGATTCTGGCAGCTCTCTTGGAGAATCTGGGGATAAACAAATATATTTCTTACTTATGTGGTATTAGTAATATTGTCTTTCAAGTTCAACGCATATTGAGCTAAGAAATAGTTGGTCGATGGTTCAGCAGTTCAACATGTTCAAAGAACTCTCAAATCTTCCACGAGGCATACGGTAAAAACCCACATAAAAACCCTGTGACTTTTTCTAACAGGCTGCAATGCCTCGTAAACATCTATATAGTGGTTCTCATAAAGAATGTGCTTGATGCACCAAAAATCGGCCTGGAGGTTCTTAATCCCCAGTTTCTTTTATGTGGGTTTTAGCTGTAAGAAAAGTTCAGCTAATTGACTTCGTGTCATATAGCTACGTTCTCGATCGCGGATTCTTCAAAAAACAATTTTAAGGGCAACAAACTTCTGAGCTATGAAAGACTTTGATTTATTATTTACTCGGATTTAAGCTACAGTAAAAGAAATTTTGGAATTAAACCCCAATTATATAAGAACCCACTCAGACTGGAATTTGAAATAGGTTCTTATTTGTAGAGATCATGGGGTCTTATTCACAACAGAAGTTTGTGGAAGAATAAAAAATGTTTATATTCCCTGACGAGAAGCTTTTAAAAGATTTTCTCTGGATTATATAAACATTTCTCATTCTTCCACAATTTCTGTTGGGGAATATATCTCATAAACTCAACTGATGTGAACTGACAGTAAATAATAGGTCTGAATCTGAAGAAAAGAAATTCCTGAAAGCCATGAATAAAATAAGAACCAATTTAAAAACCTGAAAAGCCTCATTTCCCACTAAATACCCAAAACATAAAAACCTAGTTAGGCTGACTTGCAAAATTGTAGGTTCTTATACGCGGGTTTTTACTGTACATAAAACGGACATGTTGTTTTCTCGAGATATTAAGTAGTTGGAGTCAACTAACCAAAAACTACACACATGATTATATACCGTCTATCTCCTCTGTCATGAAATCAACCAATCAATCAATCAATCAATCAATCAATCAACCAATCAATCAATCAACAATTCAATCAACCAATCAATCAATCAGTAACTCAATCAATCAACTATCAATCAACCAATCAATCAATCAATCAACTATTCAATCAACTATCAATCAATCAATCAATCAATCAACTATCAGTCAATAATCAATGAATCGTTACCTTCCTGGTCATCTTCGACGGCAATATGAGTATCTTCAATCGGGCTTTGTCGAATATCATTCGATAACATTCGAATTCGAAGTAACTCATCCCCAATGGGTCCATCTTCAAATGTGCTTTCATCATCATTAACATCATAATCAATTATTTGCATTTTCGATGACGTTGCTCCTTCCTGGATGAATAGAAAAATGATACATATGCATAAGAATGTCCTTGTGATGAAAACTGTTGCTGTGAAAAGGTACCGGGTGTCCCAAAAAAGTACTCCCGTTTGAAAAATCACATGCACACTATCATTGGAGACTTCGATGACGATGAAAAATCTGAAAATTTTGACTGTTAGGCAAGATTGAGTATGTTGCTTAAAAAGTATAGCTCAAAATAAGGTTTTTCAATGTGTAATTTTTCTACCTTGTTGTATCAAAAGCAAATATTCTAGCATCTATAAGCATTTTTGGGTGTTTGACAAAACAAGTCAAAAAGAAAATTTCATCAAAGGTTTGACAATCAATTTTTGGTGAGGAGGTGAGGAGTACTTTTTTTGGGACACCCGGTAGATTTCATTTCGTCAATTTATTGCCATAAAAACCAAACTTTTAAAAAATCATCAAAATTTGATTAGAAAACAGACCTTGAACATTTCTCTTTGCACATTCGTGTCAAGGATCAAATTAATATTGGACATATTGCAAAGTCTTAAAAAATGCTTTTAATTTGTGGGAATTTGCGCTGTTAGAAGTCATCTGGTTTTAAAGCATACTCTGAAATCACAGGAAATTGCTTTAAATTTGAACTTTTAATCCACAGACCACTTACGATTGTTGCCTAAATTTGCTTTCCTTTTCACTGCAGAAACAAATACAGATTTTGCGACAAAAGTTGGAAAAATGCATTCTTAAAGAGAATAACCTGAATGAAAAGATGAGATCTCATAGGTTTATAAATAGCCAATTATATTTAATAATCCAATGCGTGACGAAAGAAAGCAAAGCCAAAGAAAACAATAAAGTGTTTAGGCTTCTCTTTGTCCTTTTTATAGACGGACTCCATATAGCTCACATTCTGTTTGCAGCTTTGAGGACTTCAATATATATACAGTAAATCCCCGCATATAAGAACCTACAAAAATAAGAACCTAGAGGCTGCTTTTCCTAACTGATGCACCTTGTAATTAAGAACCTGTTTCAGTTTGATGAAAAATATGTTCTTATAGCAGGGGTAACAACATTGATTTTGGATTGTCATTATTAAGTTCATTTATGTCCCAGTGGACTTTTAAAGTTTGAATCTCCTCCCCTGCTGTTTGAAAGCTTAGCATTGGGTTATTAGGTATATTATAACTTTGCCAAAACAAATATTAGGGCTGAAAATCATCGATGAAGGTTTTAAAGTGGCCTACGCAAGGCACTCTTCAAATAAGAACCGTTATACATTGAAATTTGTCTTAGTACCTTTAAAATAAGAACCCATTCCAGCCTAGCTCTCAAAAAAGTAGGTTCTTATGTGCGGGGATTTACTGTATGTACTTTATTTAAAAGGAAGGCTCCTTGTAAAAATGACCTTGCTGAAAACTTATCTGGACTAAATGAATGAAATTTTTAAAAAGGAGAAGAAAAAATGAACTCACATGACCTAATTTTGAAACAATAAGTTCAAAGACAGGCTGAAGACAAGCATCTTTTCCAAGAGATTGCAAAACCATAAACAGGACATCCAAATATTGTCGAGTGAAATGCGTTTCCAGGGTCTGCAAGAAAATGAACAATTGTTTAGCTACCGCGCGAGTCACAAAAATGTTTACACGTTTGGAAGTCTGTAGCCCTCAAACCATTTACTAGATTCCTATAAACTGATAATTCTTGTGTAGCTAACATATCAACAAAGGCAAGAAAGTTTACTTAGTCAATGTCAGTCGTATCGTTCTTAAGATCAGTTAGAATTTTAAGAATGGTACTTGGTTAGTTTTTTAAAAGGTATGTAATTCAATATCTGCCTTCACTATCATCCTTAAACACAAAATGGAACTATAGAAATTTGCTTACTGCCAAGAATCTAACTTGCCGTTTGTAAACATTCAGTTGTGTGGATTTAAATACAAAGTGAAGGACGCAAATGTTGCCAAAGGTTGTGCTTAAAACCAGACAGCTTGAGGAAATGAGCATTATTTTTAGACGAAACAACAACCCACCTTTGTTTTCAGAATATCACAGATCTCTCCATAAGCATGATCAAGAATTTCTTTGGAATGACTTGACAATTCAATTGACCTTTTTAAAGAAATAGATATGATTTAAAAAAATTTTCAGTAGAAAAAAGTCGTCAAGCTGCATAGAGCATAGAGCAAGATGTAACAGAGAAAATTTTTATTCCAATCTTCTCTCGTCCAACTGAGCGACATACCAAGGTCCCCAAGGCAGGTAAGGCAATCCTTGACAGATTTCTGAAATGCTAGGCCCACGTGGCTAGGCCCATGACAAATGTAAGCAAAAAAATAGCAGGAAAATACGTTGAGATTTAGTCACGTGATCCATCCAAATGCATCTTTACATAGAGCCCCAATAGCTGTTTCCTTGGAACCAATAGCATATGTACATGCTGAAAATTTATTAGTTTCTCATACATACCTTCCTGTGGTATGGTTCTTGGCAGTGCCTTCATTCATAATAGCAAGACATCTACAAAAAAATTTTGAAACATAAAGATTGATGAAATGATTTGAAATGAGGTATAAATTAACACTTTTGTAAGTTTTGTTTAATCAATAAGATATACGATTCTAAAACATAAAGAAGAGTTGCAGTTTCTGCAGATGATTTAAGCATCGAAGCTCCTTGGCAGCCATTTACCAGATTTGTGTCCGCCATTTACCAGAACAAACCGCTCTCCCAGCCCCTATTTTAATTGTCGAAATGGTCTATTGATGATTTGCTACGACACCAGTGTCAGAAGAAGATACTAAATCAAACAATTTTGTTTCATGGTAAAAATGAGATAAACAACTCACGCTTGAAACAACTGTTGCACATCAACGGATGACTCAATGAGAGAATAAATTTCGCGAAGTATCATTGGTAGCAATGGCACCTGAAAAGAGAAGAACGATTTTAAAATGATATTCGGAAGATTGCATTTCAGGTTTCACATAGTCAATGCCAGTGAACAGTTTCATTTTCTTATGAACTGAAAGTGAATAAAAACATTATCATTCTGACTTTCTTGTGTCACAAAGCAGGAACCACTTGCCAGATTAAGGCTTCAAACTATAAGTTGAGGTACATCCTATGAAGTGTGTGATAAACGGAAAATTGGAGGTTACAGCTTGCTATTCTACAAAAGAGCCTGGATCGAGCAATACCTTTATTAAATTTCTATATGCGAAGTTCGATCGAGTGGCGTTAGAGCTTCTATCACTATTGTGTACATTCGAAAATTCTACAAAATGTATTAAAATATCGTTCGATTCAGATTCTGTTTAAGGATAGCTAAAAGGTCTATTGGGTCATTTTAGATGCTTGCAAAATATACCAGGCTACTAAATAACAGAACTTACTGTATCTTCAGAGCTTAATTGGCGACAAAATGCAAGCAGCAATCGCTGAATATCTGTAAAGAAGGCATCTTGAACCTACAAACAAGAGACAGTCAGTTCATAGGGTCTGCAGGGGTAAAATCGGTAGGCTGGGGGTAAAATGGGCAGTGTTGATTGCAGAAGAATGGTACATCGTGGATTGTTCAATCAACATGCAATGCCTCAAGGAGGGTAGTTCTAACAGATGTGGCAAGAGAAGATCTGTATGAAAAGATTCTTATAAAATTTATTCATATTTATTGCATTTCCCATTTTACCCCAAGTTTACCTACTTTACCCCCAGCAGACCTTACTAGATACAATATATTGTGGTACGAAAATATTCACATTCAGGAAAGAAAGAAACAAGATTAAAGAAGCATGGTATAGATAAACTGAATTTCTTTTTGCATCTAAAAGGTGTGTTGTTTCTTACAGTTTTTTGGTTAAGAACGTGACACTTGCTCAGTAATTTATAGGTTACGCAATCCATCAACTTTCAAAAAGTCTTAATTAAACAACAGATCATCAACTTCGTAGTTAGGGGCAAGGGATCTACGAGAACCCGTAAGCCCACACTATGGCGGCAAGCAGCAAAAGTGGAAACTCTCAGACAATGCTATTCTCTTTCTTATTTCTACATCTGATATTATCAACTGGATTTGTCTTAATATTAACATTACCTTGTTTCAAAAGCATTTCATTTTCTCGGTAAACTTGAGGTTTCAGTTTCTACCCTACTATTCTAGGGCTATTCTATTCTATCCATTCTATCCTATTCTATCCTATTCTATGCTATCTATGCTTTTCTATCCCTACAGTTTTTCACAAAATTGGAAATGTTTCCTTTCATTTTATCCTTATCAAGGTTTAAATCTTGTCCATTAACTGTAGTCTTGAAGACTGGAAATCTCAGGTTGTTTCCGAAAGACGCAGGGGTCGTGAAATAAGAAATTGCCCCTCAATAGTGGACTCCTGAGAAGAAATTACAATTCTAAATTCTCAAAGATTTGGGCATACACTTTAAAAATCATGCTTATTACAACAAACTATATAAATGGTCAGAGGGGAGGTCCTCCTTCGCAGCCTCCAAACGCAAACTACCAGCGCTGCCCTACATTTCTTATACTATCTGTTATGGGCTAACATGGCGTGATGAGTGATTTAAAATTGTCAATGTTATTATACCGTTTCATCAAAATTAATTGTTCAATAATATAATTCTAATTGTCTGTGCAGATTGTTATGTTATTAGTTATATTGTTTTATTAAAATCGATAATGTCACAAGAGTGCTTTGGCAACAGCTTTCGTAGAAGAATAGATTCCAGTCCCTCCAAGGATTATCCCAATTGCAGCAACAACAACACAAACTGTCTTCTTCATGAAACTAGCCTTTCTTTTGAATAACACAAGATACAAAATTGGCGGGAAAACGAGGCTAACGAGGCTACCACGAATACTGCCAACAAAGCTGACAAGCAAACCAAAGTGAGGCACCAAAACTGCGACCAATAAGCCTAACGTTAGCACAAGGGAACGAGAGAGAAGTAACCAACCCCAACTGCTTGCGTCACGGAACACAGGGAAGTGAGGGAGGAACTTCGAGTCAATCAAATCAAGGACAACAAAACTCTGCATTGGTAAAGTGAAGTAGGCAAAGAATGCGATCGCAATGTTACATGGGATGGCCATTCGCCTGTCTGTCAGATTTCCCGTGATTGATTGATCAATAGTGTCCCCATACGTCATAACTGCAGAAATACCAAGGAATATTTTAACGATAATGTTTATTGCAAAAGTAACAAATATTGTTGCTTTAAATCTCTTGGGTCTCTTCATACTTCCTTCGACTGGCGGGAAGGACAAATGTTGAGAGAAAGAATTTATGATGATTCCTGCGGCTAGGCCAACTTTCTCGAGGCGAAACTTGAAATCGAGATTGGAAATAGACCATGATGAATAGTGAAGCAGGCATTCAACCAAGATGGCGGCAATTGCAATGAGATAAAGAGATAACCCGATGAAACTGATCCATGCCAGCGAGGAAACTCTTTTGATAAATAAAAAAGGCAAGACTGCCAATGCCCAGACAACTGTTATGATTCCTCTGTCCATTTTCATCACCCCTTTCAGTGTCTCTACTATCAGATTTGTTAATAATATCAAAACAATCACATTTCGTAGTAGGCCTAAAAAGACGACAAATTCTGTGACCACTTTACCATACTTAGGCCATGCACTTGTGCAAATTTCTACATAAGTTCTCCGGACGCGTTTCCAGTGAGAATTCCTCTTTGATTTCTGGTACAAACAATCTCTCAACAATCCAGCAGAAATGATTGTTGAAATACCGATAACTACAACCAGGGGCACCGCCCAAATTCCAGCTTGCATGAACGCGAAAGGGAAGCCAAGCACACTCGTTCCTAGTACCATACTTTGGAGATTTACTCCAGCGAGCCATGCAGAGGAACGGCGGTCAGACGATGGAAAATCTTGCAATGAAGCACTCAGGAAATTTGCACTCGCAAAGGAATGATGCGTCCATCCTTGAACAACTTCGTAACTAAATGATTTGAATGAAAAACTAGCTTTCTCTGACCCCATTGAGTTGTGACGATCAGTTCCAAATACCCCACTGTCATCTGCTCTTGTTGGTGTAGATTTCGGGCCTAACGAAGCATCGAGGCCTTTTGAGCGAGACAGTTCGTCGTTCATGTTATGAAATCTTTTGCATTTAGAAACAAGCATGGTTATTTCTTAGGAAATTCCAGAACGATCAATTATCTAAAATTAGTTGCAAATTGCCATCATGTATGGTTTTGGCAAATAATTAAACAGCCAAATCAAGTAAACGAACGAAAATAATGCCCTTCCATGTAAAATGGCTTCCGTTGTGCTCTACTTGGTAAGAAAGGAAAAGAGTTTCAGTTAATTAATCAGTCAATGTAGCAAGCAATTCAGAAAGTGCAAATTTCCAGGCTATTTTCAATTTTGAAATCTCTGGAGACGAAAAGTTATGTTTATCAAAAACACAACCTGCTTTCATTACAGGAGAATGTAGTAGTATAGCTAAACATTTTTTCCCACCCACTGGGAATTTAGATCAGGTAGCAAAGATTTCTTATGCTTTGTTAAAAAATACTACATTCGAAATCAACAATACCCACTGGGAATTTAGATCAGGTAGCAAAGATTTCTTATGCTTTGTTAAAAAATACTACATTCGAAATCAACAATGTCTGGAATTGAAAAACAACACCCTCAGCTAGCCTCTGACAGACACAGCAGAAACTGCGCACGCATGAGCGGAAATTTGTAATTTGAGCCCCCCTAGCTTCATGCAACAGATTCTGAAATTAGGCAACACCTGATATTTTCTTCCTTGTGCCTTAAACTCTTGATTTTTCATTTCAAAAAGCTTATGTAGCCAAACACTTCCTTAAGGCTGATTTCCATAATTGAAAAATAACGGAAATAAGAAATTAAATGCAAAGTCGATAGTTGATACTAACCTTTCGAGCTCTCTCGATAGGTGATTCATTTTTTGGAGTACAACTGCGAAAGAAATTTAAATCCACTATTTGAAACAGTGAACTCTGAGGTAGTATTGATGGAAAATTAAAAGATTTATTGAAATGCTTTTTATGATCTTCACATGATTTTCAATAAAAACTACAAACAACCTGAGAAGTAAATAATCATCGTCCGACATTGATCACAGCAAATTGTCGGATAAGATCTAACAGGGAAGAAACAAGTATCGGAGAGCCCACTATTGTTTTCCAATGCAGACAAAAAAACAAAAGGTATTTTTCTTCATTTCTATTATCCTCGTTTCTTCTCTTGTGGCATTTTTCTGGAGACCTGATGTGACCAGTGTCAGATGAAAATGCTTAGAAAATGGTTCAATGGCACAACGAAATTTTGGAAGTTCTTTACCAAACCACGGGCAACGTGAAGATGAAATGTTGGCCTACCTTATTAGTTTTTCTCCGTTATGGCCTAATGCACAAAAATCAACAACCTTCGTAACATACCTCCAGTCCTTTGTTGACTAAAGCTTGCTTAGCATAAATTAAATTTTGAAAGCACCATGTTTGTTCTTCTTCTGTGTTTATCTGCTCTCGTAGAGGCACATTTCAAAATTAGGCCTAAGGAGAAATGATGGGTTGCTGGATCGCTTGCAATGTGACTTGACAGTTTCGATAATACGAGAGCAGATGAAAACAGAAGAAGAACAAATATGGTGTTTTCAACATTTAATTGACGCTAAGTATGCTTTAGTTAACAAAGGGGAGGTACGTCGCGAACGTTGTTGATTTTTGGGCATTAGGCCATAACGGACAAAAACTAATAAAGTAGGCCAACATTTCATCTTCACGTTGCACGTGACCAAACGACGACCCTTGAAACATACAATAAAATTGACACTGGTAAAATACGACGTTCGAGCGAGGCTTTTGATCTTTCATGTGTCTATTCTATGTCAGCTGTACAAAACTGTACTTGAAGGGAATCGACAAGGCCAGAGCTGGCCCAAGCCAAGACTTAAAACAGCCTATTGTATTCAATACTATTGGCACTTGCCGTTTCATTGTGTAGCTAAAGAAAACAATGGGGTATGTAGGCGTTTTCTTTAGCTTATCTACAACGGCCACTCAATAAATCCATGTCGATTCCCGTTGATGGGAGAGAGATTATGGTACTTTGGGTCACAAGATCTAAGGATGGAAAGCATCGAATAACTCGAAGCAGATCAAATAAATTCTGAATACCCTGAAAAAATACTCCATACTTTACGGAGTCTGCATGTGTGTAAAGTTTCAAGAAGGGAAAAGCTGAATAACTCTCATGTAGGGTGCCGGCGGTGGTAATCGGACGCTTAAGGAAAACCAAATATTTTCATAAGAAACTTTAATTAAAAACAAAAACCAAAAGTACCAGGTGAATGGACAGGTATTTGGACATATCTTCCCGAAGTGTTTTGGTTTTTTACTTTGCCTGCTTTTCTTTGACAACGATATTTTTGAGACTGATCTTGGCGGTGGTTTTTGGACAGTGGCGGTGGTTTTCGGACAGTGGGTTCACAATGCAGAATGTGCCAAGGAAATTATTTTTCTGTTTATACTTGGCAAGTATTCCGTCTATAAACTCTTTTGCTTCATTTTTCTTGTCTTTTCTTCTATTCTTGAATGCGAAAACATTAGTTCGAATGTCGGTTTTCGTAATGACATTCTGGAGAGCTCTCGGTACACACAAAACAATCTAAAAGCTAGGAGATGCGTTAGAAAAATGTTTTTTTGATCTCATTACTATTTTCGATTGATGTATGTATAGATATTTATGAATGAAATGTCAAAATCCAATCACATTTCAAATCCGACCTTTATTCATGCTCCCAAACAACTGATTTATTTGGTGTCCGAAAACCACCGCCATGAACTTTTAAGACCATTCGATATGGCATCCGCTGTCCTCCCTTCAGTGAAACTGTTTTAAGTCTTTGGCATAATGCTATGCGTTATTTACATGCTAGACATCCAATTTAAGTGATTATTTAAGATTTTTGCTTCTTTCTGGAATGGATTCAGAGTTTTGAATCAGGTATGCGATATTCGCAACAACAACTTCCAATGCCGAGCACAACGAAAGCAACTTTTTAGCGTGTTTTACATTCATGAAGGATTTTCATAAATTTGTTTAGTATCTATAATGTTACCTTTCAGTATCAAGAAATACCCTCTTTGATGGATTTCATTTGTAACGTACTTTTCTGTCGGTTTTCGCAAGTGTCCGATTACCACCGCCGTCCGATTACCACCACCGACACCCTATGTGTGAATAATATTTTATTTGCTAGAGAATTCAAACTAACAAACATGAAATATTCACCTGAATAAACCGTCTGTCGGAGATTCAAACGGAACAGTTGGTTCTACTTTTTTCGACAGCAAATATGCAGCTAAAATGAAAAAAAGAGAAAGAATCAGACTAAACAAAAAGCAAGAAATCTTATAAACATGGCCAGCCAATAGAACTTCTGGGTGTCTAAGCAAATCCTATCAGATGAGCAAAACATGAACGACGATTGAAAAAATACCCCTCGCTGAATATCAAAGCAATGGCATTGAAAAATGTCTGTTTCATTGCCGATACGTTCAAGTAGATTCAGAAATCTACCCGGCTTTAATAGGTCATTCCTTCCCGTGGATATGGGAGATTTTCTGTGGAAAGTCCCTTTCAAAAACCTGCAAAATGCGTGAAAACGACGAGCAAAATCTCCTTGATTTTCCATCCTAACAATAATGACTAATACATGTATTAGCATATATTTTGCCCTCTGGGGTCCTCTTGGGAGAACGGAATCCCCTTGAATAAGTTTTTCATACCAGGGGGAAGTCTTTTTCATCCTCCAAAGGGGACAGCAAGTGCTAAAGCGTGTTCAAGTCATTTCTGTAGGGTAGACATATTAGGGAAATTTGCTCGTAATTTTAGCACCTTTTTAAAGGCTTCTCGAATGGACTTTCTTGAGAATATCCCATGTAAAATCTGATCAGAATGTTATCATGATCAGAATCTGATTTGAATATTAGGGAAATTTGCTCGTAATTTTAGCACGTTTTTAAAGGCTTCTCGAATAGACTTTCTTGAGAATATCCCATGTAAAATCTGATCAGAATGTTATCATGATCAGAATGTTATCATGATCAGAATCTGATTTGAATATTAGGGAAATTTGCTCGTGATTTTAGCACCTTTTTAAAGGCTTCTCGAATGGATGTTCTTGAGAATATCCCATGTAAAATCTGAACAGAGTGACCGATTTCAGCCAGGCAAAATTCTAAAAATGATTCAACATGTTGGCTATTCAATCAGATATTGCAAAGTATCATTGCTCTGATATGTTATCATTGTTATATCCATTCTTTATACACGTTATCCCTTCAGCTATCAAAACAAATTGCAAAATAAATACATGATTATATACATGGTAGATAAATTTAAGAATATATACATAAATAAATGTGTCTGGATGCTGTTCTTCGAGGGAGTCGTGTTTTCAGGCTCTATACAATTTTTTTAGATTTTTCTTAAATTGATAGATCAAGGGGAGTTCTCTAATTTCAACTGGAATGTTATTCCACACGCAAAGACCGGTGTAGTGAAAGCCTTTTTTCGTCATTTCTAAGTTGATCTTTGGGATTTCTAGGTTCCTACAGTTTCTGGTATCATAACAAGAGATCTCACATCTTTGCTGAAATTTACTCCACAAGCTTTCTGGGCATAGTTCGTTGTTGATTTTGAAAATCATTACTGCCTGGTCAAACTTGATGAGATCCTCAATGTAAGGAGCAGTGGCCTTTGAAACGGCGGGTGTTTTTTCACTCACGCGGGTCACGCGGGTCACCCGGTAGGAACAAATAATGAACTAACCGTAATTATCTTGTGGATATGCATGCATAAATAATGTCTCAGTCTTCTTTACAAATGTTGATATCACGTTTCTCTGCAACGGTTCATCCTGCAAAGTAACGAAAGAAATCAAATTACCAGGCTCTGGCAGATAAGAAAATTGAATTATTTTCTAATCCACCACTTCGTGGTGGAAACTTTCAACAAAAATGATCACATTACCCTTTTCTGTATTTGCAGAGGTAGCAAAAAGGTGATTTGTAGAAGTATTCTGGAGCACCACTTGGTGCTGGAATACTGAAATGTACGCTGGGGCACTGATGACTACTGATGTCATCAGAGAATGAATTGCAAAATGCCCCCATGAAGTCTAAACAAAGTGGAGCTGATTTATCATGTTCCTGGATCCACAAACCGGTTTAGAAAGATATTTCTTTTTTGTATACACCTTTATAATTAACAGCCTCATTTTGGAAATGTTGACAAAATCTTCATACACAATTTTTTGATCACAGACTTAAGTCTTAGCATCCAAAGTTTAGGCTAGGTTCAAATTTTCATTATGCTAATGTTTGCGATTATAGATTTATGACGACCAATAAATGTGAAAACGTAGGAGGAATTTGATTGTGAAAATCGGTCAGGGCGTCCCTCATAAATTTCTCAAATCTATTCTCATCACAAAATCAAAATCGCGAACACAATGATTGTCAACATTTGTAACCAGACCAAAATTTAGGTGCTGAGTCTGAATCTGAGGTCAGAAATTTCATATGAAGCAATTTGAAGAAATTTCAAAAAGCTCGAAAACGAAGCCGCTTGGCTGAAAAGGTACATTCTCCTATGTAGGCGAGAAACATAGAAACACAAAGTTAAAAATGTTACTAACCTGAGGGAAATGGATAACAGAAAGCATCAATATTTCCATTGATATTATTGTCAGTTTATCAAAAACAGATCGGCGAACTATTTCAGCAGTCTACAAACAAACAAAAATAGATCAAACGTAAATTGATAAATACAAACTTAAGTTGTCGACATGCAATGCATAGTTAAAAGGCAACAGGCTAATTGGAAGATAAAACGTTCATCAATTACACAGAGCGTGACTTAGTTACGTACCATCCTTACTAAATCGAAAACCCTTCTTAGATTACAAAGTGGCCTTGCAATCAACAAGGAAAACTGGTATAACTTTTGGATCATATACGGTTGAGAACACGGCACAAATACACTCAGAGATGAAATAGAAATACCTAAAAATATTTTGACCTCACCTGTGTAGAAGATTATTTTGAATGTCATTCAAGGGTTTCCAAAACCACAAAAAATTGAGAATTACTTGATATTTGATAAGCAATGAATTTACCTGCTTGAGGAGTTTGGGAAGACTTTCATTGATACTATCTACGATATGTTTAGCGGCGAGACGACATCTTTCAATATCCTGTAAGACATAACAATGAAATAATAACCAAAAAATACGAAAATAGCCACTTTGATTTGAATCAACGATAGAAATAAAAAAATCGAAATCAAAATTAACCCTTGTTTGTACAAGCATAAATCTTGAAACTTTCTCTTTCCTTATAAACTAGGTTCGGTTAATGGCATCATAGGGTGTATGTCATTTGTACCATTTGGAGAATTGATGTGATCAGCGTCGGATAGAAATATCCAGCAATAAAGTCCTTTTTACTGATGCGAATGTTTTCTCTTCTTTTCAACACGACATTGAACTCTCCGTCGAAAGGTTATTACTTAGAAGAGACTGTTTTACTTTACTTATGCGTGGCTAAAAACAATCTTAATAGCCATGCCAGTAAAAATGGCAATGCAAGAACGGCATTGCAAGGATTGCGAGGTAGATTTTTGGCAATTCTAACTCCTGGCGTTTTGAAAGCTACTGCTTCTTAAATATATAAGCAATGATATCTTGCAATATCTGATTGAATAGCCAACATGTTCAATCATTTTTAGAATTTTTCCTGGCTGAAATCAGTCACTCCGTTCAGATTTTGCAATGGCTTTGCTCGAGAAACTCTCTTTGAGAAACCTTAAAAAACGTGCTAAAATCACGAGCAAATTTCCCAACATTTTACTTTGCAGCAATGACTTTTGAACAGGATAGCAAGTGCGATTCTCTTGGGAGGATTAACAAGTGTTCCACCTAATATGAATAACTTATTCAGGAGGATTCCATTCTCCCAAGAAGAAAAAATACATGAATACATGTAAGTGTCATTGTTGTTAAGAAGGAAAACCAGGGAAAAATCTCCCATATCCACGGGAAGAAATCGTCGATTAAAGTCGAGGTAAATTACTGAACCTAATTGAACATATTAGCTATGAAGCAAGACAGTTTTCAATACTATTGCTTTGAAATTCAGGGAGCAGCATTTTTTCAAACGTTGGGCGTTTTTATTTACTCACCCGGTACAAAGTTATGAAATCAAGTAAAGTAATGAAAAAAATCGATAGTCACTCACTTTCCAAAATCCAGGAGGATTCTCAAAATATTTCACCAATTTAGCTACGTGTGCTAAAGAATCTTTTAGTGACACGCATGCTCCAAATCCAATTTTGCTTGAATGTAGAGACAGATGAGATTCCCATAAATTCTCCAATATTTTTGCATCGTAAAATCGAATCGTTTCCGAAATGAGGGGTAAAACCTACAACAGATCAAAGTGAGAATTACCAGAGAGAACAAATGAGGATATATTTAGGAAAAGGAGAGGAGGATAAACAGCTACGATCATTGACTATGTTACGATGAACTTGTATTGATAGCTCCTGTTAGCGTGAAATATATTTTTTCTAACATCTAAATTTGGCAACTTTTTTTAATGTCTTATAAGGCGTTGTAACAGGAATTTTTCATGGTCACAGTTTTCCTTGCTGCAGAGTCTTCAGTCGCTAATGTAAACATAACTAAGACAGAGAAAGTCTTCAAGCTGACAGCTGATAATGCAGCCTTATAAAAACGAAGTATATTCTGAAGAACAGTTTGATTATAAAATGAGGATACCATATACATATATAACCAATTTAATAACGATACCCCTTCGGAAGAATGCTACAATAAATGATAATACAAATCTCAAAATGAATAGATAAAGACATAATAGTGTACTAATAGTAGTACTAATAATAGCGTACTAATCTTCGAAGGAGTTGTTCCTGAGGGGGTTTAATTAAATAACAAGTCTCATGGTATGCCTTCAACACGCGAAGCGGTGATAGTTCCCTGATATTAATTGGAGAGTACTTATAAAGGGATGAAGGAGGTAAGGAATCTGATTGAAAGATCAAACCTGATTGGCCATTCGTCTTAGTTCCCATCGTGAGTCTGCAACGCATTCCAATGTTTGTACAAATATCTATAAAACGAAAGAATTTTTTTTCTCAGGAATGTTGGAGATAGTTAAAAGGAATATGAGATGGGGTTAAGGGAGCGAAAAAATGATTTGTGCGGTGACCTTGCTTTGAAAAATACAAAGCAATGAATTATCAACAGGTACTGCGCTTGAAATTCAAAATCCTACCTTATGGAAATGTTGTCAAAGGCAATACATGTCTACTTTTTCAGAAATTTTGCGATTGATCTACGATCCTCCGAACATATTTTCTCACACAATTCTGAACTCTGAAGATGCTTGAAAGTATGAGTATTTGATATCATATCATACCTGCATTAAAATCTTCCCAAATGGAACGGCGTCACTTTCATTCATGATTTCCTCATTTACCTTGAAAGATGTCTCACTAAAACGAAGAAAGAGCACACAATATTTCCGGTTAAATTCTTGAGTCAAAAACAGTTTAAGATCACATTCTCTAAAACTCTTGAATCAAAAAAGTAGA
Organism: Aurelia coerulea; assembly: GCA_039566865.1. NCBI lineage: Eukaryota > Metazoa > Cnidaria > Scyphozoa > Semaeostomeae > Ulmaridae > Aurelia > Aurelia coerulea. The sequence continues at coordinate 1,338,635 of CM076948.1, forward strand.
ACTGTATAACTTGGTTAAGCTCCTGGAAATATTCTACATTTTGTATCCATTGAATTGAGAGTATTAGCAACTATTAAAAGTTCAATTGCATTAAAAAACTCCCATGCGGTTGGAATCCCATCTCACAGCCAACAAACAATTTAGTTGAGAAGACTGAAATAAAGCCTGTTTCAAATTAGGTGTCTCGTGAGATTTGCGATAAGGCAAAATTGTTCATAGAACACACTTCAATGGCTGTTATTCGCGGGCATTTTCACGTGACTTCTAAATTGAGACAGACTATAATCTCAAATGAATTCTTCTCTAGAAGAAGAAACGTGCGGGGAACGAGAATGTCTCAAAATTCGAAATAAAAACTTCGCAAATGTACGTAGATAAATATGCTATTTTCGTATATCTCAAGACCAACTTAGAACGAAATATTGTTTCTACGTACTTGAATTTTTCAAGTTTCTCTAACGCTTCTTTAGTAACTGTGTACGAACCACGAATGCCTGAAAAACACAAAGCAAATCTTTCATATTTGATGAAACTTACATCATTTTCACTCAACCAATATAAACATTTAAAATAAAATAAGTTGTACTTTGACCAGAGAATGATTAATCATTCAAAGTACAATTTATTTCATTTAAAATATTTCTATTACCAGAGACATTGTACAATATGGCTGCAAACAGATTTTTTGTTCACTCAACTAGCCTGTGAATAGGCTCTCTTAAAAAGCAGGCGCTCACGGTTTTCGCTCTTTGATTTTTCCTCGATTTTCAAGAGTCTGTTCACAGATAGCCTAGGGGTAGACCGGGTCTATTCGTACGTAGGCTAGTTCACAGGCCAGAACTCAACATGGTTGAATAGCTATACAAAAAGCTCAATTGGCCTTAAAATAAAATTTTCTTCTTCTGACTACCAGTCCCCTCAAGACAACAGACGAGTTAATATCAGAAAAGCAAAGTCACTTTATTCAAAGCAGTTTTTAAATATTTCTTTTTGACTCACCCAGTAGATCTATTCATAAAACTGAATTGAATTGAAAAAATATAATGATCTTACCTTGTGAAAGAGTTGCAGTTAAATCATCAAAACCCTGTTTAAAATAAAAATAATCGTTACAGTTGAAAAAAAGTGCTCCGGAAATAACAATGGTGAAATTTTGGTTCAAAAACCAGTAACCTGGCTTTTTAAGTCCGCTTATTTGTTAAACATTTCAACGAAAATTTACAGGAAGTTACATGATAGATAGCTGCCAAAAGTATCAGATTTGCCCCCCAACCAAAGCAGGGTTAAACAATCGAATCTAAGAGAGTAACCACTACTCTGCTAATATAAAAGATACTTTGCAATATGCAAGAAGGTAGTCTTGAGAGCAAAATGATAATGAGCATAAACACATACCAAACAAGTCGATTGTCCTTCTGTTTTCCGCATGGTTTCCAACAGTGAACATGTCTACGAAAATAAAGCATCATTAGAATCAAAACACGTTATCTAAGGGTATGTTTGATTGGAAATTCCAAACCAATCAAATTGTGAAACAGTAGACTTCGTAGAGACGGAAAGAACGTTTTCCGACCAAACACAAAAATATTGAGAATGGTAGGCTTCGGATTCATCATGGTGACTTGCTAACGAAAACAAGAATCTCTGGAATCAAGAATCTTTGCTTCTTGGAACAGAATGTTCCGAAGGTCTTCAATACCTACCAAACGTACCGTGTTGAGAATTTTGTAATCATTCAAAGATGGATTCTGAGTCTACCAAGTCTAGTGTTTTCAGAACTGGCATCGATTGAACACAAATAATATTAAACTGCAAACAGATCCATTTGCCAAATATTTTTAGCAACAACAATAAATTCTTTGAGCATACCTGGTTTTTCGCCTTCTCTTTCTCAACTAATGAAGAGATCAGTTTTTGTGTCAGAGGGTCGCTTTCCTGCAACGCAAAGAAAAATGTTGAGACGTTATATCTTTGGATACCTATGGACAACCTACAAGATTGGTCATCTGGCCAGGGGGAGGGGAGGCACTACATATATTTTGGGTACTAAGGATGTGCCATCGGGAAGGGTATTGATTTTCATGATTTTGGTATGAGGAACAAATATGCAATTTTTGAAAATTAGTATGAGGTTGGGTATATTTGTGAGGCTTGGATGGCACGTCCCCGACGAAATCTGGACTCCCCCCCCCCCCCCCGGCACCTGGCAGTCGTATAAGACAGCAAGGTTATATCTACGGTCATCTCCAAGTTAAGCAAGGTTAAATCTTAAATCATAAGACAACAAAGCTTAAATTTTATCATCCTTGGAGATGCAACGACAATTGGGGTGAGAGCATTTTACCACTATAAACTGGATGATGAAAAAAATGATTTACCATAGTGAGTGATCGTGATAATGGTTCATGCCTTGGTAGTCCTCTTCCACGATTAGAACCAAAATTATGGCTCACAGAAAATTTATGATGATCGTCAATGCTTCTCCTAAAATGAAAATAGAATGATGATGAAACTACGATCTGCAACAGACTCTATATTCTTTACAACATTGTTTAGGGTATTCCGCAGCATAGCTCCCCTAAATCTTAGGGAATTTATCTGATATTTCATTGAGTGAAACCTCCAAGGAAGTTTGCATGAAACTCTTTTGCGTAAGTTACATCTATCAAACAAAACTTACCTGAATAATTTCTCGATTGCTAACGTTCGTCAAATGCCCTTTGCATGTTAACTTTGGTCATCTCGAAGGTATGCTTGACCGAGAAAAAATGACGAACCAAAACAACCCAAGTTCTGATGATCAATCCGTTCACATAAATCTACGTTCACATAACCTACCTACTTGGTTTGCTCGTCATACTTTTTGAGGATAAAATTCCAAAGTTGCGACAACATGGGCACAATGGGCGACACTACTGTAGCTATTTTCATAATATTTGTGTCTCTATGTTAAGTGTAGGTTTTAGGGTTGTTGTGTATTTCCATGCTCCCTTTGCCGTTGTTGTGTAATGTTGTAATAGTTCGTTATTGTAAATTTTATGAGAACATACAAAAAACATAAGTCTGTATGTCAGTAAAGAAGAGCACTTACTTTCGTTCAGTTGATTCATTCGCTGGATTTGCGGCTCGTGTTAAAGTGTAAGCAGGGAATGTATAATGAATATGGTTCGTAATGAAGAATTTTAGAATCAGTTCATATGCCAATAATCTTCCTTCCCTCCATTCCCAAAGTTCACTCACATCCACGTCATCTGAAGGGATAAAGAACCATTTAGTTCATGAAAAAAAGGTAAGAAGATGGAGGCAAAGAAAAAAGACTTTAAATCAGCACACCAAGGCCTTTCGAACTTATGTTCTCTTCAGAGTGGAAATGTTAGTCACACTCATAAGAGAACATAAGTTCGAAAGGCCTTAGTGTGCTGATTTAAAGTCTTTTTTCTTTGCCTCCATCTTCTTACCAATTTTTAGTATTTCACCTACCAAATATAGTTCATGAAAAATAGAAAAAGGAAAAAGTTTTAACCTAAATTTAGAGATATCCAAAACGTTTGTTTTCGAAAAGACAAAGCGGTTTGTCTTCCTGAAGAATAGATTTCACACTTTTGGATGCATTTGATACAGGTGATCAAATGAAAATAAACAGAGAAGGCAAAACATTATGGTTGGTTGTACACAAAGTCACAATCATGTTGGGGTCTTTAAAGATTTGTTTACTTACTATTGCGCAGTGATTGGAGACATTTAACACCATTCCTTTGAGGCTTAGATTCCACTGCAGCTGCAGACAAAGATGTAATATCAGTTTTCCAGCCAGCTACCAGACTCTGTGTTACTAGTTTTGAAAACACGATCTTCGGGGTCTGTTTGGCAGCTAAAAATAGAAAGAATACAGCGTGGATTACAATTTTTCATTGCTCCCAATTAATCATGGTAAAAACAGGAATAGTACTTTGTGAAAAAACGGAGCCTTGCTGCATCAGAAGTGAAGAAAAACTAAATAAAATTGGGCACATAATGGCTTCTTGCACAACAAAGTATATATATAGTATATATTCTCATGGAAATTCTGTAAGATCGTGTTTTGCATTGAAGAATAGGCCTCTGTTTTACTTGAAATAAGGTTATAATCTAACACACGATATACCTTGCACACATTAACATGACAAGAATGAAAAGTCTTCTTGAGCCATATGAACGACTATACAGCTTTCTAAACAAGAATTCTTAGGCAGGAAAACAATTTGCATTGCGTTCTATCATGGCATCAAGATTGATTCTATAGAAATTCAACCATTAAATGCAATGTATCTTGGTCAAATGCCCCCCCCCCCCAAAAAAGCTATCTTTTCCGCAATCGTCTGTTTTAAAAGATTCTAAATTTACGAAAACATTATCAATTAATCGAAAGAAAGCAGCAAGGCTCAAACAAATCTCCTTTCCTGGTAGCAAGCTAAGTACCTATGTTTCTTCTCGTGTACTTTTTTTTCTTTCCCAATATACTGCCCAACGCTATCCCACTTCTTTTTCTCCTTCTGTCTTTCCTTTTTTTCCCTTCCCTTCCCTTCCCTTCCCTTCCCTTCCCTTCCCTTCCCTTCCCTTCCCTTCCCTTCCCTTCCCTTCCCTTCCCTTCAGCTTCTTTTTCTTTCCTGGTAGCAAGCTAAGTACTTTTGTTTCTTCTCATGTACTTTCTTCTTCTTTCCCAATATACTGCCCAACGCTATCCCACTTCTTTCTTTCCTTCTTTCTTTCCTTTTCCCTTTCCTTCCCCTTTTCCTTCTCTTATTTCCCCTTCCCTTCCCTCCAGTTTCTTTTCCCCTATACTCTTCTTCCTTCCTGGGAAATTTGAGCACTGAGCCCTGAAAAGCAGTTAGTTAACTCACCAAGATATTTCAAAACAGAACTTGCAGCTTGTCTGACTGTTGATGCAGGGTGCATCAAATAATGAGAGAATGTTGCAAAACATAGATGCCAATTGTGAAGGATATATTCTATTGGGACATGCTGAAAGATAAAAGAATTAGCTGTCATATAAGGTTAAATAACGGACGTAAGCTAAATAGTTTCATTTCACATTGGTCACGGCAAACTTGCCAGACAATATGCTAACGACAGACAGATGTTAGCCTTGCAGTTATTTGGAATAGAGCAATAAAATAACCGAATAAGTTTCTTTCAGATTGATAATTTCATCTTCAGATCGTATTTGAAGATTTCCTGTCAAACAGGTTAGAAAAAGGGGCAAATAGGGACGTTTCTCGATGTTTTTGTCAACCACCGTAATCATTTACAAATTGTAACAATTTTTACAATTTCAAAATATTTCTTCGTTCAATACAGTTTTGTAACAAAGAAGAGTCTGCTTGAGGTCAAAGACAAAAACAAAATTTTGGCATCGCACCTTGACTAAAAATTCAGCTACTTTGATAATTTCAAAATATTTCTTCGTTCAATACAGTTTATGACAAAGTAGAGTCTGCCTGAGGTAAAAGATAATAACAAAGTTTTAGCATCACACCTTGACTAAGAATTCAGCTGCTTTGATATAACCATCTACTTTGTTTGCATCAGTGAATTTCCAAAATCTGCCCGCCTGCGAAGGAAATGTTTACGTGTAAAGACACTATTTATATTCTGAGAACATTGTTAGCGTAAAGAAGAAGCAAGCATGGCAATCGATGCAATCAAAACAGCCTGAGAAATATCCTTCCTTTCTGTTGCATTTCTGTTTCCGTTAGCCTAAAGAAGAAGGAAGCATGGCACTCGATGCAATCACAACAGCCTAAAAAAAAACCTTCCTTTCTGTGACAAAAACAAATGTGTTTGAATTTCTTTGAAAAAGTGAGAACAATGTCATGTGAAGAAGCGGATGTAAACTTTTATACATAACACAAAATTTTGAAAATTATGGCCGCTATTGTTCCAATTGCCAATGCATTGCTCACAGTTTCATCATCCAATTATACAGAAACTTTGCGACATCAGATTTTCTAATTACTACCTTAAAAGCAAAAGAATAAAAATCTACAAACCAAATCTTTGCCATAATATGCTCCTTTTGCAAGATACAACAGCACTTCTTTAAATGACTTGAGAACTTCCTGCCAGAAAAAGACGAAAGTTCTATCATTTACAGTAATTTGTTTCATTGCTTCATTCAGAGAAGAGATAGTGGCAGAAATACGTTATAAGGTAAGACCAGTAGCTTAAAAGTCACATTGGTGCTAAATTTGTAATACAATTAGCAACAGTTGCATTTGATTGAAACCTCAATTCAAAGCGATTAGTGATTGCAGACAATGGAGATTCTCTCAACCAGTAATTCAGAACAAACAAAGCCGCAAAAGTTTTTCTGAAACTAGTAGGGCAAACTCTCACCTTGTATGAGCGAAAGGTGGTTTCTAAGAGGAGATATGTGCTTAACAAAAGAAGAAGGGCAAATCTAAAGTTCTGTTTTGTTTATTTGATTCAGAATCCGAGCAGAAGGCATTGTAATTCTCGCATGTTTAGGGCTTAAATGAAACGATTAAAAAATAGCTCCTGAATCAAATAAAGAAAATCCGCCAGACAGAACTTTAGATCTACCCTATTTCTGTCGTCACATAACTTCCCTTCAAACCCACCTTTTGCTTGCACAAGGCGACAGTTTGCCCTAATAGTTTCAGGGAAACTTCTGCGGCTTTGTTCGTGTTGAATTACTGGTTGAGAGAATTTCCTTTGTCTGCAGTCGCTTTGAATTGAGGTGATAATCAAAAGCAACTGTTGCTGCTGTATTTTCTTTACTAATGAATCATCCTTACTATTAGAATCGGGGCAATACTAAACCAAAATACTAAAACTAAAAATAATAATATAATAATAATGATAATAATAATAATACTAAAACAACAGACTCACCATAAACTCTGAACGTAGAAGAAAAGAGCAGAAAGCTTTGTTGGCATTTTCTTTGATACTCAGTTGTGAATTCGATAACAGTTTGTATAAAATTCGATGAAGTTGATCAGTAATGAATGATGGAAATGTTTCAAAATGATGCTTGCCAAACTAAAAAAAAAAGATAAGAACAATAAACCAGAAAAGTTTTGTTGACCTTTTTTGTGGTGTAAAACTTGAAAATAGGCTTGAAATAGGAATAATAACTAGAGTCGTTTCGAGTATTATGGAACACTTAACGGGAAAAAATTAATTGACAGTATAATTCATGACACATTTGACCAAACTTGGTATTAGCAATTAGGCCTAAGCATGCTCTAATGCTTCATCAGTATGCTCTGATTCTGAAACGTGGGTTGGTAATAAACAAGACAAAAGAATGAACCCGGGTTGAGTTGGGCATTATGGAACGCTGTCGGGTATTTTTTAACTAAGCTATTTCTATTGTTTGTTTACTGGTTAATGTTTGAGATATCTCAAGAAAATGGCAGCCAGAAATTACTCTCGTCTGATGTCCTTCGTTATCAGCGATACAGAGAGTACACAAAATGCTACAGCAGCCTAACATCGATCAAAATATAACAGAAGAGGTATGAAGACTTGCATCAAGTGAAATTAACAAGTTTCTTTCTCATCACCAGGCCCCTAAGCTTCATTTATTGAATAATGTACCAAAATACCCGACGTCCCATAATACCCGAAACCACTCTGGTCTGCTGAAAACTTTTCAATCAAACACATTGTTCACAAAAAGAAATGCTATGTTTTGTAAACAAATCAGCACCGCAAAAATAAACGTGGAAGCACGTAGAAGTGGAAGAAAGTAGAAGCAAAGAGAAGTAGAAGTAGAGTCTGATGCAAGTAGAAGTTATCTGAGTAGATAAAGTAAACATCGAAGTGGAAGCAAGTAGAAGCAAGGAGAAGTAGAAGTAAAGTCTGGTGCAAGTAGGAGTTATCTGAATAGATTAAGTAAGAAAATAAACTCTTTTTGTCTGAAATATACTTGATTTTTAGGTTTATGTGGACAAATTCGAAAAACGTCTCTTTCAAAAACATTTAGTTATTCCAAGGTTCTTTGATCAATAAGTACTCATTTGGTTTGGGCTTAAATTTCAACAGCAAATGGGAATATTAGAGAGAAAGTTGAACATGGAGAAATCTGAATTAAAATGGTTACATACCGTCCTGCACATTACTGTTCCTCCCCCATGATTATCATGAGCATTGTCTTTGTACACTACAGATTTTGGAACAAGACCCATCTTGAAACATTGCAGTATTCCAGCAATTGCTTGAGGAAAGGAGATGATAACAATGCAAAATGATTTAGTTAAGGATTCGAAGTAAAACAATTTTCAGTTTTGTAGTGTTCTACACTTTATCTTAGGCCTTGTTTAAACATCGCTTTTTGCCGAGTCGGATTGAAATTAAAATGGTTAAAATGGCAACTTTTCAAAATGTACAAGTGCATTGGCTATGTGCAGTGGCATTGCAGCGCAGTGGCATGTAGAAACTGTGGAACGTGGCCTAGAATTGATTCATTAAAGATGATTTTTTAAATCAAGTCGTTTCTGCCGTTTAATACGACAGAGCTGGTGGACTCCTGCCGTATTATCTTTTCAAAAAGGCAGGTGACTTAAACATCGTTTTTATGTCGAATTTAATTGACACTTAAAAGTTTTTAGCAGCATCTACAGAGTGTCCCAAAAAAATTGTGCCCCGTTTGTCTGAAGAGTGCGACAAAACGGGAAAAGATTCTCGCCAAACTTATGCATGAAAGTGCTCTTCAGATGTTCAATTAAAGTTTGACACCATTCCCGTAAAAATCCGTTGAAAAATGACGGAGCTACGACCTTCAGAAGACCCAATTTGCCTGACGACTGAAACCAGCAGTCGGCAATTTTGCCTTACTATTTTGCAGTGATAAGTATCTTCACGTGAGGTAAGAAATAATTTCTGTGAGGTCAGAAATTGTGGAACTCTCCGAGGATTATCGGGATTTTCACGAGAGCTATGACATTGGAGGCTGCTGTTTCATTTTCATTCCATAAAGCTATTTATCGCTGCAAAATAGTAAAACAAAATGGCCGACCGCTGGTTTCAGTGATCAGGCAAATTTGGTCCCCTGAAGGTCATAGCATAGCTCAATCATTTTTCAACGGATTTTTATGGGGATGGTTGCAAACTTTAATTGAATATCTGAAGAGCACCATCATGCAAAATTTTTTGCGAGAAACTTTTGCCGTTTTGTCGCAATCTTCAAACAAACGGGGCACAATTTTTTTGGGACACTCTGTATTAAATTCAACGCTGCAAAAATGTGATGTTCAAACTGGGCCTTTATTCTTGCATTTTGTCAAATGGTGTTCAACAAACACAATGAAAAATAATATTTGTCTATCATCTGTTGAAGTACAGGAAAGTATATCTTTCAAAGATGGTATGTAGATGGTTTCTTTGAAGTCTTAAATACTGCTGATTACATTTATCAATAAAGTTTATTGCAAATAGTGAAAAATAATGTTTTTCTATCATCTGTTGAAGTACAGGAAAGTATATCTTTCAAAGACAGTATGTAGATGGTTTTTCCCTGAAGTCTTAAATACTGCTGATTACATTTATCAATAAATTTTATTGCAAACGGTGAAAAATAATGTTTTTCTATCATCTGTTGAAGTATAGGAAAGTTTATCTTTCAAAGATAGTTTGTACAGTAGATGGTTTCTTTGAAGTCTTAAATACTGCTGATTACATTTTATCAATAAATTTTATTGCATACCCATAATAGCACCTTCTTTTGCTTGCCATGTACTTACATTGTTATCACATATCTGCAAAAAATTGATTTACAAATTCATTATATCATTTTTCAGAAGAATTGTCTGTTATCTTTCATCACAGTGCAGCTGGATTTTATCTGGGGCACAACTTATGTAATGAATATATATTTCGAACACATTTGAGAATTCTAAAGAATTCTCAGGCAGGAAGCCCATGTTAATATGCACAAGGCATGTAGCTAGCAGATACAAAATAACTTTATCCAGAAATATTTCAGAATATACCTCTTAGCTATTCTGAAAAGAATCGCTAATATTTTGCTACATCCGGTAGATATTTTGCTCATTTCGTAGAGTTTTCGAATATGCACAAAGGTGATAGAAGCTCTGACACCATTTGATCGAACCTCACATATAAAAATGTACTGTACAAAAATAACGCTCGATCCAGGCCCTTTTGTAGAATAGCTAAAAGGTCTATTCAAAAATCTCCTTCATCCATCATTATCACTTGGTAAAATGAGGCAATAAAACTGACAAATGATTGAGAATAAAACTGACAAATGATTGAGAATACTCTACCTGAGTGAAAGTAATGAAAATGTCTTCAAATTGCTTGAGAGATAAAACTTCAATAAACGCCAACATTCTTGAAACTGTGCTATTTCTGATTGCTGACCAAACATCTTTCACACCTTTTACTATGATGGCCTTTAAAAAGAGAGATGAAATTGAGATCATTATAATTTAGCAAATTAAAGAAGTGAAAAGTGAGGGGATATTTCCAAAAGAAAATACTGCAAATTTGATTCTTAGCTTATTTCTAATTCATCTTGATTTTCCTGACAAAAAATTTTTCTTGCTCTAGGAATTTCATACTTGTGGCAAAATCTGATTCTCCAATGCAGCTGAAGGTGTCAGATTCTGTTTGGCATTCTAATTTCCTTCTATTCAATCCCAGAACCGTCGAGAGGGGGGTTAACCAGGGTAGTTACCAGGGGGCCCGGGGCCATTGGGGGCGTATGTATTTTTTCTTTGTTGTGGTTTCCTTTCAGGAACATTTTCAGGCCCGCAGGCCCACTGAGATTCCAAATGAAATCTAAAAGCAGCATTTTACCAGTGCATAAAAGGGCGTGGCCCAAGGATAAAAGGGTGTGGTTCAAAAACTTCCGGCGCCTTCGGCGTCGAGGGCCCCTCCTTCTTCCCTGACCCTGGGGCCCGGCCCCTCTCTTGACGGCCCTGTTCAATCCTCCCATCCTTTAATCTCTTCTACTTAAAGACAAATGATGGAGAAATAAAGCAACTTAAGTTAGGGGCCTGGGAAATCTAAATATATCCTATTGAATTCCATTGTATTTGATGATCTTGAGAGATCATCAAATCAATTGGGCAGATGAGGGTACTCAGCCGTCTTTTGTTCTATTTTGATACTAGATGCCATACATCCACCATTTGTCTTTAACTTGGCAGTGCATTCTAATTTTTCTTTATCAACTGATATACAGTATTTAGTTTCATAAATCCAGGGCTTATACTGTATATAGTTTATCAAAAAACAATTTCACATATATTAGATTTTAATGAGAATAGAAAACACAGTTAACAAACCTTGACATGGCTGAAACTCTTGTCATTAATCACTGTTTCTTCAGAAGTCACCTGTGTTAGCCATCCAAAGATGTGATTCAATAACTGACTCCTGACAACTGGTAAATTGTAAGCTGCAAAGAAATCACAACAAAATTTCAATTCTTGCGATGTTTCATGTTTTCTATTTACAAAATGAATCAGACAGTTTGCTTCAAAATCTTAGCTCTCCCTACAAGCTTTGCACAGTTAAGTCAATATCTACATGATGTTTTTCCATCTAACCAATATTTCCTGAGACCCTGTTTATACTGTACTGGGTCAACTCTGGATCTATAACAAAAAATGAACAGATCAGCCCCCTGCTTACACTATTTCTGCTGACTCATAAATATTTGTTCCTTCCATCTGTAGGAAATTATTTCCAGAACAGTGTAAATGTTCTAAAACTGTAACAACTTTGTAATTGATAACAACTACTGTATACCAGCATAGTGCAATTCTTTAGTTTAATTATTATATCATTATCATTAGTTTAATTCTTCTCCGTACAAATTCCTATTTCTGTAATGTTATTTCTGTTTAAAGTTGATGTTTACCATTATCATCTTCTGTAACTTGTCATTGTAATTTTAGTTAATTGTTGTTAGTTAAAGGATTTTTGTATGTAGTGGAATTTTTAAAATGAAACTGAACTGAACTGAGTGCAAGCATAGTCTTAGTTTATGTACCTTGTCCCAAAGCATATTCATAAGCATCAAGCAGCTGAGGGCTCAGTTTCTCTTCTGCAGCAAACCTAAAAGTAGAGGAAGATTTTAACAATTATACCTGAATCCATGCTTAATTTGAACCTAAATCTTATTCCTGAGTGAAAAATGTTGTTCTTGCAAGCTACAGTACCAAGCTTCAGATAGAATTTGCTTATTGTCTTCAAGTTTTTATACTGGAATCATTTTAAATGCAAATACAAAACTGGGACTATGCCTTGTGAAATGTTCACTATATCTTTAGTTTGGAAAATTTCCAAACAATTTTGATGCACCACAGACATTCAACTCTTTATTTGGACCAATAAAATCTAATTCCCTATACAATTTGAGTCTCCTTTGGTCAGCATAATAGCATTGATGCCTATCATCAATCCAGTCCGCAGAGTGCGGCAACTGCACGCATGGGATTTTTCCCCAAAATTTTATATGCATGCCGATTTTGAACAAGATCTTTCGTTCCTTACTTTGAAAACAAAAGAATCAAAGATCTTGCGCGTGAGCACACCACTTCTTCATTGGTCTGCACGCGTGAGATCTCGTTGAGAACTGCCATACTATGCAGACTGGCAATCAATCAAGACAATCACTAATTTTGCATTGAAAATAAAATCTTATTATTGTTTTCCAAAATTGAACGAGCCTGCCATGCTATTTCATTTGGCATTCTAAATCTTTCTTTCCACAAGATTCTGCGAATACAATGGTTGGCTTTGGACAAACAATGCTTTGGTTTGCAAAAATCGGTTTTTACTACTGAATTATTAATTGAATGTCTGCCTGCGAAAGATACTCAAAAGCAGTAAAAATACTGACAGCTTTATCAGCTCATCCAGTTTAGTATTCAGCATAGTCTTTATCCGTGATTCTTCTTCAAAAGTTAAGCTTCCAGTTCTGATCCTGCGGACAGAGCTTTGCCTTTGAGTCGGATAAGACCTTTCACTTCTAAGGAGAAGTTCATTTAGGCCCTCCGCTGAGTCCTGATGCTCGGACCATCCAAAACGTCTTTCAAATAAATAAAAAGTCAATGCTTTCAGGATATTTGGATTCTTAATAAGATCTATAGGGATAATTGAAGTTTCTTGGCTGTCTATCTTTGCTTTGGCTAAAAACGATAACTCCAAATCTTCACTGTTAGCAGACGAGTTCCCTGCAGGAGTCGCGCTAAGCCAAGTCGTCGACTCTTTGATATAAATGAAGAAATCATCGACGCTTTCATATTCTTGTCTGATATCTTTAGTTGTACTTGATGTAATAATGTTTAAAGCAAGTAAAACTGGCTTTTCTTCCGCCATTTTTAAATAAATTCATTTATTTTTGTGGCAAAATGTTGATAATTGCACCTGCTGCTAGTGCTAAACTTCCAGTTTCTGATAGCGCCATTTTAAACAAGCATACTCTCTTGCTCCCCTGTGGGTGTTACCAGGACGCCAACTGAAATCTGAAATTCATCGATTTATGGATGTGATTAAAAGATGGATTTTATCTGCCAAGTTTTCGGATATTGCAATTTTGGAAATTATTTATTTAGCAAGCGAATTCGGCTGTTCAGTGAAACACACCGGAATATCGGTTAAAAATTGTCTGATTTTTCTTCACATTTTTGGGATAAAGTCGGCAGAACATTCTGTCATCCAGTGCCCATATTTGAGCAGTTTTATCGTCTCTTTTTCACAATTTGCAGCTACTTAAAAAATATCACTGTAACGAAAGCTAATCAATAAATTCGGACGTTACCTAAGTAATGTTATCAACGAGGGCCCTGTCTTATAGCTCCGTGGACTTGCCCAAGTCGTCTTGTAAGGAAGAAAGAGACTCTTTCCTCCTTACAAGACGACTTGGGCAAGTCCAATAGCTCCATAGAAAGTGGAGTTTATTAAGCGACATAAGAATTTCCCACTCAGTTCAACGAGATTTCAGCAGCAAATTCACACATTTTCACACAAAAGAATTGAAAAATATAAAACAGGGAAAACAGTTCAGCGCAGAAAAATCTTCCATCACCAAAGCAGATCATCAGATAAAAATTCTGTTCAACTTTTAAACAAGAATCTACAAATATTCTACAGAATTAAATAGAAACTACGTTTCTCGTTTCTCACTACTTTTGAATTCTAAATAAAGATTTGAGAGCAAATTGCCAAAACTAAGAGTTACGGACTACTAGTGGGCGGGGTATGTTAGTATGTTCATTTCATTGCACAAGTAGTGACACTTTGTAGGGGGTAACGGCATTGGGTATCTTTTTCAGACACTTACAGGGTGTCCCAAAAAAATTGTGCCCCATTTGTCGGTAGATTGGGACAAAACGGCGAAAGATTCTCGCAAAACTTTTGCACGATTGTCCTCTTCAGATGTTCAATTGAATATCTGAAGAGCAACACCATGCAGAAGTATGGCGAGAATCTTTTGCCGTTTTGTTGCAATCTTCAGGCAAACGGGGCACAATTTTTTTGGGACACCCTGTAAATGGAAGCATGTGTGGTAGTCTGAAAAAATTTCGGAAAGGTAATGGAATCCAAAGAATTCATCAATAGTTTGAACAAAGATGAGCACCAATTTCATCATATTTTGGGAATTACGGTCAAAAATTCTGAAAGTTGTGCAAAATTATGGGTGCAATTCTCTTGAACAAAGTGATATGCCGGTGATATGTCCCCGTTCAATATGATAGATCCAGGTACCCTACCAGGTTACAGAAAATTCATGATACAGCAGATACTGCCTATTTATGAACTAAATTTAAATATTAACAGAAATACAAAAATAACATCTTATTTGGAAAATTAGGCATACGGAGGTAGGGGGAAATCCCGATCTCATCCAGCTCCTATACGAAAACATGAAGGGCACGTGTAGATACCACATCGTACCCTTAACTAATAAAAAACTTATGTTTGTCTGAGAGTTAGGATTAATATTTTATCTCTCTATTGCAAAATGTGTCAGTAGAATGAAAGGCTTCCACCACATAACTTCTTTCAGCTAGCAAAAAAATCTCTTGCCGTCTACACTCTCTCTGACTTGCAGGATACTCTTCATAACGATAAAGCTTCGGGTCTGGAACACAGGCTATACCAAAATCTGACTTCTACCAAAATGATTTGTACTAATCTGATATGTTTCATTTTCAGTTCTGAGTTGCACAAATATACTTAGTGCCAAGCGATTCGTAACGATCGGTCTTGCATCAATTTTGACTTGGCGTTTTGACTATTCTAATTCTACTCTTGGCGATGCAAAATCTACCCATTCAGTTTCGTCTTTGATCAAAATTTCTTCACGGCCAGTTCTCTCAGCGTCACAGGCGAGTCCAAATCAAAAGCTGTTTTAGCTTCTACTGTTCTTAGTTTGTTATGCAGCCAACTAAAATCCATTTTTAGCTTTACTCTCAAGTCGATTGTACCTTTCATCAAAGGCAGCAAATACGGATTATCGATGTCAAACTGCAACAATTCAAGAGCTTGTGCTGCATATTGTTCTGCTTCGAAAAACTTTCGCTGTACTTTGCACACCTCAACCAACGCACACAATGTTGCGACTATCTCGTGTTCACTATCATGAAGCTTTCTTTGTAACTGCATTCCTAATCTAAACTGATCGATGCATTCTGTATAGTCCTCTGATCGCAAACATTCGGTTCCCATTTTCAAATGTCGAACATAAAAAAATTCTTTAAAAGCCTGACATTGCCGAACGCCTTGCTGATGAAACACGAATCTTAAATATTTTTCGAATTTTCTTCCTCGTGTTTCTAATAAAGTATTGTCGTAATTGCCGAATAATTCCTTTTTAGGAAAATTCACATCTTTCAGGGCGTTTGGGCATTCTTTCCGAAGTCCTTTGTGTAGATTGTGAAAGTCGCTGTAACGTCTTTCGATAATGGCTTGATCTGTGTCTAGCTTTGGCACTTCCATTATGATGATTGTATACAGCTGGCAAATAAATAAAGAAGTACATCAGTTTCATGATAAAGCGGAGAATGATGCAAGCGACAACAATATTCATATTTCATATACAACGGGTACCCGCAAATAAGAAACCACTTTTTAAATTGAGGCCTCGGAAGTTTCTTATCTAAAGAGACCTTTTCATGATCAGGGTCAAAGTTTCCTATACATAGGTAATCAAGTCAAGTTAAGGTATACATGCATGTGTATTGAACATTACTGGTACATTTTGACATTCTTACCATGTTACATTTTTTGTGTGAAACTTTAATTTTGAAAATGCATTCTGTTTTGAGAATGCTACATTATATTACAATCATTTATGGGAATATGTTTTGGCATTTAGGAGGAAACTGTGACAAACCTGAAAATAAGAATTTTTCAAATTTCAGAGCTAAAGTCGTTTCTTATTGAAAGAGCCCTTTTTGAAGAAAATGAGGCCTGTTTCTTATACAAGGGGGTTTCTTATTTGCGGATACTTACTGTATTCATATTTAATTCTTTTAAGGAGGGTTGCCCTTCAGCAGAAGCTGGTTTCAAGGGGCCCTCCAATAAAAACAATAATTAAAATCTACTGAAACAATATAAAAAGCTATTACTTAAATCAAACAATAACAACCTTATTTACAATATTTAAAACCTAATGCTTAAAATTTACAATCAAAACGAAAGAAAAAGATGCCTGCACCTAAATAGTTTTGAAACTTTTCAGTGAGGCTGCCTGCTTTTCCACAGTTTTGCACCTCTGTAGGAGAAACATCTCTGGCCATTATTTGACCTTTTCTTGGGTAACCTAAGGTCGGTTCCTGTATTTCGAAGGCTGTACGATGAACACTACGAATTTCGTGCGAAAAGGTCGCGAGCCAGCTCATTTCAGGACTTGACAATCATTGTAAAGTTCATTTTATCGACATGCCATGTTGTTATAAATACAGTTGACCATTCCAGGAGACTTAAATCTAAGAATAACTTACCGAGCAGGCCTTTCATCTTGATTGTTCCTTGGTATAAATTTGCCATGTATCATAATTAGATTTAGATTTATATTTAGATTCGCTGAAGACGAACCAAGTTTGGTTCGAAACGTACAAAAACATGTCTAAGTCAAATTAACAACAATTCTTTTTGACCGTTCATGTCCACTATGTACAACGTTTAAGTCTGCTGGAATTGTCAATTGTATTTATAACAACATGGAAAGTCGATAAAATGAAGTTTAAAATGATTGTCGTCGCTTGCCTCATTCTCCCAAAAACTATTTAAAAATAGTCTAACTAGGATCTGAAACAAGTTGAAACGACTGTATGGGCGTATGTCGTAAACTTAAAACTTTATTAGTTAATACTTTCTACGGTGTCACTCTCACCATGTGGGTTAAAAGATAGGCTGTATGATCGTATGATTGTAATTTTATGGTTTGGAATGTGTCTAGGGTATTTTTGTTTTTATCTAAATAAGTTTATGTTAATTTTGTTTACGCTGTAAAACGTCTGTATTATTGTAAGTCTATAGTTCGGAATGTAACAAGGGTATCGTAATTTTGGTTTTGTGTAAATTTTATGTTACTCTAATTTTATTTACATTGTATATAAACCTGGCTGTCCAAAATTGTAAAGTAAACTGATGAAGATTTTAATCGAAACGTCTTGACCAATAACAGTGTGTTTTTATATACTTTCTACGGTGTTATGCTATATGTTGTTTATTATGAAACACAAGACCAAGGATGAAATATAACGACAGGCAGTAAACATTTCTGAAGTAGACATAAAAATTCACGAAACAATGGAATTCTATTTCAAACTTATTTGTTGTATACTGACCAAATCGCTAAGTTGTGTTGTGTACACGATGTAATAGCGACCTCCATATAATATCGATATCTTTAGCCCATTCAAGAGCCAAGGACAACTGTTTTAATCCTAAAATAACAGTGATGGCTTCATTTATGTTTATGTTTATACTTTTATTCATTTATTTACAGACGTATTTATGTTTTGGTTACAATACAATAAATTGGTGGGTGAAGACAAAAACGGAATTTCAGAAAATGAAGAGGACATCGATAATACTTGCAAAAGCTTTCAACCCTCCATGTAGGCAAGGGTACACAGTTAAAATTTGCTAAATTTGAACAAAACAGTTTTGCCTCGCAGTTAGCCTGGCGTATTTCCAATTAATTCGAAGCACTTGACATGAAACTGAATTTTAACAACAGATCGAATCGAAACTAAGTCTATCAATGTCTCATTTTCATTTGCTGTTTTATCTTATATGTTACAAATGTGTGGTTTATTGTTTTAAGTTCAAAAATGTCTGGTATTTCTTTATCTGTCGTAATGAAAATAATACCGAAACAAAGCAGTTCATTGACTTTGTTCTCACAAAAATCAAAAGGCCCTGTTAGAATCCATCCATATGCATTAGCATACCTTCATATATGCTGACAAAATTTCAAATTGAAAGAAAAATAATATCAACATTTTTTTCGGCATAATACGCTCTTCCAATGTATCATGACCTTGGGGTATCTTGACCCATCATCTTATGGGGACCTGCCATTTTCAAAGAAAATTTCTAATAATTGTCAGGGCTATCATTCTGTAAATGTAATTAAAGTCAGGATCACAATTCCAGGGACTTCGCCAGTCCAAAAAATCTATGGTGGAAAAATACAAGGGAGTCTGGGGCAAAGCCGCAGAAAGATATCCCTGACCACGCCCTTCAGACTCTCGGAAAATGTGGGAAACGCCCTTTTATTATTTTGATATCTTTCAATATTTTTGGAATAGCAACCATCTCAAGCAGCATTTTCCGTAGCCTGCGTGCAAACTTTCCACAAAATATGAAACATTTCCTTCATTTCCTACAGTTCTTACATTTTTGCCAATATTTCTCTGCAGCAGGGCACATAATTCCAAACATCTCTGAAAATAATACCAGCAATAATTCAGCAATGTCTCTGGAAATGGTTCCCATAATTCCACAACTGTTTAGAAAAGATACCCCTAAAAATGGCACGTCCCTGTAACCATGACGCTACTTGGATTAAAAAAGCAAAGAAATTCTTTGGAATTTGCAGCTTTGATTTTCCTAGGCCACTCAAAAATCTCTTGATGCTGTTCAGTAATGGTAAATTTTTGGCATTATCACAAGTACAAATTATGTTATTACTTGTCTTGAGGCCCTACTAAGTAATTTGGAAGCCCTTCTAACAAAAATAAATTAATTCCATGCTTCTTCAGGCATCCACAATACAAGAAACTAATAGCAAACTTTTGGTAGCAAAAATGTCCTAAAATTGAAGAAACTAAAAAACCAGCCCTGGACCTTAGTTTCTTATAAACAAATAAATGTATGGGTTCCCTAAAACAAGGAAATACTAAAGGACACCTACCACATATTTCTTTTTTCCTTCTTGCACAACTCTATGACGTAATATATCAAATTTGACAGTGAGATCACTAGGTGGGATAGACATAACGCTGTCCACTTCTCCGATACTTTGATTTGCAAAATCTCCATAAGCATAGCCAGGCTGAAATTCACCTGAGGAAGAAGAATCAGACATTTTGAATCAACACAGTCCAACAGAAAATGAAATTCAATACTGAAACAAGTAGCTAACAGTATCATTTTATGGCATGCTTTGTCAGTTCCCAGATTAATGTCACTTTTTATTTCTCAGAATTCAAATACCCAGCAGGTCTGTTTACATAATGTTGACATCCTTGCTTGCATTATAGGGAGTGCCATCAACAGGAAAATAGCATGACATATTTTTCCTGTTTACGAAATATTACATCATGATAATAAAAATTCACAACAGAAGGATGTCAGGATTATGTCAGCCATAGGGGCATCAAAAAGGAGATTTATCATTGTTTGGGTCTTGGGATAATCTTTGAAGAGGATGTGCCATCTTAAATAGGCTTGTTAATAAATAGAACGAAGAAACAACTCTGGCACAGCATTGTTTCTTTGGTTATCCATTGCTCACCTCATGTGTGGAACCTCGATTTGAATTTGAAGGAAATATTTTTAGATATTTTGCTCTTTGCAAATGCAAGCTTTTAACTTTTACACAAATTAAAGTGCTCAAATGATTACATTGTTTGGTAAAAAATGTCATTCTGGTCATCATCAACAGTGCAGAGGAATAGGGGTGTTGATATCCTGGTGGGGACCTGAGACAAATTATGCCTCTGTGGATTTTTCAGTTTTCAAAAGTGGGTCAACCCGGCCAGGCGAGCTGGCCTTCCCCATGTAATCGCAGCAACCGAGTAAAGCCGGTTTGACTCGCTGTACACGCATGCGCTTTGACTGTGAATCATCAAATAAAGCCTCACTTTGATTTTAGCCGGGTTGGCTCAGGGCCAGAGCCGAGCTACAGGCGAATCAACCCTCCCATGTAATCACGATCACTGGCGAGCTAGAGCCGAGCTAGATACGAGCTGGAAGCGGGTCAACTCGCCCATGTAATCAGACTCTAAGGATGTTTACTGAGCAGAAGTAGCAATGAAAATAGTATAGTGAATTTGACATGCCTCGTCAGGTGCATAACAACTTAGAAACAGGTGCGCATATTTTTCTCAAATTTTCACTTATTAGGTGCACAATTTGCAAACTTTCCAATCTTGGATGAAAGATGAAAGCTAAATGTTGATGGTCCCTTGTTGCAATGAAACTGTTTGTTAATGTTTGTCAATCCGAGTGTCAATCTATGCCTTTGGGTTTGCTGAAGAGTAACCCACCCTAAATGAATTAAAATGAAATGTTATGATCAGTGGCGGACTGGCTCCGATTTTTGCACCGGCCATGGATAAGTTAAGGGGGTCCTAAGTGGGTGTGGTTTTTAAATGGTGCGGGTGCGATCATATGAGCAAAATTCGTCGCAATTCCTTGATTTCTTACCAATAGCAAAGCTAAAGTAACTTTCTTTGAAAATGCGTGGCCAGGGTAAATTAAGTGGGGGTGGGCAGTACAATGAGGGGGCTGAGGGCGAATCCCCAAGGAAAATTTTTGTGGCTACGCCCTTTACTTTGGCTTAGAATGCATTTCCCAATAGAATGCTTGCCTTTTGCAACAAGGAAACCTTGATCGTTTTGTGACAGTGATCCTATGAATCAGAGCACGAGAAAAAATTTTGAAGAAAGGTCCCCTACTTTGGCTTAGCATGCATCTCCTAATATAATGCTTGCCTTTTGCAACAAGGAAACCTTGATCGTTTTGTGACAGTGATCCTATGAATCAGAGCACGAGAAAAAATTTTGAAGAAAGGTCCTCTACTTTGGCTTAGCATGCATCTCCTAATATAATGCTTGCCTTTAGCGATAAGGAAACCTTGATTGTTTTGTGACAGTTATCCTATGAATCATAGCACGAGGAAAATTTTTGAAGAAAGGTCCTTTACTTTGGCTTAGAAGACATCTCCCAATATGATGCTTGGCAGTGCCAAGATTTGACATTTCTCGGAAAACTCTTTCCCAACCTATACCCAGCTATTTTCTCTTCGGTTTTAGAGGAATCTCGAGGACCACCTTTCGACAAAAGTGGGGGGGGTGGCTATTGCAATCTCCCCCGTGGCCACGCCACTGATCTCGAGAACCATTTTTTTACAGAAGTGGAGGGGACCTTTACTTTTTCTGCAACGGTGTTCCTTTCTTCGCCATCCGTATCTTCACTCTCTGACTATATTCATTTCTTTGAACAAGTACACTAACACGGAAGGATTAAAATGTGAAGTGAGATGTCCATCATTCAAAATGTAAAACTACGGAAGAAGTCTCATATTTTACCAAAGGGGCCCTTTTCCAGTAAAAAGGGGGCCCTTTTTACAAGATTTTGAGGGGGGCCCACCGGCCACGGGCCGGTGGGCCGGTGGGCCAGTCCGCCACTGGTTATGATCGTTTATCACCCCCCTATAAATTTATTTTGTGAAAAAATCAATCTTATCACCGTAGTGTAGCAAAGAACAATTGAACATTGTGCCACAAAAACCTGGCGCACGGCCGCACGATAAACAATTTAGCTAGAGCCAGCATGTAGTACCTGCCTCGCCACTTCATTGTTTGGTTACGAAGACCGTGGGGCTTTTATTGGCTCCCTCCTGTCCCTGATATAAACAAGTTGAGATGATTTCATTAGCTTGTACTCGAAAATATTCTGAAAATATTCTGAGACCTGTCCTTGAAAAAACCGTAGTAAAGAGTAAACCAAGTATCAGAAAAGGACTTGCCTGTGGGCAATCTTGGAGACGGTGGTGGGCGGTCAAAGATGAGACGACCTCCTTCTTGGAATCGCTTTGAGACAATTTCAGATTCGAAGTCATCATGCAGCAATAAATCAGGGCTGTGACTGAATTCATCTGGACAATCATCCCTTTCCTCATACATAGCATCATTTCTTGCAAATAATTTCCAATTTTCTTCCTCCATTTCTTGAAAGAATAACGTAAACACTCTGCGCAATGTGGGGGACTAAATTTTTCACGTCGCCATTTTCTCGAATCACTTTGTTATTGTGGTTGTTGCTTTGTTGTAGGAGGTCTGGAACTAACACGTTTTGTTCTGTTCAGCATGGAAGGAAGGAACTGGAATGGAACACAAGGCCACCAAAATAGGCGTTTCTCCCGGGTGCTTTAGAAGAAAACGCGTACCACCAATATCTTTTTGTACATAAAAGACAAACAAACATTATGCAGAGAATAAGGAAATGGGAGAAAATCCTCCCTGTAGTCTTTTCATTTGTTTTTTCACTGTTTCAGTTTTCATTGACTAACATATCTACACTTATTTTTTTTTATAAGAAACTAAGGTCCGGTGCTGGTAGGCAGTTTCTTAAGTTTTTGGGACATTTTGCTACCAAAAGTTTCTATGTGTTTCTATATTTTTAATGCTAGAAGTGAAAATTTCATTTTGTTTTGTCTGAAGGGCTCTCAAATTACTTTGTAAGATCTCAAAACAAGTAAATAACATAATTCGCACTCAAAATAATGTCCAAAGAGTTGCTATAACTGTACACTGTCAAAAATTTTTTATTGCGATAGGAAAATCAAAATTGTAAATTGCAAAAATTTCTTAGCTTTTTCAATTCAGGTAGGGTTGTTTCTTAACTTTCGAAAAATTGAGCCTACCGTTTCTTATAAGCGGTTTCTTATAAAAAAAATGAGTGTATCTATACAAATTACATCACACTGAAAAATGTGTTTAGAGGGAAAATTACATACAAGACAAGAAATGTATTTAGTTATGCTTGTATAAAGGGAAACAAGAAACAGACTAGTCGAGAGAGAGAAGAGAGAGAGAGAGAGAGAGAGAGCGCCCCCTCCCATCGAAAAAAGAGCTTGAATCAAAGTTTGCAAGCTATATGCGTTATTTTTGCAACTTCTGCCCTAAGTTCTGCCACTTCTGGCTGCCAGTGTTACATTTGGATTTGAAACTAGTGGTTGGATCCATGGATATATCATTCCCGTGTTAGAGTCCCGTTAGAGTTAGGATCGAATAATAAGAATTCCGTACTTCTTTTCCCTAATACACACAACACAAAGGGCTGCATTGTTGTTGTTGAGAGATAAGAGATTACAAATCTGTTTCAACAGAGCATTTTGCCCAAAGCCTGTGTTTCCTGAAACCCCTAAAACACAGGCTATTTGCCCATGATTTGCCCAGCCCTGGAGAAAGAGCAAATAAAAGTATCAGGTAGCCCTCTGCGAAGGTGGACTTCCTGCAAATTCTGACGAAAATGGGCGGTGGCTGGCGGTTTCTAATATTTTTCTCAAATTCTTTCGTATTATTTTCCTTTTCTGTTTTCATGTTCACGTGTAGTACAATAACAAAAGCACCAGCTCTGTAAGTTATACAGAACACAAAATAACTTTGAAAAACACTAACCATTTTCATCAGCTATTTTACATCTCTGTTGAACCCCTGTGGTGTCCATTACGAATAAACGCGATGTTCTTTGACCAGATGCCAGCAATCATGTGATCAGAAGTGTCCAATCCAAATATGGCAGAGCGATTATCTAGCCGAGCATTCTGATTGGCTACCAAAATGAGCAGGTGACCTATCTAATTTGCATTCGATGTAAACAAACAGAAAATTTTTCTGGGGCGCGTATCTTCAGCGAAGTGTTTTAGTTGAGAACCATTCATAAAGATCTGTTCAATTTTTCGTTAAAATCAAGAAACAAGGTGCAAGAAACTCTGAAGAATGTCTTGCTAGAGAAAGGAAGAAACATTCAGCACTTAGTTTTTCAGATGTGCTGCGAAGAGTCGAGGTAAGTGATGCATGTACTTGTGAAAAGTTTTAACTGGTTGGTGACGTGACCTATGCTACGGACGGACCTACACTACGGACCCACTCTTTGTGAGATAACATTTGTGGAAAGTTTTGAGCGTTGTGTACGAAATTTCCTGATAAAATTTAGAATTTAGATAGGTTTACAGCTTGCACATGATAAGAATGGAAAGGAACTTTTCATAAGAAACAAAAATAAACAGAGAGTTTGATAGTAAGGTTAGCTTGTTTTGTGATCGGGATGTCAACAAACAGCAAAGAGCCCCAACTCTCCTTCAACACTCCCATTTGAAAACATCTCAATAAAACTCTGGGAAACCTATCTCAAAAGAAACAACGAGATAGTACACAATTTAGCGCAGAGTTTGTTCCATTGCTCTTAACAAAACCAAGAAACTTTGTCGTATTTTAGCTGATACAGAAAAGCGAAGTTGCCAAGGAAGATGTTCTCAGTCCTGTCAGCCTACTTGTTTGGAGAGGAGGAGGAAGATAACTTGGCCACAAATGAGGCAATAAGTGAATCTGAAGATGTAGTCGAAGACTGGATATTTGTGGATAATGCTGCAAGCAATGGTTTGTTTTTACTTTTCAACTTTCTTAAATTTTCCTCTCCGCCCTAATTTGTTTTTGGCGGGCAACCTTCCCGACCTCTTTTGCTATTTCAAAAGGTGACGCAACCAAAATCGACCTCAAAGAAATAGAGTCAAATTGTAGCCTATAATTCAGAGGCTATGAATCCCAGAAGAGATTATAATTGCCCAGGAATAAACAAAAGCAAATATTGCCAAAGAAATGACAATTTCAAGCAGAGGCTTGCCCCAGAAAACGCTGAGAAACACAAGCGCATTTTACAAATACTACGCTCAGGCTCACCACGGGCAGTCCTTATTCTGGTGAACTGTTTCAAAATTGCACTGCATAAAACTATGAAACTTCTTTATGAGAAATAGTAGCATGAACTCTTAACCAACAAAGAGTTATCCCTTAAAGTTCCTTGAAAAACTGGGCGAGAATAAAATGGAAAAATCTACGTGCAGTAGGAGGCGTTCGATGTTTTGCTAAGCCATTTTCTTTGTTTACATCTCAGGGCAAACCACCACCCTGAAGCAATCAGCTGATTTGCGAACAATGAGCATGGAAGAAAGTTGGTTTGTAACTCCCCCTTCCTGCTTCAGCTGCCACCCCAAAAAAGTGAACAGAGATCCTCAAGTTTCTAATTTGGAAAATCTTCTTATAGAGCATCCAAGTATGTCTGTTTATGGCCCGCGTCCTGCAGCAAATGATGAGCAAGATGAAGGGCCTTCCCCTGACCAAACAGCTGACCGGCCTAATACTGTTGCTAACGTCGAAGAGAATGCTGGAAACAGACATGTTGGGCAAGGAAGAGTGTTTCTGTGTCAACCCCAGGATAACAGAGTGCCATTCAAAGATCTGGGGTGCAACTACGATAATTCAGTAGCCTATACATTTACGCGTAAAGGTGCTAAACGATCAAATCAAACACATCAGCGATCATACACTGGCAGAAAGAACAAGAAACTCAGTCGAAGAGATGGAAAACATTCTGGAATGGTTGCCCAACGCGCAAGATAATAAAAGATGAATCTGTAGGAAAAGATGAGGTATCGAGGAGGAAATGATTGTTTTGGTGATATTATTGAACAGCTTGTTGTGAATGGAGTTTATTGACTAGTTTGTGGTTACATTAATAATAAATCAAGCTCCCTTAGTTACGCAAGGGCAGCCCATCTGTTTCAAACACAAACTGTGAATTTTTTGTCATTCAAAATTGTGCTTGTTTTTTAGCCAATAGAAATGTAAATATATATGCACCCCATATATTTTAGTTTTCATTTGCTTAAATACTTAGTAGCGTGAATGTGTGGAGAAAATTCATAAAAATAAGAAAAAAATTCTGCGAAAAAATAAAACAATATTGATCTTAGAAAATTGATGGTGTATGGTGTATAGTGTATGTCTAATTTGTTCCGGGTAAAAAACCTTAGTTTAGAAAATGGTTGTAAACGTATATACCATATTTAACACTGCTAATAATATTTATAAAAATGACTCGTTTTTATGCGTTAGAAAACAAATGTAAAAATGTAAAAATTTGAAAATCCAAAAACAGCTTAAACGGCGATGTAATCAAATGAACTCATTCTTTAACATTGTTGCTTTTCGTTGCTTTCTTTCTGCTCTAAACTCAATTTTTTAGCTCTGGGATATGCATATAATCTTCGGTAATCTTTGTCGTATAGATATACAATAATGTAGTAATATACATTCGAAAATTCGTCGGATTACTACAAAATGTTCGAAAATGTCGCTCAATCCAGATCATTTTGTACTTCTCATATCTCATAGCAAAAGTTTCTTGCAGGGTTTCTTTATTTTACTAAAACTCACCGAGGTGACCTTTGAATCGCAAGAAAGAACAAAATCATATACCAAAGTTATACTATGTTTGAGAGGAGAATACCATTTCCGACCATTTCATAAGCTTTCCCATGACCCTTCCGAAAAATAAAACAGATTTTATGGTTACAAGGGTGATGAAAACCACATCATCGCTGCCTTGATTAAAAAGCAGGGACGCCGGAGCGATGGTAGGGCAAGGGGGGCGACTAGGAACGTAAGGGCAATCGAGACCGAAGGCGAGCGAAGCGAGCCTAAAAATTGGGGGGTCCGGGGGTACTCCCCCGGGAAATTTTTTGTGACCACGCCCTTTAGATTGGCTTAAAATGCTATCAAAAACGTTTTAACGAACATTAATAATGTTCTTTCACAAAATTTTTCGGCTATTTCTCCACATGTCCTCATTCCGAATTGCATAAAATCGCATATTGCTTATTTTGAAGTTGCAATTGCCAGTTATTTTTCGTTACTAGTGTGTTCCTGATTAGGGAATGAAGCTATCGCGGTTTTTCTATCAAGTTTCAAAGTAAATTATTGTTTTTCATTGAAAGGGCACTTTTGCCCCCCTTGCCCCCGTTAGGAAAGGGCAGGAGGGGCGCTTGCCCCCCCGCGCCCCCCCTCTCCGGCGTTCCTGTTAAAAAGTACACTTTTATCGGCCTTTTCAACTTGATGAACGTCAGGCAAGCCGAGACTTGAACGTACTCCTACCGCAGATAGGATTTATCAGGTCAACTGGATTTATCTTTTGTTATTTATGGTATAAACATCCACAAAGAGGATCAAAGGCAATGATATGAGAGCTTAACTTTTTTTATGACAGTCGGTGCTCTGACAGTCTTTCTTCATGCCTTGCAAAACAAATCTGTTGCAAGGGGATTGGCTCATATCTAATTTCACCATTCTTCATTATGCAATATGCATTGTAATTGCACCACGAAGGCAGGCTTGCAAGATTTATAAGACTATCGTTAAGCTGCTATTATCCATCCTGTATGCTATGTAAATAAATCAGTTCCGAAGGGACTACATCATATTATTTCAAGACTTGCACCAGCTTTCTGCAAAATTACATCACTTTAAATGATGTGCTGCGAAACATAATTGCATTGCCAAGAAATATAGCAGCATCTATAATTTGCTGTACAGCTTGTTTCTGTAGGCTTTGTAAACAAATGTTTCGAACAGGCATTGCATCACTTTTTCAAGGCTTGCACCATTTAAATTGTGCGTTGCGCGAAATGATTGTACCACCAGCAAAGCTAGCCTGATAGGTGACGAAACTATGGTGCAATCATTCATTGAACGGAAGCAACTGCAAGAATGCTTGGTCAAAAGTTATAACTTGCAAATTTGCAATAACACAACTCCAAGACAATATTTCTCGCCAAGGTCAGACTTTGAGTCTCCTCGTTATCATGAAGCCCTGGCGGGCTCAAGGCTCTGGATGCCTTGAATGATGAAAGAACAATGGGCCCAGCATCGATCCTTGTGGCAGCCCACGTTCAAATCAACGAGTCAAATAATGAATATCACGTGTTACATTCAATAAATTGCGTAGATTTCTCGATGACTATTGGGCTGTATTCAAGTATCCAACAAAAGCATAAATTCAAACATTTTCTTTTATGATTTTGGTACCAAGCAAACTAATTAATTCAAAAGACTCAACTCAACTCAAACAATTCCAAATAAATCATTTAAGGCTGTGGCTGCTGTAAATCTTATATTGCGTCGTCAGCTGCACTTACTTCTGTATTTTCATTACCCACGAATGCATTTTAATGTCACTTCTATTCTGCCTGGGTTTAGTTCAATGATAATAAACCTCGAGACAGCCATATACCAATATCATGCCACTCTTGGTATTTGTCCTGAAATAGCCTCACATTGGACACGTACTACGGGTATATACACGAAACATAGCACGATTTCAAACCTTTATCAGCTCGGTCTCAGCTCGGCTATGCTGTCCATGAATACAGATACTCTCTTTGGATCAACAGTATTTCTCCAGTCTCCTTTTTCTTTAAAATATGACCCCACAATCAATCCATGAGCATTCATAAAATCTGGTAAATTTTTGTCATCAACTCCTGATCCAACGAGTAAGGGAAGTTTGACTTTGTTTTCTTTTAGCCTTGAGATATGTTCTGGTTTTGCTGGGTCTCCTGTATGTGAACCAGTAATGATTACTCCATCACTCAGGAAGAACTCAGCTGCCTTTGCTATCCCGGTTAGGTCCAGATCTTGTGTTATTGCATGTGAACTGAAATAAAAAGATGGATATGAAATAAAAAGATAAAGTTGAAATAAAAATTTACGTCCTACCGGGTGAATAAAAAAAATGCCCCGGCGTCTGAAACTGCTCCCTGATTATATAAGCAATGACGTTTGCAATATTTCATTGAATAGCTAACATGTGCAATTATTTCTAGATGAGTTTTCCTGGCTGAAATTGGTCACTGCGTTCAAATTTTTGAAGGGATTTTCTGAAAAGTCCCTTTAGGAATCAAGAAAACGTGCTGAAATCTGCAGCACGTTCTATCCTCTTGGGGGATGGAAAAAATTTCCCCCTTGTATGAATAACTTATGAATAACTTATTCCATTCTCCCAAGAGGACAAAATGAATCAATGCATGTTAGTGTCATTATTGCTAGGAAGGAAAACAAAGGGAAATTTGCTCGTCGTTTTCATTCGGTTTTTGAAAGGGGCTTTCTGCCGAAAATCTCCCATATGGACGGGAAGGAATGACCGATTAAAGCACTGCCCCCTCCATTTCGATGATGGGATGGACGGCAAGTATCAAAGATTCAAAACTGTCAACTTGAGCAGATGGGATTTGTTTCTCGAAAGAAGCTATGTAGAGTTTGAGTTATAGAAAGTTTTATCAAATTGAAATATTCAAATTTTAGTATCTGTTACAAGGTAAGTATTTCAGCGAAGATCGTTGTTTGGTTAAACTGGACTTCATTACGTGCCAGATGTCAAGAGCGAGAGCGCTACAACATTTTCAATTGATTTTGATTGGCTAACTCCCGAAGCAATGTCAGTCAAAGAGCGAAATCCTTTGTTCTTTGACCATGGCAATTTAGAACGCGATGTGAGATGTCTTACACTTTTTTAGATCCAGCGTGAGGGAGTGGTCCTAAAAAATGGTTTTGAACGATACAAGGAGAAAAAATCACCCTTCTAGCTAGCCTGCGTGCAGCCTCTACTGTCACTGCGGGGTGGAGAGGAGGAGGAAAGAGCGGAAATCTCCCCCGGAAATCTACTGGGGGAGATTTCCGCTCTTTCCTCCTCCTCTCCACCCCGCAGTGACAGTAGAGGCTGCACGCAGGCTACCTTCTAGCCAGCTGCTGACACTTAATAAAAGCCCCATAAAAGACGAGAAAATTCAAATGAATTAAACTGTGTTTCATTGTCTGAAGGCAATATCCATCTAACAGCTAAGATCAAAGAAACTGAATGAAAATTGGTCTTTCTTGACAAGTGTCGATATGAAAAACAATCAAATACCAGTTGGAAGTAAACAAAAGTGTTATAAGAACCTCAAATATTGATAAAATAACGATTTCATTTCACACTCAATGAACAGGGCAGGCAGGACACAACAGAACAATGAGTATGAAGTGTCATCAAGGCCAAAACTCGATTTCGATAGGCAATAAGACATTTTGACAAACAGAAACCCTAAAAGAAACATCAAAGTGACAAGCTTAAACTAATGTTGATAAATTGGCACCCTAAACCGAAACTCCAGACGACAAAGTGAAACTCCAAAGACCAAAGCGAAACCCTAAAGTGAAACCCTAAAGTCCAAAGTGAAACTCCAAAGTGAAACCCCAAAGCGAAACCCTAAAGTGAAACTCCAAAGCGAAACCCTAAAAAGTGAAACCCTAAAGTCCAAAGTGAAACTCCAAAGTGAAACCCCAAAGCGAAACCCTAAAGTGAAACTCCAAAGCGAAACCCTAAAGTGAAACCCTAAAGTCCAAAGTGAAACTCCAAAGTGAAACCCCAAAGCGAAACCCTAAAGTGAAACTCCAAAGCGAAACCCTAAAGTGAAACCCTACAGTCCAAAGTTAAACTCCAAAGTGAAACCCCAAAGCGAAACCCTAAAGTGAAACTCCAAAGCGAAACCCCAAAGTGAAACCCTAAAGTCCAAGGTGAAACTCAGAAATGAAACCCCAAAGCGAAACTCCAAAGTGAAACTCTAGAATCTTACAGTAGGACCTCCCCAGTCAGTCAACCGCTAAGCGATAGGGGTTCCCCTTCACTAAAAGAGCTACCCCTGCCTCGTTCTGAGTCTTGTCTCCGTGAGCCATGACAATTTTGTATTGGATGTTGAGGGGATGATGCCAATGGGCTGTGGTGATCTCCCAGTTCCGGGACACTTCCGAACAACTGTGCTACACACAGATCGCTAAGCCCTGGAGATCCCCATCCCCTACAGACGAAAACAATTATGGTCTCTGCTTGACTTTTCATTACACCCTCAAGAATGCGTTGAAATAGAAAGTATCAGCTTTCAAATAAAGTATGCACGTATTTTTTTATAAGAAACTGCTCATATGAAACTCGCCAAAAATTAAGAAACTCCAGTACTGGGAAAATATAACTTAAGAAACTATATATTTTGATGAGAGAAATCCACCTTTTCAAGATAAGAGGCGCGAAAGCGGAAGTATTTTGTTATTTGAGATATTGCATTTTGAGGGCAAAATCTTGTTCTGCGTACAAAGACTACAAAGTTTAGCAAAGTAGCCAATTTTCACATTGATATGTGTCTTCATTTCAAAATTATGACAATTTTAATAATTGAAAGTCATAAGAGTTTTGACCGTGAATAGGAATGCTGAAATACTCAAAAAATAATTCCCATTACAGACCATTACAGATGTATAAAAGCCTCAGATATTGTTCACCTGTTTGGGGGTAAATGTGGTATTACGGCTCTTCAAAAAGTGCAAAACTCCAAAATAGAGCAGCCAGGTAGTCACGAATAGCTCCTGTCACGCCTCCTCGCTACTCCTCATCAAACAACTCGGTTGGCTAAATATACAACAAATGATAGATTTTGAAACAATTGTTCACAAGTCAATGCACAATGAAGTGCCTAATTATCTGGTTTACAAGGGTCTCTGATAAAGGCGTCAGGGAATTACGCAATTCCAAACTGTATTTGAACCTTCCGCTGTTGAAAACATCCCTAGGACAAAGAAGCTTTTCATTCAGGGGAGCCAAACTTTCGAACAAATTGGGTTCTGAAGCCAAAACCACAAATAGCTTTTCTGCTTTTAAAAGAAAGCTGTCACGTGAACACAATGTTGATTCTACATTTCCTTTCTTTTATTACTTTAGGTTTGAAATAACACTGTAAATAGGGTTTATATTCTTTTTCTTTTGTTGACAGGGCAAGCTGTAAAGCAGTATTTATATATTTATTGATGATTCTACCCTGTATAAATAATTAAAAATGAAATTAAATGAATGAAATCAAAGTTTAGACAAATTTTTGCCCAAACTCCGATTTTACGGTCAAAGCCCTTATGAATTCAAATTTTTATCCTTAACATATTATTTTCTTTGTTTTCACTTCTTTCCTCTCCTGTATCATATCGATCAAATCACTCAGAGACTATTTGAGTTCGAGTTATGTCTAAACATTGGACATTAAACTTTCTTATAAAAAATACGTGTATATGGGAGTTCACAAAATTATGATAAGACAGAACATTGAATTCATTTAGTAAAAACTGTAGATCTGAATCTAAATTCGCTTAAGTCAGGAGTGACAGGAGTGACCGGAGTAGGGGGGAAATTACTGGCGGTTGCATGTGCCGAAGCATTTAGAAGGGGGTTGTTGTATTTGGGAAAGTTTCAAAATATGAAGAATTCAAAAAGCAGGGAACCTTTGAGAAACACCATAAAACCTTAAAACCTTGCCTGGCAGCTGCATAAAAGCAAATAGTACCCTGAGGTCTTTTCATTTACCCTGGAAAATCAACTTGTATGATTTTTTTTATATGCTCATAATATTTACAATATATCTTAACTACAAATACAAACTACATACACACAATCACATACGATTACACAACGATGCCACAGGGAGCATGGAATTTCACAACAACCCTGCGGCCATTTAAAATTAACTCAAAGTTTGTCCCAAAATAGATGCCAGGCCAGACATTCGGAAAATTTCGATGAATATCGAGATATGCATAAGTAATAGTGATTGTCGGAGGAGAAAGCCTTACCTGTTACTATTTTGGAACAGACTTTGACAACAAATATAAAAGAAACAAATAACAAGACTATACTATAACAAACTTGTATGATGATTCAGATGATTATCAAATTGTCATCGCTCACTCGCTCACGGAGATATCAGGTTAGAACGAGGCTGGGGTAACTCCCAAGTGAAGGGGAAGTCCTACCGCTTAGCGGTTGGTTGACTGGGGAGGTCCTATCGCTTAGCGGTTGACTGACTGGGGAGGTCGTATCGCTTAGCGGTTGACTGACTGGGGAGGTTCTACTGTAAGATTCTAGAGTTTCTCTTTGGAGTTTCGCTTTAGGGTTTCATTTTGGAGTTTAACTTTGGGGTTTCACGTTGGGGTTTCACGTTGGGGTTTCATTTCGGAGTTTCACTTTAGACTTTGGGGTTTCGCTTTAGAGTTTCACTTTGGGTTTCACAGAGGAGTTTCACTTTGGACTTTAGGGTTTCACTTTAGGGTTTCGCTTTGGTCTTTGGAGTTTCACTTTGTCGTCTGGAGTTTCGGTTTAGGGTGTCAATTTATCAACATAAGTTTAAGCTTGTCACTTTGATGTTTCTTTTAGGGTTTCTATTTGTCAAAATGTCCCATTGCCTATCGAAATCGAGTTTTGGCCTTGATGACACTTCATAAATGAGTGCTAGCAGCTCTCTCATTGCATCTTTTAAATAAAATATATCGTACTTTGAACTTAGTCCTCAAATTTCAGCGTCCATTTACGACAACCCTACGACAACCTGCTTTGTTTTCAAATAAATCACATGCGAGAGGCTTGCTGCTCCCACGGCAACAGGAAAGCAGGTTATTGGGTGTGCCATGAGAAACATTTAATGGTCAACGGGCCTTTTCTCAGAAAACGGTGCGAAAATCTAAACGTTGGACTTGAAAATTAAGTAGTTTAAATTGAAGGAGAGGCTGTTTGGGACAATTTTAGAGGTGATATTTTTGAAGCAACCACTTATTTGGCGAATCATTATGCCCTTGCCTCTGCCATAAATCCGCAACCACTACACGTTTTTTTTATAAGAAACTTGGATCAGCATTTAATACTAAAGTTTCTTAATTTCGCATGAAACTGTCGATGTATTAGTAGAAAAATTTCTAAATTAGTTTCTTATGTTTTGGGGTCTAAAATTGCTTTGTGGTTCGAAGCTGAGCCTTTGTATCGACAAAGGGCTTGCATTTTGCATCGATATTGTCACCACGAATAAGACATGCAAAATAAGGCAAAAGTTACCAATTTTTTGCCGTCAAAATTTGATATTTATAAACGCAATGCCGCATGAACCATAATCTACCGACTCTTATTCTAGAAATAAAATTTTAAAGAGTTTCTTAAATTGTTCTTGAACGTAGTACTCGAGTTTCTTAAATTTTTGGTCATCGTAGTAGAGTACTAGTTTCTCACAAACCAGTTTCTCATAAAAAGAAAACGTGTGTACACGTTTTTTTTATAAGAAACTGGTTTATAAGAAACTAGTACTACGATGACCAAAAATCCCCCAAAAATTTAACTAACTCTAGTACTACACTCCAGAACAGTTAAGAAACTCTAAAATTAAATTTCTGTATGTCTCTCTTATTTTATGTCTCTCTAACAAGTACATTCATCCTTGTTTTGCAAAATGGAAGCCCTTTATCGATAAGGAGGCTCAATTTCGAACAATACCACAATTTTAGGCCCAAAAAATAAGAAACTAATATTAAGAAACTTTTACTACTAAAACATCGAAATTTTCATGCGAAATTAAGAAACTTTTAGTACTAAGTGCTGATTCAAGTTTCTCATAAAAAGAAAACGTGTAGTTAGATGGACTCAAACAAGGTCTCAACCTGTAAGTTGAAGCCTAACTCTATGAAAATTGACACAATTAAAGCTATAGCTCCTCCACAGCAGCCCCACAAACAGGATAAAATTTTTGGGACAGCCTCTATATCAATGGAAAAAAATTGTTAAATCAATACCTGTGCTTTTTCTTGACATCAGTAAACACCAAAACCTCATCTGCATCAATCACTTTTCTATATCTAAGCACATGACCTGCATCAGAATTCATGATACCCTCATCTGCAACATGACTGAAAACAAAACCTTCTGCTCTGATGAAATCAAAATTGCATGCTTTTGCAACAGCCATTGCTTCTGTATTACAGCCTGCAAGAATTTGTATTCCACATGGGATTTCGCCAACTGTGCTTTTCATGGCACACCCAACAGCAGTCATTCCTGCCACAATTTCAGGTCCAACATCTCTGTTTAAATATGGTATGTCATGCATGTTTTCAATAAGAATGGCATCCTTGAAAAACAATTGAAAAGATGGAGCCAGGAAATTTTTACCAGTCCTTTGCGTTCTGTGATGCATTGACTAATAAAATCAATCAAAACAGCTTCAGATACAAAGGGTCACGGTACATAACTCTTTGACGCCATTCTTCATGCCATAATGTATTGCAGTTTAATTGACAATAAATATTAAGAAATTTGGATATTAAATTGAAACCAGCCGAAGGCGCTTGCTTATTCAAAATTAAAAGCAACATTTCTAGCAATGCAGATTGCTGAAAAGTCTTCTGTTTTAAAAAATGAAGATCGCTTATGGGAAGTTTTGAAATGGCTCTGTGAGTCTGATAATAGTTTTGCTGTTCAGTGCTGTGTAGATTGAATTAGCTTTCAAAGTAAGTGGCATTTTTGCTGTGTCACATGACGGTTGATTCCAAAAACAATCAGTATAATTCATTGTGAAAATTTGACCTGTTTTAAATCACATATCAAATTGTTCGTACCGTACCGTTGCTTTACTAATCTAAATGCAATAGTTTAATTGGGATCAGCAACATCATTGGATTGTGTACTTACAATTCCACTTTTCTGGTAAACTTCCGCCTCTGTACAAGCCAGGTGAATGATGTCTTTCATACCTTTGCCTTTGTTTGTTGGAGTTCCTACAAAAAATTAAATTTGAATTATGATTTTACAGATGAGTTGCAGACTGGCATTTAGAGTCTAGAGCATTTCACTCTCCAAAAAATGCTCTGCTGTTGAAAATGGGAGATGTAACAAAGTCATCCACCAAGGTTCACCCCCCTTCACTATTTTGAGGTGGTCAAAATGATCACAATTATTTAAAAAATCTTGCCGACTTCAGTTTCATGTCATTGAGCATTTTAGGACATTTTTATGCTGCTGTAAAATGCAAAAAGTATCAGTTTACGTTTTCAGGGGGAGAGGCCAAAAACAAAGGAGGAGCCCCTGCCTACTGTTTAGTTTGTGATTTATATCTACTGACTGTTTTTGGAGCAGTAACATTTTTCTGAATTCTTTGGATATTTAAATTTATTCTCCTTGTATGTGTCAAATCCTAACGATTGTCTCGTTGCTGGTTATTTATTTGGTTTTGGTGTTTAGTGGTGTTTAGGCCCGTGCATATAAACAGAAACAGGCCTGCTATAAAATAAGAGTGGCCTGAAAAGCAAACATTCGTAGCATTATCGCACCTAGTTTCCGATAAAAACCTGACATCTCATTGAATTCCTAAGAGTATCTTACCTGGTAAAGGACTCACGTGGATCATCCCAATTACGGCTGGCAACTTGCCTTTGAACACTCTGAGGAAACGCTGCATTGCATTGCTTCCTGACGCCATTTTGAAAACACAAGAGTGGCCACGTGCTCCATGATGGCATCTTGAAAGCCAATCAACAGCTATTCAGCTACATTTTTGAAGAAATTGTTTTCTTAGAATTTCAAGGTATGACATACCGGAAATGCTCGTATAAGCCCCCGGCGGTTTATTTGCAAAAATAAAATTTTGGATAGGCGGGAGGGGGGCTTTATCGAGGATTTACGGCACTAATCCCAATAAAACACGGGCACAATTTTGTTCAAGAGCTCATTTCCGTGAGACTGTAAGATGAGTTTCCATAATTAGAAAATTCGCAACGAATTCCGTTAGCACCATGCTGTTGGCCAAATATTTGATTGAAAATCAAAATTCTAAGATTCCCCTGAAATTTGCGATAACGCAAAATTCCTTTGCAAAACACTTCTATTGTCGTTATTCGTGGGCATTTGCAGGTGACATCAAATTTGAGACAGACTATAACTCAAAAGTAAAAGCATTGGCAAGAACTTACACAACAAAATGTAAACAATAAATTTTCCATCATAGCATTAGGAAGCCTTAGCACTTATGTATGCTAAATTGGAGTATTTCTGGAGAAGTTCTGACCAGGATATTCAAAAGCAATAACAAAGGTTTTTTCATATGTTATTTTACTTATTATATAGAAAGCAATTGTATCAATTATCACATTACATATTGAATATATAAATCAAGATTACTGCCAAAGCTATTGATATAAAAATGTTTGTTTCGCATTCTCAGTACATTTTACTTCGTAACTTCGTGCATCGCTTTCGCCAAGTAGTCAACATTTCCTGAAGAAACTCCGGCGACTGAAATTCTTCCGTCTTTGGTCAAGTAAATCGAATAATCGCTTGTTAGTTTTTGAACCTACAAGAAAGATTTGGGCACAATATGAAGACATGGTTTAAATTTACAATCAAAGTCAAATCGAGAAGATATAGAAATACTTTTATCTCTTGTAATTTTTCTACTTCATCAGTTAAAATGTAAAAATATAAAATATAAATATAAAAATATCTCATAAACAGTAAACGTTTCTGTTTTTCAAATAATTTGAAAAATAAATCAATTGTCTAATCTTTACTTCTCATAAACAAGTGCACTTTTAATCCTATTTTTGTAAAAACAGTGCTTTGTGCGTAATATTTTCATAAAACCAACGCAAGAGATGCGCGTTTCAGCGCATCTCTTTTTGTTATTTAAAAGAAATTCTCAGTTTCGACAGAGAAAATAATTGACACGAGATGAAAAAGTTATGTCAACTAAAATAACTCTGAATGTTTTTGCACACTCTGACTTCAATGAAACAGTAAGCAGATGTAAAACTCGATGACGAAACGAGTTACATTTTGATGAAACCAGTAAACAGCAACGAGTACTTTCAAAAGAAACTGCTTATAAAAAAATCAACTCTTATGTCACCAAAGATATAAAAATTGAGTACTGGAACGAAGAAATTATCTGAAAAACCTTTTCTTTTAGATTAGGAAATTGAAAGAATATTCTCACTTCATGTTGACTTGTTTCTCGTCTTGTATTATTTAGGAAGGTACTTTAATAATGTATGGACCGTGGTATAGCTTCATATAACTTCGCTTTGAAATGTTCACAAGGGCAAAGGATGTACACACCAGAAATTTTTGACACTCCTAGGAAAGTCTTTAAAACATCTGCAACTTTAAAGGCAGTGTGCCCATATAAATATCAGTTGCATGCACACTCGTTGAAACTGCTGACAAACTGCTGACATGCATGCAGCTTTTGGTTGATTTGATTGGTTTAAACCAAGTCTGTTTTAAACTGATCACATGAAAAACACTGGACTTTAGACTGCGTATTCACACGAAAGCTGATCACATGAGTCACGTGAATACATAGGAAAATATCACATGTCTGCGAAATATCCCCCTCGAAGCATGCTACTTACATGGACACATTGCCAAGGAAACTTTCAGTATTGGGAAAAATCCTTCGTTTCTTATGAAAATAGGTTTATACCTGATCTTGGTTCAGTCCAGTGAAGCAAAACATTCCAATTTGATTTGTGATGTGGGACCAGTCCAATGACGACCCTGTAAAAGGAGAGATTTATTGAGAGGTCTTGTGATGTGTGATGTCAAATTGAAAAATAATCATGAAAGTGAACTGTGGTCATAGATGACTGTGGTACTCCACTAAAATATCAAGCAAACATCATCTTGGCTTTCGTCTAAATAAATGCGATCTTAGCTTCATGATTGACGTCAAAACGGAAAGAAAACAGAATTAAAGTTTTTGCATTAATTTTTATCCTAATATATACCGTAAAATGTCTATTAAGCCCCCTCTCTAATAAGCCCCTCTCCTCTGAGCTAAAATTTTAAATAAGCTACCCCTCTCTATTAAACCCCTAACACCTTATCAAACTCAAGAGGTTACCAAAGATTTTCCATTTATTGAGCTGAACAAGTTTGCATGTTAATTTTGGGATGGTTTGAAATAAAGCTGTGTCGAATTTATGTATTTGGCTCGTAAAATTTTATGTTTAATCCACAAAATATGGTGTAAAAGAACTAAAAAGCTATCATATATATCCTTGTCATTTGATTTTGTAAATAAGCCCCCCTCTCTAATACGCCCCCCTCTGGAGTATCAGAAAGTAAATAAGCCCCAGGGGGCTTAATAGAGCTGTTACGGTATTCATACGCCTGTCGTCTTAGTTGTTTGTGATGTGGAGTAGTCATAGTATTTGCATCCAGTTGCATCGTCCTTGCAGTGTAGTTAAGTATTTTGTAAGTAGCATAACTAGTAAATATATATTGTAAACTTTTATTGAAAGAAGTGGTGTAAACACATAGAACAAAATGCAAACTCAAAAATATCAACATGAAGAGCATTTTCTGTACCTTCTTTCTCCAAGTTATCTTTGAGCGTTTGTCTCATACCAATAATACGATCAGCCATTCCTTTCAAATCAACCAACCACTCAGCTCTTAAATCAGCATTATTTAAAATGGTTGATGCAATTCTAGCTCCGTTGATTGGTGGATTTGAATACATTGGACGAATGATGATCTTCAGTTGTGATTCAACAGCCTTTGCTTCTTCAGGTGAATTACAAACGACAGAGAATCCTCCAACTCTTTCGCCTAGGAAAAAAGCAAACCGATTTTGAACAGGTGACTCAACAAAATGACCTCTGTTTGGAAAATCATTGCCGTAAATGTACTACCTATAATCATCAAAACCGATTTTTTCCAACAGGTGGATGATATTTTATGTATTTTCTTCGCAATTTTCAAAATGAAAGTCCTACGGAGAATTCGAAAGATTCAATAAACCAATCTCGCCGAGCAACAAAAAATGGCCTAAACGAACGATCAAATCTTACAGATATTTTGAAATCAATGTTAAATCCTTTTGACAATAAGAATATCTAACAAAATTTCTGATAGCTGAAACTTCTCACGTAACGGGCCTCTAGCATTGGGCCACATAGATGCCGTTGAAATATTTAGATTTTTCATATGCAATAGCCCGAAATATTCTTAGTTATAAAAAATTTTCCGAAACGAGATTCTGAAGTTGAATTTTCCTAACCCTTCATGATACGATACATCAGGCTGTATCCACTAGTTCTACAAAGTTTATCCCCTTAAGAAATTGAAGATAACCACATACCATAAAGACCCATGTTCTTTGCATATGATTGCGAAAGAATGATTTTATGTCCTTCAGCAAGAAAATGGCGAACTGCAAAGGCATCTTTGTCACTATCACCACTTGCGAAACCTTGATAGGCCATGTCAAAATATACGAAATGTCCCGCTTTCTGTGAAAAAATATAATTTCTGTGTACTGCAATTTGATTAAATCAGTTGAACTTTATGACATGATTTCATTATGGGCTGATGCAAGGGAATCATTTGGCAACGTAGTCAAAGCTGTCACAAGAAAACGACGAATACAACAGAGAGAAGTTACATCAAAGTACATTCAATGCTTTATCAACAGAAACTAATAAAATTTAATCAAGGTATCTATTTGAGATTCTAAAAGTGATCCTTCATACCTTAATCACATCTGAGATTTCTTTCCATTCTTCCGGCTAAAAATTGAAATTAGACAAAATATATACATACTTTGAAGACATTCTACTTTGAGACAATATCTTTCATAAACATTAATTAACGTAAAGGATGATAATCTAAACAACGTATCGTCCTCTTCAGAAAATATTAAATGTTGTGGTTTTATTGCATTATCAAATATGTTAAACGTTGGTATGAACCCTGTGCGCTGAAAAACTTCTTTGAGCATAGGACAGCCAATCGACCTGTCTCCAATATTCAGTCGTTTACGATGAATTAAATAAACTTTCAGTAAGCATACGATTTTATTTTCAAAAAGGTCGAATAGTTCTCAGTTTCTCGAAAAGGCCAAAAATTTTATGCAAAACCTGCCACAAACGGGATCTCTACCGGGTGACCCAGAAAAAAGTGACCCAACGCAATCTGTTATAGAAAAAAAACTAAGTGGCAGATTGAAATATTTCAAACGTTGTTCTGTCGCTAAAAGACCAGCCTACATTATGAGTATTTTTCGCAATTTTTTTGGGCACGGGAAAGTTCCTGAATAAAGGATTTTGAGGAAAAGGGGAGGCTTGAAATTCTCAAAAAGCCGTCAAAAACAGGGGATCGATTTGAAGCCATTTCAGATCTTCAAAACAACGAGGAGCGTGTTTCATTCTGCCTGAGAATATTTTCAAGTACCTAGGGACTATAAACTTGCTCTGAAGACTTCCGACTGGGTTACCTATTCCCAGGTTGAAATGAAACACGCTCCTCGTTGTTTTGAAGATTTGAAATGGCTGTAAATCGATCCCCTGTTTTTGACGACTTTTTGAGGATTTCAGGCATTCTC
The DNA here is from genome assembly GCA_039566865.1 of Aurelia coerulea. Lineage (NCBI taxonomy): Eukaryota > Metazoa > Cnidaria > Scyphozoa > Semaeostomeae > Ulmaridae > Aurelia > Aurelia coerulea. The sequence goes on from CM076948.1 coordinate 1,380,195, forward strand.
TATTCCTCGAAATCCTTAATTTTGGAAATTTACCGTGCCGAAAAAAATTGCGAAAAATACTCATAGAATAGGCTAGTCTTTTAGCGACAGAACAACGTTTGAAGCATTTCAATCGGCCACTTACTTAATGTTCTGTAACAGATTGCGTTGGGTCACTTTTTTCTGGGTCACCCGGTACAATCTATCAAACGATCTCTAGTTTCACACTAAAGCAATCTGCTAGATAAGTCCAAGCATATCTCCCAAGAATTGAACACCACAGGCTTCAAAAATTGAGATAAACTTACAGTTGGATCTACTCCAGTTGGGTTGTGTGCACAAGCGTGAAGAACAATTATTGATCCACTGGGGATATTCTAGGAAATAGATGTAATCCATCAATATTTGGGTATAAATGTATGACATCTAAATTCCTTAAAATAATTATTTGTCTTGAGTGAGATTTACATAAAGGCCTCTAGATTTTGCGCAAAATGATGGAAATGCATATCAACTAGGAAAAGCAATTGAGCAAAATGCTTTAGGGCGATGCTTACTATTGGCGTTAAAGGCATCGAGTCCGCATAAATAGTGCGCTCGTGACCAATATCAACTTCTTTTCAATCATAAAACAAAAGTTGTGATTTAATCGCTATTGATATTAAACCAAAGAAATTCCCAAGGATAATGCAAGGATTAAGAAGCCTTTGGTCTCCACTGCTAATGACTTTAGCATGGGATAAACTCCCTCAGATTTAGGGGAGCTATGCTGTGGAATACCCTAAATGATGATGCAAAGAATTTAGCGTCTGTTGCAGCTTTCAAAAAGGAAATTAAAACTTGGGATGGAACCAGTTGCCTTTGTACAATTTGTAAATAGACACTGAATTCCTTTAATTGTAAATTAGCATGTATTACTTTAGGTTTATTGTAAATAGTTGGTGTAAATTAGCTTTATTCTTTTAAAACTATGTAAATACCAACTTTAAATAAATATCTGAAATGAAATGAAAAGCACTATTATGCGATAACAAAAGGCCGTCAGCAGTTTGTCAGCAAAATTCCGGATAGCGTTAACGCTCAGCTATTTATATGGACTCAATGCCTTTAAAGTAAAGTTAAAGCAACTGTCATCAACATGACAAGATTCAATGCAAAAAAACGCAATAACAAATCAAGCACTATTGTATTGAAAATGAGTTATCTCAAACAACTTAACCATATCGAACGAACACATTGACCAAACGACTGCTTACCTTAAGATCTCCAAGCATTCCATTGATATCAAGACCACGAGTTTCAGGATTGTAATATTTATAATGCTTCACTTCAAGACCTGCATGTCTGAAAAAATGTAGACAGAAAAAATATAACCGAAGATCATGGTTATAAATAAAGCAAATATAGTTGAATAGCATAGGTTCCAAATCTTTAACTTAGCGTAAAAAGGTGGGTGTAAAATTCAATGACCTATTTCTTCTGATTAAATGGCTTGAAAGAAAGTTTATATACTTATCTATAATTCTACCGTTGGACTTTGCAGAAATCTTGAATATTTTGCGAAATTACAGCGTATTTTATATTCCAACTCATTTTATGATGTGACGTCATCAAATTTCTAAATCATCAACCAGAAGAATGACAGACTTTTGCTTGATGCCATATTGTGGGCATTCATAAACTATGGTTTTCTTCGAAATTAATTCATGTTGCGTGAAACAGTTTAGAAATTACGATGGTGTTAATTTTTTTTGAAAATTTGTCTTGAATTCTTGAAAAAATAGAAAAACATTCTAATTCTGAAAATATTGAAGATTTCAGAAAAGTCCAACGGTAGAATTATAGAGAAATAGCTAAAGTTTCTTTGAAGTAATTCAGTTCAAAGAAATAGGTCACTCAATTTTACACCAGCCTTTTTAAAGATTTGGAACCTATGCTTAGTTGAATATTATCATAAGATGCTTCAGGCATAACCCTTCATCAATAATAAAGAAGTGAATTTGTGTACATCCAAAGAATCATAGCCACACATACAACAACTGGTGTATCTTTTTGGAAGTATATAACACAATGTTTTATAGCCAGTAACTGACGAATTTTTGAATGGCTTGAGTGATCAAGCCCCTTAAAAAAATCACGAAGGATCAATCTTGAAATTCCAATACAAATTTTCAACTAATGTCTAATGCTGTAATAGCTTTAAAAAATGAATAAAAACGTAAAACTCTGGACATCAATTCAGGACATAATCTAATAACATACTGTAATACTCACTTGAAGATTGGTGTATGATTGCCCCAAGAAGGTGTTGGTAAGTACACAATTGGATCATTTGGCCAGAACTTTTTCTAAAATTAAAAGAAGAACTGTTACTGTAATGTACTTAAATCAAAGAACAACAAAGCAAGGCATTAATCCTTTCAGTAATGTATCTAAAGTGAGCTGAAAGGATCAAATTTAGGCCCACCATGCATACCATATCCAGGCATGGGACCCTTAGTTTAACGTCCCTTCCAAAGGACAGCGAGGTGAGCTGCGAGGTCAGGCCTCCAAGAGGTCACCTATCCGGAGTTTGATCTCACTGGACCTGATGGAAATTGTTTAAGCCACTCAGCCACTCCTTGATAAACCACATAATGTATGTATCATAAAAAACAACTTAAAAACATACTGTAATATGATGTTCGATAACTCAATTACAAATAATTGCCAATACAAACCAAGAAATTTGCACCAATCCTCAATGATCCAGTTCCAGAGACACCTTGAACAGTTGTACTCTAAAGAGAAAACGAAACGTTCACAAATAATCCTTTCTCTGCATATTCTGAAATCAGTTCATTCAAGGTATATTTGATTTCAAAGCTATGCAATTGATACTTATCACAAGGAATCCAACATATTTTTAGTTACTGTCTACTGACTTAATTGATGACAGATGGCATTTCAGTAAGGATTCCCTTTCCCTTAAATCTAATCAACACTCCTCAGAAAATTTGCTGGGGTAAAGCAAAAGACTGTCAATATTCAATATGCAGATTAAAAAATTCAGCTAAGAATACATTGAAATTTCAGAGCTTATAGTAAAAATAATGATTCTCCAGTTTCACATAATGGTTAACAAAAGTAGCAAAAATGGACAGAGACAAGTAGAGGGCTACATGTCATCCAATGCCGAAAGATATGGAACATGAAGAAGAATAAGTGTCACATCAATGTCACAAATGCATTGTCACTTAAGGAGTTGGGGATCTTTGCACATTGAAACAAAACTGAAAACTTTTTAGTATAGAAAATACTAAAACTGAAGAAACACACAAAACTTACCAGGCCATTTTTAACAAATTCATTATCATCTCCAAAAGCTAAGTTTGCTGATGCTTTTGTAAATTCCCCAAGACCAGCAATGGGCAAATACTCTTTGTCAAGGTTCTTTGATCTCATTACATCTTCAGCCTATGAAATAAATGTATCTCATCAATGATCATTTATATATTTTTTCTCTCATTTCATTTCTGCACAAATAGCTAACACTAAAGTCCGCAAAAGAATATTTTTCCAAAGTTGCTGGAATAGAAAATGACCCCTAAAGTAATACACCTGCTCATGATCATGTATACCTTTCTGACTGATGGCAAAACATATGGCTTTCCTTTGTCATCTCTATACGTTCCAGCACCAAGGTTTACTTTGTTTGGGTTGGAATCTTTTTTGAATGCTTCTGTCAAACCAAGGATTGCATCTGGAGGTCCAAGTTCAACATGTGACCACCAGCTAAAACACAAAAAATGCTAATTCAGGTGGCTGTTTCATGTACCAACAGTGGCAGACACTTGGGGGGGGGGCAAGGGGCTGAAATCGCTCCCCAATGTTGGCAAGAACAAAGATCTTTTGTTCAATAACAATGGAAATAAACAGTACTTTTCAACTGAAACAATAGCTTCACCAATATTCTTTTTTATATTAATATTAGAATATTACAATAAATCTTACATTCTACTATTTTTTCCAATTACTATAGAACACTATGAGGATGATACCATGGGGACCAAAAGAAAATGACTACCCCATGGCCAAAATTCATACCCCAATATTTGGCAAAGTGTCCGCCACTGCCACTTGGATATGTAAATCTTGCAAATGAAGCTTCATTACAACTTTTATTGTATGGCAATAAAGATTTTCCCATTTCACTCAATAGACATATTCTCGGGCTTACGCTACATTTTATCAATGAACTTCTCATTGAGCTCACCTTAGGACACCTTATTGACTTTCTGCAGTCACTTACCCATCCCTTCATAAGACACCCAATTTTTTAACTTGTTTGTAGAAATTGTCGTATAGTTAAAGGTAGTTTATTTTCTTTTATTATCTTTATTGGCCCTGGGGTAGACACAGCCTCTTGCTCCATAGAGTTGATCATCCCAGTAGTATTGTAGAGTATTTACTTTGTTAGTAATGTAGTTCCTGGGGGGGGGGGGTACTCCCATACTTGACCTGATGTGCCGCTCAACAGGGTGTCCTTTTGCGGTATAAACTATGCAACAGGGTGTCCTTTTCTAACGAAAATTATGCAACAGGGTATCATAATAGGTAAGAAAATTATGCGACAGGGTATCACAAGCAAAAATTGCGCTATATTCTGTATTTGAGAGACAAATTTTTATGCGACAGGGTATACTTTTGGCCCATGTTTTATGCGACAGGGTGCAGGGTGTGGAGAGGTTTTCCACACACCCATCACTTCCCTAGTTAAGTACCCCCCCCCCCCCTCCACGGGTGTAGTTCGTAATGTGTATTGCAAATTTTATTTGGAATATATCATATAAAAAACACTCATGTTTATCAGAAACTATGGCTCAGGGTAGGAGAGGTTTCTTAAACTTCAAAACAATTTTGCTGCCAAAAATACTTTGAGTTTCATTCGTTTTTTATATCAATTGTCTAGCGTAAATTTACCTTTGCAAGAAGGGCTTCCAAAATATTTAGTAGTCCCATCCTTGTCCTTCAGAACAGACTGGACAGGCAGACAGATCGAATTACAATAATATTGGTTTTAAACTTCCGCTTGTCTGTCTGAGGTATCTCGTTATCAAAATATGGTTGGTCTTGGTTTAAATTCAAACATTTAAGCACACATGCATTTAACATGAATGTATCTAACATGAATGTTCCTCAGTCCAGACCAGACAATATCGTAAGCAAGATCGCTTTTACGAAGGCATTCTTTTTTAGGCCAAAAATCTCCAAAAATGTATGCCTGCTTGCTACGTCGATTCTTTTGTCCAGGCAAAATGAAAATCAAACAACCAAAAGCATTTTCTCGGATAAGGTAAATCTATTACTGAATATTAGTACAATACCTGAGTTTACTCGTTGCAATAGGTGCAAAGGTTTTCTTTACTGCAAGGAGTCGTGTGGCTTTCTGCAGCGCCATTGCTTCGGACACATTGAAATGGAATGGACAAAGGTACAAATTTTGAAACTGCCTCGTATTCGCTGAAATTTGATCACGTGAAGAATCCCATGATGAGGATTGGCTGATTTCCAAGAATTATATCCACGTGTAAAATGTATGATTTTCGGTACTGATCACATGATAGCATCTTGTATTCGTTAGAACGAATAAGACTGGTCGATCACTTTACTCCATAGTTTTATTTTTCCTTCAGCAATATTCTGTTGTTAAATGTCTACTTATATATGTCACTATTCGTTTTGTCAAATTTAGCTTTCTATTATACACTACACTAATTGAAATAGATCAGTTTGAAATTTGATGATAACATACATTGAATACTTAAATACTTGAACGAGTCTCTTCAGATGAGCAAAAATAATACGTCCTCGTTTTGCAGTTTCCTACAATTAAATCACTTGAAGCAAACCAGTCGACAAGTCGTCTGCAAGGAAGAAAAGCTTTCAGTGTACTACCCTGGGTACCAGAGCCAAAAAAATTAAATAAAAGAAAAGGAAGAAAGGGAAGGAAGTTTCTCTTTTTTCCTTTCTTTATAAATATAAATTTTTGGCTTTGGCCCCCGGGGTAACAGTGTACAGCAAATCAACTATCACCTCTTTCTTCCTTTGGACGACTTGGGCACGTCCAAGACAACAACGAAACTTCAAGGATGACTTACATTAACCCTATTTTAACCGGGTAAAAAAAAGTGATTTTCTACCGGGGGGGGCGTTTTTCGCCCCCCCTGTTTTTCTCCGCAAATATAACAGCTATGACAATGAAACTTGCACTGTGTCATAATTGAACAAAGGAGAATCTAAAAATAGTACCAATCAATCAATAGTCACGTGATTAGTTGCTAGGCAACCAAAAACAATGCAAATTTTGAGAAAATCGAGCTATTTGCAGAAAAGGGCCCATTATTAGCAAATAGCTAGATAAAATTGGCAAAAAACCATCCAAATACATGAATGATATCATTAATTTGTAGTTTCATATGGTTTCATAAAGATATTTGCGGTTTCTAATGAATTAACTAATTAAATAATGAAAATTTGATTCAATGCAAAATTGTTAGCTCAATAATTATGATTTAAACCATTAATTTCGCATATTATTGGTGAAATCAAGTACCTTTATCGATATTTGAGGTAATTCCATCAGTTTTGCATGAAAAATTACTCATTCATTAGGAATATGACGTCATAAATATTTATGACGTCATAGAAATAATAAACTGCTGATGTCAGCAAATATGAATAAATTATATATCAAATGAAAGTACTCATCAAGACGAATCGAATGGTATATATATTGTTGAGATTTAGTAACAAAGGAAGAAATTAGAGCCGTTTTAAAAGAATTTCCTTGTGACCACTCTCCAAATATGGGCATGTGGTGGTCACGTGGTCAAACAATAGGTATTGAAATTTCTATTTAACTTACATTCTGGACAGCTGACTCACCATTTCTCCATGGAAAAGAATCTTTTTGCAAGAGATTTCTCAAGATTGACAGTTCTTCCTTTTATGAGTAGGTTCACAATTTCACATTTCTCTTGGAAGGGTTACAAAATCAAATATTTTATAGGCCAAGTTTCGTTGCACAATTTCTTCAAACTTTGATCAAATAAGTATCTTGATGTCTTTCAGGGCCCTAATTTAACAACCAAAGAACGCAACTTAACGTGTCTTAACGATAAAAAAATAGTATTATCACTGGGAATTACCCCGAATTACCTCAGATTCTGCAGACCATCTTCATATATCTCCGTGGTGCTATATCTCAATTGTATTGTGATACATGATGTGTCTGAATTCTTTCAGTCTATTCACACTTCAGAACATCTCTGCACAGAGCTTGTGAAGTGTAGCTGAAATTATGGGAGAGATGAGTAAATTCATTGCTAATAAGATGTTTCTAATTCATAGTTCAAAACTAGAAAAAAATATGAAACGTATGATACACGATATCTTGGTGAATAAAACCAGTAAAACTGCAGCAAAATTATTCGTATTTCATCTATATTCCGAAAATAAACATTTAAATAAATTATTCTCATTTCAGAGAAAGATGATGAATTTCACTAGATGAGACGTTTAACTTTCAGCAACGAATCGGCAGACAAATCTAACGAAACTGAATATATTAGCTGCCATAGAGCGATTGCTGAAACTAACAAGAGAAAAAGCTTGAATACGCAAAATATATCGCTTACCTCGGGACGAATTGTAAAACTGACGAAACGAATTCAAATCTTTCGGCTTCTTTCCGATACTGACGAGCATTTCTTTCAAAAATGAACACGAGACTATCAAAACAAAACTATTTCTGACTTTTCTAACGAAACAAAATGTTCCAAGGTAATATCATATCTGTGAATACAACTCTTTTTCGAAGTATTGCGTCAACTAATGAAAAAACAAAGCGCTGCTTACTTTATAATACAAAATAACGAGAAAAGACGGGCAATGCACGTTCATATAGTTTTCGACAGCCTACTTCAAAATACCATGCCCACTACCATAAACTCTTTGGGCGTAGAGCCAGCGTAATACTTCTAAGGGTTGCAGCAAAAAGAGGGAGAAAGAACTGAGGTAGGATTTCAGATGAGACAGGATAGAAAGAAATATCAACAGATTCTGGATTCTATAATTTCTGCGGATAACGTTGTTTGGTTGAAACTTTTGTCTGATTATCGGATTTAACTATTCCTCAATGCTCCTCTCCACAAAAGTGCAAACGGAAGTTTTGTAAATGTGAGAATACAGTATTACCCCGCCACTAAGAAACTGACTTATAAGAAAATGCAGCCTGCCAGATGGCACCTAGTCATTGTCCAACATTTGGTTTAATGTAACATTTATATAATATTTATAAGAAACCAAGCAGCCTGGTTTTATAAAATGAGTTTCTTAGTGGCAGGGTAATACTGTAGTATGGAAAGCATTAGAATCAACAAAGTTTAAAAATGAGTTTCCAAAATGCACACAGTAAGAAGTTTAACATCATTCCAGTAAATCAAAGGACATGAAAATATTCGATGAAATTTCGAGATTACAAATGAACGAAAAACTATGTATTGTACTATCGGTGAAAACATTGTGCAAGTTAGATAGGGACAAAATATTTTTGACTGAACGAATATCTATAAAAATAGATTTAACAAGATGAAAAGATGATTTATGATGGATGAAATAACATCGCGAATAGACGAGTCTTACAACATTTACAGATCCAACGATGGAATGTTCGTCTCTAGATGATGCCACAAATGAAAGCAGGGCCAACTTTTTGCTTTCGACTGCAGAAAAGAGGCATTAAATCAAAATGCTAGACTTGATTCTTTTGCACGAGACATGATCGATTTGGACTTAGCAGACAACCGAACGAAACATTACACGCTAAAATCGAAGAATGCAATTCTAAAAGAAACAAAAATTGAAACGGAACAGACGCAGGTATATATACTAAAGCAAACTCTACAACATCTTACACAATACTCTCTAACTAAAATTTTATGGTATCGAGAACTTAGTGACTCTTATGATATTAGCGAACGAGTTTGTTTCTAATGTCCTTACAGTGGTATTTATAGATATGGAAGTAGCTATAATAATAGAATCCCAACGACCAATAATCAAGATTGGCTTTGTAAAACCTTACAATGATCATACGCTTGTTAAAAATCTTTTTTTCGACAAACATCAACAACATTTAAACACTATTATGCTTCAAATGTGCGGTAAAAAATCCCTTTGGTCGATCTGCCATGAACCAACGAAAAAAAGTCATATTCAACCTTGAAAGTAATATTCCTGTACAGTCATCACGATTGCTACGAAGACGTACATTTTTTATGACTGACGAAAGCTACGGAAGTCAATACTTTTTGCAAACATTATGCTACATACAGTACAGGTCTTGTGTACATTAAAATCAATCATTTAAGTGCAAACAATAAATCTTGAGAGGTATCAAAAACTGCAGGAACATTTAATCAATCGGAGAGCAAGAACGACGATAAAAAGAATCATGTTTCATGTTATTTGATCTTTCTGTTCCACTGACAAGTATTCAAAAGTTTGTTCAGAAAAGTCCAATAGTTATGACAATCCAACCGAAAATCCGATTTTTAATTAAGTGCTCTACAAGTTCCGTATTGAGCATGAAATAGTGCCAATGTACCTAAGACCTGTACGGCAATGAGCTGTAAGCCAATGATCTCTTATTTGGAATAAATATTAACTTCGTTTATTACCGCTTTCTGCCTGAGCAAACCACTGGCCTCGCAGGCTACTGGTAGGTTAAACATTGAGTGAATTACAAAGATCATCCCTGCACCTTTTCTACTGATTGTCTATTCCTATCTTCAGTGCCATGCCACCTGTTACCAATACATCAAATTTTTAAATTTCTATTTCTAAAAACAAGATTTGTCTTTTTTACAAAACAGAATATTAGAATAGCAGTTTTACCTCTGGAAATTTGACTATTTGTGGAATGGAAGTAACACCTTTCTGCATTCTGCAAATTCATTTCTATTGCTGAAAATGAAATTGAACGGGTTGCATAACGGCACCAGCCGCAGCAACAGGAACTTGTTGCACCATGTTGCCAGCTGGCTGTACCATGACGGCTGTGCCAGGGGTGACAACAGCACCATTAGGATTGCCACCATAATATGCATTTGCGTAAACTGCAGCACGTGAAGTTGCTCCAGCATGCCTGCGAAGGGGATAACACATTCACATTAATCATCATAATCATCAATACTCTATTTAAAGTAGGCAAAAATAAAATGAATAGCTAAATTAGAGCTAATTAACACCTACTGTTTACAATATCTATAATTTACAATATGATTGAATAAAACTATTAAGATGTCACTATATATTACAGGGAAATAAGTTCAAAACCTATCCTGTTAGAAACCCAACTTTCAGGATATATACTTTGCAGAGCCTGCAGTTGCATTTTTCACCATTCCAGCATCTAATTTGTTTTTTGAGGATAGGAAGGCTGTTTGATTGCTTTATTTCTTGCGGTAAAAACTGCAACAGTTTATTTCCAAGGTAAGTAATGGACTCAACTCAAAAGGACGTAATTCGTAATTTTGGCAGTTGAGCGACATTAGCTGGTGATAGACAAAATTGGCTAAAGTTTGTTTACACCCACTTCAAGTCAAGTGATCAATTTCTTGATAGAACATCTTTCGAATCCTTTAACATATTTTGTGCCATAAAAACTTCTATCATGAAAATAAAAAGTGGCATAACACTAAAACTTTCCAAGACTAAGGTCACATGACTTGAAATGGGTAAAACAAACCTTAGCTGATTTTGTCCACTAGTTGCAAAATCTTGTCAAAAACATGCAACTTCTTAAACATCACATCATCCTTGAATCTATTTCATTACAATTAATTTCAAGCAGCAAAATCATGACAAGCAAGATAAATAGGGGAATGCCCCTTCGAAGTTGGTACCCCAATAAATAACAACTAGAATATTCCTCCCCTCAGACAATGGTTAATTTTAGTATTACAACTAGGATATACAGTAATCTTTCAACATAACTTTTTGCACCTCATGGTATCCATTGCTGAAAAGAAGTAAAATTAAGTAGAAAATTAATTTTAGACAGTCAATAACTTTGATTTTCAGACAGTCAAAAATTTAAATGTGCCTGCAAAGGACTCTGGGTGACAATGACTCTTTAAAGAGATAAACTGTGGGTCTCACCTTTCATACATCATCTGTGCATTTGCGTATGGATCTTTACTGGCTGCTTGTGGTACTTGTTGATAAACTTGCGTGACAGTTCCTGGTCCTACCTGTGCACCATATTGTGATGACTGTATCTGAGCAGCTTCTGCAGGATTTCTATAATCAACGTACCTTTCATAAACAGTGTATCCTTGTACTTGGTTTGACGGTGTCTGTGGGTTCATGCTTTGTTGTGGTGTAAGTGCTTGTTGTTGCGGAGCGGGCTGTGCCATACCTGCAGGAATCGCTGTTGCTTGCATACTAGGCTGAGGATTTCCTGGACGTTGCTGCATCATGCCACCAGGAGTTATAATCTGCTGCTGTTGTATGCTTCCAGGTATCTGTTGGGGGACAGGTTGGTTTTGCTGTATTGAACCAGGATATCCTTGCATGGGCTGCTGGAGTACTTGTTGAGTAGGATGCATGGGGCTCTGGCCAACAACTGCAATATTACCAGGCACAGCAGCTACTTGTGTTGGTACCCCCGGAACTTGTCCCATTCTAATTTGGGTTTGCATGGTAACTCTGTTGATGGATTGTGTTAAAAATTGCTGCTGAGCTTGTTGAGGTTGCACTTGTCGAATGTTTGCAGGAACTTGACTCCCAGCAACTTGAATTTGATTTGCAACTGTGACAGCTTCAGCTCCAACTTGACGAACTGGCTGCAGATTGCTCAAGTTCATTTGTGGGGACATTTGGCTGAATTGATTTCTATCATATGGTTTACCTCTATGAAAACTACCAGGTCCTCCTCTACCCCCATGAAATCCTCCACGACCTCTGAAGCCAAAACCTCCTCTCATTTCACCACGACCACCATGAAAACCTCCCCTGTTGTTAAATCCACCCCTACCGATGCGATCTGGCCTGTCATATTTCACAGTGAATTTGTTGCCTCTGTTAACATTTTGTATCTTTGAGAACTGCACGGAAATGATACCACCACGAAGGTTCCTGCCATTGTAATCTGCCACCTGGAAATAAAGATAATTCATCAACAACAGATAAAAGTTTTGATTTCCTGCTCCAAAATTGTTTGAATCAATTTGTTTCGATCTGGAAATTACATCAAAATAATATAACCATGTGTTGTTGAAGATTTTCATCTGACACTGGTCACAGCAAATCATCAGATAAGATCCAGGATATAAATCAGAATAAAAGACAATGCACCAATCAAAATTAGCGAATCAGAGAGAGTCCAGTAAAATTCCTTGTTGACTTATTTTTTGGTTTTATATCTTCAGGTAAAATGGATAATGTGGATAAATTTTGCAGAAATAGAGAATGACCAATTGAGTTTGTGACAACTTGTCAAGACGCTCCATTTTAGTTGGGCTCTACTTGGGCTTGAATCAACCTAATCTGCTTGAATGTTCTGGCTGCATGCTACCCTCTTCGTTTGTTTCTATTTTTGATTATTAAGCCATCTGTTATAGTTGTACTATTCTTCAATTCTCCGCCTCTTAATTATATTTGTGCATCTTGGCATGGTTTTTTGAAACCTTAAAGCTATTATTTGGCTTTCGTGGGGCCGACAAAGCAGATGTGTTACTTCTGGGCCTAACAAAAATACTGACCGCTTTTTGTGCACCTTCATTCGTTGCCATATGCACGAACGCATAATTTTTGATGATATCAAGCTCTGAAACAGGGCCACATAATGAAAACATGCCATGAAGTTCTGTCTCTGAGCAATCAAGTGGCAAATTAGCGACGTACAGCTTCGTAGCCATCTTCTTCTTCTTGTCTTGGATCTTACTTGGTGCTCTTTTTAGGCCATTCGATGATGCACATGCGCGTTCGATCTTCCAGTTGAACGAAACATAGGGACACAAGGTTACTGTAAAGCATTGCTGGTGAGGCCGAACAAAAGGAGCCCAAAGGCATCAAAGATTTGCCCTATATTCATGAAATAAAGTTTTAAAATCTGCTGTAAAAGCTTTTGCACTTCAATTTTACATTGCAGAGAAGCGAGTTCAATCAAAGAGCTATTGTCACCCAGGGTCCTTTGCGGGCACGCTGCAATTTCACTGTCTGTAAATCTAATTTGAACGATCCACACTTCTTCTTGGCAGTTTGGCAGTTGAATTAATAAAAATTTTGATTTTAGCTGACGTGTTTATCGCTTCAACTACTGTAGTACAAATCCATATTTCTGCTTAGGCCTAGGCCAAATTTGATTTTCAGACAGTCAGAAGCATGGCCAGAAACTGTAGCGTACCTGCAAAGGACCCTGTGTACCTTACTCCCATCCCATGTAGACGAGAGGTTGTGCGTTCAAAAGGGCAAATGTCCAACAAAAGTCCACTTTTAAAGGCACACTGTCGTGGTACTGATTGGATGAATAAGACAATATGAAAGAATATCATTAGGCAGGCTTCAATAATTTCGTTGTACACTGAAATTCATGAGGATGATAACGATTAGACCCCAATTATTCTCTATAATCAGCTACGTCACTACGGAATCCCATGAGAAGCGGGCGCATGCGCTACAAGTCATTGCGGACTTCGCTACGAGTCATCAAGACGTGTTTTTACAAGCTCAAATTTTCTGCGAAAATTGGTGAGTTTTTATTTTACCTTTTCTTTCTAATGATTAGAATTGACTAGAGCATTATCGTTTGATTGCCGTTAGCAAACTTCTTTGAATAATGAGAGTTTATACATAATTCTCCAGAATATATGTCTGAGTCAGAGTATAAAACTATACATACTTGAGGATGGAACGGAGCGGCAGGAACCTCCATTAGAAAGCACGCCTTCCATTGCCCTCAGTTAACTCTTAACGAAACTCTATTAGACATAAATACCAGTATGGGTAACATGGCGGCTCCTCTACAACAACTGTCTTCGGATCCTTTGCCAAAGGGCCACCGGCCAGATGAACACGTTTCCACCGGAACGTATCCGTCCACCGGACGTATCCACCCCTTGTCCACCGGACTTTCTAATTTGCCCTTCGGGCTTGCTGTCTCATCGTCTGCCGGACGTATCAACCCTTTGTCCACCGGATTTTCTAATTTCTAATTTGCCCACCGGGCTTGCTGCCTCATCGTCTACTGGACGTCTCGAACCCTTGTCCACCGGACTTTCTGATTTGCCCACCGGGCTTGCTGCCTCATCGTCCATCGGACTAAACCCGAATAATATAAAGTGACAGTTATCAGACCCTGATGAATTTGAGCCACCAGAAAAACAATCTGTTACCGATGATAATAATGTTGATGAGGGCCTCAGTCTGTCAGTATTCATGCTGTTGATGATACTGATTCACTTGTTGGTGATGGCCATGATCTTTTGCTTAAATCTAGCACAAAATTATTTTAGACAAATATAAGCAATGAACAGACTGGGCTACCAACTACTTCAGACCCAATCGGAGTTGAATTTCTTGATAACTTGGCCAAAGCAATTGAAACCTCTGACGGCCTCGGCACTAATGTTAATGACATATTAGCCGAAGTAATTAACAAGCGCTGGGGAAAGACCTTCACTCCTGAAAAATTCAAAATTATTTTAGACAAATATAAAAGGCCAGCTAACTGTACTGCCCTGCATCCTATCAAGGTCAATACAGGTGCGTGGGAACATCTTAAATATAATAAGAAACAGGAGGATCTTAGGCTGGCTAACATGCAACAAGTTTTGCGAAAAGTTGCATTATGTCGCAAACTACAGCCTTTCTTCTTGCACAGATTTCTTCCTCCCGAAATCGCGAGGAATTTAACAAACATGTCTCGCAATCAGTGGATGCATTTGCACTCTTTGAGTCACCTGAGCGGAACTATTTCGTCGCTTCGACGAAGCACTATGAAGCCCCTGCTAAAACCGGACTATCAAGCATTTTGCTCCTCCATCACTGTCCGTACCTTTTCGGTGATGATTTGAATTAGCAGCTCAAAGACGCTGAAGAATCCAACAATGTTGCGAAGGTTTTCAAGGGTCATTTCAAAAATCGCTTCAAACAGCAACCTCAAAACCAACACCCCACCTAGCATAACAATGCAAGGCGTAATTTCTTATAGCAGGGCAACCGGAATCAATTCGGAAGAAGCAACCGTATAACAGAAACAACCGCTTCCAAACTCCAGCCAACCTCCCTCAACGAGGGAAAACATTTTGATCGATTTGGAACAGTTTAATGTAAGTGAATTTATTGACTATTTACCTTCCCTAGTATCCTTAATTTTACATGAATGTGAAAATTTTAGAGCTGGTAGAGTATCAAATTTTCTACCGGAGTGGAAGTCACTTACAACACTCTTACAACGGACCCAGATGTTATTTCAAATGTCTCTGGCGTAAAGATTGAATGTGATTTTCTTCCTGAGCAACCTGCTCGTGACAAATCACACTTTAGTCAGGCTGATTTTTGGTATCCTTCAAAAAGAGATGGATACCTTATTATCAAAAGCGGTTCTGGAACCAGCGTCGGCAGCAGCTGGACAGATAATTCCGCCTATTTTACGTCCAAAACCGGACGGAACGCACCGGAATGAACCTCAAATAATTTATCCAGTGCGTGACTTATAGCCATTTCAAAATGGACACATTGAATACGATCATTAACTTGATTACGCCCAATTGTTTTATGGCATCATTAGATTGAACATGCCTATTATAGTGTCGATATTGCTCCTGAAGATAGAAAATTTCTCAGGCTTGAATTCAATGATCAATTACTGCAATATACGGCATTACCAAATGGGCTTTCCTCTTGTCCACGCAATTTCACTAAAATTCTGAAACCAGCTTTGTCTACCCTTCACAAAGAAGGGCACATCGCAACTGCGAACCTTTACGACATATATTTGTAAGGCGACACTTTTGATGAATGCCTAGCAACTTATTCAAAGTCAGGAAATAACAATGCTTATGGTTTTATTCTCAATTCTAAGGATATCGTTGTAAGCCCTACACAGGACAAAAAAGATAGCACAGTAGCTCTTTGTTCTGCCATACTTCAACGCAAAACACTTTCTATCAGGAATGTTGCGCAAGTTTTAAGGGAAAACAGTTCCTTTTTTCCAAGGCATTGTTTGGGCCACTTTTCTGCAGGCATATCGACCATGATAAAACAATGGCGCTTTAACGAGATAAAGGCAATTTTGACAAAGAAATTAATTTGTCGTTTGATGCTAAAACAGAAATCAAATGGTGGACTGAGAACTAGCCCAAGGCTTTTAAGCCATCGACACGAAATCATGCATCAATGGAAATAGAAACCGATGCATCTCTCCTAGGTTGGGGAGCTTCTTGCGAAAATACCTCCACCGGAGGGCAATGGTCATTTGACGAGCAACAAAACCACATAAATCAGTTGAAATTGTATGCTATTTTCCTAGTGTTGAAAATGTATGCAAATGACCTTACAGATATACATATAAAACATTTGTCAGACAACACAACATCAGTACTTGTCCTATCTCACATGGGTATCGCCGTTCAATTGCATGTAACAATTTATGCAAACAAATTTGGCTTTGGTGCCTTGAACGTAACCTATGGCTACCAATTGCACATATCCCTGGCAAACAAAATTTGAAGCAGATAGCGAGTCAAGACGCTCTGCTAATACGCCTGCAGAATGGCAATTAAATTCTAAAATTTTGCAATCGTGTCTGACTGATATCGATTTTACACCATCGATTGACCTATTTGCATCAAGGCTCAATAAACAATTTGACAAATTTGTCTCGGTCAAACCAGAGCCAGAGGCTTTTGCCATAGATGCATGGGCTATATATGCTTAGACCCTTGACTGGTCGAGTTACCAATGTGATGCCTTTCCGCCTTTCAATATGATAACCAGTATGCTCGAAAAGATTCGATTGGAGCAAGCAGTGGGAATTTGTGTGCCGCTAAATTGGCCTACACAACCATGGTACCCCACAGCAACAAAACTGATGCGATCCAAACCAATTTCACTGAAGCCAAGTCGTCGATTGCTTCACCTGCCATCGAGCTCTTTAGAGGTCTGCCACAACCTTCAGCTCATGGTTTATCTCTTATCAACCAAAAAATAGGGACCTCATATTTGTCCAGCTCCGCCGAGCATATTTTGCTTTCATCATGGCGGCCTGGGACCCGAAAACAATATAAAAATCTTGCGTTGATCGTTGGCAAACATATTGTGCTCAAAATTCAGTGCAGGTCTTCAACCCTACACTTGAGCAATCTATTGAATTTTTAACAAGTTTATTTGACCGTGGTCTTGGCTACAGTGCCATAAATACACTTTCGTCTGTAATTACTTTGTCAAATGGTTTACCGATGGGTGAACATCCTACTATTCGTAGGTTTCTCAAGGGCGTATTTGAGATAAGGCCCGATCTGCCGAAATACATCGCTATATGGGATGTTGCAATACTTTTAGAATACCTGAAACATCTTAACCCAACTTCCCAACTAAGTCTCAAGGACTTAACACACAGGACAACTACGCTTTTGTTTTATTAACTGGTCAACGTTGTCAAAGAATCCACAGCATCGAGCTCTCCGGGATCCAAAGTCTCCCAGACTTGTTTCGCATCACAATTTTGCAACCAATAAAAACCTGGGAAACACATTCAACCTTTGGAATTAAAAAGCGTTTCCTACTGAACCAAACCTGTGTATCGTTTCACATCTGACCGAATACATCAAGCGAACAGGTATCTTTACAGGTTCACATATCAAACTATGTAAAGCCACAACCCTGTATCACGAGTACAAGATCTCGGTGGTTGAAATCGACCATGGAATTAGCTGGTATAGATACAAATGTTTTTACAATGCATAGCTGCAGATCTACCTTGATTACAGTCGCTAAAGCATCTGCCCTCTCTTTGAGTGAAATTTCAACTCTACCAGTTGCTCAAATGCAACTACTTTGCCAGATTCTCTGATAACCTTTTTATCTCGGAAAACTTTGAACAATCAGTTTTGAGTAATATAGAACATTATTTTAGACACCTATTATCAATATACCTTTTTATCAACTTGTTGTTGAAACTGAAAATTCTGTTTTTCATTTGCCCATTTACTTGATATTTGGGTTCGGAATTACTGGGCTTTGAAGTCTCATGGGATTCCGTAGTGACGTAGCTGATTATAGAGAAGAATTTAAAAATTAAACGAGACTTACCCAGTAAGTTGAAGTTTGATTGCAATTCTTCTCTATCATCAGCAGGAACGGAGGAATCACATGCCCTCCCTTTTTGAGGGCCCAACCCAGTGATTCCTTCGTTCCTCCATTTTCAGCTGTTTACTTATCCTGAAATTCCTCACGTTTAAGAATGACTTGTAGCGCATGCGCCCGCTTCTCATGTGATTCCTCCGTTCCTGCTGATGATAGAGAAGAATTGCAATCAAACTTCAACTTACTGGGTAAGTCTCGTTTAATTTTTAAATTATTCTCGAAACAAAGTATGATCTAAGAGCATAAAGGCTTTATAATGATCCAGAGGCCAGGTCTTTTGTTAGGGATCTTAACATCACAACCAGCCAATAACAGCCACGACAATGTGCCTTTAATCAGGGTTCCCTTGTTACAAAAATTCTTGGCTTTAGAGCAGCGTGTGTCTCCTTCTCCCCCGACCGACACAGTGAAGCCTACACTATATCAGACAACACCCATTTTCAGAACATATCAATGTAATGAAATTCTCAAAAGAAACAGTTATTTCAAAAATAGTCTATTTACATGTAAATGAATTAAAATTGCAGAGTCTGTCCTTCATGCTAATTGAAAATAGAGTTAATGCACATCGTAAAGTACACAAATTAGAATTGAACGCAGTAAAATTTAGCTACAGATAAATTTTACAGGGTGACCAAATTAAAGTTGAACAAGTTCTGAAAAACTTTATTTTGACGAATTCCTAGTGCGTTGTCGCTTCTAACTGGAATCAAGGGTGATTCCATCCAAACACCCTTCAAATGTCCATCCAAATATCCCATCTTAATGCGTAAGGATATTTTGAAAAGTCTCAAATTAAAGCAAAAATAATGTCGAGGTTTTCTCCATCGAATTTCTAACGCGTTTGTGTTCTTGTGTGAGCCAAGGTTTACTGCCTAAAAGTCAGTAAGATATTAATTTTCAAGTCAAATGTGATTTTCAAAACATGGCTGCCAAAACGATCCTCAAAAGTATAAGCCAGTGCGTTGACCTTAGCTTTCCTAAGATAATATTACAAATATATACAACCTGCTCCTGGTGGAGTCTGGAGAAATTTGGCAAGATTCACGCTATCTAATGCAATCAAAATTGACACAAACTCAAAAGTTTAACAATAGCTTGCAAAGATCTCATCTACAAAGGCAAGTTGTGGTTCAGTCAGTTTGTGTGGTATCTTAAAATAATATTTGTGAACATCAAAAACAAAGTCTTTGATCTGTTTTGCAGCTCTTGAAAACAACATTGGTCCTTCATTCGTTTTGCTTACCATCTCTTGGAATATCTCCGTCCTGAAAGAAAGAACAAATTCTCAACAATTTCGTCTGAAGTTACACGCTTACTGTCGTAAAATATGGCCTAAAAAGGCAGCACTCTCTTGTGCAAACGGCTGCGTATCAAATTCAAAATAGTTACGAAGTGGACTTAATATTGCCAACCCAACTCCATTGAATTTATATAGCGAACCGAATCACATCTTCAGGGGTAACTTCCTGTATCTGTAGCTTTTTCTTCTAGAAGACAACATAATCTACAGTCTGTCTCAAATCATATCACGTGAGATTTGCGATAACGCAAAGTTGCCCATGCAAAACTTTTCAATTTGTTTCTTCGCGGACATTTTCACATGACATCTAATATCGAGTGACCGCTATAAATAGGCTAAGGAAAATGCCTACTCGCCATTGTTTCTTTAGCTACACAATGAAACGGCACGTATCAAAATAATCAAACACAATAGGGTATCTTTCCACTCAGGCCAGACCAGCTTTGAACTATGACGATTCCCTTCAATATTCTTTTAGCTACATATCTGGATGCAAGTAAAGCGCCTTACCTATCTTTTGTTGCAAACGTTTGTCGTATTCTTTTAGCTACATATCTGGATGCAAGTAAAGCGCCTTACCTATCTTTTGTTGCAAACGTTTGTCGTATTCTTTTAGCTACATATCTGGATGCAAGAAAAGCACCTTACCTATCTTTTGTTGCAAACGTTTGTCGTATTCTTTTAGCTACATACCTGGATGCAAGAAAAGCACCTTACCTATCTTTTGTTGCAAACGTTTGTCGTATTCTTTTAGCTACATACCTGGATGCAAGAAAAGCACCTTACCTATCTTTCGCAACGATGTGTCGTATAGCCAACTCGATTTCATGATCACCATCCTTGTCTTTTATTCTGCATTCTAGGTGGAACTTCGTGAACAACATGCGCGCTGGGCTGATGAATCGTGTGAATACACTAGAAAAAAGACAACGTGATAAAATTTCATATCGACGTTATGATGACGATACAGTAAGAGCCTGAACAACTGGTTTTAGAAATCAATCTTTTCAAAGTTTCTTAGCCTCTTGGCTGTAATGTTTTGCTCGGTCGCAAAAGTTGCTTTTGAGCGTCAGCCACGCAGATATGATTACCATGGAGAAATATATACTACACCAGCCTAACAATTGGTATGGCATGGTTTCAAAAATTGCCTGGCTGACTCAAGGAAAAGAAAAAGCTTCTATCGGGACGAAGAAAGATCGTAGTGAAATTGGAAAAGGGTTGGGTTGGAGCTGCTAGAAAGTTCATTTCAAGTTACGAATGGAAACTCTTGGTGCCCATCTTCGAATTTTCCAAGCGTTCCAAAGGCAGAAGTGAGCTTTCCTCCCTTCCTCAATTATGCATTCTAAAATCCATGACTTCCTCGCCTTCCTCGCAAACCCTTTTCTTTCGAGTCAACACAAGTCAATGAAAGAAAATTTGAATGACAACCTCCGCAGAGGTGATACAATTGAAAGCGCCCCTAGAAGGGTTCAACAGAATTAAAGGGGAGAATCTTCCATTCCATTTTATGAAAAAATACTATGATTCAGCTACCCGGCCGCATGTTTGTAATTTACAAGTTACTAGTAAATTGGTTTATTATTTGCGGGTTCTTACTGTAGTTTTCAGCTAATCAACAGAGCAATTTCAAGATTAAACAAACAGCCTTGTTTTAAAAAAGATAGAAAAGAAAGTAAATAAACAAAGATCCTACCAGTCGCTGTCTTGCACTATCAGGTTATTCATAGCTTCAACTTGACGTATATCTTCATATAACTGCTTACTCGCAATAACCATTGAAGAAACTTCATGTAATAACTAAAAAAACCTAAGCCATTAGTTGAACTGTTGTGGAATTATTCTCATAAAACATTGTCTTGTTTAAGAAAATTAAGCTGTGTATGCTGAGAGTTGGTAGCAAAAGACAGAAATGCTTTCATGTTGCTTCCTTTGGGAATAATTCCATATGTTTTATGGGCAGCAATTTGTGGAACACCCTACCTGATAAAGAAAGAGAACACCCTATCTGATAATGAAAGGGAATACCTTATCTGATAAAGAAAGGGAACACCCTACCTGATAAAGAAAGGGAACACCCTATCTGATAAAGAAAGAGAACACCCTATCTGATAAAGAAAGGGAACACCCTATCTGATAAAGAAAGAGAACACCCTATCTGATAAAGAAAGGGAACACCCTGTCTGATAAAGAAAGGGAACACCCTATCTGATAAAGAAAGGGAACACCCTATCTGATAAAGAAAGGGAACACCCTATCTGATAAAGAAAGGGAACACCCTACCTGATAAAGAAAGGAGCTGTGACAGCACCAGCAAATTCAAGAGATAAATAAGCCTGTAGAATAAGATTTTTGATTATTCTATTTAGGGCAGCGGCCAATCTTCAGGCGTTTTGGGAGTAGGAACAAATTCAACTCCCATCGCAGGAGCTTGGGATCGCTACGGAAAGAACCAATCATATTGCAAGAAACTGACGTCATCCACGATCTCACTTTCAACATGACCAATGAAGAAAATGCGCGCCAAATTCAAATGGAGACTTTCTTTAGTCAAAATTTCTAGACCATGCCATCATCTCTGTAAATATTTACAATGTTAATCAAATTGATATCATGAGAAACACATACCGTGGGAATGCAAAAAGTACTGAAATGAAAAAGCCATTCTTTCTTACCTTGTTCAAGTTCTTAGTTGTTCTGTATTTTTCTTGTAAACATTTGGATGCAACTTGTTTGCGAAGTCGCGTTGAAACAAATTCACTGCTTTTGGTTCTGAAATCTAAAGCAAATTTTATTTTTAATTTCTTTATTTTCATTTCATTCTCAAATAACTAAATGACAATGATAATAATAAAATTAACTTTATGCAGAATATATAAGAAAAACTAACACAATAACATTGAACGTAAAGGACTAGCATCATGTGGTTAAAGGGGCCCCATTGCCAAATTTTAAACAAATCTGCAAACACTATGCTTTAGGCACGTGTCCATTGTCCATTGAGCACCCCCTTACGTATGGTACTTTGAATTGTATTTCATTGCTATTGTAAAGTCGGTTGTTGTTTAATTTTGAGTAAAATATCTTTTTAGTTACGAATTTCTATGTGGTGGAATTTTAGAATTAAAGGAACTGAACTCGACTGTTTCCTGTAGTTGGTTTGATGGCTTCATCCAAGCCACCAAAATGTAACCTTCAAAAATCCACTTATATCCGAGCAATCGTAAAAGATATGAACGTTTGGTTTGTTCCTCTGCGAAGTACAAAGAATCATCTTCAAAATAACGCTTTCATTTTGAAAAAAGATGATCATCTGTGTGATATTGCCTCTAAAAATAACTTCAAAATCATTGTTGCAAAATAAATTTGTAGACGGGGCCCCTTTAAATTATTAGCAAATAATATTGTTCAAAGAATATTCAAAAAAATTTCACTTACTGTGTCCACTATTTTCAAATTCGATGCTCTTTATTTTCTTATTCCATTGAAGAATATCGGCTAAAATGAAAATAAAATAACATCAACACTTTGAAACTATCTTAAAAATACACAAACACAAATGTAAATGAAGCTCCTTTTTGTGAAATACGGAACGTCGTTGCAGCATAAGTTGTCATTGTCACCAGCTGAAAATTTTGTGAGGATATGATATAGTGATTTTTGATAGTCTGCGGTGCGGACTAGAATCCTGACGGACAGAAAAATCTCACTTGTTTTGAGTAAAAGTAAACAATATGTGTTAAATTGGCTGCATTAGAATTATGTAAACAAACCCAAGCTTTGAGCATCAAATATCACATTTGAAAAGAGAAACTCTATTGTAACGAGCTAAATTCAAAAGGAGAGATCTTAATTCAGATGCAGGTTGATGTTTGGATGAAAGATCAACTAAAATACTTGTTGCAAATCCATTTATATCACAGCAACCCCAAAACATAAACATCTTATTGTTATCAAGATTAATCTTAGCCTGCGTGCAGACTTTACTGATTCCCTGCTTCATGGTTTCATGGTTTGTTACATTAATCTCCGAGATGAGAAATTCATTTCGATTTTCTGTGATGAAATAGTCCCAATAACAATTATCATAAAAAAACCAGTAAAATCACAAATTCATCTGAGGATCATCTTGCGAGGGTGATTACTTACACGTTTTGAAGGACTCTTTGTCAATTTCTTCAAAATCGATGGTCAACATGAGCCGACAAAATTTGAACTTGAATACAACTCTGCTGCGAGACCATTCAGCCAGTGACCAAACTAACAGTCTAGGGGAATAAAAGTCTTGGTTTCAATTCACTACTTCGAATTTCGAACTATTTTGAATAAAGAAGACACAGCACGCTCCGTTCATAAGATCTGAAACAAATTATATGATTTATTGTTTTAAATTTGATCGGTACAATTACCAGGTATATAATTGAACCAAAATTTAAATGGTAATCAAACCTGGATATTGCAAGAAACACCGCAGGTAAATATAATTAAATTTGGCGTACAAGTCAGAGCTATAATCTTCTTTTCGATTTCGTTCCAAGAAAATTGTAGACTAACTGACTAGTGACGTTCTCCAGATGTCAAAATTTTCGTGGAATGAGAACAAGTTGACAAAACCGTCACATACGATTTGTTAGGCCACAATTAGGAGAATGATTCTAAAATCCTTTATTGACGATTTGGGATTTCTGCCTTACAACATTTTATTAGTTATAGACTTGCATTACCTGTTCGTTGTCTCGATAAGACCAACAAAACATTTCCTTTGTTCTGAATCTTCTTTCTGCCGTAAGAGAGAAATCAGCATTATTATTGATATATCAAAATATTAGCATATAAATAAAACTTTTCACAACAACACACATGATAATGTTGCCATAATTTCAAACACAATTTAAAATTATCATAAGCAAACAAAAATATAATCATCATCATTATACGTCAGCTGCATAAATCATCTTAGGCAATGTTTGTATACATGGATATAAATTTATCAATTTCATGCCACTTCGCTGACTATAAATTTACTTTCCTTGCAGCAAGGCTAGCTTTAAACAGTCCTTTTTCAATCAATGCATCTCTAAAGTCATTTCTAATGTCCGAATGTCCAACAGTCTGTTTTGAAACAAGAATTGGTAAGAAAGTAAAAACAAGAAATCTCACAATCTTCTTCTGCAGTTCTTCAGCTCTCTTATTCACGAGTTCATTATCTCTGCAAAAAGAATTAATTTATCAGTCGCTGGGATTTTCATTTACTTAATTCAACATACCGACCAGCCAGTTGATCTCAAATATAAGTGAGAGCAAACAGCAGTACAGTAAATCCCCGCATATAAGAACCTACAAAAATAAGAACCTAGAGGCTGTTTTTCCTAACTTTTGCACCTTGTAATTAAGAACCTGTTTCAGTTTGATGAAAAATATGTTCTTATAGCAGGGGTAGCAAAGTTGATTTTGGATTGTCATTGTTCAGTTCATTTTTGTCCCAGTGGGCTTTAAAGTTTGAATCTCCTCCCTTGCAGTAAAACAAATAATAGGGCTGAAAATCGTTGGCAATGGTTCTAAAATGGCCTACGCAAGGCACTCTTCAAATAAGAACCGTTATACCTTGAAATTTGTCTTAGTACCTTTAACATAAGAACCTTTTCAGCCTAGCTCTCAAAAAAGTAGGTTCTTATATGCCGGGATTTACTGTATCTCTTTTATTCTTTCTCCAAAAACGTTAACAAGATATTATTTCTGATCTTTTCGTAACAGTGAACCTCACCTCTTCAATCTTTCTTTCTTCTCTAAAATGATTTCAAGTTCTGTAAAACAAAATAATCACATTGATATTTCTGAATGAAGTATTTATAGAAAGGAAAAATGTTATGAGCATAAAGAGAAAACATAAAGAGAAAAGAAGTGGAATTTTGGGGAACATAACTGATTCTTGTAAACATCTACGCCTACTTGAAGAACTCACAGGTGACTGATAACCAGTAATGACATCCCCACTGGCAGCTCATCCAAGAAGAGATTATAAAATGTTTGATGTCATTGCCTGACATCAAATGTGAGACAGACATTAACTTTTTCTTTTAGTTTGTTGTTCTTTCTTTTAGTATGTTGTAATTTTTGAATTGTAAGTGCCTTTCATGGTGGGAACTCCGATGACCTAGTGTCTATTCCCGCCATGATAGGCACAGTAGATGTACTTGTTGAGTTTGTATATTTTAATTGATTAGAACTTTTTCTCGAAATCCATGCCTCGAATAAACCAGATGTGCAGAAAAAAAGCCTGTTTTTGGAGTTTAAGGGTAGTAAACTGTCTGTGATTGTTGAAAACATGCAAGTTAAATGTTCTCCGGTAGTTTCATTAACAGACGTTTCATAATTCACAAAAAACATGTTTGAATAAAATAGGACTATTCAACACAAAAATTGGCAACTTTCGTATCAAATTTGATAACTTAAAGGGTCTGTTTCATCCAGCATTCCTTGCACGTGCCGTCTCTTGGTTTTCCTTTGTTGTCGCCATTTTCATGGGCCATTTAAGTG
Organism: Aurelia coerulea; assembly: GCA_039566865.1. NCBI lineage: Eukaryota > Metazoa > Cnidaria > Scyphozoa > Semaeostomeae > Ulmaridae > Aurelia > Aurelia coerulea. The sequence continues at coordinate 1,406,428 of CM076948.1, forward strand.
TGAAATGAATATTGAAAACAATAAAAGCATTGAAGCCAGGATTCTGGGTATCGCGTGAATGATGGAGACTTATTAAATCCTAATCTAATAATCAAACAACGCTACAGTGTTTGTAAATGGCAGTTTCTCAACGAATAAAGTGGAATTTGCTAATGACATTACCTGTCACCTTGGCCTCTAGAATTTTCTCTTTCATCGCCAACATGGAAGCTCGCTCATCGAGACCCTATGAAGAAATGAGTAAGCTCGATTACACCTTTTTTTCTGTCCTTTTTTCTGTCCTGTACCTCTGTTTTGCATTGGATGTTGGATAATTTCAGTGTATATAAAATTTTTTGTGATTGACGTGTAACTCACACTTCAAATGGTTGCCTGACATCCAATGTGAAACTGACTCAAGAGTTTATCAGTAGAGATTGTTTGCGAGTAATTATAGTAGTAAATGTATTTAATTGTATGTAGGTTTAATTTAGTTGCTCGTCTTTATGTCAAAGCCATGGGGTAGTCATGGTATTTTGCTCCCCATGGTATCTCGTCCTGGTAGCGTAGTAAAAGTAGGTCGTAAGTGTTGTTATAAGTAATCCCGTTTTTGTAAATTTTTATACTGAATATAAAAAAAATACCTTTGAGTTTATCAACGGCGAAGGGCCCATAAAAAGCAAATATTATGCAGTTAAATTGGACGTTTTATGCAACCTATGGAAAAGAGGTTCCTATGGAATATACGCAGTTAAACTGGATTAATTGCTCAGATAGTTTATAAAATGTTATGCAACATTTCATCCTCCTGGAGTGACAAACTTTGATCTTCTTGGTCCTTGCTGAATCAAATTTGACGGCAAACAACCGATATAAAAATATGTCTGATCTAATAAGAAGAATGAAATACATTGTTTATAGTATAGGTGCAATTCGGATTATGCTTGAAAATGAAACATATTTGCAATAAACCTTTCGATCTTTCTCGATGCCTTTTTTATTTTCTTCCATTGCCATCAAATCCAACTGCTTACCTTCCAAAACTGAAAGTAGACAGGCATCCGAATTAGAAAAATATTCTCGGTTAATTCATTTCTGTATTGAAGGATCAATGTATCATATTTAGGTAGGCAATATTTTGGGAACTTAAAGGGGCTCAGTCGTCAAACAGTAAACAAATCCGTAAACTCGCACTTGTCGAGGATTATCCATTGTTCATCCATTGTTCTCTGCAGTTTGTTTGGTGGCTTCACCCCAGCAACAAAAAAGTGACCGTTAAAAATCCACTGATATCCGAGCAATCGTAGAAGATATGAATGTTTGGTTTGTTCCTTAGTGAAGTACAAGGATTAATGCCCAAACAGCAACTTTCATTTTGAAAAAAAATACGAAAATCCTGTGTGATATCACCTTTCAAAAAACTGCAAAATCATCGTTTTGTTTGCATTTTGACGACGGAGCCCCTTTAAGGAAAAACAAAGTGCTATCCAGAGGCCGATATAGTGTAGGAGCACGAGAGCAACGCTCCTAGAAAATCTCTATCAAATTTCCCCCTTGAACAAATTCATTCTATAAATGAAAATCAAACTGATCAATAATTGTGTGAACTGTTTCTTTCTACAGAATTAAATTATCATTCAGCCAAACGATTATATTTTGATAAATTTCATCGCAGGAAAATTTCCTATGAAATATACGGTCTTCAAGGAAGTAAAACATTTGTTTCGGTCACTGTATGGTGCAATAGGCCTTTTTAGCTATTGTACAAAAGAGCCTGGACCGAGCAACATTTTTATTTACGTCTATACGAGAAGTTCGATCAAGTTAGAGCTTCTACCACTATTGTGCACATTCAACAATAGACCTTTTAGCTATTCAGAAAGGAATCAGAATCGAACAACATTTTGCTACATTTTGTAGAATTTTCGAATGTGCACAATAGTGATAGAAGCTCTAAAGCCACTCGATCGAACGTCGCGTATCAAAATGTATAAAAACATCGTTCGATTCAGATTCTTTTTTAGAATAGCTAAAAGGCTTGAGACGCTCACGCAAGCAGAGAAAGCATGCGATAGGTTTCCATAAAAAGTAGAACGATCTCTACACAAGGGAACGATATGTTAATTTTATCGGTTTGTTTCGCTGTGAAATACCAATACCTGCATACATTTGTTTACAAAATAAAGCCAAAAAAGAGTGAAATGGTGAGATACCTTTCATGAGCTCTTCAACATTACCCTCCATCTCAGCTTTCTCCTCTTTTAATTTGCTAATCCGTTTTCGATATGCTGGGTCATTTTCCTGCAAGAATTATGAAAACAAGATGAAAATTAGATTGAGCTTCCTACGTGAGTCCAACTCCAGGGTCAGTCTCTTGCTTCTCTTAATTCGCGAAGACATAAAAAATGTCAATTCCTAGAGAACTTACCAAGCTCAGCAATGTCTCTGTTTCGTAATTCTTGCCAAAATCTAGAATATTTTCAGGCACGATTGTTTTGTCCTGTTCTTGTTCTTCAACATCTGGTGAAGGAGAGGGAAGTTTGAAAATTCTGGCGCATGTGAACAGTAACATGCAGATCAGATGTATCATTAATTCATTCAAAACTAAGTTATGCCTCCCTTGCCTAACAACGCAAGGAAGAAGTGTTCAAAATTATATTCGTAATCAGAAAATCAAATATACGGCAGTACATTAAATCCAAAAGGTTCAAATAGTGAGAGAGTTTCGGCTGAATTCTGTTAAAAACTATTTCTTCCGAATTACCTTCAAAATGCCCGGACATCTCTTCGGCTAAATCGTTTGCCGACGATAATTCTCTGAAGCATTCAGGGTGGATCTTTGATTAAAATTGCGTCAAGTCAGTGCAAATATAACCCAGTTCAAGGGAAAGATTTGATAAATAAACTAAAACAAGTTTAACAGAAGATGCACAAAAGCTTATCTCACCTGCCATTTCCTCTTGAAGCAAGGACTGTGGACATTCAAATGGCATCTTGCCCGCTTCTAATGTCTTATCATTATCTACTCGTTCCGTTTGATTTAAACCGGGCGGAGTTAGCGTCTGCGGATTATCATCCGCAGCAAAGTTATCTCTGCGTTGCTGTGCTTCACCGCAACCTTCATCTTGAAGGGTTGATCTTTGGGGTTGACCATACTCAACCTGGAAATCTCTTTCTTGTTCCGCTTTACCGTAGCCTTCTCGTTGAAGGGACAAACTTTGGTGCTTATCATCATCAACAACATCATCTCTGTCTTGCTTTGTCTCGCAATAACCTTCACCTTCCAGCTTTATACTTTGAAGCTGATCATCCGTAACCTGATTACCTCTTTCTTGCTTTGCTTCATCGTAATCTGCAACTTTAAGGGTCAAACTTTGAGGCTCAACATCTGGAACAAGATCATCCCTGTCTTGCTCTGACGCAATCATCGTTAAACCAACTACAGTTTCTTCCTGAATAGCAGAAATGTCGTTCAAATATTGCGTTTCCATTCCACGCGCAGGAGTAGATGCGATAATCATCTTCTCTCTTGAGACCCATGACATTCGGTTTTTGGCCTTTCTTTGGATGTCTGCAATGGAAAGTCCCCGTCCCTTTGAAGCCTCATTATCAGCAGCCTTAGGCAAAATGAATGTTTCTTTTTGTTTGACATATGTCTTGCCTAACTCTACATTCTTTCCAACACCAGGCTTATTCTCTTCTTCAACGGCTTCGTTTAGAAATGCATCTGGATCATTTTTTGGAATACAGTATGTTTCCGATGGCTTGAACTGGAAATCGGCCGGCGGAGATATAATCATTGTAGCCTCTGCAACTGGATTAATACCATCACCATCTGAGCACATTGGTTTCTGCTCTGCTTTTTCTACCACAAAAGTTGAAGATATTAACTTCAGTTGATCAGCCTTAACAGGGTCTTGGGCGATTACAGCATCATAATCTGCAGAACATGGAATCATGCATGGATCTTCTGCTTTCTTCGAATCTTCCTGAGAAAAACTGGGGTATGCTGCTCTTTGTTCAATCTGTGTCGTATTCATATCTTCCCTTCTCGACTTGATTTGGTGGGATCCTATTTTCCCAACCAGAGCAGAAACTGGTCCAATACGGCCTACTTCTGGCATTTCTTCGGACAACATGCTACGGAACAGAGATTCATTCACAGCAGATGGAAATGCGTGCAAATGTGCCACACCAGGATCTCTGTACGATGCGTTATTCACATGCTTCCCAGATTCATAAACTGCTTGACTAGTGCTCCGTTGTGTTGTTGCCTTGTCTGCTGTGGATGAAAACACGTTTTCTTTATCTTGTAAATAACACGTTGCTTCAGTTGGCTTTCCCTGGAGAACTTCCGGACAATTCCCGAAAGAATAATCCTGATTGTTACCATTGCCAGCTAAAGGAATTTTATCAGTAACAGTTTTCTCGACTATCTCCTCGATTATCTCCTCTTTAACTTCACAAATACTCTTATTTGCCAAAACACTTGACTGTGTTTCAACTCTGGGCCTTCGAGGCACTTTCGCAAAATTCTTAACTGGAGGATCTTGATGGTTTTCAACGTCATCACCATCGCTTGAAGGGGTATCAGTTTTCTCTATCATCTGTCGGTACCACTCTTCGCTATTATAAATACTCTTACTTCCCAAAACGGTTGAATTTTTGTCATCGACGGCCTTTTGGGGTACTTTGACGAAACTTCTTGCAGTATGCTCCAGACGAGGCTTAACTACCAAAGCTTTTTCTTCTTCCTTTAACTGCTTCAAAAATGGAGCTGATTCAAAATCACCAGAATCAATTTTAGCTCTTTTCGAAGATTGAGCAGCAATAGATTCAGTGATATTCTCCTCTTCATTAGACATCCTTGTTTGTCTGGGAACTCTACCCTCTGTCTTTGAGACAAAGCCAACTTGCTGTTCTGTAGTAGACAAATTATCTGTTCTTTGCACCATTTGCTGATACCACTCTTCACTCCTACAAATACTCTTATTCGTCACAGTCGCAGGATTTCTACTCTCATTGAGTCCTCTAGGAACTTCTGTAAAATATCCAACGGAATTACCTTGACCAGGCGTGACTACCGATGTGTTTGCCTCCTTTAACTTCAATAGAGCGGAAATGATTGACGTGTTTGATTTCCAACCGTCATCTGGATCAAGTTGTGCCCTTTTTGAAGACTGAACCGGATGAGCCACCCCCTCATCTGCCATCCTTATAGGCCCAGTCAGCCCCTCATCTGCCACCCTTACCCCCATCTCTACCCTTGGTTGTGATGTTATTTCAGTCAAATTTGACTTTCTGTTTGTTTGGGGCTGCACCATGTTTGTTTGGGGCTGCACCATCTCATCGTCTGTGCTGTGAGAAAGACTATCTGTCTTCTCTATCATCTCATGGTACCATTCTTCGCTCTTATAAATACTCTTATTTGCCAAATCCCCTTCATCAACAGTTGAACATCTGGTCGTACTTTCTTTCGTTTTAAGTGATTGCAAAAACGCATGTCCATTAAAGACTTTGCGTTTCGTCTGATGGTTATTGGTCTGACCTAATAAAGACTCGTCAGTCTGCGCCAATATTTCAAGATAACAATCAGCGTCCACAATATGTTCCTTGACATCATTGGGGTGAAATGTGTTTTCATGAATTGAGGGAGGGTCCGGCTTTGTTTTCCCTTGAAGCACCAAACTTGCTGATTCCATTAACTCTTTTTTGTTCGATTCATACTTGGCCGCAAGAAGGGACGCGTTAGAATGTCCCTCTTCTTCGTTTACTACTGCAGAAGGAATCCTTGCTCTATCCGAGTCAGAACAGAAACTTTCCACGACAGGCTTCTTCCTCTTGGTAGGTTCAACAGTTTCTTGCTGTATATTTAATATCTGATTGGCAATCGAGTCATCAATAGGGTATGTGAACTCCATATTTTCATCATCGAACAATCTCGTCTTGTCTACAAATGTTTCCTCTCCTGCAATTGTCTGAGAACCACAGCAAGTGAATTCCATTTCATCATGCTCAAATAACCTTGTTTGATTAAATTCATTCAAAATCCCTCTCCTGTCTTCATCACTTGTTTCCTCTTCAACGTAATCAAAAATATCAAAGGACTTCCGTTTGCGACGTTGATAATCGTTTGGCCTATTCACGCTGCTTTTTTGGAGCGAAGGAGCAAGCATGAAATTCCCCTGCAAAACAAACGAAACACAATTTTGAAACCTTGGAATCGTCCACAATCTTAGAAAAATTAAAATCTTTGCTAATTCTTTTCTGTGTCTTTCTCTCCTGTGATGGCATTATACATAATATTCTGTAAGAAGCTAGCACTGAAATTTTCTTGAACGTTTCCAAACGTTTCCTGGAGGCTTCTTCAAATTCACGTTGTATTTTTGGCTGGGAGATCAACTATACCTTCCTTGACATTTCATAGCCAGTCTTATCAAACTTAACGCCTTCGTTAAACATTATTCAAGTAGTATATATGGTACCGAAACGAGAGATAAAAGTAAACAAACGATTGGGAGTATGATCATCAATAGAGAATACTAAATAGGCAATACATAGATTGTCCACTCCACTTAGTACCCCAAACCTATACTGCTGTTGTTCTTTCAAAAATGGCAAGCGGTTGCGTACAATATGTGTCAAATCCAGTAAAAGCTAACCACAGCAACATCTCAGAAGCTTACCTGATCTTGTTCTTGGACGTGGCTGGGAGGATTGTCAGGGAAAAGGTTGAAGATGTTCTGGTCTGTAAAATAATAGAAGTAAACCAATGATTCGTGGTACAAAATTTGAAAATAGCCTTGAATAACGGACTCAATATACCCATAAACGCAACAAAACACCGAAATATGTAGAAAGAAGACTATTAACTCATGTAAAATAAGAACAACCAAAATAAACCTGTAACAAGAGAAAAACTGTCAAATCTTGCAAGAGAAAAATGAATTAATCTTAAAACCCGAAAGGAAAGAAATAAGTTAGTAACTCACCAGTAACTGCGATAAAGACCAAAACTTGTTTCTTTCCTTTCAGGTTTTCTTTCAGATTATTTACTTATTTCTTGTTCGAAGGATGAATTTTGTAAAAGAACATACCTTTCCTAGATACTTGGGCACTTGATTGATTGCTAGAAATAAGAAAAAATCATCATACGAGGGTATCAAAATTTTCACAGAAAAGAACATGATGGATGGCCCAAAGACCAAAGAAACCGTGCACAGAGTAATACATTCTGGTACACAATCAAACACCATGCAAGATGCTTTCAAATGCTTATTGACAGCATGGGGCTCAAATCTTTCAAATCTTTAAAAAGGTCAATGTAAAATTCTTTTGCAGTTTTCTTTGAATTGGATGGTTTGAAAGGAACTTATGGTACTTTGCTGTAAATCTGTCGTGGAAATTTTTTGATATCTTGATTTTTTTCAAAATGGCGGATATTTCATTATTTTTGAAAAAATTAATGGAAAATTTTGAAACAATTTAAACAATCGTGAATCCTAAACTAATAGAGAAAACATTATATAACCTTCAAAGAAGCCATAGTTTATGAAGGTCTAAAATATGGTGGCAAGCAGAAATCTGTAGCTTTTCTAGTTAAGGATTTAGAAATTTGATGACGTCATAGCCTCAAATTTAATAAATGCCGCCTTATTGAAACTAACCAAAATATCAATAAATTGCCGCGGCAGATTTACAGCAAATACCCAAAGTTCCTTCCAAGCCATTTATTTCAAAGAAAACTGCAATATAGAATTTTACACCGACCTTTTTAAAGATTTGAGCCCTACGTTCGTATTGACACAATAATAGGGCAAAGAAAATACTTACCCAAACATAGGTAACATTTGATTGTCATCACCTAAGAGAAAAAGGAATGGCTAATTAAAAATGGTTCTCGACTCATAACAAGTCATTTGCACAAATTTCTGAAAATCATTGAAGTTTAATTGGTTTTTTCCTTGGTATTGATAAGAATGGTACTTCATGACCAAGAAGAACCCTGATTTAGAAACATCAATGTTGTGAGAAATAAATATTATTAAATCAACAGTGTGGAATAACAACCTGTGATCACTGGATATCTTGTACAGCCATTATCTGGTCAGGTATCTAACCAAAATCAGTCTAATTCAACTCAGTAGCAGGGCAGTTTTGCAACAGGTATTTGAGACAGATATGGCTAAGTGATAGTAAGTTGCCTAACATAATCAAGGTAACCCAGCACAATTTTGGGTATAACAAAGACCTTTTGCTTGAAAACAATGGAGATAAACGATGTTCTTCAATTGAAACAATGAAGCTGCTCCAAATATATTGGCAAATTTTCTGCCACTGGCTTTGATAGTTGCTAGGATTTTCAATTCTTTAAAGTTAGCTTAGGACACTGGGTAGCAAAATACTTTGAATTTTACTAACCATTCCAATGATTGGAGGGCTGGTTGCTGGGCTGGCCCAAGTGATTGTGAAACTCTCTAAAAAAGATTAAATGTTACCAAATAGTCAAAAGCTATCAAATTAAAGCATTAATGTGAGTATACAAAATTATATAGCTAGATTTGAACATTTCTAAGTTCATTTGTCCACATAGCCTGATAACCAGACCCTACTAAGGAAAAGTAGTAGGGTCTGGTTATCAGGCTATTGTCCACATAGATAAACTCGGTTTTGACCCATTGACACAGAAGAATCCCAATAGACCTTCAAACTATCCTAAGAAAGAGTCTGGGATCAAGCGATATATTAATTTACACCTCTATACAGTTTGACTGCGTGGCATGGAGCTTCTGATGCTTTTGTGCACATTCAAAAATTCTATGAATGGTATGAAGATATTGCATCAAAATATTGTTTGATCTGGATTCTTTTTTAGAATAACTAAGAGGTCTGTATGTGCAGAAACAGAAATTTCAGAATGAAAAATGCTAAAATTGTCAAACTCACTTGATTTGCAATTTCTCAGCAAAGCTAACTCGCCTCCCCATTGATTTCCTTGAATGTTTTCCACCTCTGTTACATAAATATTGAATCATCAGTCACTACAATGTTACAATCTCTATAGCTGTTCTGTTTATGCCTCAGCACAATGTGCATCTTGTTTTAATTATGTGTCAGAGAAACAATGCATTTATCACTATCCAGGAGTCTACACATACACAGAAAATGGTTTCAGTTCTAGGCCCTATTTCAGGAATCTTTGATAGTACAGTTTCAGCAAAACTATGGAATTGCTACCAGTTTCAATTATAAGTAAACTTTAACACCATAAGTTGCAAGGATTACTTCAATTGTATAAACTGGCATGCATCCCAATTTTTTTAGTCACTCAGTGCATAACGAATTTCAGAAAGAATTAATTAAGAATGGCAAGTTAATCATCATAAAGATCTACTTACATTGGTCTTGATTCCTAGAAAAAATAAAAACAAATCATGATTTAACATTTAAAGCAAAAAACCTACCAAATGATTGTCAAATTTAGAATGTAATGTTCTAACTAAAGGAAGAAACTTTGGCAAGAAAAATTTTGTTGCAAATCCACATGTTCCTTTTCTACGAGTCCTTTTGTTATCATGGAAATGGCAAGTGGCATACAATACAAGAACTGAGAATGTTTTTAGGAATATTTTCTGGAAACATTGTTAGTAACTTCCAAAGGAATGCTATATCATGGAAATGGCAAGTGGCATACAATACAAGAACTGCGAATGTTTTTAGGAATATTTTCTGGAAACATTGTTAGTAACTTCCAAAAGAATGCTATCCCTTTGCAAGATATTGAGAATGTTTGCAGCATGCTTCAAGCCTGATACTAGTAAACTTCTTTTGAGAGCTTGATTCAAGAAAGAATTTTGCACCGCTTGCGCTAGCTTGATTGTAGCATGTTTGAGAATAATTCTAGCATGGGATTATTGACAAGCTTGATTAAGCTCTTATCATAAATGTAAACTGGCAAAAAAAAGTGTCAACATACACAACTCAAGCTCCTTCAAGCCAAAATCATGCTTGTCTCAAGCTAGTGCAAGCTCGTTGCAAGCTGAACTTTTTCTTAGGGATATTAGTCACTTTATTACCGTATCATCACTGTTTGGGTTCAAATCATCCAGAGGGAATCTTGCTGGCGATTTCTTCAGGATCTACGAAATAAAAATAATCAGTATCAAGTTGATATACATTTGAAACTTCATAATACGAAAATTATCAAATTAGGGCCCAAATAAGGGCTATACCTGGTGGGTCATTACAAACAATACCAATTTGAATCGCTCCTTGAATATCAACGCAATTGTATTGAAAATCTTCTTATTTCATAGTAAATGTATTCAACTAGATTCAGTAATTTACGTGGCTTCAATTGGTCACAACTCAGTCACTCCTTCCCATTGATATGGAAGATTTTCTGCAGAAAGCCCCTTTCAAAACCTGCAAAACTGAGTGAAAACAAGCAAAATTTCCTTTGTTTTCTTTCTTAACTATCTATAATGACACTGGCATCTATTCATGTAGTTTATCCTCTTGGGAGAATGGAATCTTCCCCCCCCCCCCAGAATAAGTTATTCATACCAGGACGAAGACTTGTTCAGCCTCTCAGGATTGACAGTATTGTGGTGTAATCCTGTGACTTTGCAGCAAGAACAGTAAGGCGGACAGGGTTTGATACCTGGTAGAGCCCCACCACTCGAGCGTCATGACAAGGGAAAGGGGTCACGGACTCGATCAGCGCTTAGCTACTTCTGCAATACCAGCACTTGGCGCTAAAAGCCGCAACTTCACCTTCCCTTCATAGCATACTATTAAAGCGTGATCAAAAGGTAAAATATTATGGAAACTTGCTCACGATTTTAGCACGTTTTTAAGGTTTCTCAAAGGGAGAAAACCCCTTGTCAAATCTGAACAGAGTGACTGATTTCAGCCAGGAAAAATTCTTAAAATAATTGAAAATTTCCATTGATTGCTAATGGTACTGTATACACGCCAATGTCATTGCTTTGATATCCAGAAAGCAGTGGCCTTCCTCCTTCAAACAGGAATTTCTTCCTTTCAGTGACTCACCCAGCAGTAGACTGTAAGTAATTGTAAAAGATGGCTCAAATATTTTTGTAATCCCCCTTTTTTGCACCCCCGAAAAGGGACCCACATGATTTAAATTTCACTTACTGATGATCTTCTACTTGATTTCCTCTTTTTCCTGTGAAAAAAAAACAAATTAACATCAATTCAAAAAAAGCTGACGGAATACCATTATAATTTCTGGGCATCATTGACATTATATGGTTTTCCCAAAACATCAAATCGATCTTTCCTTAGTTCAGTAAATAAAATACAGACATATAATCGCTCATTAGCCAGTTATGTGCTCTGCCAAAATCAGGCAAGAGCTTTTGGCGGGATGGATGGATATGGGACCTCGCGAGGCAGAGAAAGGGGAGGGCCTAAATATATTATTACCACACTTTTTTGTTCTCTTAAACTTAAAAAAGATACCCAAGATAATTACCTCTCTCTACCAGGCACCTCTCCATCACTTTGCATCATCTCAAACATCTTTAAACAATCGTAAACACGATGAAATGCGATAAAACTCTCGACTAGTTCGGAGCAACCATAAATCTGGCCTCAAAACAAAAATGTTTGCCGCGCATTTTCACAACCGTCATTTCAGGGAGTTTGAATTGCTCCTTCGTAGTTACTTGTAGAGGAGAATTTGCGCAATGCGTTTTTGTCGCCGCTGATGTCAAAATTTGACATGCTGTTTAGTTCAGTTTCGTTCAGTTTGATTTTAAAATTCAACAACATACAAAATCTTTTCAAAACTCACAACTCTTGGGAAAAAACAGGTCCGCAGGAGGCAGGACACTTCAAGGGCACTTTTCCTAGCCTGCGTGCAGCCTGCGTTGAGGCTGCACGCAGGCTACACTTTTCCCAGTCCCCCTGGTTCCGACGTCACTGAAAACAATAAAATGCTTGCAGAAGGTGTCTTGCTCAACTATTTCAAGTGAAATCAAGGACAGTTCTTGTATGAGGCACACATCCCCCAGGAGAGAACAGCCCCCAAGATTTCGTGGCTTGCGTACAATTGCAAATTGGGTAAGCAAGAACATTTAGCAAAGTAGCTTTTGTTTGTTCATTAATTTTATAATGATTATTTACATCTAGCTTACTATATACAATTTCATTTGTGCACGCAAACTAATCCAAATCGAAGAAAAAACTAAATAGATAAATTAATTGTATTATTAGATAAATGTACGTGAATGAATATGTTTACAATGTTTTACTAATTAATAAGAATACACGAAAACTAGTCTGCACGCAGGCTACAAGTAAGTCGCTGCAAGATAAGATGCACGGTGATCATTGCATAAAAATCTAAGGGCACGTTCTTGAATCTTTTCAATTTTTTTGCAAAGATTTAGCTGATGCGGTTCAAAATTTAGTTTATAATCTAGTTTAATACGTAGTAATTTAAACTCTAGGGAGCCTCAACAGTTGAACTCTAGGGAGCCTCAACTCTTCCACTGAAACTCCGGTTACTTTTGTTTCGTTGGTAGCAAATTCATGATACCTATCATTGAAATCAAAAATACATCTGCATGATGCCTCTGGATGGTTTGTCTGGATTGATTGGATTGTCATCAATAATTAAGCAATTTTCTTCTCAGTTTTCTATCAAAAATACAAAAACCAATTTTATCAGACGTTTTTCATGAAAATAGATAGATATCCTACCACGGTGGTATAGAACAACTATCTGTGAAGTGCGTTTCAAAAAGACTTCAAGAATGCACCTTTGTTATCGTTTGATATTGATGACAATTGCAAAAAAGTGTTTTGTTGCCTTCTATTTGGGCAACTTACAACCAAAAACTTACAACCAAAAACAAAGAAAATTTGTTCTTCTTAAATGTACCGGATCGTGAAGGACTTCCTATGCAACCAATGTGTAAAAATCTAATTCCATCATCTCACCTGATGAGGCGTCGACTTAATTTTCAAGATATTTCTCATACTTTTGACATGGAGTCTCTACTCTTTTATATCAACAATTTTGGCACCTGTTTATTTCATGAATACCATGTATACAGCCAATAGCACAGCAAGATAAATAGAGGACCGCTGTGTAAAAGCCACTGATACTTGAGTATATGGAATATGAACTATCTTGCGGCAACATTTCTTACAAATGCAATCAAAATTGTCAGATAGATGTGTTTACACCATGGTGTCTAAACTAAGCTGAAACAACAATGGCATGTAATTAGTCTAAAGAAGCGGATAGAAAGTCAGTGAAAGAGGGCAGCTTGTCCGCAGAAGCCAAAGATGCAAAGAGTAAGACGTGGCTCTTGTCAAGAGTTTAGAAACTCACAGAGATCTACCTATATCCAGCAAATATACAATAACTGCAACGATTTTTGCTTGCTTTCTTGTGAACAATTATGAGCAATGAAGTTGGATTACTCAAGACTTTATTATTCCATGTTACATCAAGCTAGCTGTTTCAAGGTGTGCTTTTAAAAGATTAGAAAGCCAGAGAGATCTAATGTGGCATTCAATGAAACAACTTTTGAAGAGTGTCTCCTGAAACATTCTCTGGGTAACTGGTTTGGAGAAAATTAACTCACTATTTCGAAGGCTTTGTTACATCAAACTAGCGCTTCCAACACCTGAAGAAGTGCTTTCAAACGATATGAAGACGAAATTCATCCATGGCATTCTAATAAACAGTTTTTGCAGAGTGTCTTCTGAAACTTTCCCTGGGTAGCTGATTTGGAGAAAATCAAGTCAGTATTTCCAAGACTTTGTTACCGTTTGGTATATCAAGCTAGGAATAAAACGTAATTTCGGGAAAGCAGAATAATCTAGTGCTGGAAACTTATTACATCACACCACCACATCAATAGCTATGACTCAAATAATAAACAGCCCAATCATGATAGCTAATTTCTCAATACCATAGCTACATCGACAAGCTGCAATAAATAGGCTGAAGAAACGCCTTCACGAACCCCTTTGTTTCCTTCGCCACACAATGAAACGGCAGGCGTTGAAGTTGTTGAATAGAATAGATTATACTTTTAACTTGGCCCGGGCCAGCTTTTAACAATGTCGATTCTCTTTGATACCGTCGTTCCCAAAGCCAGAACACCAACAGAATCAATTGTTACGATCTCAATTTGTGGAACAGCCTTCATTCTAAATACTATTGAAATCATAATACTTGCACGAAAACGCAGAAAATTGAATACATTTGAAACATGGTTACTTAATCTTGCATTTTCTGACAATATAGTTGCATTGTTTATTTTCATCTTCGAAAGTATTCGTTTGAGTGGAGATGTAGAGAAAGACGTACTGGAGGGTTTGAGACGGGCAACTAAAACATCAGCCCGGTTTTCGGTTTATTCCTCATCGCTTACACTAGCGGTTATAGCAATTGATCGGTTAATTGCTATCAAATATCCGTTGCAGCATTTGAGATGGGTAACCAAGAAAAAGAGGGTTGTAACTGTGTTGGCAATTTGGCTGACAAGCGTACTAATAAGTGCAATGGAAATTATTGTAGAAGCATTGGTCAGTGAGGCCAAACAAGGAAAGACCGTACACATTATATTTACGAAAATAGATGGTGGGATTCTTTTATTCATGTCCGTGATCTTCATTGCCGTATATTCCTGGATCATGACTAATAGAATAAGGAAGCAAGTCCGAACGCAGAAGAATAATGCAGGAAGGAATATAGACCAAGGCTTACAGATAGCAGTAACTTGTATTCTAGTTGTCATTTCGTATCTCGTTTGCATGTTACCGTATGGAATTAAAGTGCTTGTCAATGATGTCGTTGATGTTAATGGTTACCCTGTGTTACTCCTGTATTTCAATTCGGCTGTCAATCCATTAGTTTACTTTTTCAAGGGAATTTTGACAAGGAGGCTAAGACACAATGAGATGGCTGCTGTGGACATCAGACAGAGGCTTCCTAATGATGGGAGCAATGAAATGCAAACTGCATCGCTTGACATTGTCAACGCAGGAGCCTCTGGACAAGCAAAAGACGTTAAAAAACTGTAGTTGGAGAACACGAACATAAAGTGATGTGCACAAAGCACAAGGACACAAGAATCATAGAATTAGAGTAGTATGTGATATGTGTGAGGCTATGAGTCAGCCTCGTAAAGAAATAATGTATGCACACATGAAAAGAACGTGCTTAGGTCATAGGTCATTATGCCATATAAGGAAATAACGGAAACGCACATGGGCGCAGTAACAGATCCACTATCAGAAATCGTACATACGTTAGTTACCGAAGGAGCTCCAGAGAAGAAGGAGGTAGCGTTTAGAGTGCCACTCCCTGTGGTGTAGGCCAGTGGAGGGGCGGGATGTAAATCATCACGGATTTGTCGTTGTAACGTAGGAGAAACTGGATAGCCGTTGGACTAATGTAAATAGTGCATATAGATATAAGTAAAACGTCACCGAAGTGTTTTCATTGTATTGCCCTGAGAGATCTTTCCAATATTAATTGCAACGCAGTAATCACTAGAAGATGTGAATTATGAATAGAAACGTCAATCAATACTAACATTCCGTTTCTAGACTTTTATGAATTTCTAAATTTTTAGGAATATGCTTTACAATGTATACCAGACGCTAAAACAATAAATCCCTTTCTAAATTCATAATATCAACAATTCATCACAAAGCTGCAAGTTTCTCTGACATCTAAAAGTTCTGACTGGTACTTTTGAACAGGTATCGAGTAGAAATAAGATTTCGGTTTCTTCTTTTCTCTTCTGCTAGCGTGTGGCTTATTTCAAACAATTACTTGACGCAGCAATGAAAATGTTACTGCCTTAGCCCAGGAGTATAATCCTTGACCAAATGCTTCCTAGTTTTCTGCCTCTGCACAAAATGCTATCAATCACTAGAAACTTGAAGATACAGCAGCCTGGAAAATATCCAAATTTTCATTCTACTTACGGTCTGTTCATCAATGCAAATGTCTTGTTTCCAGTTTTAAAATTTATGCAATCAACATTTAATATTCGGCAATCTCTATTGTCATTTATCTCTTCACTCTCTGCTCCTTCAAATGAATCCAAGATCTCCTGAAATAAAATAAATCATAAAAAAGATGCATAATGATTTTCAAGATAAGTCTTGCAGTACATAGACCTCTTACTTGCCAGAAAAGAGGTTCGGATCGAGCGTCCAAATCTGGTAAAGTTTGAGGAGGAAGACAAAAGTATGACCACCGTTCTCAGTATAAACACTGCTATAGCTGTGGTGTCAAGTACCGTTAGGTCTCCGAACGACTTTCAGAGAGTTAATCATGGGTCCAAATCTGGTAAAGTTTGAGGAGGAAGACAAAGGTATGACCACCGTTCTCAGTATAAACACTGCTAGCTGTGGTGTCAAGTACCGTTAGGTCTCCGAACGATTTTCAGAGAGTTAATCATTGGGTCCAAATCTGGTAAAGTTTGAGGAGGAAGACAAAGGTATGACCACCGTTCTCAGTATAAACACTGCGTTGATGAAGGACTGAGTAATGATCATCAAGCCTGTTCCTTTTTAAGAATATTGATACATATAAAATAGCCTTTTCTATCAAATTTTTGAAGAATCAACAATTAGGCCTGAGTCCATCTATGTACCTAATAAATTTTAAAGTTTTGAATTTCCAAACATTTCTTAATACTTTGATGTTAGATGAATTATGAAATCAACCCTGCATACAGCTGACAGTACTGTAATTCTGCATGTATCAATGCTATGATTTCTAAACTGTGCCATGTGCAAAGTGGAATTTTTCGTCAATTCTTTGCAGGTTTATCATCATCAGGATAATGGGCTCTGGCAACCAAATAGATTTGACAAGAAAAGTAAAGATAGCTCTTTGAACCATTTTGACATTATTGTGATTGAGGTTGAAAGATGAACTCTGGACTTCTCCAAAGAAGAAGTAAACAGGAAAGTCTATGATTCAACTATACACAAGATATGTTTGTTGGGTTATTATTATCAAATGCATAGGAAATGCCTGTTGATAAAAATTTCATGTTCTCTTTTTATTATCTTGAAGTTTGCAGTACATGTATTTTTTATAAGAGACAGCTTTCTATAAGAAACAGTAGGCTTAATATTTCAAAAGTTAAGAAACAACCCTGCCAGAATTTAAAAAGCGAAGGCACTCTTTAGTAATTTGCAGTTTTAATTGTCTCAGTATACACTCAAAAATGTTTTGACACTGTACTGTGTCGCAACTGTTTGGACATTATTTTGAGTGTGAATTATGTTTAATTATTTTGAGATCTTACCAAGTAATTTGGGAGCCCTCTTGAAAAAACTAAATTAACTCTTTACTTCTGGTGTTAAAAATATAAGAAGAAAGCAAGAAACTTTTGGTAGCAAAATGGCCCAAAAATTTAAGAAACTGCCTACCAGCCCAGGGTCTTAATTTCTTGTGAAAAACACATGTATGTGATATTATACAATAAACTGATTTATTTAATTTTGATAAGATGTTGTTTTTATGAAATGTATAGCTAATTGATGCAAAAAATATGTGGAGCTCCTAAGGAAAATATATCTTGTCTGTTGCTTTTGTTGTTTACTTTGAACTTGAAACAATGTCTGGAAATTGTACAGCATGAATTTTGTGAAGGGTGATACTCATAATGGATAAAGTATAGATACACATCAAAGGCATGGTTTAAAATGTTCAAATTATGCCTTTAGTTTTATTTCTCAACTTTTTGCAACTTCAAAATTCAGCATTGAATTGAACATTTTTGGCTCCAGAGACGTAGGAACTGGGAGGCACTGAGGGCACAAGATTTTGCAATAAACAAAGAAGTGCCCTCCTTATTTTCAGGTAGTGCCCCCTTAGTTTAGTGCCCTTGTTCCTAGCTTAGTGCCCCCTTAGCTTATGAAAAAATACCCTTGAGGTGTTGTGCCCCCCAAGTTTGAGATCCTTCCTACGTCCCTGTTTAGTTTGGATCACAAGTGGAATTCAGGTGCACATATAGAGCTGAATTCATGCTTGCACTGTAACTTTCAATGCTTCCTGGATAAGTTTTCATGTGTCACATTACTGAGCCAAACACAAGTCTTACTGTGCGAAGGGCAATAAGAAGGGTGCGTCAGGTGCCACTTCAGCTTTTGAAGGCAAAAATGGGAATGGCTGCTGGGTCTGCAAAATTTATTACCCACTTCAGGAAGATTGTGCCCCACCACAGCTAATAATTTGTTTTGCTAGCTTTTTTCATAAATTCCTTTTGGGAGTCCCACTTCTTTTGCAGCTATTTGAACAAATGTCACCCTGCATATGGGTACTCTGATCAGGAAGAGAAAAGTCAATGGGTTTTTTTTGAGATAGGTTAGATCTGATAAAGTTATCAGATCAACCCAAAAATATGCTTTTCACTGTGCTTTCATTTCAATAAATATCTATGGTGGCAATACTAAAAACAACAAGAAATTCCAGTGCTGGTCTTTTTAAATGTCTTTCTCACATATAGATATAAATTACTAATTCAGCATTTTGTAAAATGTTCCCAAATTCAACTAAATTGTTTAGCTTTCTCATGGTTCAATTTTTTGATAGAAGTCCTTGTTCCATCAACAGATCCCAACTGCTAACTTTGTCAAGTGAACACAGAAATTTTCCTTTCCAAATGATTAACATGTTGTGCACAAACAAGTTTTTAAAGTATTTGGTGATTTGTTTGTAAACACTTAATATTTGCAGATTTTCAAATCTTTATGCATGAACTCTTGATTGTTAGTTCTCTTGAAAATTTAAAGGGTGCTTGGGATCTCTTCTATGCAGAAGACAAAGTTAGTAGTTTTAAAACAGATTGGAGCAAATGTTCTCTGAAATTCTGGAGGTGCTGGACTTTCATGGCAGTTCTTGACATATCAGTCCAGATTAGGATAATCCCCTGCAAGAAGGCCTGTTCCAACATCATTTCCAAAGCTCTGCTGTGGCTTTAAACTTGCTGCAGAAAGATTAGGCAATTCGGGATAATAAAATGTCTGCTGTCTTCAAAAAAAAATTTTCAGTTGAATTCTTTCCAATGTTCTTTGTTAATATTCGTAAAAATCATTTCTAAAAAGGGATAGATTGTTCTGCTTGCAAGTATTCTTGTGATCAGGACATAGGAAAGAAGTGCCAGCATCTCTAACAAAGAATAGTTTCCACGATTTGCAAAAAGGCATTTGAAGTGCTCCCCAATTTGTAATGGCCATCCGCTTCTCGCATCTTTTTTAGCCCTCCAGCCGGAAGCCGGAAATTTGATCGATTGCAAATGTGGCCTCGTTTTCGTTTTGCATTTTTTGTGTTTGTTTCCACTAAGGGTAAAAGCACCGACTATCAATCACAATTTACGTACCAAAAATAGTTTATTGTCTGTTTGGTATAAATGTGCATGTGTTAGTTTTGACAGTGGAGTTCGTAGTTGGGGTACAATAGCTGTGGTGTCAAGTACCGTTAGGTCTCCGAACGATTTTCAGAGAGTTAATCATGGGTAAATGGTTCAGTTTATACAAAAGCAAGTTTCATTCGGCTTTTGGCTTCGTTTCTCGTTATTTTCATGATACACCTGTCCTCCTACAGCATACACGTTTTTTTATAAGAAACTGGTTTATAAGAAACTAGTACTACGATGACCAAAAAGTTAAGAAACTCTAGTACTACGCTCAAGAACAGTTAGGAAACTCTAAAACTATATTTCTGTATGTCTCTCTTATTCTATGTCTCTCTAACAAAGGTACATTCGTCTTTTTTTGACTTTTAACTGCAAAATTGGTAAATTTTTGCCTTGATGTGCATGGCTTTTTCTTGATGACAATGTCAATGCAAATGGAAGCCCTTTGTCGAGAAGAAGGCTCAACTTCGAACAATACCGCAATTTTAGGCCCAAAAAAGTAAGAAACTAATTAAGAAACTTTTACTACTAAAACACCGAAATTTTCATGTGAAATTAAGAAACTTTCAGAACTAAGTGCTGATTCAAGTTTCTTATAAAAAATAAACGTGTAATCACCAACGGCAGGGAGGCTACCATTTTTCTCCCAGGGATCATCGGAAACTGTTATGAAAATGCCCTATCAAAATTTTGAAAGGAATCACGCGATTGAATGAGGAAAGAACTCAACTTGTTGAAAGTAACGCACCTGAATCTCTTCTAAGAACCCAACTGGTATTGTCTCAGTTACATCACTGAGATGCCAAGCCAAACTAACATGAAAGGAAGGATCCTGCAATCCAAAATCACATGACAAGTCATATAAGATTAAACTGATGAT
This sequence comes from Aurelia coerulea, assembly GCA_039566865.1. Taxonomy (NCBI): domain Eukaryota; kingdom Metazoa; phylum Cnidaria; class Scyphozoa; order Semaeostomeae; family Ulmaridae; genus Aurelia; species Aurelia coerulea. The sequence continues at coordinate 1,426,720 of CM076948.1, forward strand.
GCGGCTTGCGAAAATAGCTAATCTGACTATGTTATATAAATATCGAAAAGGTGAGACTTGACCAAAGCTAGAATTTCAGTATCCTTTCCATGCTGAAAACTTTTACAACTAATAAACTTTTCAGAGATTACAAACGGCCCTAAAATAAAAAACGAACTTTAACTCATAGCATACAATGCCGAAGAATAATAATCCACTTCTTCCTTACGGCTGATAACAGTATCTACTGTACTTAAAACTGGCTGTATTTATGAGAAGAAAGAGAGGCAGGAGTTATAACAACTAAAATCAACCTCATAATATTTGGCTAATCCAAATTCAGCAAGAATGACATCGATCTTTTGCGTCAACTGTTTCAACTGGAAATGAAACAATACATAATACGTACCGGGTGTCCCAAAAAAATGTATACGGATTTGGTTGACTCTAGCGCAGTGAATTTAGCTTCAATCGATGTCTAATCACTCTGAAAATGTTCCTTGACAGTTAACTTGAAAATAGATACCTCGTTTGTTGATATTGGAACTTTGAAAGCAGACATATGTATCTTGAAAGCTCAAATTTGCCTCTTCCTGCAAACCAGAGTTTTAGCCTTTTGGCCTAAGCAATTTCTTAAGGCACAGCGTATAAATCAACGATAGCCTTGATAGAATTTGAAGAATATTAGATCTTGTGTTATTTTGTTTTCCAGAAGTCACCCCCAAGACATTCATTGGGATATTTCTTAATTTTTCATTAATTTCAGTTCTTAATTTTGATGTGCTTCAGAAATTTGCTTAGGCCAAAAGGCCAAAGCTCTGGTTTGCAAGTGGATGCAAATTTGAGCTTTCAACATTGATAGTTCTGCGCTCAAAGCAGCAATACCAACAAACGAGGTATCCATGTTCAAGTTAACTATCGAGGAACATTTTGAGAGTGATTAGTCATTGATTAAAGCCAAATTCACAACGCTGGAGTCAACCAAATCTGTATAAATATTTTTGGGACACCCGGTAGTTAAATCAAAATACAATAAACATCGGTACAAAATCAATTGTTCGTTCTTAAAGGCAGTCTATCATGTATCTAATTAGCAGCAACAAAAGTCAGGGCTCAACTCAACGGATTTCTTTGTGAATCTATGCATTTGAAATAAAGGAGGGCTGTTCGTTCTCACTTTCTATTGTTGTAGAAAGTCAGTAGGATCAGCAGCCATTCAAATTTCCTATTCTTTTTATTGTTATTATCATCCAATCAAATGCAAGAAAGCTTGCTTTTAACATATCAAACAAGAGTCGAAATAAAGTATATTTAATGAGTAAATAAAACAAGGGCAGATTTTGTAAAACAATAGCATGAGTTGCTTTTGATTGACACCGCAATTCAAAGCGATTAGCGATCGCAGACAAAGGAAATTCTCTCAACTAATAATTCAAAACAAGCAAAGCCGCAAAAGTTTCTCTGAAACCCAGGTAGCTAGCGCGCTCGTTCTGCATTCCAGAAATTGTTTTTATCAGCAAGCGTGAGCATAGATCGAGAGAAGAAGGATACATCTACACATCTGCAAAGGGCATTTAATTTATTTGATTCAAAAGCGGATTGGGAGGCGATTCAATTCTCTTATTTTTTTTGGGTGTGATTTAAAACACTTACTGCTCAGCTTCTGAACCAAAGAAATAAAATGCCCGTGGCAGATGTGTAGATGTATCCTTTTTCTCTCGATTTATGCTCATGTTTGCTCTTAAAAACAATTTCTGGAATGCACAACGAGCGCACTAGCTACTTGGGTTTCTGAGAAACTTTTGCGGCGTTGTTTGTTTTGAATTTCTGGTTGAAAGAATTCCCCTTTTCTGCAGTCACTAATCGCTTTGAATCCAGATGTCAATAAAATCATCTCATGCTATTGTGTTACAAAATCTGTCCTTGTTTGAGCAAATAGATTTTAAAGAAGACGACTATCAAAAGCTGAATTTTAAGTAATATCTTGTAATGGACACTGAGAGTCTATAACACATAAGCTTACCTTGTCTTCCCCAATGATAACTCTCAGTCCAAGAAATGACCTAATGGCAAAAATAATCTGCAATGAAGACATATTCAGCACCGGAAAGATTTGGAGATCTTCGAAATTATTTAATATGAAATTTAAGAGGTCAGATTCGGATTCAGTACCCAGACTTTAATCCAGTTACCAGTTACGAGTTTTCATGCTGCAAGTGACAATAATATTAATTTTATGGCGATTCAAAGTTTAAAAATCTATAATTGTAAAGTTTCACTCCGAACGATTTTTCACGGTCAAATCCCTTATAACTTTACATCATCATAAAATCAATATCATAAGCGCCATCAGTTTAAAAACACGTAGGAAGATTAAAGTTTGGGTGCTAAATTTGAATCTGGGCTCGAAAATTTCATGTGTACTTTAGACCTATTAGTGTTCTACCACCTACCTCTAAAATCTATGAAAGAATCCTAAAAGGTCAGATGTCCTATTATTTCAAAGATAAATTGAGAGACATCCTTTGCAGTTTCAGGGAGGGATATAGCATACAGCATGCCCTTATCAGGGTGATACAAAAATGGAAGAAATGCCTAGACAATTCAGGTATTGTGGGAACCATCCTGATGGACTTATCTAAGGCCTATGATTGTCTGCCTCATGACCTCCTGATAGCAAAGTTGGCGGCGTATGGATTTAGTATCAATAGCCTTTGCCTTATGTATGACTATCTAAATAACAGATATCAAAGGGTAAAGATTGGTTCCATTAGAAGTTCTCCACGCAAAATACATGTGGGGGTTCCGCAAGGGTCTGTTTTAGGACCCTTGCTATTCAACATCTTCATTAAGGACTTGTTTCTCCTTAGCCTAGATTCAGAAATTTGCAATTTTGCAGATGATAACACCATTTACGCCTGTGGAAATGAGCTGCACAAAATAACGACTGTTTTGGAAAACGATCTCAGCAAGCTATTGGAATGGTTCACATGCAATGGCATGGTAGTGAACCCCAAAAAATTCCAGTTAATGTTTCTTGGTCTAAAAAGAGAGCAACGACTGCGCTTAAATATTCAGGGCAGTAAAATACTAGCAAAAGAGCATGTTAAACTTCTTGGGATTGAAATTGACCACAAACTGAAGTTTGACAAGCATGTGCAAACATTGTGCCAAAAAGTCAACAAAAAGACCTGTGCTTTTTCTAGGCTAAATATGTACATTTCCAGAGAGCAAACATTATCAATTTGCAATGTGGTGATTCTATTGAATTTCAGTTATTGCCCTTTGATATGGCTATTCTGCAATAAAGGTGCAAACAAAAAAATAGATCGCGCGCATAAACGTGCATTAAAGATCCTCCATAATGACTACGAATCTTCGTTTCAATCGTTACTCGCTCGCAGTAACAGTTCCACCATCCACGTTAAAAATGTGCAAAAATTGATGACTGAAATATACTTATCATTGAATAATATGAATCCATCGATTGTATGGGAATTTCATGAGAAGAAATATGTGGCCTATGACCTGAGAAAAAAAAATCTTTGCATACTTCCAAAGGCAAAGACAACATCCTATGGAGTTGAGTCTTTATCTTTCAGGGGAAGTTTCCTTTGGAATACCCTTGATGATAATATCAAAGGAGAACCGACACTCACGCGTTTTAGAAATAAAATAAAAAATTGGGCCGGAGAACATTGCACCTGCAGAATATGCCAATAACAAAACAGGATGTGGTACTAGTTGATTTTTTTAGATTTTAAGTATTTATGTATGTAGGTTGGTCTTATTAGTATTTATTTATACTATTGTAAACCAACATTAAATAATGAATAAATGAAATGAAATGAAGAACGGGAAGAAAATTTTAATGAATTTACAAAATCAATCCGCTTGATTGAAAAGTGGTGTATCATCAGGATGTACCAAAAGCAATATTCATTTTTTACCTCGTTTTCTCATCGTTAGTGTAGAGTTCAGCTAGATCCAAATGACATTTAAAGCTGAAACGAATAACAAGGAGGTCAATGTAAAGTACGGTATGAAATTCTATAGATACAAAATATCTTTGATCGACGCTGCTTTCGATCAGGCTTCATTTCTTGAAAATGTAGCTAATACAACATCAGGTACCAAGTCAAAATCCAACAAACACGATTCTGCAAGAAAACGAAAACAGAACTTGTTTTTTCAGGACTAAGGAATATAGCTCTTGAAATTTTAGTAACATACCTTCGAGTATTACATAATGATTCTTTCATCTTCTGAACAATCGTATCTATCCAATAATGCCTCAATGAAACAGTACGAGACAGAGTTATATGAAGTTGTTTGGGATCATTCATTTTCAAATCTGGAAGAGTGTCTTTCGCTTTCTTCATTATGGCTTCAAGTAGATTGTTGAAATTTGTGCTGCATTTCACTGTTATGGAAATTAACACGTTTAAATTTGGTGAATGGAACTGTTCTTTTCTTATCAAAGGCTAACTTAAAAGTGGAAATTTTGCGTGGTAAAAATCACTCATCTTTTTGACCCAAAAATAAAGAAATTCTGGTAAGGGGTTTGCATGGGAACAAGAATGACTTACTTGCCATTGAAATGTGATTTCAATACATTTGTTTGTTTGCTTGTTTGTTTCAGAAATAGAATTTAAACATCAGCGGAAGTAAATAATGGACAACAATCGAACGTGGAATTCCTATTCCCATACAGACCCCTCACCAACATTATCCCCCAGGGGGGTACTCAGGGATATTTAGGACAGGGGTGCTCAGGCTGGGGTACAACGCATCAACCCAAAAAAGTAATTTCTAGCATGAAAATAGACCCAAAAAAATAATTTTTCCGACCTTACATACACAAAAGTTATGAAGTGAGTATCTGTGCATAAAAATGCCCTAACTGATTAGATTTCTAATATTGTGTTTGGATATTTATGTTTTTTTATTTTAGTACTGTTACTTGACTCTAATTTTGTTTGTAAATTATATTTTCCCCAATTTTGTTACTTTTTCTCATATTTGAGACCCAAAAAAGTAAGCCAAAATTTCTTGAATCCAAAAAAAAAACTGTACAAATCATTGACCCAAAAAAATAATCCTTGCCTAAATTTTAGACCCAAAAAAGTAACCTGAGCATCCCTATCCTGAACATACCAGAGTACTCCCCCTGGGCATTATCCTAATAAATCTCTGGGTTTCACAAAACACATTTTAGTTTTAAATATCAGCCACATGTTTTTTATTCCATAGCCCACTAAATATTTGAACATTTTTGGACTCAACTTACCAAATGCTCAGCAAATGAGCAAGTGATAAGGTGAGCTAATGAGTGAGTGGAGACAAAATTTGCTGCATCACATTTACCTGGAATGTAAACATATGATGGCCAATCTCCATCAATGTGAGCAAATGATCTTTGCCTACCATCATGATCTGTACCGCAAGATGAGTTGCCTTCAATTGGATCTAAAATTGAAACCCATGTATATGCTTTAAAATAACACAGGTCTTATATATTGCAAATAAAATTCATTTGATGTTTCAACTTCATGGTTTTAGCAAAACTACCAGATTATTGGAATTGCATGCACATATTTTGTAAATTCGAAAGTGTAAGTCATTTACTTATTTTATACATCAAAGATGTACATCACACATTTTTATGGGAGGAAGTACATAGTATTTTCAATGAAGTATTTTTGATGTGTTCAGCACCCCATGAAATTGGCCTCACATTTCTTCTATCTATTATTTTCAAAAACATTTTATACAGTTGTATTCGTGTTGAAAATAATACCTTCAAACATTGAAGATATCTCTGTGGGCAACAGTAACGGAAGAGATCTTTTCTTCTTGCCATTTCTGAAAATAAAATACATTCAAAGTAGATAAACTTGCAAAAGCCGAAGAGAACTGATCTGTCTATTAAATAATCCATCTTGAGTACAAGATGATACTTTCTTGCAGAAAGTTAACTATTGGTAATCACTTGTAATCAAGTCAAGGCCTCATGGATAAGGATAATTTGTAGGGTGTAGGTATATCTATTCGCAATAATGGCTCCATCAACAACGCACTGCAAAGTTCCATCATTAATAAAACCAACTGCTGCAAAGACCTTTAAAAATGAGGCATTAGAAGTTAGGAAAATCATCAGATGACCTTCAACTTCTTCGCTTGTTTTTTTTTTGTATCTGTAAATAGTGTGACGTATCATATTGATATGGACATTGCATTTTCTAATGTGTGATTTTCTATCATGATTATTTCAATACAAAGCAAGCAGCAGAGGGCAACCATTAATATTATTATTAGCTGTATGCAAATGATGAAACCAAGGGAGTTCAAAGGAACATACACAATCAAATTCTCATCAAAACATATATTTACATTTCAGGAAGATCTTCATCTTGCTGCACATCATGTTTACGTTTGATGTTGCTTTTAACATCATTTGTCGTCACATCATCACCAACAACGTGCGTTTGTTCATTGCTCTGTTCATCTTCATCATCACTGTCCGAGTATTGCACAAGGTTTCCTAACCCTGAATTCATCTAGAAATTACTCTCCAAAATGCCACTACGGTATTGCAATGGCACTTCGTCGTATCGTGGGCCTTCCAGCACAGATCTACGTTGTTACTTCCTCCTCCCAGATTCACAGCTTTCAAAATTGGGCGCCATTTTTTCTCATAAAATAAACATCAAATTACTGTTGCTGTTGTTGTTGTTAAAAGCAAAATAAAGTTACGTCATTTTCAGAGCACATTCACTGTAACCTTGGCGTAACAAAATGTTTGTAATTTCCAATCTCCATCTTCAAACAACGATGGAAACAACGAAAAAGATACACACATAGGGAATTTGAATCGCAATAAATTCAAAAAAGTAATGTGATGACTTTGTGATGACTATTTCTTCCTGTATTTAATACCTTAAAATTCATACAATGCATCATTGATATACGTTTATACTGTATGTTATGTTATAATGTCACTGCTTACTAAAAACGATCATTCTAATTCAAAATATCGTGTCCCTGGTAATATACCAAAAATAAAGAAAAATAAATAAAAAAACTACATAAAGAAATAAATGAATAGGGAATTAGAAAATTAACAATCCCATTATGGTAAACAAGATGTTTTTCAACTCAAAAGTTGCTTTCCAAATTGCTTTTGACCTCCCAGAAAATTTCTGAAAGGGATCGAAAGGAAGTTGTTCTCCCCAAATATAAAAATACAAAATATGCATACATCAACTGAAAAAAATTAAAAAAGGCGAAATGACAAAACGATGGTTGTTAGTTACATGAAACAATTCTGTACAATTTCTGGTGGAACAGTTCCTCCTAGTCATTACAAGAAATAAAACGCCTTTCTCACTTCAAAATGCTTCTACAAACAAAAGACTTCAAATAGTCCAAATACTGTCTTGGTCTTTTCAATGTTATTTGATATGACAGCCCCCTGAAATCATAATTTCATGCAACTCCCAATTTCTGCTAACTACTTATTCCAAAACCTAACTGCCAGTTCTAAAATGATTATCTTGGTTGCTGAAAGAATAAAAGACCATCCTCTACCTTTATATTTACAACCCCATCGTTTAATTAAAATACAAATACATTATACAGAGCTATTTACAAGCATTGACAGGGATTTACAGTACGACGTTACGTTACCACTAACTGCTTAGATGGCATCAACTAAAACCCTGGTTAAAAACCTTGCAAAAGTAAGGATACATTGTGAACGGAAACTTTCACCCTTTCACCGTGGACAATTTAGAAAATGATCTGATGGCTTCCAGTTAGACTTCACTAAATTCCCTGTAAATTACTAACTCAGTTTGTTCCATAAAAAGGGCAGGGTATTCGAATAGAAATAAAGAGTGTCCCTTTCAGAGCAAACAAAAACCTTCTGCGCAAGCCATACTGTTTTCCATTGTTCCAAAATTTTGCTCTGGATTAGCAAAAAGCAAAAGAGTTAGGCCAAAACTTTGTGGCTAAAAACTGAATAAGTTTTGAGTGAAAATATATTTGCCGAGGTTAAGCCGCCAATATTTTGTTGAATGAAGTTTTCGTGCCTAAAAGACACAACATGCAGCAAAATCGAATCAGCGATATAAACGAGAAGCAACTGATCGATCTAGATTTCGCTCAGTTGACAGACACAGAAGTTCGATGTTCTTGTTAATTCCTGGATGATATATTGAAGAACTGTATTGCTGAATCAAAGCACATGATGGCTGTTGTAATGAATCCACAAGCCTGAAAATAATCGAAACACATAATGATTAGAATAACAACGTGACCAAACTATAGTCTTGCACCAAGAATATTGTCGTCCTCAGGCGGAAAGGTGACTGCTATAAAACGAAACTAATGTTAATTTTCTTTTAGCAAACTCCTGACATTATGGTCTGTTTAAAAACAGATAAGTTCTGACATTGCTGGAGAACAATATAAGTGCTGTTCTTAAAGCAATCACTTTCTTACGGTCGTGTGCCATAAATCAGGAACCACTTGTCCCATTGGCTAAAACAAGGCTTCATGCGACTGTATCAAGAACAGGACTACAAGGGCAGATTTTGTAATACAATAGCAATAGTTGCATTTGATTGACACCTCAATTCAAAGCGATTAGCGACTGCAGACAAAGGAAACTCTCTCAACCAATAATTCAAAACAAACAAAGCCGCAATAATTGCGGTTTTTGAGAGAAGTTATGTGCTTATAACAAAAGAAGAAAGGCAAATCTAAAGTTCTGTCTGACGGATTTCGTTTATTTGATTCAGGAGCTGTTTTGTAATCGTTTCATTAAAGCCCTAAATACGCGAGAATTACAATGCCTTCTGCTCGGCTTCTGAATCGAACAAACAAAATCCGCCAGACAGAACTTTAGATTTGCCCTTCTTCTTTCGTCTTTAAAACCACGTTTTGCTTGCACAAGGCGAGAGCTTGCCCTACTAGTTTCGTGGAAAATTTTGCGGCTTTGTTTGTCTTGAATTACTGGTTGAGAGAATTTCCTTTGTCTGCAGTCGCTTATCGCTTTGAATTGAGATGTCAATCAAATGTAACTGTGGCTATTGCATTACAAAATCTGCCCTTGTTGAACAGGAAAATAGAGCGTACACTCTGCAGCAACCACAAAAATGCAGTAGAATTTTTTCAAACACTCTTCATATAAACTTAAGAATGGAAGTAAGAGTTACCACAGCTGTTCGATATGAATTGCAAATGGAACGATAATAATGTGACCAATCACAAACAATGGTCATGTCCATATCAGCCATAACAGAAGAAGCAATTAGCAACATGAATGCCAATACCGCATGAGCTACCAGCATCTAAAAAGGAAGCATAAGTTTACTACCGGGTGAATCAGAAAAAAGAATCCCCGCTTGAAAGGCCAGTGCTCCACGAATATCAAAGCAATAGTATTGAAAACTGTCTTGTTTTATTGCCAATATGTTCAATTAGGTTCAGCAATTTACCCGGCCTTAATCGGCCATTCCTTCCCGTCGATATGGGTGATTTTCTGCAGAAAGCCCCTTCCAAAAACCTGCAAAAACGAATGAAAACAATGAGCAAATTTTCCTTCCTAAAACTGATGACACTCAAATAAATTTTGTCCTCTTGGGAGAATCGAATCCCCTTGAATAGATCATCGATACCAGGGGGAGGACTTGTTCATCCTCCCAAGAGGATAGCACGTGCTAAAGCGTCCATAAGTCATTGCTGTAAGGCAAAATGTAAGGGAAATCTGTTCATGACTTTGGGCACGTTTTGAAGGCTTTTTGAAGAGGCTTTCTCGAGAAAAACCCTCATAATTTCAGAATGGAGTGGCCGATTGCAGTCAGGTAAATTTTATAGTAGATTTGAACGTTTCTACCATAAAACTATACATTTGCCGATATCATTGTCTATATATCCAGGGAGCCGTGACATTTCAAACGGAGATTCTTTTTTCTGACTCACCCAGTATAAAAATGAAGCTTAACAAATCTTGAATATTAAAGGAAATCATCATAGAAGATTGGTCTTGTGAATATTGAGATTATTGAAATTGGCATGAGCCGACCTCATAAAAAAGCAAAGCGTGCAAGGGTATTTCTTTGTTCCATTTGTAGACATATGTATTCACCATTTGGCTGTTGCCTTTTAAAGACAAATGACGGAGATATAAGGTGACTTAAATCAGGGGACTGGGCAATCTAAATATAGCCTATTGTATTCCATTGTATTTGATGATATCGAGAGATTAGCAAATCAATTGGACAAATGAAAGCACTAAGCCATCTTTTGTTCTATTTTTAAACTAGGCGCTTTATATCCGTCATTTGTCTTTAATGTAGTTTTTCGAAAATCACAAGCAATTAGGTACTGCAACTGCATTGGGATAATAAAGTAATTCTAATGCATTAAGTAAAAATTTTATCAAAGTATTACTAGCTGTTAACATTGTTAAGGAAGTGTTGCTCAGCAGCAATTGTTTTTGAGATTATTGGGGGGGGGGGGGGGGCTCTAGCCCTCCTAAGAAACAAATCATCTTCCACAAAATTCATTTTGAATAGCTGAGTTTAAATTCACGGAAGCCATCGTTGTGATAACTATGTTTTTGCTGTGAAAATGTCCCGGGGGAAATGTAAAGAGTTTTATCACAAGTACACAGATTTCCTTTTGTAAAAAGGTGCTGCTTTTTGTATGTTTTCTTGCTTCTTTCTTCTGGCGTCCATTCCGTTGGATGGAGCCAATACCAGGGACGTAGGAAGCATCTCAAACTTGAGGGGGGCACGACACTTAAATGGCACTTTTTCATTAAGCTTAAGGGGCACTTCCTGGAAAATGGTCACTTCTTTGTTTATTGCAAAATCTTGGGGCCGTACCTACGTCCCTGGACAATGCTTTAAAGACAGCAACTATTCTTTGCCACCCTCACATTTAGTATTGTTGGGCATCAACAACTTGTATATCAAGCCCCCGGGGGGGGGGCACTCCCATACTTGACCTGACGGGATGTGCCGCTCAACAGGGTGTCCTTTTGCGGTAAAAATTATGCGACAGGGTGTCATTTTCTAGCGAAAATTATGCGACAGGGTATTATAATAGGTAAAAAAAATTATGCGACAGGGTATCACAAGCAAAAATTGCGTTCTACACAGTATTTGAGAGGCAAAATTTTTATGCGACAGGGTATCACAAGCAAAAATTGCGTTCTACACAGTATTTGAGAGGCAAAATTTTTATGCGACAGGGTATACTTTTGGCCTATTTTTTATGCGACAGGGTGCAGGGTGTGGAGAGGTTTTCCGCACACCCCCGTCACTTCCCTAGTCAAGTACCCCCCCCCCCGGGATCAAGCCATACTAGCTGTTGACATTGTCAAGGAGGTGCAGCTGAATAGATCTCGTTTATCATATTGTTTGTTGAAAATTATGCTCGCAGTTTGTGAAAATTACTGTTTCCAAGTCTCATTTTGCCCATCTCAGACCGAGGGATCTATCACTCTGTAAAAACTTAATATACCTTTGGCAAAAATCCTTTTGTTTTCAAGAAAAATCCACAAAAATCCTTAGAAATTCTATTGTTTTAAAAAATCTCTTACGCCTTTTTGGAAGAATGATACACCCCTCAGCTGACTTCAAAAGGCCGCACATTTTGATCACATCCTCAGACCATACAGAATACAGAATTAAATCACATTGCAATTCATTGTTTACACCTTTGTCTGCCCAAGTGTACCCTTTTGTTGTTTAGCTGTAGGTAGCTAGATTTTGAACTTGATTACCAATGGCATGTTTCAATAGATCTGGAGAAAGTCTTGACTGCATTCTTTGAGATCTGTTCCACGCCCGACAACACCAAGCCTGAATTCTGACGTCACTTCCGGCCTCTTTTGCAAGAAAGCTGTGGCGCGAAAGTAAAATTTTGTGATAAATGGCGTCAGCAGGCGTCCCAAGTGCCCCAAAGCAAAATATCGAGATATAACGCAATAGCTGTATCTTCGCTCTTCCAAGTTCTTTGAGCATTTTGGACTCAGAGCTTCTTGGTTTTTCATATTTTTCAAAGGCCGTGGACAACTCTGTTTACAAACTTGGGATTCAGCACAGCAGGTAAGCAGACTTTATCATAAATTTAACGTTTTTCCTTTGTTTCATGGAAATTTTGTTGAGAGTTTTGGATTCCTCGATGTCGTTTTGTCCTATTTTGCCACCTTTCGCCAATTGTTGACGAAATAAACTTGTCTTTTTCTCGTCTTGAACTTCGGCTTGCAGTTTCAAGAAAATGAACTTTTGTTGGCCTAAATTTAACCAAAATTTTTTCAAACTCCAATATTTTCTAAACTAAGACAGGAATTCTCATTTTGGAGATATAACGCAATAGCTGTAAGCATCTAGTTTGTAGGAATGTTGCCTGTTTTGCTGTAGCCTTTGCCGGTTTCCCACAATTTTCAAAGGCAATTTTTCCTCGAGAGCCATGACCATCTAATCTTCGTTAACTTTACTTGCTTCCTTTCACAAACTTGTCTGCTTTTTAGTCAGAAAACAAACGTTAGCCTTGGTTGAATGTATCACTTTCGAACTTAATCTGATGTTTTCAGAAATGAAAGTATTTTAGAGTACTTGGTAGCTGTTTTGGCCACCAGAGCAATGAAAATAATAACAAAACTTTGACTTCGCTCTCAGAGAACTTTTCGTCGGGTTTGGCCTAACTGTAAACAAACATAAAGTTGCATTGTTGCTTATTTACTTCAAGACTAATGGGGAAGCTCTGACCTAGAAATAGGAGATTTGCTTACTAAAACAATGTTATCAAGGCTACCTTGTACAAAAAATTATCAGCTTTGATTATTTTGCCTATAAAAACGATAGTTTACTGCAATTATTTGCCTTTAAATCTGTTTTCTTTTTCTTGAGCAGGGTATTGTTGCTCTGATTTAAGTTTGCAAAGACATCTCCTATTTTGGTTTGCTGCTCTTTTTTGTACATGCAATTCTCTATGAGACAAAGTGAAAGTTGCTATGCAGCAAACAGTTTTAGTAGGAGGAAATATTATTGTCTCTGTTTTATTTTAGGACCCAAACAGAACAAGATTATCCTTTACCAATCAAGCCCAACCTTGAAGCAGCATTTGACAACAACCACAAAAGACTGCAATTCTTGCTTTTTCAATGCCTGATGCCTGAAGACTGATGCAAAACTGATGGAACATGACTGTTGCAAACAAAGCATTCAATGAAAAACAATATTATGATATATAAAACAATTTGAGTAATCCAATAATTGATACTCTGATGATTTTACTCTGATGATAGGAAGATGGTAAGATAATAGCAATTGAACCATCACAAAATTGAAATTTTAATGCTTCCAATTCTGAAACAGTCTGAAACTTATTCTGAATTTGATCTGCAAAGACAATTGTTTGCAAAGACAAAGACAAAGCTCGCCCGTTTCACCCTGTAGGTGAAATGCCATGCTTATTCATGAGTTTCTGAAAATTACCAAAAAGCAGTTATTGCCGTTGTCCATTCAGAAATAGTCATTGAAATTTCAATAGACAGCATCCTTCCCTATCTTCCTTGTCTGTGAGTTTTTAGAGCCAACAAGAGAAGATTTCCAGACTGCATTGAGTTGCTCCATCATTGAGAGGAACTTGTCCAGTACAAATAACATATTTTCTATAATTTGCTATCCAATTGTCCATCAAAGACATATGCCATCATAAACAAAACGGTTTTAGTTCTTGATCCATAAATATCCGAGTTCTTTCGTTGGAAGCTGCTTCTTCTTGTCTCTTTCTTTCTGGCGGGTTGGAGAATTATTTGAAAACATGAAAGCATCTCTTGTCCTTCACTGGCAGTAAAAGGATCGCTAGTGCTCTGCATATTGGTTTATTGCTTCGTTTCCTATCAGAATTAAAGGGTTTTCTTGAAAGCAAGCAGCAAGCAGACCACGCCGCTTCAAAACAATTTCTACGATCTACGAGATTTTCTAAATGTCATGGCTTTCAAGGCGCTTTTTACTTCAACAAAGACAATGAATTCGAAAAATTTGCCCAAATACGGATGAAAATCTCTTAAAATAAGACCATCACTCCTGTCAAATTGCGTGGAGTTTACCGGGAAGTTTAAATCAAAACGATTTTGGTTTTAAACATTTCTTAGATAAATTCACTACCTTTTAAGATTAAATTAACGCGGAAAAATCACACCGCATCACTGCATGAAACGTTCAAAGTCGACGAAAATATTCACTTCCGGTCATTTTCCTATACATTTGTATAGGGGCATCAAAGCGAGGCTGAACTCCTCGAGAAAGGTGTTGTCGGGCGTGTGTTCTATAGTTTCCCGTTTGTTGGCTTCTATTATTCAGCAGACAATGATATTGGCCTAAAGTGATAAATTACTTGCTGTTCTTTATCACAATCACAAGAATCGATGAGTCACCGGAATGTCCGCTGGCTCGCAAAAAGTCTTGAGACCTGGAGTAATGTTGCAGTAAATAATGTCAAATTGACACACAAATTAGGCTCAAATAAGTTGCATTCCTCAGTCTGCAACTTTAACATGGCTGCATTATGTTTCGAAAATGTATACAGCAAAGTGACTTTGTTTTTCTTTGATGTACAATTTAGGTTTCAAGATATTTGAAATGGACTTTAGCACAGTTGAACTTAATAATTTGAAGTCTCAAGGGGACAAAATTTTTTATAGATAACAAGTTGTTACTGCCCCGTTGTGTAGCAACCCTATTTTAGGATTATATGCTCTTGGAAAACCAGTATGCTTTCCAATCATTTGTTTTGTTTCCTGCGGATTTCATTCAACTCCAGTCCAATGTTTAACACGCTTAATGAGAATATGAGAATATGGCCGCATCTGGAGACAATCTTCCACAAATGACACGCTGATGACTTGAGCAACAACACAAAATTATTTTCATGCATCATGAAATTATGACAAACTGTAAACAAATCTGCTAACACCGCATGTTGCCATAGTTCTCCACTGTTTTCTGTAGTTGGTTTGGTGGCTTCACCCAAGAAACCAAAAAATGCTCGTTAAAAATCCACTTAAATCCAAGCAACTGTAAGCGATATGAATGTTTGGATTTTTCCTCTGTGAAATACAAAGATCTATCTTCAAAACGATGCTTTCATTTTTGAAAAAGCAGGTAAACGTCTGTGTGATATTGCCCATACAAAAAACTGTATCACCAACCGACATTTGGAGACGAAGCCCCTTTACAATGGCTGTAATGTATGCTGATGTCAAAGAGTCATCAAAGGCAATAATAAAACAAACCTTGATATGACTGGCTTTTGTGTCAATTAGGTCCATAAAACTGATCAAATTCAGCCAAAAGACGACAAGGACAAAAAGCCAGATTGCAATCACCATGAACATAAAGAAGCCAGTGACATCACTTTTCAAATGACCAAATATGGAGTTCCTAAAATGTGCACATGACGAGAAGCCAACTAAGCAGACAATCTGAAATGAAATTGATTATTTGTATTCAAAAGAAATCAAAATCCAGGGGGATAACTCTCTAGCAAATGGCAGAAATGTTGTTCAGTACTTTTAATATTTATATATATACTGTAATAGTTCTTTAATTTTACGACCAGGCAAACATGCAATTGATACCAAGGGTGGCACCAGTAGTGGACTGAAGCCCCTGGGGAAGGGGTACATAACGTGTTCAGGGTACGCCAAAATTCGTCATAAAAGTGGGAACCAACCAAGGCAAGTTTTGGTAATTTGAAGAGGGTAGCTTTCTGAAAACCGGGCAAAAAACCGTCTATCCATAAGTCATGTACCCCCTGGACTTGTCCAAGTCTCACCTTTTTTCATCAGTCAATTGAGCCACAAAAAAGCAAAAGGTAAAGGGCGCTGCGGGGGGATGGAGAAAAAAGGCGGAGGAGAAGGAGAGAAAAGAACCTTTCTCTCTCCTTCTCCTCCGCTCCCCCCGCAGCGCCCTTTACCTTCTGTTTTTTGTGGCTCAATTGACTGATGAAAAAAGTGAGACTTGGACAAGTCCATGTAACCCCAGGGACTGAAGCGTACATGCCACCACACTTTTCTTACGTAAACAATTTCATTAATCAAGAATGATGTGAAAAAGATAATACCTTCTCGGTTTCTGGCAATCAAATCTATCCCTTGTCCACCCACTTTTCTGGGGTTGGCACCTCCCCTGTTTAATACTATTCACAATGCAAAAATTTTGTGAAAGAAGATTGCTAAAAGATCTTTACAGTATTTTGCCATCCAAGAGCTTTTTTATGGTAGTGTAGAAAGTGCTGTACATAGCTAATAAGTGAAACCTAAACCAAGCCGAAACGGATCTTAACTGAAAAGGTGATAAGAAATTTACTATCATAAACCAACCACCTGTTTCGATTAATTATTTAGAAACATTTATTATTTGTTGGTCAGTTTAACAAAATTCTAGATCACACTTTGTAATCGAAAAGTGGGGCAGCTTTTTCAGCAATGTTGCTCCTAAACAGGGTATCCCATTTCTCAAATGCTGCTCATGAAAGAATACCTTTCACAATTTCAAATAATTTTCTTTTGTTTTTTTGCTCATTTGCTCCCAGACGGGGTGATAAATTTGAAAATATTGCTCCTGTGTCCTGCACAGGGTAAAAATCTCCTTATCCCCCCAGCACCACACCCCTGTATATCTGTCCTTAAAATAACGGCACAGCCATAAGCGTACAGGCCAGGGAGCTGTACCAACATTGGACAGATTTTCAACATTCAGCCTTTTTGGGAAAATTTTGCCCTTAGTCAGACAAAAATGTTGGTAAAAGATATGGATTTTTTACCAGGCAGCCACCCTGCATGGATTAAATGTTCGCATATCCCGCATGCCATTGCCATGTGCAAAACATAACAATATATTCTACTGTCCAGAGTAAAAGAAAGACACCAAATCAAGCTTACAAATTCTAAAACTTTCAAGACTGCGAGATTTGACTTCAAATATGCTTTCTTCAGTTTGAATGGTTTCTGTGTTACTGAACCCATTGATGTTGTGTGCTGGGCATGTGCCATTGTGGAATTTTCATGTTGCCTGTATGCTGGGGGATTTGTCGCTGGTAATGCTGAAGGTAACTTGTCAACTTCAGAATAAGGGGGAGGGGGTTCACTTGGTGCGATGGGATCTCTCGGTGATTGTCCATGCACTGTCCATGCAGCTTCACCTTGTCCTTGTTGTGGTATGTTGAAAGCAGTAGGCCTAGGACTTGCGTTTACATCAGCAATAATGTTTTGATCATGCGTTGTGAATACTGGTGCTGACGGTGAAACAATAACTGTTTGTGACTGTGTTTGAAAATTGCTTGCATAAAATAAATGTGAGCTTCTGACTTCTGAATGAGATTCCCTGTTCAGTATCACACCTGTACTGCGAGCATCCATTTTGACTTTTGATTCGAGTTCTGTGGTCGTGAAGCAACTCAAGAAACATGACATCGGATTTCAACAACAGCAATCGTTCTATTACACAAACAATGTTATTGTTATTTTTCAATGTCATACTTGTTGAGAAAAGATTTGTTTGTTGTTGCCTTGTTTTGTTATATAATGCGTGGGACATGGTCTTGTTTCTGATTGCGCAGGGAAGTATTAGCCTTGCTGACTTGCTGACTCATCATCAGAGTGAAACAACGTTTGAAAATCGCAATTTTCTTCATCAAACTGCAATTTTCCCTTGTTCAATTTACTAAAAACAAAATGGAAACCGCTACTTTTTGTTGACACCTAAGTACAAAGCGATTAGCGATCTTTTCTGAAACCAAGGCAGGTAGCTGCTGGCTCGTTGTGCATGCCAGAAATGATTTTTAAGAGCAAACGTGAACATAAATCCAAAGAACAAGGATATATCTAAACTTGTGCCTCGGGCATTTTATTTGTTTGGTTCAGAAGTAGATTGACAGGCGATTCAATTCTCCTATTTTTGGTGTAATTAAAACACTTCCAGTCCAGCTTCTGAACCAAACAAATAAAATGCCAGAGGCAGAAGTTTTGATATATCGTTCTTCTTTGGATTTATGCTCATATTGGCTCTCAAAAAATGAAGAAGATTGTAAGGAAAAAATCGTTTTTGCAACATAAAAAACTAGCTTGCATTGCGTGCTTGTATGTAGCCGAAACTCTCAACTGCAAAACTTGAACAACAAAACTGCACTGAAACAGTATAAATAAAGCTCTGAGTCGCTTTTCTTGTTCAATAATGTTTTCCTGTTACCCGGTAAAGAGTTCTCATAAAGTTGCTTTACTTATGGACAGAATCTTTAGGGAACTTCGAAAAAGTTAAAAAGATGTTTTTCACGCGTCGAGCAAATGTTTTCCATTTCGCATTATTAAATGTATCAAAATCTACTCAAAATACCATAACAAGGAAAAAGTAGGTCTAACAGAAAGAAAGCACCTATGATAGTTCTCTTGCTGTAAGTTTATTAACAAATGCATTCATCGTATATTTACATACATTTATGTACATTTTGCTTGAAATTAGTCGTCATAAAAACCCTTAATACATTGATAAAGTTTCAACAACCTCTCTTCGGATACTTGTTTGATAACTTATCGAAAAAAACTTATCATTTCAAAAAAAAGAAAACAATTCAAGACACTGTCTGTGAAGAAGATTTTCAAAATATTAACAATTATAAAGAAGATTTTCAGAAAATTCTTATTAAGATTCCCTTGCATTCATACATCTTTGTGCTGTTTCGTCAGCTAATCAAATTTCGGTGATAAATTTCACCAAATAAGAATTGTCTCTTGGTGACCAATATCCATTCAATTCAATGTGACGGAATAGACCTTTTAGCTATTCTAAAAAAGAGCCTGGATCGAACGTTATTTTTATACATTTTTATACGTGACGTTCGATTAGACTTATGACGATGAGTCTCTTGTTTCCTTGTGCTCTTTGACTTCAAGATGGCGCTTCAGTCAACAGAGACTCATAATATTACTCTGAAAAACCTGACCCTATTAGGCCTAATATGCTGGGATTCCTAGCATACCAATCAGATTGCGAGATTTGGCAAAGAACAATCAGTTTCGAACCCTTAATTCGATTGACGCAGCTTACTAAATTTGAATTAAGTTGCTGCGGCAGGTACTTGAAGATTTCTCTGATAAGTTTTGGTCTTAAATTGCACCATTAAAAGACTTATTTTGCACTCACCAGGTAAAGTGAACTTCCTTCTTCAGATGAATATCAAGTTTTGTTGATTAAGTGTCTGCTTACCGTGGTTTCTATCGCATTTCCTTTCTGAGGAGTGACCTTTGAACAGAGTCGAAGCAGTCGTTCGATCCAGATTCGATCAATCGAATGCAGAAGATAGGGTCAGGTTTTTAACTGTTTCATTATGAGTCCCTGTGAGCAAGGTACCGCAGGGATACAAGGGACTCATCGTCATAAGTCTAACGTTCGATCAAGTGGCGTTAGAGCTTCTATTAAAGTTTAGACTCTCCGACCATCGTCTAGAGATAGAGACTGGCAGGTATCATCGGCCTAAAAAGAACGTAGATGATCGTCTGTGCTCTGTTTGTAACGAAGTCTTGTGACATGTAAAATAAACAAAGAAGATAGGGCAAAGCTTTTTAATGCTACCTTTCAACGAAAACCATCTTTCAGATTCATGGATGATAAACAGCGATTTGAATTTTTAATGCAAACAAATGATAAACAGCTGTCAACTGTAATACCAAAGTTTATTGAAAAATGTTTAGATAATGTGGACAGGGTGAAACAAACATTATTAGATCCGAAATAGCTTTATTTGACTGCGTATTTTTAGTTTTCGTTTTGTGTTGCTGTTCTTATATTAGTAATAGTTTCTGTTTTGTTTATTCTTGTAATAGCTGTAATTACGCATACAAAGCTATTACAAGAAAGAAAAATTTTGAAATTCTGAAAATTCTATCACTATTGTGTACATTCGAAAACTCCACAAAATGCAGCAAAATGTTGTTCCATTCTGTTTCTTTTCTGAATAGCTAAAAGGTCTATTGACGGAATCTCCAGACGTTGAAGGCACTGTTCAGGTCTTTCAGCTTGGATCTCGAAACCGAGCAACACACCAAGGACAGAGTTTCACTGAATCAATATATCAATTTAAAAGTGAATGACCTCGGCTAATCGAAGTGGTCTACAAAATGAAAAAGCAAAACCCTACACTAAACATACTATTGTTTCTATGGCCTGGTTTTGTTCATGCATGCGCCGATATTATCAAATACAAGAACCTGTATTTAAATCTGATATCATTGGTCATTCAAATAACAAAAAATCTCAAATAATAGATCAGTCACTTCCATTCCCCTTGTATTAGCCAATCATTCATCAAAATAATCGAAGTATCTGTTTGAAAGCCATGTAATGCATTCCTGCATCAACCCACAACAGGGCAGTTGCAACAAATCCACAACCCTGAAATAAAAGAAAAAATTATGACAACAAACATAAATTCCTGTGTTAATCAAGCTAAAATGTCAGGATTAATATATATAAAGTTTATTGCATGTGTTAGTTTACTTTAATCCTGGCATTTAGTTTAATCAACACAGAAGTTTTTGTTTACTTGCTGCAATTGTTGCCACACGTCGTTCTAAATATCAGAAGCAGCGAAAACTGACCGTTGCGTTCAATGTTGTGCACCTTTATTGGTACTGCCTTCACAAATATATATTTTACTCGCTTCAAGTTTCTTTACTGAGCCCTACATTTGGTCACAAAGAGCTATCAATACAAAAATGTTTAAGAATATTCTTTATGGTGTGCAGATTTTACCATGCGAAACGTTTGTACTGTAATCCAGAGCTTGCTCAGTAAGGCAGAGGTTGTTCAGTGCGATGGAAGAACAACGTCATTTTGTTAGAGGGATGACATCAGGATTTCAGTTACTCAGGGGATAAGATAACGTAAAAGGGCCTATAATTTCATGGTGAAAACGACGGAGGAAAACCCGAAAAACCAAGCTTTGCAATGTAACTGATTAACCAGAATTAACTGACAAATTTCTGAGAAATCACTGTAGTTACTTCTAAGAAAACATTGCAAGCATCCACATGATTTATTTAAATACCAGAAACGGTGAACATGGTGACCAAATCAATTTGCAGATTTTCAAAGTTCACCCCCAGTTCACCCAAGAAATCTTCACATGAGGGTTGAAAAGAGCCTTCCACGGTAAAGTAATTTCTACAATTGTTGTTGCAAGGGCAAAACTGCTTCAGTTGCACCTCTTATTACAGGGACAAATCATTTCGTGTGAAATTGTGAAAAACTGTTTTTATGGCCTGACATATTTTTGAATAATCTTGAAGACATTTTTCCAACGCATCAAAAATTACGAAAACATAAAAAGAAATGGGTTACATACGACGGAAACTTTGTAAGTGGTGCATGCAATCGTTTCTTCTTTGCAAAGTCCCTCAAAATGAGAATCAGCCAACAAAGCAGAACTGATGACGATTATGAAACCAAGACTGACATGAATGACCATTGCCTAAAAAGAGAAAAAAGTTATTGGTTTAATAAATAAAGAATAGAGTTCAGTGCGATTTCAATTCGCACTTAAGTTGGTGTGCTTATTTCAATTCGCATCAAAGTGCTTATATTTAACTTTATTTACTTGTTTATCGTTGTAAAATTGCACTACACGCAACAAGAAGATTCTTTTGATCAAGAGAGTTTCAATGTTTGTAAAGTAGAAGAGAGGGCAAGGGGCAAGTAGTAAGTCAAAAATTGTTGGAAAGACGAGAAACGGTTTGGAGGAAACGCCCCCCCCCCCCCGTGCAGTAGGTTAATGCTCATGAGCAGTAGCGTTTTTGGTTGGAACTCAGACGGGCGCGTGAGCATTAACCTACTGCACGGGGGGACAAATAAGTTTCCTCGAACAAACCATATCTCATCACCGGATCTCCCCTTCAACCCAGCAAGAGAAACATTACGCACGAAGGAAGGTTGAATGCTTTTTATCAAAGACTTTCCAAAGGGAAGCCAGTCCGTTGCGACATCTTCTAACATCAAACATCAAACATCAAACAAATCAAACATCAAACATCCATTTAGGTTCATGTTTGATTAGACTCTGTACCGTTGTAAATTTTACATTTTTGTGGCCAAACGTATGTTTCCAATGATCAGTAAGACTTTCCTACAATCTCTGTCGCAAGTGTTTCCAATTTCGACAAAAAACGTCAGGAGGATTCCAACCTCATCCCTAGGGCCTTTAATCATATTGGGGTATGACAAGAGGCCCTGGGGACGAGGTGGCTCCACCTAGTTTCCTGAACCTCAGACAACAAAAGTTGGAAAATAAATTACCTTGACGAAGTGCGATGGGTTCGTAGTTCCATCCAAATACCCAATCAAGCTCGTCCAAAAGAGACAAGCAACTAAAAACCAGCTTACAATCAGCAGCATGACAAAGAGGCCTGATCTGTCACCAGATATCATACCGAGGCCATAATTTTTGCGAAACACGAGACACGAAGAGAATGCAAAAGCACACGTGACCTAAAATTTAAAAGGATGAGGATTAGAGAAACATTTCCGGCATATTTTAGAGTGGCATAACTTCAGATGGATCAGAGCCGAATGTGGAATTTTTTTTCCCATACGAACACCTTACCAGCATATCCCTTATTTTTGGATCTAAAAATGAGTGTTTTTACCAAACCAAATTTTCAAATCTAATTTAGTCTTTGATTGATATATCACCATTTTATTTGTTACTAGTTTTTATTCAACAGCAGCCAAACGTTTTAACTCCTTTATGACTCACCCAGCAGACAAAGCAAATCATAAAACTGATGCCCCGAAACCTTGATGGCTAAATCATTTCTTGTGCATACGAAAACGGAAACAAGAGGGGGCATCGGGAGTAGAAAGAAAAATCAACTATGCATCTATTATTTAGTAGCTGGAAAATCATTCATTTTTATCTTTTCCTTATCAACCCTACTACGTACGAGCCTTGAAAGGAAATTAGATCAACAAACATTTACTTACAAATTCGAGAAGTTTCATAACAGCAAATTTTGACCAAAGATAATGTTTATCAAGGGTCACTGGCTTTGGTCTTAAATTCTCTCCGGCCAATGGTTCCGTTCGTTCCTGTCCTTGCAGTCCAGCTGGTCTGGATTCCCTTGGTGAGGGATAAAAGGGTTCGACTTCGCTGTAATGAGGAACTGTTCTGTGCCGGTCACTTCTGTAGCCAGGTTGCAGTCGAAATGCCAAACCGAGATTGACACTTGGCTCTGGCGATTCATACGGCGGTGGTGGTTCGTCCGGTGGTATCTCAGTTGCGCCCCAAGCAGACATCGCCGGTCTTACATGTACAAACATAAAATTGTCTGTTAAGGGGGGCGCAGAAGGGTTCGGCGAAGGCCGCGGTGAAGGTCTAACTGACCTTGGCGAACTCATTTCTCTTTTCTGCGTGGTACTAATTACAGGCCTTCTCTGTTGGTAACGGGCTTTACATTTCAAGGTTTCACAAACGTAAACGGCGACTATATTAGATGAAATGCTCCAGGAAGTATTACTGCAACGAAGTAAACTCTCTAAACGACCACTCGAGTTAGCAACGAGCTGGCAAGTAAATAAATGCAAGTAAATAAATTCCTTGCGCGTGATAGTATATAGAATTTAAATGATTAGAACCTCCACCATCTACACAGAGCTTCCAGTGTTTAGACTTCAAATATTCTTATTACGAACGGCAAACGTAACATGTGCCTTTCTGGCAACAAATTTT